>PVKZ01000705.1:0-642903 GCA_004027375.1 Macroglossus sobrinus | reverse complement strand
ATAATAGAATAAAGACTATGAAAACAGCAGCTAAGGATGAAAGGGACAGGAAGCAGAGAGACCTGTGGCCTCAACTTGCTAGCTGTATGACCTTAAGGGAGTTACTTGCTCTCTCTTTGCCTCAATTTCATCATCTTAAAATGAAGATACTACTAATATTTATTTCATAGAGTTGTTGTTGCTGTGAGGATTAAATGTGTTACTATATAAAAAGTACTTAGAAAATTGATCAGCATATAATTGGTCCTGAAAAAGCATTTGCTTTAGAAGAAAAAAGATTCCCACTCCACTCCACACTTTTCCTCAAGTGATGGACATTCAATTATATCAAACCCTGACCAATGCACTTTCACTTCCTGCCACATGCAGCAAAACCCAGCATGCCAAAAAAAAAAAAAAAGTCTGTCAGTCATTGATAGATTTAATTTATTGAAAATATAGCCTTTAACCATTATCTGTCCTCTGAAAGGGAAGAAAGAGAGATGAAAAAGTTAATTGAAGACAGTGAGAATCTAGAGTTATAACTGTTAAAGATGGGCAGTCGATGGAGTCATCTAGTATACAACTCAACAACAAAAAAATCAAATAAGTAAATTAAAAACAGGGCAAAGAACTAGGATAGAAAAATGTCCAAAAATGATATATAAATAAATGGCCAATAAGCACATGAAAAGATGTTCAACATCACTAATCATCAGAGAGAGATGCAAATCAAAACCAAAAATGAGTTTTCACCTCACACGCATTAAAATGACTATCAAAAAAAATAACAAGTGTTAGCAAGAATGGAGATAAATTGAAACACTTGTGGTCTGCTGGTGGGAATGAAAGATGGTGCAGCCACCTTGGAAAAGTTATGACAGTTCCTCTGAGCTTAAAAATTAAAAATAGAACTACCATGTGAGCCAGCCATTCTACTTCTAGAATTGAAAGCAGAAACTTGAACAGATACTTGTACACCGATGTTTATAACAGCATTACTCACAACAGTCAGGAACTGGAAACAACCCAAATATGTATCAACAGATGATTAGACAAACAAAATGTGGTATATACATACAAAAGAATATTATTCAGCCTTTAAAAGAAAAGAAATTCTGGCACATGCTACAACCTGAATGAATCTCGAAGGCATTTTTGTGAAGTGAAATAGGCAGTCACAAAAGGTCAAAAACTGTATGTTTCAATTTATATGCGGTACCTAAAGTAGTCAAATTCATAGAAACAGAATGGTGGTTCCTATGGGCTGGGAGTAGGGGGAAGGGGAAGTTGTTTAATGAGTAGAGTTCCAGTTTTGCAAGGTGAAAAAGTTCTGGAGCTCTGTTTCACAACAATATGAATGTATTAACACAACTGAACTGTACACTTAAAAATAGTTATGATGATATGCTTTATGTTGTGTTTTATACCACAATAAAAACAATTTTAAAAAATAGTTATATCTCTAGTATCTCTCCTCCCTTCTCTTTACAGATGAATAAAGTAAAGCCCAGAAAAAGTTAACAACTCATCCAAGGTCACACAGCTTATTGAGGCAAATCAGCACCAGAACCCAAGACGCTGACCTCAGCTTCAGCGTTCCTTCCACTACATCGTGCTCTCGATGCCAGGTGCTGAAATAGTGGAAAAGATGACACACTTGATTTATCCATAGTAACACTGACATTCTGATGAAACTGAAAAGGATAGAGCTTCTACTCAGTGCTTATAAAGGCTCATGTGCTTGGGTCCTTTCTTCAAATCGCATCAGGATTATTCCAACCAACAGATCTTAGAAGCCACACTGGAAATCTCAAGATATTAACAGCTTCTCTCTCTGGTCTGTGACAAGCCAGAAAACAGATGAGAATAGCTTTTCTGTTCCCAGGCTGTTGC
The DNA here is from genome assembly GCA_004027375.1 of Macroglossus sobrinus. Classification (NCBI taxonomy): domain Eukaryota; kingdom Metazoa; phylum Chordata; class Mammalia; order Chiroptera; family Pteropodidae; genus Macroglossus; species Macroglossus sobrinus. The sequence continues at coordinate 641,028 of PVKZ01000705.1, read as the reverse complement.
CCCTGTAATTTAGAAGTCCAGACAGTTACACCGGAAAACAGGAAGAAAAACTCAGGGGCTACTTAAAAACAAGCTCAGTATGGGGTCTCCAATGTCATGAACAAAGCCAGTACTTAAAACTTGCTACTTGAAATCCCGTTGTCTCACTCCTGTCTGGACTCAGAGAGGAAGTCCTTTTCGCCTTTAGGAGTTTTCCTTTAGCTCCTTATTCCAAATCCCATAAAGGGAGAGAGAAGCTGGCCCCAGCTTAAGAAGCAGAGATGAAAACAAGACCTTAGTTTTTTTAAGGGTGATGTCCATAGGTTACCTTCTATTTTATATCAGAAATTCCTACTGTTTCCATGGAAACAATGAGTATGGCCCTTGATCCCCCACAGGATTGTTGATTCTATAAATCTCCACAGGTTTAAAAGTGTCAGAACTGAAGCTGAAGCTCAAGGCCCCACTTCTCCAGTCTCCTGGGCTCACAAACGTCTCAGGGATGCAACACCCCTCTGAGCTCTGAAGATGTTAGGAAGATCCTCCTTATACTAATATGTCCCGTGATAAAAAACTAAAAAAAAAAAAAAAAAAAAAAAAACATTTTGGCAAGGACATTTCTAAAGGTCTTTCCACTCCAGAAATTTTTTTTTCCAGCAATCCTATCGAGGCTTAACAAGGATGCTTATAAAAAGCCTTCTGTGTTCTCTTAAGCATTTTTAATGACTCCTTAGGAAGGATGTAATAAGATGGGGGTCAGAGATTCTGAGCTCATGCCAGATGCTAAGGCTGCCAGGCTAACTTGGTGCATGGGTGGCAACACTGAGTACTCCATGCTCTCACTCCTTTCATTGGCTTTGGCATGGTCTCTATCCACACTCCTGGAGGGAACTGACTTTGCTCCTGGCTTGTCTTGTCTGGGGGTCTGCTAGTTATCAAACCAAAAGAAGATTACTTTTATGCCCAGTTTCACAGATGCTCGAAAGCACAGAGCCAAGAATCTGCTAAAACAGAAGGAAAGACTGACCCAAGAAGGTTTCTTGACAAGACTCAGCCACACCTGAGCTGTTGTTCCTGCCACAAGACACACCTGTCATATCACAGTCAATGAGCCATTCCAGAAACATCATGCATCTCCTGTTTAGAAATGATCCTGGGAAACAAGGACCTTCCTGAGATGGCACCAAGCATGAAAATGAGGATAAAAATCACTGGGTCCTTGCCCCTCTGCAACACCTCCCCCATTTGCACAGACAGAAGAATTCAGGAGGTAAGAAGGCTCTGCTGCCTCCAGATGTCACCCCTCTTACCTCCAACTCCCCTAAGTGTATTTTCCCAAACTTCAAGGGCCATCTTCACAGCTTGAAACTTCAGAGGAGCTGGCCTCCTGATAAAACTTTCCATTTCAAAGTAAATGCTGGCAAAATGCTGTTTCTAAGTTAAATGATGTCTTATTCTTGGTTCAAGACAAACCAAAGGGACCTATAGGGTGGGGTCACATATGCACCTAGGAACAGAAACACAAGCCTCTTAGGACCACCTTCATTGCCCAAATGCCAGAGGCCATTGGACTATCTGCCCTCAGGAATTAATTCCAGAAGAATTTCAAAATCAATTCCTTGCCACTTTGTCCAAGGAAACCAAGACTCAATATCCAAAGGAACTATGGAGATGGGGACCCCAGAGGACAACTAAATCCAAGGCTTAAGAAGAGTGGGGGGCATTAGAGAAAGGACAGGGCCAAGATTATTCCAAGGCGGGAGAGAAGAAACCAAAACTATTGATTGAGAGAAGGGAGAAAGCAGAAAAAGAAGGATAGCTGTTTTTGAGGGACCCAGGTAGGAAATCACCCTTCTGGCACAAGGGCTGGAAAAAGAAGAGAACACTGAGTGAGGGCACTGAATTTTTTCACTATTCATTTGGAAGACGGAAAAAGGAATTGCATCCATAATTATGTCATCTTCTTTATAAAGATGAGAATGAAAGAATGAACTTGGTCATTAAATCAAGACATTTCTTTTTTATACAGCATCTCCAAGCTTATACAGGTAAAGAGAAGCCCCCATGAGTTACACTCAGTACTGACTTGGGAGTCTTCTCTTCTGTTCAGTATTTGTGAACCAAATCTGGGAGTCAAAGATATGGAGAGGAAAGAGAACTGCCACTTACTGAACATTCACTTACTCTGGGCACTGGGCTGGGGACTTTATATTCAAGACCTTTGAACTCCAAACCCTATAAGCAGCTTCCTACCCAACATCCCCACCTGGATATCTAAAGGAATCTCAAATTCACCCCAAACTGAGTTTCCGACCTTTTCCCCAATCTGCTGTCTCATCCACAGTCTTCCCTCTTCCAGATTACGGTAGCTGAATCCTTCCAGTTGTTCAAACCAAAACCCTTGTAGAATACTTGAATATTCTATTGCTCTCTTACCTTGTACCTAATCTGTTAAGAAATTCTGTTGGCTCTACTTTCAAAATGTAATGCAGAATATCTCTGCTTCTCCCCACCTCTACTGCCACCAGCCTGGTTCAGGCCACCTTCATGTCTTACTCGAATATTGCAATGGTCTTCTCGCTTCTACCTTTGGTCATATACAATCTATTCTCACTACAGAAGACAGCGGGTCTTTTTAATGTATGGGTCAAATTATGTCATTCCACTGCTTAAAATCATCTAGCAGTTTCCCATTCTACTCGAAGTAAAATCTCAAATGCTATAATATTACAAGGACCAACTCATCTAGACCACACATGTTCTCTCCCTGATGCCATCTCACAACACTCTTTTGCTCACCATGTTTCAGACTCACAGGCCTCTTTGCTTTCTCTTGAGCATTCAAGGCATGTCCCCCACTTCAAGATTGGCTGTTCCTTTTGCCTGGAATCCTTGTTCCCTAGATCTTATCTCAACTCATTCTCAAACCCTACCTCAGAGACTCCCAGCCATCTTATTGAAGATGTCAAAACTCCTAAAATACACTCCTAGCACTTTTTCTTGCTTTATTTGTTTTCCAAAGTCCTTACATTCTGTTACTTATTTCCTTTATTTATCTTCTGTCTCCCTTCTCTAGAATATAAGTTCCTGAAAGATAAGATTTTGTTCTGTTGCATCCCCATTGCCTAGAAGGCACACCAATAATGTTATGAGTGATCTTACACAATTTTTACAATCATCTTGCTTTTACCAGCACTAGTTTGTTAAAGACTAAACAGTCATCTTTACCTCTTTATGCCTAATTTTAACCTCTGTAAAAAGTCTGTGAGTTGATGATTCTGCTTCAAGACTATTCTTCATTCAGAGGCCCCATTCCAACTATTAAAGTATGTACTTGACACCACAGAGCTGCTCAACCTGTTGGGCCACAGCATTAGCTCATGCAGCCCAAAGGCAATTCCTGATTTTCAGCCACTGTTGGGGGATGAAAGGAAGGTGCAAAGAAACCAGCAGAGTCAGCATCAAGGATTTCATAGAATATAGGAAATTTCAGTTTGGTCCATGGAGCTTGGATTCCTTCGGATAGCCCTGAACACTCACCATTAGAAAAACTCATGTGCATGCGCATGCGCGCGCACACACACACACACACACACACACACACACACACACACACGCACCATGCCTAGAAGAAGTGACATCACCAAATACCAGACAAGTAAAAATCAATTTTATCCTAAGTGGCAGAGATGTCCTAGGGGGAAAAAAAAGACATTTAGAATAATTATGGGGAAAAGAAGCATACATCCTGAGTTTGCATATAAAAATCACTTGCCATATTCAAAGATGTCTAGCTTGTCATATATTTTACATTAAAAATAAATATATGGTTTAAGGGACAGAGATGAGGGTAGCAGTAATATCTCCTTCTGTTACTGTTCCACCTTTCTCCCTGAGAACACATAGTACTTTCTAGGAGAAAGGTTTTTATCACATTCTTGGCTTATAAAAATGATTGTTACTGACTTTAGCAGTAAGGCATTGGCATTTTCAAGCCCAGCTACTCATGATTTTTAGCCTAATCCTCTTTATAATTAAAGAATGTTTGTCCTAGGAGATGGGGAAGAATACAATGATTACTTACAGAGCGCCTATTATGTGCCAGATACTCTTGAAGTCTTTATCACTATCCCTATTTTACAGATAAGGAGACTGAAGCATATAGACATTAAGTGACTTGCACGAGATCACCCGAGCCAGCCAGGACTTGAACTCAGAACTGATTAATTCCAAATGCTCTGTTCCCTCAGCTATGTAGTCTTAACTTTTCGATAAAGTGGTACCAAAGGGGTGGGAGCTATGCATGGGCATTAATCATTAATTAGTCTCACTTGTAAGCTCCAAAAGAATCACACTAATAGAACATCCTAATCAAATTTCCTAACAAAATATGTAAGTATACATTCATTTCTTCCCCTAGATCATGAGCTCCTTGAGAGCAGGGACCATGTTCTATTTATCTTTACATCTATTTATATTTACAAAGGAAGGGGAGTGTATTAGTTAGAGAAGATTAAATGCAAGTCCAGTAACAAACAAGCCAAATTTATGTGAAGACTCATCCAAAGTCTGTGGCAGATGTGCCTGATTGGGCAGCTCTACTCCAAATAGTAACTCAGGAATCCAGCCTCAAACTTGTGACACTGCCATCTACAACCTCAGTTTTCTAAGGGCACTACAAACAGAAAACAAGGCATGGGGGAGGCATAGTAGATTCTTACTACTTTGGCCTCAAGTGATACAAATAACTTCTGCTTCCTTTCTATTGGCCCTAGCTAGTCACATGGCACCATTTAGTCACAAGGAGGGCCTGGTTAGGCAAGAGCTCACACAATGGAGAGGGAACATGAGCCTTCGGTGATCAGCTAGCTATCTCTGCCACAGGGAAAAGAAGGGGAAAAGGGAGGGAGTAAAGGAGGGAAGAACTTTGTAAATTCCTAAATATGTAAGTACTACATTTTAAGCTCTGTGTAAAGAATTCTGCTCAAATTTCTTGCCCATTGGACCTTACGAACAGCCGTAGAAAGTTGTTGAAAAATAAGTTTAAAGAGAAAACACTAAAAATTAAAAAATACAAATAAGAGGAAATCTCATGGTAGTTTTATGTCTTAAGCATAGTCAAAAAGAAGAAACATTTCAGGAGTAGGGACAGGGGTCTGGTTATGTCTATATCAGTTCTGTGTCTTAACTTGAGAGAGGAGGGAGAAGAGGGTGTTGGAAAGCTGCCAGACTAGAAAGAAGCTTAAGGAGCTCAAGGGAGAAGCATTGTTAAGAGATACTACCTACTCTGTAGAAGACTTAACTCTTCAGTATGAAAAATAAACCAAAGGAATTTGGAGGACATGATTTAATAATGAGAAAATCATGTTCATCAGGATTTGAGAGTAGGTGATGAAGAGGAGGCTGCTGCCCATGAGATAAGCAAACACTTTCCAGGTGTTGTATGCAGTGAGAAAATATGTTATTAGAAGCCAGGGAGTGACAGGAGAAAGGTAAGAGCATTTGTGGTAGAGACCAATAACTATTTACCAAGATCCATGTCTCTTCTTCCTGGTACACAGCCTCCCTGCTATTCACTATTACCATGTCAATGAAATATGAACAGAAATTATATGTGCCACTTTCAGTTCTGGTCTTTGAAATCTTCCTGTGTGTGCTTCTCCATGCTTTCTTATCTCCTTCCATTTGGATGCAAACAATAATTAAGTTCCAATGTTTTAGTGACACCACAGATGAAAGGAGACTGGGTCTTTGAATGACTGCATAGAAGAGGGCCTACTTCCCTAACTAAACACCTACAGGACTATTAAATGAGTAAGAAATGCATTTATATTGTATGATGGACACTGTGATGGATCACCCAAATTCCATTTCAGTGGAATTAGAATTATCCCAGCTAAGAGGATGCTGTCGGCAAAAAGCCTTCAGTTGTCAGCCTCTTAAGGAACCGCTTCAGCACTAAGAGAGTTGCTTTACCCAAGTCTATACGTTTCTGAGTGAAGCCCACATCCAATGATAGACCAATATAAGTGCAGGACCAGCCATTGCAATTCAACATGGAGCATCACTAGCAAGCCAATTTAAATTCTATGGGGGTGACCAAGCTTGTCAACAAGCCTGATTCCCCTTGACTTCTCCTTCACCTAATTCTGCTTCATTTCCCTCTTTTGTAGAGATCTTAAATCTAATAATGCTCCCTAATAAGCATCTGGAACATTAAACTTTCAGAGTCTGCTTCTTGGAGAACTCACCCCGAGACATACTGTGAATAACTACATAGTTGGATATGTTTGGTACACCCTTCTGGCTTTATCTTAATTCATAGAGCATAGAGGCGGAACACTTCTTCTGCTGACATGGCTATATCAGGGCAGTCAGCAGGCATATTCCTTGCTATGTAGAAAAGGCTATGCCATCTGCAATAGGAGAGAATTAGGCCAACACACAAGGAGTAGAAAGACAGATGGGACAAAGAAAATCCCAACTGGGATGAGCCTCTTTCCAGGTTTTGAAACAGTGATTCCTAAAGCTTTTCCTTGAGCTGCTCTAGTATCTTTCCCAACTACAGGAACCAATAAACTTCCACTTCCTTTTCTTTTTGTGTCTGCATGAGAAAAGCTGACTCCCAACCTTGCATCCCCCACCACCCATACAAGATAATGATGATGCCCCTGTTATTGAGTGTAGGGGACACCAGTGTTTTGTCATCACTCTTAAATTGAGTTTACCTCCCAGGCCTATTGGCCTGCTTTAGAGTAAAACATTATGAATGATCCAGTTTGCTCTCAAGAAAAAGATGTCCCCCACATTCAACATGGATCAGGCTAAGTTTGAGTGGAATATTAGTGAAGGCTGCCAAGTGCACAGTTTGTCCATTACTGCATTTAATGGGATGACTTTTACTATGTTTTCTGTGCATGTAATATCTCTGCTGAAAAATATTTCAAGGCTAAAATGTTCTTCTTATTTGCCACTCATTTCACACCAATTTAACTGAATACCACTATAGTCGAGTGATGACATACACCATCTTATTTAATGTTCGAAACTACCTTATGAGGAAGTATTATTATTTTTTACTGTGGTAAAATATACATACATTAAATTTACTGTGTTAACCCTTTCTGAATATATAAATCAGTAGCATTAATTATTTTTATATTATTGTGTAACCATCACCACCATTCATCTCCAGAACTTTTTCATTATCCCAAAATGAAACTTTCTACCCATTAAACAATAACTCCCCATTTTTACCTCGTCCCAGGTCTGGCAACCACCATTCTATTTCTTGTCTCTATGAATTTGCCTATTTTAAGTACCTCACAGAGTGGAATTACATAACATTTGTCCTTTTGTGCCTGGCTTATTTCCTTCAGCATAATGTTTACAAGGTGCATCCATATTTTAGCATAGATCAGAATTTTTTTCCTTTTTTAAATCTGAATAATATTCCACCATATGTATATATCACATTTTGTTTACTTATTCATCTGTTGATGGGTATTTGGGTTGCTTCTACCTTTTGGTGATTATGAATAATGCTGCTACAAATATTGGTGTACAAATATCTGTTTGAGTCCCTGCTTTAGGTTCTTTTGGGTTTATACTGAGAAATAAAATCGCTAAATCATATGATGATTCTATTTTTAATTTTTTAAGGAACCGTTATAGTGTCTTCCACAACAGCTGTACCATTTTACACTCGCGCTAGCAATATGCAAGGGTTTCAATTTCTCCATATCCTCAGAGTATATTATTTTTATCTCCATATAACAATTAAGGAAACTGAGGCTAAGACAAGTGGTGATTTCCTCACAATTTCACAACTACTAAATAGCAGATCCCACATAGGAAGCTCAGATTCTTGGCTTCAGGTCTATCACACTTCTCCAGCCCTACAGCTGCCTCAGACACAGAACAGTAAAAACAAAAGTCCACTGAAATCTAAAGCAATTAGAACTATATCTGGGAAAGAATTTGCTTCTGGTAGTTACCACCCCAGTTGTTCTTTTAATAGTGACAGCTCTATATCCAGATTCATTGATAAAAGGCAATCCTATCAACTGAGAAAATATTTGATTCCTTCAGTCAGCCACCATTCATTCATTCCACAAGTATTCATTGAGTGCATATAGGGTGTCAAACATGTTCTAAGGGTTGTGAACAAGACTGCCTAGGTTCCTATTCTCATGGAGCTCAAATTCTAGAGAAGGAGACAGGCAATAAACATAAAGGAAATAAACTGGACCATTTCAACACTATAAGTGCACTAAAGGATATCAACAGATTGAGGGATAGAGTAATAAGGTTGGGTAAGAGAAGGTGACTTTGCATAGCATGAGGCCTGTCTGGAAAAGGTGACATTTAGGCTGAAACCTAAAGTTGAAAAAGTACTAGCCATCTAAAAGCTGGTGGAAGAACATGGGACATGTGTAACAGCAAATATAAAGGCCTTGAGGTAAAAATAATTGGAATATTCTGAGAAAATTAGGATGTCAGTCTGACGAGGCTATGAAAAAAAGGTTGGTGAATAGAGGGAAATGTAGTTAGACAGGAGACAAGGTACCAGATCAGATGGGTCTTATAATAATGATAGCTAATGTATATTGAGCACTTACTATATGTCAGATATTATTCAAGAAATTTATATGTATTAGTCATTTAACCATCACAGCAAATCCTATAACTAAATACTATTATTATCTTTACTTTGCAATTGAGAAAACTATTGCACAGAATGGTTATTAACTTTCTTAAGGAGATCCATACCTTAAGGGATAGAGCTTAGATTTAAGCCAAGGCAATCTGTATCCAGGGTCTATATGCATAACCACTTTGCTATATGACCATCCCATGGTCAGGAATTATGTTGTTATTCTAAGGGCAATGAGATACTATTGAAGGACTTTAAATAGAAAGAGTGCAAAATTTGTTTTACATTTCAGGGTGATCATAATGGTAGTTGTATAGAGAGAACAGCTGGAGGCCATAATAGGAGTCTAGGTGACAGATAATTGTGGTATGAATGAGGAAGGTGGTAGTAAGGAGACACAAAAATAGAACAAAAACATCTTTTTAAAGTAGAGCTATAGGGGCTTGCTGATTATTTGAGGTATAGAGGGGAGGGAGGGGAGGAAATCAGGTTCATTTCCAGGTATCTGACTTGAGTAACTTGTTGGATGGAGAAGATGTTTATTGAGTAGGATAAGAGCAGTATGGAGCAGGGATATGTGTTGGTAATTGGATGCCTAGCATCTATTTCCCTAACAGCACCCCTATTTCTTCTTGGGAAATACCACTTTCTTATGGGTTATAGTCAAGCCAAGATGTAGTCCAATTAGGACCACTAAGGTTGTCCTATTATATATTCCCTCCCTGAAGTGTGAATCTTTAACAAATGGACAAAATTCAGTCTCTTCAGGGACAGCCTCCTAACAAAATTTTTCTTTATAAGGCAGTAGGTAGCTGTGTTTCCTACTTACCAAGCTCAGGACTCTAACCTCCCATAAATTCTGTGAGTCCTTCAAGTATATTCTCTCTACCTAAGTTAGCCAGTGCCAGTTCTGGTTGCCTATAACCAAAGGGAATATAGGTTGGAGATAGGGTTGGGGCAGGCCACTCAAAACTGACAAGTACATTTTGGACAGGTCAAGTTTCAGCTATCTGTTAGATATTTTAAGAAGGCTGTTAGATATATACACCTGGAGTCCAGGATTGACATCTGGAATGGAAAGAAATGAATTTTAGGGTTACCAACATATAGTTGGTAGAGTGGTGTCTAGCATAATGTCCCACGTCTTTTGCTAAAAGCATCCTGAATTTCTTTGGGGGAAATTTCTTCCTTCTTAGCTAATAATCTTGATAGGGCTATTCATCAAAATGCCATTTCTCCTCTTCCCATGTAGGGATTTTAGGCCTGGATGACCAGCATATGTCATCCACCTGGTCACAGTGCTTCTTAAGGGTTGCTCAAGTCAATGAGGTCAATTCAATAAGAATTAGCCAAAGGACTTTGGATGGAACAATCAGGAACAAAGAATTCTCTTTTTGGCAGGATAGATAAATTTGTACAATTTTAGAGCTACTAGTATATATATATTTTTTTTACCACCTTTAGGCCATAGCTTGATTAAATGAGGTCAACACAGCAGAAAACAGATTCAAGTGACCAAGGGAGAGCGGCAAAGGGCTGATGGAGTATGTAGGCCCTTGACACCATTATTTCTAAAACTAATTTCATAATTATGTACATTGATAAATTCCCATTTTTGCTTTTCATAGTTGAGTTTCTGTTACTTGTATCCAAGTGATTTCTGACATGAACAAGCAGCATTTAAAGCCCTACACCTAGGTGAGATCACACAGGAGGTAAGTGTACACGAAAAGAACAGAGCCACAAAACACTGCATTAATTAAAGATCCAATAGAGAAAAGGAGCTAGCACTTTGTATATTGTCTCTTGTCTGATAACAAATGGGACCAGAATGATAAGGTAATTCTGTATGGCAGAAAAAAAAATCTGTTGGCAGAATATTTATATTTTAAAACTGGGTGATAAGTACATATTTGAAATTAGTATGAAAATTCTCAAATTAAAATTTTACTTAGGATGTGGCATTTTACACCATTCCTGCATTCTAAAGACAACACCTCTTTTCTGGAAAGCCCCATTGCCACTGAGTCATGCCATTCGAGATAGCAGTGACTACCTGCCTTTCCCTGGTACCCAGCATTCTGAGATACAGGAATTGAGGAGTTTGGGCCAGGAAAAGTCAGACATCTACAGACTATTTGAAAATATACATGAGCTCTCTGTGGTTTGACTCTGCTCAAAGACAGAGAAGAAGCTGCACCTGGGTTCTATTGGCCCCTGAATTCACTTTAGATGAGACATCTTGGTGTCTGCCATCCAAGTTTCCTGTTCCTAACAGCAGCCAGACTGGCATCTTTGGCTTCAAAAGGGACTGTTCTTGTTCCCATGTCAACAGAAGACTGCACCAAACTGATAATTTGAGTAAATTGTATAGATTTAGGAGCGGTGAAATGATGAGTTCTACCCAATAGGGAGCTGAGACAGCGAAATGGCAGCTCTGGAGTGGGATGCCAGTCTCAAGGATGGGCACAGAGTAACCTTTAAAATTGGTGAATGGCAGGATCTGCAGAAACAGTCAATAAAGAATCTTCAATTAGAAGGAAAAGTCTGCCCTTTTAATCAGGCATGAAAAAAAGGAACTCTTTCTTTTGCAACATAGGAGAGAAAATGTGGATTTCAAGTCATCTGACTGTGGCTGGATGGACTCTGAGAAGTAGTCAGAGCCATCCAGCTGGCAGATGATTTTAAGAGCTATCACTGACTGTGAGGGCAACACCCATTGATAAATATCCTAATGAAGCAGTTATGTGCTCAAGCTCTGGAGCCAGACTGCCTGGATTCATATTCTGGGTTCACCACTTGCTTCCTTTAATGATTCTCTACCTCGATTTTCGCACTTGTAAAATGAGTGACAGCTTGAACCTAGAAAACATTATGCTAAGTGGGGAAAAAAACGAACAACAAAGGACTAATATTATGTGATTCCACTAATATGAGATACTTAGAATATGCAAATTCATAGAGACAGAAAATAGAATAGAGGCTGGAAGGAGAGAATTAGGAGTTATTATTCAATCGGTAGAGTTTCTGTTTGGGATAATGAAGAAGTTACAGATGTGGACAGTGGTGGTGGTTGCAAAATGTGAATGCACTTCATGCCCTTAAAAATAGTTAAAATGAGAAAAGAAAATAGTAACTATGGGAGGTGATAGATATGTTAATTAGCTTGAGTGGGGTGTTCATTTCACAGTATATATGAAGTTACAATAGCAAGTTATACACCTTAAATATATGCAATTTTTATTTGTCAATATACCTCAATAAATCTGGGGAAGGTTAAAATGGTAAATTTTAAGTTATGTATTTTAACAATTTAAAAAAATAATAAAGCTGTTGCTGCAAGCATAATATTTAGCAAAGTCACACAAAAGAATTAGTGCTGAATGTTATCAATACATAAAGTTCGAAAACAGGCAAAAATCAACTGTGGTGTTGGAAACCAGGATAAAGGTTATCACTGAGGGTGGTGGAGACTGGAAAAGAACTTCTGGAGAGATTGGTTACGGTTTTGTTTCTTGATCTGGGGATTGGTGACTCAAGTGAGTTGCCTTTGTGAAAATCATTGATCTGTCACTTATGTATACTTCAATGAAAAGTAAACCCCTCTCCAATAATATCCTCCACAGAAGGCTATTTTAGTATTTAATGAGTTAAAACGAATAACACACTTGCCTATGTCTGGCATGTAAGAGGGGCTCTAAATCCTTAGAGGCAATATATAAAACCAAAGATGCTCATACCTCTGAAAAGCTTTCCTGATCTCCCCCTGAACTTGAGGTGGCCACCATTCCCTCCTTGCCCACACCTCATTTACTTTAAGATACTTTGTAATTGCTCTTCTGCTCCCGGACCTTGACCCCCAGCTCTGTGCTGCCCTTGCCCTCTGGCTTCCAGACGTATTGGGCTAATGGGGTGAGGAGAACTGACAGGAAATAGGAGGAAGGAATGAGAGTGAAGCTGAGGTGTTTGTTCCCTTGGCATCCTCCCTGTAAGGTCAGAGTGGATTAACTGTGAACCTTAATCAAAGTTCACAGCTGCTGTGGAGCAGGCCTCTCTACCCAGCTCTTTCCTCAAGTTCTGGTAACTGCTCCCTCTGCTGTTCCTTTGGGCCTGGGAGTGGTCGTGGTGCCCCATGATTACTTACCCAAGAGTGCTGCACTCCTCTCACTGTTGTTCCTTGTGGTTTTCTCATGCCTTGCCCAGACCTTTATTAATCACCTGTTTATTAAAATTTTCTCTAATTCTTCCCATTTTAGTGCTTACTCTACTTCTGCTGGGCCCTTGACTGCTACCTACCCTCTCAGAGACCTGTGGAACGGTCGCCATATGTCCTACAGGAACCCATTCAGTCAGGTCACCATTAACCGGACCAGACATGAGCACTTGAACAAGCTGAACCAACCAGAGAATCTCTGCTAAGAATTTGGAATAGAGTCACCGAAACTGAGCAAATGAACCAGAGGAGAGTTCGAGAATTATAAGATCACTGCAGAGGTAGCAGGAGCCATGGCAACCCAAAGCTGTGAGCAAGCCGAAGCTACTATTGGTCTATGGAGGAAAGGGAACAGATGCAACTTGTTGTTTATTAATGTTATAAAGGTTTTAATATGTTCGGGGGAAAAATGTGTTCTAACAATATACAAGCTAAAGTAAAATTATCTAATGTGGTTTTCCCAACTATTAAACTGTGACTTTAAAGTCCCCCAAAATACTGTTCCTACCGAAGTCATAAGAATGAGACTATGTCGAAATAGTTACTGCATGAAATGCAAGAAAGCTAACATGTTAGAAAATCTTGTTAATATATGTGTGTTAGATGGATATGGTGAGGAGAGGGTAATGCTATCTAATAAACTTTGTTTACCCATTAGTGAATTTTGAGATTAGATCTCTAATAAAATAAAATAGGACAGAAAATAGCAGAAGACATTGTGATTTTAATAGTAAATAGTGTTTTGTGAAACTTTTATTTCAGTGATACATATACTGGATGATAATGGGAAAAAATATGTCAAAAAGGTTGAAAATTCTGGTTCATTGAACTCTACAGTTCAGAAATTACTCTGGTATACTGCCAATATGGGGACAAAAAAAAAAGGAAGAAAACAATAGCACATTTATAAATTATTTTGCTAGCATCTATAAGAACCATGTATTTTGAGACTTAATATGTGCTTTCACCAATGGTTTTAAGTTGGTGCTTATCACCAAGTTATTATTTCATCATCTTCCTTCTCACTTTTCCCTTTTTTGCAAACTGGAAAGGTAAGGACCTTGAGTTTACTGTCATGCAGGCACTATACCAGTGCCTGGCACATCAAAGGCTCTAGATAAAAATTTTTGAAAAATGATCTGTTCACAATCAGTGATATAAATAAGGTATTTAAAAATTTCATATATGTATTACCATAATCAAATATCATATGATCACTGGACTACCATACAGACAGTGATCAGGAAATTCCTTTTTAAAGGAGATATTGTTACATTATTCTTTATATTATTTTTGGTTGGCATTTTTATTTTAGATATAATAATGTTGATAATAGTATAGGGTCAATAATAAATGTTGCCAGCTATAGTGGGTTAAATTGTGTTCCCCAAAAGATATACCCAGTTGGAACCTCAGATGTGACCTTATTCGAATATGGGTCTTTGCAGATGTAACTAAGATAAGGGTCTCAAGATGAGACCTTAGGGTGGGACTTAAATCCAATGACAAGTCTCCTTATATGAGACAGAAAAGGAGAAGACACAGAGATAAGTTATGTGAAGACAGAGGCAAAAACTCGATTTATAAAGCCCCAAGACAAGAACTGTCAAGGGTCATCAGGAGCCACCAGAAGCTAGGAGAGTGTCATAAACTGGGTTTTTCCTCAGAGACTCCAAAGGGAGGCATGGCCCTATTGACACCTTGATTCTGAACCTTCAGAACTTTTAAGCCACCGACTTTGTGGTAATTTGTTATGACAACCTTAGGAAACTAATATACCAGCTGAATAATTTACTAATATTTTAAAAGACATACCAGTTATAGGTCTGGTTCTTTTGGCTCTTGCTTGACTTACATTCTTCATTCAGAGAACATTGGTGAGTCATCATTGCTAGGGTGTATTTTGAAATACAATGTTTAATTTCCATGGGTAATTAAATGCATAAGGTCACATGGCAACTGCCTTTTACAAAACTGTAAATTAGACCATCATTTGGATTTTTCTCTTTTTTTTCTGAGTATTTTCTCTTATTTAGCAGTTACCAAGAGAATGACTTAGTTTCTATTATTTTTTGAAAATGACCATTTCTTCCTCTCTTCTTTTTCTGTTTTTTTCTCTTTTTTCTTTCTTTTCGTGAAAATGACCATTTCTTAAATTTGAGATACAATTAACATATAACATTATGTGTGTTTTTTAATCTTAGATAAATTCAGGAGTAAAACTAAAAAAAAAAAAAAAGACTTTAATTTCAACTGAAAGGCAGAGTAGCAAAACAATGAGGAGCATGGGGTCAGACAGTCCCTTTATAGGATCCCTTTAATTAAATGAGTGAACTAGGACAAATTATTAAAACTCTTTGCTTATTTGTAAAATAAAGATTATTGAACTCCCCCAATATTACCAAACAATTGAATACGGTAGACACCACCTTGACAAAATCTTAGTAGCATCTTACTTAAATAAAGGAGGTCAGGGGAGGATGGTTATAGGGTTTGAGGGGTTTAGGTTCAAGTGACTTCAAGGAGGAAAGTGCCTAGAATTGGGCTAAGATCCTGACATAATGATTTAAGATTGGTGGATACAGCGAGGTGAGAGTATTGAAGAAAAACTTGATGAGTAACTTTGATTGATGAAAACAAGAAGTTTGCCCAGGGTGAGCAGAATGTTATCTCAGATAAATTGATCTGCAGGAATTCCCTGAAGCAAACAAAGAAGTTATTTATTGGTTTGAAGCTTTATTTTTCCCAGGCAAAGTTTTCATGGAACAAATAACTAAGTCATATTGACACAAGTGGTCTCAGTTCTAAGTCCAAATAGCTGTGTCATGTTGATAATCATCATCACAGTTCTCAAGATAATACTTTCACTTCTTGTGGTTGTGGTAAGGCATAAGTGAGTTCATCTTTCTATAATATCTGCCACATCACAAGGACTAAATGAGCAATATATTATTATTATTATTATTATTATTATTACCCATTTTTATTTATGTAGAAAGACAAATGTAGCTAGAAAATTTTGACACTCCTCAAGTCTTTTGTGTTTTATAAATAATAACCAAAATAAATAATAAGCAAAATAATAAGCTTTCTTGTAATTCAGGAACTACTAAATTACTAAAGTCGTGGATAGAATTTGCAATTACGAAAATAAGGGAACAACGGCAATAAAAATAAAGGCTCCTTTTCTTTGTTGTGATTCTAGCTGACTTGGCATTTGCATTCCCCACAAGAACTCTTGAATAATCAGCTCTTCACAAGCTGCAGATCTTCAGGAAAAAGTGAACTTGCAAATGCAGACGGGTTTCCTGGACAGCGTATCACATGGAAACGCAATGCTTTATGGAGACTCAGAGGTCTCTGTCCATTCACTATGCATAATCTCAGCTGAAGTACTAAAATTTTCAAACAAGGGGAAACTACATCTCTTCAGCCTGGGAACATGCAAATCCCAGAGGAATCCCTTGAGGGTTTGTACTGGAATCTATATCCAGAGTCCAAGCCTCATCCTAAGGAGCAGAAGATAACATGAACAAATGTCTGACCCCAAAGGCAGTGCTCACTCTGCTCTCTCCATTGAACTCTGGTGCAACATTCTAAAGACAGGAGTGATTACTCTGGTTCTGTCCCCAGATCACTGTAGTCCAGGGTGCTTGAAATTCCCTGTCCCAATTTCTCCTTTCCTGATGGAGAAAGAAAAGTCCATGAACTCTTAACTGTTCTGATATGTGGTACAAATAAAATAATCCAAGTTATTTAGAAAAAGATTCTTCATAATCTCAAGATATGATTACTATGTGATTATGAAAGCAACGGTGAAATGAATAGGAAATTTCAGCAGGTCAGACCAATAATAGAAATGCTGAAGCTGAATGAGCAAAACTGCAATGCATAGACTGTGTTTTTTAAAATGCAATGTCTTACAATTTCCAAACCTTCTGTGGTCTTAGGAACCAAGTAGTAGATGTACTTAGCTAGCAACTAGAAAATATGATGTATAATTGGCATTAGTTATTTATATGCTTAATTGGTCTGAATTTTTACCCTGTACTGCTTTTTGCATTATTAATTTGCTCAAGTTGCTAAAAGGGTTTCCTACGCAAATGTGGCTTCATTTCAACAACTGTTTTGAATTTGAAATATTAGCATATTCTAGCTTCATAACTGAGTACCAAAGGTCCTTACTACTTAGATATACATCCCAGCCTACCATTTTCTGTCTGTGCATCCCTGGCTAGCTTAATTAACCTCTCTGTACTTCAGTTTCCTTACAGATAAAATAAAATAATAGTCACAATTACCTCAGAGGATATTTAGGAGAATTAAATGAGATAATTTATGTAAAGCAATTAAAGAGCTCGATGTGTAGTCAGTGTGTTATATATTGTAGCTCTTATTTATTTATTTTTCTTGAATTACCTACAGGAATTTTACTATGTGATATTTACAGTGACATTGTACTATGGGATTTAGACCATGTGGATGAATTCTACAATGCTTTTTTTCCCAGCTTTATTGAAATATAGTAGACAATTAGTTGATTATATTTACATTGTACAATTCAATTAGTTTTTTCAATTATAGTTGGCATACAATATTAGTTTTAGTTGTACAGCACAATGACCAGAGATCCACATAACTCCCAAAATGATCAAGCCACTAAATCTAGCACCCTTCTCCCTTACATATTTATTACAACACTGTTAACTATTTTTCTAATACTACACTTTGTATCACCATGTCTATTTTGTAACTACCCATTTGTACTTCTTAATCCCTTTGCCTTTTTTCCTGTCCCCCAATTCCCTCTCCCATCTAGTAACTCTCAAAATATTATTTGTTATCTATGAGTTTATTTCCACTTTTGTTGCTGTTGTTGATTTTGGTCTTTAGATTCCAAATATATGTGAAATAATTTGATATTTGTCTTTCTCTATTTGACCTATTTTAATCAATGCCATACCTTCTAGGTCCACCAAGGCAATATCTTTTTACATCTCCTTCCTTTTAGTCTGTGTATACCTTTTAATCTGAAGTGAGTCTCTTGTAAGCAAGCATGTGGAAGGGTCTTGTTTTCTTATCCATTCAGTAATTCTATCTTTTGGCTGGAGCACTTAATTCTTTTCCTTTTGAAGTACTTGTTGATAGGAATGTAGTTATTACTCTTCTTTTTTCATGTTTTTGATACATGATTTTTTTCTTCTTAAGTTCCTCCAACATTTCCAGTAATACTGGCTTGGTGTTGATAAATTCCTTTAGCTAATTTTTTTTTGTCTAGGAAGCTCTTTGTCCTTTGACTTTGAATGATAGCTTTTCTGGATGAAGTATTCTTGTTTGTAGATCCTGGGTTTTCATCACATTGAATACTTTGTGCCAAACCCTTCTATCCAGCATAGATTCTTTTGAGAAATCAGTCTTATAGGTGCTCCCTTTAGGTAACACACTTTTTCTTTTGTTGCTTTTAAAATTCTTTCTTTGTATTTATTCTTTGGCATTTTAATTATGAAGTGTCTTGGTGTGGACTCTTTGGATTCCTCTTTCTTGGGACTCTCTGAGCTTCCTGGGGTTGTATGTCTATTTCCTTCACCAGGTTAGGGAATTTTTCCATCATTATTTCTTCAAATAGCTCTTCAACATCTTGTTTTCCTTCCAGTACCCCTATGACATGAATATTTTTACATTTAATCATGTCCCATAGGCTCCTAAACTTATTATTTTAGTCTTGACTTTTTTTTTCTTGCTCTTTTGAGTAAGTATCCTTGGCTTCCCATCCTCTATATCAGGTTCACTCCTCTTCTTTACCTACTCTGTTGATTCCCTTTAATATACTCCTCATCTTAGATAATGTGTTCTTCATTTCTGACTGGTTTCCTTTTATAATTTCCATTTCCATTTTTATATTTTTTATTTCTTTGTTGAAGTTCTCACTGAATTCATCTACATTTCCCCTAAGTTCATTGAACATCTTTATAAATAGTGTTTTGAACTCTTCATCTGTGAGATTGTTCGACTCCTTTATTCTTGGATCTCTGTTCTGTTCTCTCACATGATTTTTGCTTCTTTGTCTTCCCATTTTGGCTGTCTTCCTGTGTCTGTTTCTATGTACTAAGCAAAGCTCCTAAGTCTCTCAGTCTTATTAGTGTGGCCTCGTGTAGTAGGTGTCCAGTGGCACAGGTCTGCGAGAGGTTCAGCTGCAGGCCAAGTTTAGCCTCAGCCTGTGCCCCTTCAGGCCACCTGTTAAGATTCAGCAAGCAATCCCCAGATGGTATGCTTATAGTTGCCTCAAGAAACCACAGCAGAACCTACACCCACTGCCACCAGTGTGAGTCTTGGCTCTGCTCAGTAAGGAGCATGGGACTCACCAAGGACACGCCTGCATGTGACTTGGGTGGGACCATAAATTGGGGGAGATAGAGTTTCAGGGAATTCTCTGGGCAGAGTAACCTCTGTTATCCAATTTGGTGACATCTCAGCTATTGCAGCTCTGAGTCCAAACACTGGAAACAGGGAGGGCTCAACAGAGAAACAATTGATACCACCGGCACTTCTGCCCAGGAGATATCCTTGCCTCCAGCTCTCACTCTGACAACTTGGTGTCCCTGGTCCCCCCTGCCCCCAGCAGCCTACAAAGTGCTAGTTCTCGGAGCAAGCAGGTCTGTCACCTCAAAAGTCTGGTCATGGACACAGCCCCTTTAAAAGGCATCTGCAGCTACCACTGCCACTACCTTTGTCCCACTCAGTCACTGGGGACCAGGCAGCCTTGTGTCCTCACCCCCTTCCTACCTTCTACTGTTGCAGGTTCGTTAATTATTTCTCTCCCTAATTGTAGTGCTTTCGTTCATATAGATCCTCAGCGACTTTCCTTGCTGTTTGCTCCTTGTTTCTGTCACAACTTTGATTTGGTCGCAAGAGGGATGAACAAAGCCTCTATCATCTTCCCCATCTCTCTGCAATGCTTTAATTCAAACTTGTGTCCTTTATAGCCTTGCATTATGAGAAGAGCTCTGAGAAGAAGTTAAGAAATTCAAGTTCAAGGTCCAATGCAACCATTACTTAAGTGACTTGAATGTATCACTTTGACCCTCTAGATCTGTTTTCTCAAAAACATACACACATACATACATACATACATACATACATACATAAATGAATAAAAGGAATGTGCTGCATTATCTTAAAACAACTAGGGAGGAAAAACCTGCAGAACAGCCCAAACTTCAAGTTCTTATTCTATTATGTGCTGTGGGTAAAATTTACAGCAAGTAACAGAACCTCTTGGAACCTGTTTGTACATCCAGAAAATGGGCAGAGTAATATCGGAAATGCTCCTCTCCCAGGTTGTTGCAAGCATGAAATGAAACAATAAAGAAAACACTTTATAAATTATAAAGCACAAAATAAATGTAAAGTAACGTCTCTAATAAAATTCTAGTTAGTCTAATTTTTATGCCAAGTCTTATTATTTCCTTAAAATGTTTACAAGTGTTTGTGCTCCGGTGGGGTGGAATCAGACTATAAAGATGTATTTTGGGAGTACTCAGACTATCTAGTATAAACAATATCTTCTCTTAACTGAGGTAACTATAAATTTTCAATTTGTTCCCAAGTCATTGTCTACTCACGACTCTCTCTATGAGTTAGGAAACCTAAAAATTATCTAAGAATTGTCTTATTTTTTAGTTCCCCTTCTTTGTACAAATATCTCTGAAGATATAATCTGAAAATTAACTTGCCTTTGTCGTGGGGTTTCTTAGTATTTTAAAGGGGCTGTTACAGAGGAAGAAGGTAAAGAATGATTATCTCATAAAAAAGGACATGTGCTTAGAGCCCCTACACACACACACATACACACACACACACACAACATACACACACACATAGATGTGAACATCAACACAAACTCTATGCTCCAACCAGAAAAGCACTTTCCTACCCCTGAGCCTTTATTCAGATTGTCCCCTCCACCTAGAATTTGTTTTCCTCCCATTTCTGCCTGTCCAGTCATACCTAGAACTCAAGGCTTTGTTAAAATCTCAGATTTTCAGTAGATGTACTGAATGATTCTTTGCCCTGTCAATAATTTTTAAGCCAGCTACTCCTTTTTTAAAAAATTAAGTTTATTGGGCAATATTGGTTAATAAAATTATATAATTTTCAGGTGTACATTATCATTTGACATCTGTATATTCCATTGTGTGCTCACCACCCAAAGTTCAGTTTCCTTCAGCTACCATATATTTGACCCCCTTTACCCTGTCTACCTCTTCCTTCCTTCCTCACCCCACTAGTAATCACTAGTGTATGGTCCTCTGGTAACCACTAGTCTGTAGTCCATGGCCATAAGTCCCTGCTCATTTGTTGCTTTTAGATTTATGTCCCACGTATAAGTGATATCGTGTGATTTTCAACTTTTTCTGTCTGGCTTATTTCACTTAGCATGATTATCTCATGGGCCATTCATGTCATCGCAAATGACAGTATTTCATCTCTTCTTACGGCTGAGTAATACCCCATTGTATATATGTACCACAGCTTCTTTAGCCAATCATCTATCGTTAAGACACTTCAGCTGCTTCCATGTCCTGGCCACTGTGAATAATGCCACTATGAACATTGGTGTGTAAATATCTTTTTGGATATGAGTTTTTAAATCTTTGGGATAAATACCCAGGAGATAAATTGCTGAATCATATGATAGATCAATTCTTAGTTTTTTGAGGACCTTCATACTGTTTTTCATAGTGACTGTGATGATTTGCAGTCCCACCAGCAGTTCCTTTTCCTCCACATCCTCTCCAACATTTGTTATTACTTGTCCTATTGATTATAGCTATTCTAACAGGTGTGAGATGGTATCTCATTGTGGTTTTGATTTGCATTTCCCTAATAGCTAGCAATGTTGAGCATCTTTTCATATATTTGTTGGCCATTTGTATGTCCTCTAGGGAGAAGTGTCTGTTTAGGTTCTCTGCCCATTTTTTGATTGGATCATTTGGTTTTTTTGTTGTCATTGAGTTGTATGAGTTCTTTGTGTATTTTGGATAGTAGGCTCTTATGGGAGGTGTTGCTTGCAAATATATTTTCCCATTCAGATGGTTGTCTCTACCTTGTTGATGATTTCTTTTGCTGAGAAGAAGCTTTTTAGTTTGATGTAGTTCCTTTCATTTATGTTTAAAGATGTCAAAACTGACAGATAAGAAATTAAGTCATTTGTT
This sequence comes from Macroglossus sobrinus, assembly GCA_004027375.1. NCBI lineage: Eukaryota > Metazoa > Chordata > Mammalia > Chiroptera > Pteropodidae > Macroglossus > Macroglossus sobrinus. The sequence goes on along the minus strand of PVKZ01000705.1, from coordinate 618,965 downwards.
CAAGGCCACCTTTGTAGAATTTGTGGAAAAGTTTAAATCATGTATTTCCGCGCCAGTATGTCAGGTATATCTTCTCAAACCATGGTAGTCTTAACCCCCCTCACTAGTCCTACATGCTGTTTTGCATTATAGAATTCTTTATGAATAGGTTTCTTCCTCTGCAGAAAGTAGATTCCATAGAACAGTAATCATTCCATTCTCCAAACCCCACCTAACGTTTAGCACTGTGAACGCATCCAGCTATTGCAAAATTTGCATTGTTGAACTGGAATAAACATCCCAATGACATTTCTACTACCTTTTTATGAATGTGCTTGGTTTTCTGTGAGTCTACTTTGATTCTCATCTAGGGAAGATCTAGATACATCAAAAGCACCAGTATAAATGCAAGAGATGATGAAGACCCAAGGTCTACCTTCTGCCAGCTCTGTAATTCTCAAACTCAAAGCTCTGGAAAGAACATGGCATAATGGGGGGATCCCTTCCAGAAAGCTCTTAGAGGAAGATCTGTCCTTGACATATCCTAAGTTAAATGTGATCTGAAGACCCAAGGCTATTCATAACATGATTTTAATGACTGTCATTACTTCTGCCATTACTACTACCCAATACAAACCATCACTGGCTTGATGTGATTATCCCTCTGTTGTGCAATACCATCAAACTCCAGCCTGTGACAGAGCATATGGTCTTTGCCAACAGCATTATTCATCAAAGGAGGATAAAAATCACAGTAGCACCCTGCTTTGCACACTAGGTAATGGCTTTGGGCAAGACACAGCTTCAGCTCAGCTTGAGTCTGTTTTTCCACAAAGCACTTCATAAAAGTGAAAATGGAACACATACTGAATGAAATTTTTAGAATAATGAAAATCCTATAATTAGGAAGCAATAGTTAAAATTATACTACCCCATGAGAGCAAAACATAGTAACAAGTTAATGCAATTACTAATTCAGCTTTTCTGGAGAGAAAAGCAAACAGTGCAATTAACTCCTTAGTCTTTATTTTTTCAAGGGACTAATGAAAGAGAAATAAATGAGCTGGATCCCCTTCCTCAAAGCTTTGTCTCTGCTTTATCATTAGGGGATAAATTTCCTACCTCCCTCTCTCCAGTCCCATCTGAAATATAAAACAGGCCACCAGCTGCAAAATGGATTATGTCCCACAACTTTACACCTGGAATAGAAATCTTCATATTTTGATAAAGGTTGCCAAGAAGTTTGCATCACTGCCTGATAGCTTCTTATTTCTTCATTATCCTGTTCATTCCACTTGAAAAAAGATTCCCTATATGCTTATTCTATGTGAATGTCAGCGTGTATCATTTGCATTGATTTTAACCTGTTCCCATATACAACACCAGTGTAACTCACCATCTTATCTGTAGTCCTTCTCCCATACAAACCCAGTGCACTCCAGACAAATGATTGACCCACCATCTCCTAAACACACCTTCCACTTTCTGATGACTACACCTTCATGCACTCCATTCACTTGGCTTGCAGAGCCATTCTGAAGTGCATCCCAAATGAAAGTGATTTCTCACCGCTGCCCACTTGGTAGGACACTGGTCTGATGTAATGACTGGAAATTTACTGCCACGAAGAGGACAGATGAGAAGGTGGTTCAACTCTTTGATGGTAAGGGAAAATAACCAGAAACATGCCTATATACATGAAATTCTAACCTTTAGTATCCAGCAATACCAAGCCAAAATAGTCCCTGTTTGGACACACATTATTATAAAAAGACAACCAAATTCAGTAAATGGTTGGCCAATTCTGAACACAGAATAATAACCTCTGGGTGATCATTTTCATCAACCTAACTCACATATTTCTGATTCAACTGAGATATTAGATGAGAAGACCCAAAACTGTGTGTAAATAAGACACAAATCTGTAAACAACAAATTAATATGTATTTTATTGAATCTAAAGTGCCACTGATCATGAGACACATCTGTCATGGAGGGGAAAAAAAACACCATGTAAACCATGACACCATGTTTTTTTTATTAGAAATTTTTATTTTCTGTTATGTTATGTTAAATTTTTTATATAAATACATACTTATTAAAGAACCCATAACTGTGACAGGTGTGCATAGCAATAACCACATCATCATATCTGCCACCTGTCAATGGCTTTGACACCATTGATTATAAGATGCATACTGATTTCAAAGCTGCTAAATTATAAGAAAGGGTACTTTAGCACTGATAAAATATGATACCTGTATTGTTCAGATAACAATCTCATACAGTCTAATAACCTCTCTCCCCTGACATCAGTTCAAGCCTCAAGTGTAAAATGGATCCTGTTCGTTTCCTTGGTGTCTTCCTCTTCCTCTGTATCCCCCTTCCCATGTTCCATAACGGTCCTCCCAGGGCTGGCTGCACAGCTGAGACCTTACACTGGCCTACTCAGTGGCCAGTTATTAAGGCTCAAGTTTCTTTCTTTCTTTTTATTTTTCCAAAACTCTTTAATGCTCACCATCGCCATCTTGTTTCTATTATTATCACTCTTTATTTTTTTAAGTTTTTTTTTTTTACATTAAGAAAATCTTCCCTTGATTAAAAACCAGTAACTGCCCCTGTTCTCTCCCAAGAGGCTTTTGGAGGCCCATAAAAATTTAAAGTAGAAAAAACAGTTATCCAGAGTGCTAACGCAAAAACTGTCTTTCCTCCACTTCCACAAAGCTCCCTAATCACTTCCTCTCTATTAGCCTACCTTTTTAATTTAATTTCAGGTTTTTTTTCTGTTACAGTTACACAGAAAGATCAAAAGAACAGGTTGTTCCTGGGGTTTCAGCTATTGGCAAAAAGAAGCACAGTAAGGACTTTAGCTCTTTCCTCACCATCACCATGGTTTTCCTATCATCTGATGGTCCCTCAGCCAGAGTGGATGAGATTTCTTCCCCAGTCCCACCCCCGGCTTTATTGAAATATAATAGACAATTAGTTGCTCATATTTATATTGTACAATTCGATGAGTTTTTTCAATTATAGTTGGCATACAATAATACATTAGTTTCAGTTGTACAGCATAGTGATTAGAGATCTATATAACTCACAAAGTGATCACCTCACTAAATCTAATACCTCTCTTCCCCTTACATATTTATTACATTGTTAACTATTTTCCTCATGCTATTCTTTATATCTCCATGTCTATTTTGTAACTATCCATTTGTACTTCTTAATCTCTGCCTTACACACACACACACACACACACACACACACACACACACACACACACCTTTTTCATTTATTTTGTTTCACCTTCAAAGAGGCTTTTATTAGTCATGTTAACCTGATTTCACCTATACAGAAATGTTCAGAGACATGTGGGCATTCTGTGATTTGTCCTGGTCTTAAATGTCTTTCAGGTTGGTCTTGACCCACATAAAAACAAGTTGCTTCAGAGCTAATGTAAAAATGTGTCTCTCTGACCCCAACACTTTCCGCTGACCAGTGATGGTTCTTAAAGTTGATGCTTCCTCTTTGATGTTTATATTCAGCAGTGTGCTGTATAAATGTTTAACAACTGGCTGCTGGGGGAAGAAAAAGAAGTCTTGGTTTGTAAAGTTTGTCGGTTTCTGTGGTAAAAATATTCCCACCATGGCTAATTTCAGGCCACCAATGTGATGTCACCAAAGACAGTTGGGAAGAGACATACAGTGATGCACCGTTATAAAGAATTTCCATCATACAGATCCAATAGGCATTGATAATCTCAAGATTAGAGATAATAGTAAAATATAGTGAAATTATTAGAAAGTGATGAGTTTTGACTACTACCTATGCTTTTAATATAACTTATTCAATTATATATTTATGTAAATAATGGTTGTTTTTAGTAACCAGCTTGTAAAACTCTTGAAACTTCAGCAAATGGCCCTTGCAAGCCAATATGAGTAGCTCCAGCACACCACTGTAAGAAAGAATACACTACCTGGTATTATTATTATTTTTTTATATCCTCAACTAGATAATACACTCTAGAATATGAAGCTATTTGTCTTATAGTTTTTTAATTTACCTTGCTGCTAAACATAGAAAGGTAATTAATTTTTAAAATTAATAATAATGTTTACCTATTCAAAATGTTTTTGAAGAGCCATTAAAATTCACTCATAACAAAATTTTGGCTGTGCCCCAAATCTGATTCCTTCTGCTATCACACCTTTAACCAAAAAGGCTTATGAACTAAAAATTATAGTATCAAAAAGAATATGTTGCTATTAGTGTAATTGAATCATTTTTGCCACCAACTATGAGAGCATCTACCATTAAAAGCAGCAATGACCAGCTTTGCTATCAATGCTGCTGAGAATACTGATCAACTTTCAGTTACCAACAAGCCAGCCCTGATTACTGTTGAAGTAGAGTTCAAGAGGAGAGAGTATTCTTGGGATGGGAGTCCTGTAATGGGGTGACCAAACTGAGAAAAGTAATTAACCAAACCCCAAAGAGTGGTCAATTCGTTTACAATTTATACTTACAAAGAATTGACATATAATCTCAAATGCTAACATATTATCAGAGAGATACTATTATTTTCCCAATTGCAGAAATAGCTTTTTAGTAACATTAATATTGCTTTCAACTAACCAGGATTCTTCCTCCCCAGAAGCAAGAAGTCAGATTTGTGATGAGAAGAGTTATTTGTTGAATATCAATCTAGAACATGGAAAATTTAAAGGTCTCAAAAAATGTGTTCTGCAGGATACGAGCAGCCCAAATGAACTGTCCCTGCCTGGCAACAGAGTGTTTCTATTTAATCCCAAAACTATTATATCTACAAAAGCATGTCTGTTGTAAATAAAAAGTGCTGGTAAAGTCTGCAAAAATTCCCACTATATGTCACCAAAACTATTATCTCATCCTAGAGAAGTTACAGTTGCATGAATTTTAGCTTTATATGCTACAATTACACCGCGTACATAGCTTACTGAGAACATGCCCTAGTCCAGGGATGGCAAATACATAGCACATATGCTGCCCCGCCCCCACTCCTTTGGTAGACTTCGTTAATTGATCACCGCACTCTTCCCCTATTGAGCTCTACGGTTCTTCCCAACACAACCCTTAAGGCAGCACTCCCATCCCAGCCCTGGGCTCTAAGATGAAAACTTAGGGAGCAAGGCACGTGCAGGCTTTGTGCAGGAAGTATGAATGAGAGTATGAATGCGTGTGACTAAGTGCATTATTTCAGGCTCATTTCAGGGGGGTTAACCTTTTGAAAATCTTGTTGCCAATTATTCCTTACTATAAACCCTAGGTATAAAGTCAAAAGTGTTATGTTAGTGTTGGCCTTTCTCCCCTTCATCATCACAGTGTATCGGTGTCGTAATCTTACTTCAACAGAGCAAATTATTCACATCACTGTCATTTTAGAAGACAATTACTTAAGCTTTCTTGGCTCTTCGCCATTCTCACTAGAGGGCGCCACTGAGAGGAAAAGTAGGTAAAACTAAAGGGTAGCCAGCCACTTTCCTCTTCCGTGCTCCTATGTGAGATTTGCCAACCACACCAAGAAACCCTTACCTAACCTGCACCTCCTTGGATGTGCCAAACAGGTAGCCACTTTCCACACAAAAACAATCATCTTTTTTTATCTCCCTGTATCTGACCCTCTCCTCCAATCCCAACACCTTACATTCACCCAAATCACTTCCCTGTTAACTTATCTTTATCCTTCCATTGGACTGTGAGCTCCCTGAGGGCAAGGCCAGTCTTTGTGTCCTGGTGCACCATCATGCCTAGCGCACAATAAGTCCTATATAAGCATTTGCATGTTAAATTATAGACTTAATGCACTAAAAAAAAAAAAAAAATCACAGACCTCTTATTCAAGGAGACAGAAATGGAAACTATATCACCTTTTTAAGTTACAGCAAAATTTTCATGAGTTCTTAGGCATGTACTTGGGCCCTGCTCTCTAATTCTTCACACCATGAAATAATTCCCATGTAGGCACTAGTCCTGCTCTTCCACATGGTAAAATGAAGCCTCTTAACTCCTCAACCAAAAGGTTCAATGTGGAAAGAAACTCTGGATGTCATTCAGCCTTAGTTTTAATTGATGGTCTCCGGAAAGTTGTAGAGACAACCTCCTGGTCAAAATTACTTCTGAATGCTATCTTTCACCCACCCTGGAATTTTTAGAAATTTTTTTTATCCCCTGCCCACCCCATTGACTTTAATCTAGTTTCCCCAATAAACTTTTGAAATTAAACAGGATCCTGGAAAGCATTTTGAAAGGAATCTATGAACTGTCTGGTCAGCATTTTCAATCTCTAATTATAACTTTGCATGATGGCTTTCACTTAATACTTTTAAGGTGGGGCTGAGAGTAATTGCTGGTTTTGAAATTAAATCTTTGGTAGCCACAATCAATGTATTGGAGCTTAATTTCTCTTACATTCTTAGAGTACTTGCTGAAAGTGAAGAGGAAACTTATGCTATCCTCCATCTAAGAAAACAGAGAGATTTTATTAGAGTGTAGTGAAATATTTATAAGAACTTAAAAGCTTACGAGGTTTGAGGACTGAATTCACCTCAAACCTTCATTTGCATACTTGCTTCCAGGAAAATCTATGATGGGATGGTCCAGATATGTCACTTTGAAATCCTGCTTTTAATGAACAAATGAGAACAAATGTGTAGTTTCTACAGAAAGAACGTTTTTCTCACCCACTGACTTCACGGAAAGAAAGTGTGCTCAAAATATGGTATAGAAATAAAGGGAATATTTTGAAATAAAGACAAAAACATTTTGACTTGGGAAAGAAATGTCAGTGATATTAGATTATTTCTTTGAAACAAAAAAATGGACTTTACTTTTTGTTTAGAAGGAAATTTTCTTTTAATCTTTAGTTGTGACTTTCTGTTTTACCAAACTCTGGATTGATTCACTGTCTTCTCACCTTCCCTTTATACTTCCACATTGCTTTGTGGGTACTTACTATCCTTCTGGCAAGCCATTTCATGCCTCCCATCAGACATGAACTAAAGCACCTTCATTAGCATATCACAGATGCTTTATCCATTCATTCATTGATGTATTTATTCGCCAAACATGTGTCGTGGGTCTGCTGTTGGCTAGATGTGGTGGATAGGAACACCGAAAACAGTTCCCACTCTCAGGGAACTTTCAGTTCAGTGAGAACTAGACGATTTGGAAACCACCTGACAACACTGCAAACTATATATATTAACATTTCAAACTATATTACAATTCTCAGGGACCATCACTATTTCTCCATGCTTGAGGGTTCTGATTAACTGGCTCATTTGTAACACTCATCTAGTGGGCAAGATGAAACTATGATTCTTTGACCTGAATCTAGAAACCCTCCATGTACGAACAGTGTTGGGAGAGAAAGCTGAGGGCAGGCTGGTGTGGTATGGAACACAAGTGAAGGGCAGGCATAAATTCACAGAAAGAGAGCTCTGTGTTCCTCTAGTCAAAAGTTAGAGAATAAGATACCAGGTTCCTGGAGATTAGGCTTTTTCTGCCACAGAGTTATATCAGCCCATTATAAGCTTACCTGGAATGATTCACATCCCCTCTCTTAAATGATTCATGTTCCCTAACCAAACTAGCCAGGCCTGGCATAAATCGAAGAGCCCACAGTGAGATTCTGACATCCAGCTAGCAGCAATGCACACAAGCCCAAAAGAAACCAATGTTTTTTTATGAGGTAAATGATCCTTAATGCCCAAAGCACACTAACTTTGGGCTAGCTCAAAAGATGTCAATTCAGACAGAGGCCTACCTCCAAAGTAAGCTTAAAGAGCATTTCGGATTTCACCTCTCTCTCAAGTCTATACTTGAAGTCAGCAGCTATGTAATGCTAATGATTATTAAATTAAAAGGCACTCATTTAATGGAACAGTTTCAGTATCCAAAGTGAAGTTGCCTTCTGCCATATGGCTTTAGGCATGAGTGATTAAACTGCGAAGTCCTAAACCCCTGCTCCTGGGCTATTTAATGCTGCTATGCATCATGAGCCTGAGATGATGAGGAAATCTGTTTTTGGTTTACATTCCCAGCAGAAAGTGACTCCTTTGGGGCTATAGTTGTTTAAATACTCCTCAGATCACTACAGCATGCAGACTTACACTGACCCTGCATGCAGTCAGTAGAGAAAGACTCAACTCTAACTCAAGATCCAGATGGAAACCTTTGTTATGCAACCATTCCCAGGGTTCAAAAACAAAGAGAATCATCTGTAGTGATTAATAATCCAAGAAGCAAGGACAGAAGACCCAGCACAAAGCCCTTGAGATAAGGACAATTAGGGGTAAATTAAATGGGCTGCAGCCCATTGATCACATCTCATGTGCCCTATCAAGAACTTCCTATTATTGTCCCTATTTCACCGATAGCAAAACAGAACCTTAGAGGAATTAGGTGAGCTGACCAAGTTCAAGTTCACAGCTAATTAGTGGTGGAGCTGAAATTCAAACTCAAGTCTGCTTGACTCCAGAACCTAAGTTCTTTAACCACAATGCTTTTTGAACATGACTGCCATTTCCTTAGTTAAGGATAACTGGTGGTGAAAACCACAATGGGCATTTTTTAGTTTCTTGTTTCTAAATGTGATTAGTAAACTATATATGTTCCTCACTTCAAAGGATAGAATTAGTCATTTTCAAAAAATCTTCTTGTTGGTTCTATAAAATTCAAAGTTAAGGAACTATTTCAACTCCTGTTACATTCAGATACCTGATCCAACAAAATATACCTATTATCAACAAGATTCTGAAAGGGCAAAAATAGATAATTATCCTATGTTCATAATTCTGTCTCAATATGGCTTATGCTGTCTCAATGTGATATTTATTATAGTAGAAGTATTTTTAGAAATTTAACACAGCTTCTGACCCCAAGGGTCTTACGTTCACAATGGGGAGGCTAGAGACAGAGGGTTCAGTAGTGCTGAAGAACATGAACAATATAAGTCCTTAATGGCCCAGACAGAAATAAGGACATGCAGAGAATCAAAAGATCCCAAAGAAAAGTCTTTGCTACTCTATTATGTGAATGACCAACTCATAGACCTCATCCTACCAGACTAAAATCAGAAAAGAAATTCTTGTTCAACTACTTTACTCAGCATGAATAAATCATTTAAAATCATGATCGTTCTAGAACTTTCAATGCTCATAATCAAAGGTCCTATGTAAATTTTAATAAAACTGTAGGCATTGCACCAAGAAATTTCTTTGGAAATTTCTATCTTAATCCTGAGAGTTAGAAACTTCTTGCAAAAGACAGAAGCACTATCTCACCCTCAGCAAACAGCCTCTCTTTCCTGATGGTCTCTGCATCATTAACTTCTAACTGGTACTTTTAATATTCAGATTGTACTTTTCAACTTTTAAAGCCTTTATCAGATGTTCTTTGAAACCAAATGCATAACACTAAAATACACATGTTTCCAGCATGATCGGATTGCTTTTAAACCTATCTGCAAAGACCTTGAGAGGACAAGGAATGTATTTAATGATAAGAACTACCATGGCGCCAGTAATGAATGGTTCAGTTCTGCCAATAATACCCGAAACGAAAGCAATAATTTTTAAAGCCTTGTTTGCTTTAGCAACTTTAAGTACTTTCACATATATCATCTTATTTAGTTCCTCTGACAACCATAGAGACAAGCAGAATGAGTTTTATTATCCCCGCTTTAAAAATAAGGAAACTATGGTTCACAGCATTCAAATGATGGAGCCAAGTTTACACGATAAATAAGTGGCAGAGTCGGCACCAGAATTCCGACCCTCTGGCTTCCAGCCCATTGCCATTTCAATTCAGCTATTATTTATATCAAACAATATACCTTCTATTCTTTTATGATATCTGCAGAGACAGGTTGCAAGTCTTATTTGTCTTTGGATCCCTGGTTCCTGACTTGGGACAAGTAAGAGTTTATGGTGGACCAGAAATAAAGACACTTTGTTCTAGTGCCTGTGATTTTCATGGTCACTATGACCAGTTAGTTGGGCTGAGCTAATACCCATAAGGCCAAAGTTGCAAGTTTTAAATATTGTGGGACAGTTTGCTTTCTTGTATTTCTTGGCCACACAGTGGGTTCCTAAACACAACTAGTCATCTTACTAACCTATCCCAAGATGGATCTGGCAAGTAGATGGATAGCTTAGTCCAGCTTATTCTCCTAAATCTATTTGTCCATGCTTGAGAGCAGGGACTATCGCACCTAAAACTCTCCTCTCAGAAAATATCCTCACCTAGAATCTCTCCTAAGAGGACTTCTAGGCAAGCCTTATCGAGCAGTGACCATGACCTGTTCCCAGTGACACCTCCCCTCAGCCTGCATAACTGAATAAGGCCAAGTTGGTGCTTGACACAAAGGCAGTCAATGGGAAGCCCAAAAGGTGTCCTGGCAGAAAGGTTGTGCCCCAACAGAAATGATGAAAAAATACAGGGCCAGTCAAATGTCTTTTATCAAGAATTCACAGTGAAGATAGGAGAGAATAAGTTAGGAGAAAGAAGAGTGACTCAGAGATGGAGATAGACTGATGGTGGAGTTCCATCCAGGGTTACAGAGCTGATGGCTGTCTGTTGGAGCCAAGGCTGGGTTTTCATCCTTCCTAGGCCATTTGTTCTTTAATCTTGGATGGATCTTGATCTATTTGATAGTTCGAGGAAAGAAATGGGTCCTTGTACCAGAAGAGTGTATATAGGGTCATGTACCGCATGACAACACAGCATATCAACATCCAAGCTGTCATAAAGTTGTAGTGCAATGTGTTACCCACATGTCTGTGGTGACACTTGTGTACACAAACCTGCTACACGGCCAGTCATATAAAAGTATAGCACATATGATTGCACATAGTACATAAGTTGATAATTATAATAGATAACTGTTATTGGTGTATGTATTTCTATACTATACCTTTTGTCATTATTTTAGAGTGTACTCTTTCTACTTCTTAAAAAAATTTACCGTAAACAGTGTGATGAGTTACACCAACAGCAACCTCATACTTCTCATGTTTACCAAGTTTCTTGATTACATCATTTTCTCTTGTGCTGATTTAATCTTGTGTTGTTTTATAAATTCAGTGTAGCCTAAGTGCACAGTCTTTATAAAACCTATGGTAGATAGTGTATAGTAATGTCCTAGGCCTTCACAGTCACTCACCACTTTCTCACTGATTCACCCAGAGCAACTTCCAGTCCAGTAAACTCCATTCATAATAAGTGCCTTATACAGGTTTACCATTTTTTATCTTCTATACCATATTTTTACTGTGCCATTTCTGTGTTGGATATGTCTAGAAGCATAAATACCATTGTGTTACCGTTGCCCACAGTATTCAGTACAGTAACATGCTATATAAGCTTATAGCCTAGGAACAACAGAGTACAGCATACAGTCCATGTGTATAGTAGGCTATAACATCCTAGGTTTGTATAAGCACTCTATGATATTCACACAAAGACAAAAATCACTTAACAATGTATTTCTCAGAATGTAATCCTATCCTTAAGCAGTATGACCATACACACATTTAAACCAATTATTATATTTAATATCAAGGTGTTTCTTCATCTTCTGAAGCCCGACTTCAGACTCATGGGAATCTATGGACCACAGGGCAAAGACTCTTGTTTAAACTGTTAGTTCATCCCCGATGGCTGTGGTATCACACTCATCACTGATGTTCAGCACAGTATAGGCCTTGGATGGATTACATGCATCTTGGTTGAAGGAGTGAGTGAACGAGTGAATAAGTAAAAAGAAATACAACTGGGAGCTCATTCCCCGTGGACAGCACATTGGGGACATCCTCTTCCCCTCTCTTACAAAATACTTTATTAATTAACATAAGCTGGGTAGTATAATTGGAAAGAATGCTTGTTACTTGTATGTACCCAGATAATGTTTAATATACCCAACAATATTATTAATAGGCTTACTATCACCTTCCACATCTGGAACAAAAAGGACACTGCCTACCAGTACACAAATGAAAAGTTGGAATGTCATAGCCCAGAAGGACAGTCCTCCTTTTTTGGTAGATATAAAATGAAAATCTACTGTTTTCTACCTGAGATGTATATGCAATGCTTATTTAGAACTTAAGCTACTTTTTCTTAATATACAACTTTTAAAATAATAATTGACACTTTTTATTTCTTTTCTGACTTTTGGGAGTAATGCCTAGTTATTTTCAATAATCTAGGGTTTCATTTTAGGGTGAACATTAGTTGGCTTTTCAATTCACTTCACTTGTCTTATTTTATAGAGAGGAAAAGAGAGACCAAGAGGAAGAGACAGAAAGAAAACAGCCAACTTTCCTTCAGTTACTCCAGCCAGTTTTGTTTGGGCTATCATTCATTTAAGGATTGACAGGTATAAACTCTTTGAGGGCAAGATTATGCCACATAGCTTTGTATCTGCCTCCTTTGCCCACTGCCAATCTAATTACATTACAAATATAGGGATTTTAATTAAATTTATATAATTTCTTTTCTAGAAAGAAAGTAAGACAAATTTGTTTTTTAATTTGGGGAGGGAAAAAACATATAGCAAATGTACTGATCCAAAATTTTTTTAAAAGTTTGAATTCTATCATCATGATTACATTTAATGGTAAGAATCTATCCTGTGGTATTTGATATTTTAAAATCTCTTGCAGGGTGTAGCATAAATTGCATATTTTCATATAAAGAGTTTTTCTCCATTTTAGATCAAATACCCTGGTCTGTAAGAAGAATGAAGGTTCATTTTACTAGGTATGCACAATTTGTGGGGATCTATTTGTTTCATTTAAGCCTCATGGATATAAGTGGCATAAAATATTGTATTATGCTTCCATCCAAGGAGCAGAAACATTCTCTTACTAGTATAGTTAAAGCCCATTAACAGAAAATTTATTCTGGGAGTGTGGCATAGCTAACCCCCAAAGACCAAATTTTTACTATCTCTTGAGTCACTTAGTTTACCTAAGCATAACATTTATTCTTTTAATGGAATGTTCAAAATATAGTTACTATATTTAACATGTATCTGGAGTGAGGAGGAGTGAAGAAACCAATATTTCTTGAATATTCTTTATACAGGGACTTTGCAAAGATTATCTCAACCTAAGGAATTCCTTTTGCCCATTATACAGACCAAGAGAAGTTAAAGGACTTGCCCAAAGTCACACAGCCAGAAAATGACAGAATCAGGACTTAAATTTAGGATGTCCTCCAAAGTTTAGGTCCTAATCCCTTGCTGCATTCTCAGCAAGGACCTGTGATAGGGGATGGTGGTCCGAATCATCTTTATTATTGCAAATCATGCATTGAAGACCAGTTCTGCTTCGTAGAGTTAAAAGACAAAGACTCAAACTTCCTGTTCTCATAGTTTGGAGCAATCACTTGAGTCCATTATGATCCAAAACTTGACATTAGCTTCCACCTTCCCCCACTGGAGGTCAGGCCCAGGGAGTATGGTAACTCTGTCCAGTCTAGGAATAACCCAACAGAACAGAACAAGGAACTTCTCTGACCCAGCAGAAACACGTAACTTGAACCTATCATGTAACTCTGGCCATGACACCCTGAAATAAGCAATGAGAGATGGATCAGAAGTCAAGATTCAGATTCTATTTCTGCCTCCGCCAAGACCTTGCAAGGTGACCTTGAGTGACATCCATGGCTTCAGTGTTTTCATCTTTGGAGTAGGGGTAACAATGTCTGCTTAGCATCCACCATTTTAAATTGGTTTTTTAAACTTAAATTTTACCCATTCCTGCTATACCCAAATGTACAAGGCAAGTCTCAAGAGGTCACGTCCCCAACAATCCCACATTCTCCCATCAATGTTCTTCAGTGGTTTCAGATATTGCAACACCATTGCTGTCCAGGATCAGAACTGAAGAACTTGAAAGACTCCAGGAAGATGTGGTGGCATGTCTTTATATCAAGTAAACAGCCTGTGGCATTGCATTATGACAGGTGACAACAGACATTCATGGAGCAGTAGTGGAGGAGCTATGTTTACATGACACTTAATATCCTGGAAAGCATTTGTCATATCATATGGGGATGCCCATGTCCTAGTAACCCAACGCCATGGACTTGGACCAGAGGTGAACTCAAGACAATCTCGGCTGGCACCACCTCTCCAGCCTGAACAAAATGGCTGATAGCTCCAGAGGATACCCTGCCCTTTCCAATAGAAAAATGTGGTGTGCTATATGTTATCTAACCAAAAGGAGAGAAAGGGGGCCTTTAAGAGATTGTGTCTAATGTTGGAAGGAAAAATAAAGCAGCTTTTGAAGATCTTTTCATAGTCTTTGAACTAGAGAAATAAATTACCAGGGCCGAGGGTTACAGAGAGCAGGGCAGACAGCCTGATTAAGCTCTGTACTCCTGTGATTTTAACAGCTGTTAGCGAGCACCTCATGAGCCCACACTCCATGATCCCCTCAATATACACTGTCTGAATGAAAGCTCATGACAATCTATCACCTCCTAGCATGAACCAGTGATACTACCTTGATCCAATTATTAACATCTCTGGTCTGGCCCTCTTCTAATGCCAGATAAAAATTATCAACACATATGTCAAAATCCCTAAGGATTTGCCAAAAAATAAAATAGAGAGGAAAGCAGTGAGCCATGTTGAGAGGGTAAATTACTTTGATGCAGAAGTGGAAGGAGGAGACCAGTGCAAATAAATGAGAGAATATCTATGGAGAAAGGGAAAGGCAAATTCAATAAGTAGCTTCAAAGTGTGAGTCTCAAAACAAGTGTCTTTATTCCTTGGAATACTACTGTTTTGTGAGGGTTTAAGAAGTTAGTCTGTTTCCCATCTGTTTCAGAAAATAGACAGGATAACAGGAAACAGTTTCAGATTACACAGTAATTATAGCTACTTAAGTTTGATTTACCAAATACTGTCTGAAACAGATGGTATGTAACGTTGGTTAAGGGCTTATCCTGCAAGCCCATTACAGAACATTTCTTTCCCTCTTAATATAAAAAAAAAGATGCAGAAAAGAAAGGAAATAAACTTCTACCTTCGTTCTTATTCCATGTATATCATTTTTGCATGTTTGTGCCTTTCCTAAAATGAATCTGTGCTTATTATGCAATTCAAGACCAAACTATATAGTATTGACACCATATAATCTTGGTGAAGAAGGATATTGAAGATTATCTCATCTAAGCCCCTTATTTTGTATAAGGAAATGAAGACTGAAAAAGGTTAGCTGATTTGCCACAAGGTCACATTGTGACAAATCTGGGACCAAGTCTTCTAACTCCAGGTCTGCAGTAGCCTTTAAATGTGCATAATGTTCAATGTAGAGAAAACATACAAATCTGTCAGCACCATTATTACCAAATTAGCACCAATCTGTGATGAACAATTATCAGAACTTGAAGCTGATGGGTAATGCCATTCAAGTCCAGTTAATGAGCCAAAGCTTGGTTCTCCAAAACACTTAACATTAATCAGCATTTGGCTTCAGTTTGTGACAAGTATTTTCAAAACATCACAGACAATTACAATGTTCTTAGCTTTGCCCAGTGTAAATAGAAAATCAAAGGAAGTCAGAATTTCATAAATGACAGTCTCCAAAATGGAAATAATGAGCCCCATGGAGAGGGTACCATGTGTTCATTTTCTAGTGGCCAAATATAATTTGAGAACTAACGAGGTCACTGAGAGATTACAAAGTGTGAGCCTTCTGCTTGGTGAGATTAAAAAGGCCTCTTTTCAGAAGAGCAAAACAGAGCCAGTAAGCAGGATCAACCCCACAGTGCAGTTACAGAGCATATACCCCAGCCTCCACACCTCACCTCCTATTCCAACACATACCACCTATCTTCATGGTCACTGGTAATGTCAGAGGAAAGGGTTCCCCAGCATCAAGGGGGAAGAAGCAGTGTACTGGGAGGACTTGGGAACACAACACATGGTGGCCTGGTGCTGGAAAGTAGTAGAGGAGAGGAAACCAGGGGGTAGAAATGGTAGTTGGTAGGAGATTGATGCTTTATCTCTAAACTCCAGGGTTCCATGAACAGCTCTAGTGAAATTTTGTTCTCCAAGTTTCCTAGGGCAAAGTTAATCTGTGACTTGTCTGTCTATCTATCTATCTATTTAAATTTACAAGTGAAAATCCAACTGTGGTAAATGTTATATTTCTGAAAAAAAGAAGAATGCTTCATTCACTGGGCTTAAGACAGGATTACACATCAGTTAGTCTTATATTATTTTAAAAAATGTGTTAATCAATTCAACAGTCATTGTTGATTACCCTATAGTAACTAACGTTTATTGGGAGGTCACTGTGTGCCAGAAATAATGCGAAATATTTTTCCTGCATTATCTCATTTACTCATCACTATGATGCTTTAAAATGATAACAATCATAATTACACCCAGAATTTATTCAACACATATCAAGCACTGTATAATATGCAGCAAATGATACAAGCAAAGTCCCTCCTTTCTCTTAGGTAACATATTACTATCGCTGTATAACAAACTTTCCCAAAACTTACTGGTTTGAAACAATTAGCATTTATTATTGCCCATAAGTGTATAGGTTTCCTGAGTAGGTTTTCAGATTTTGGCTGGACTCACTCTGTATCTTTATCCAATTGGCAGATTGGCTGGTCTACAAGAGCCTCCACTGGGAATATTCTGTCCTACTCCACAAGGCCACTCATCCTCCAATAGCTCTCCTGGACTTCTTATGGCAAAGGCAGAGGTACTAGGAGAGAGTGAAAATGTGCCAGGCCTCTTAAGGCTTATGCAGAGAACTAGGACAGTATCACTTCTACCATATTCTACTGACCAAAGAACGTAATAAAGCCCGTCCAGATTCAAGGGTGGGGAAATGGAGTCCACTTCATGATGGGAAGAGCTACAAAGTTACATTAGAAAGCACGTGGATACAGAGAGGTTATTAATGCAATTTGTCTCTATACATGTAATGGGAAACTAAAATGACGCTAAGAAATTCATGAAAATATTTTATTTCAGTCTTATTTAACCCTGTGAGACAAGGTCTACTATAAATCTTTGTTCCTCAGTGAGGAAACTGAAGCCTAGAGAGGTTTAAAAATGTGCCTAAGATCTACAAATATTTCATGATGGAGTCCAGATTCAAACTCTAGACTCCAATGCCTGAGCACCAACCCACTATGTGATTCTTTCCAGCTTGAGCACTTTAAGAGAAAGAAAATATAAAACATGGCCACTACTTACAAGGCACTTTCAGTTCTATTGGGATGCATAACATAAATTCATGTAACAATTCATGTCATTAAGTTATACTCAATCATTGCCCAACAGTGAATGAGGGTAAAGATGGCCAAGACAAGACACAGAAGCTGCCATGAATAAGGGGAGACAAAACTGAGCTTTGAAAGGTATGAATGGTGAACAACAAAAGGAGAGAGTTTTCTGATAATGGCATCTCCCTAACCTCTATCAAAAGAGCTTTCTGCATCCTCTTTGCTTATGGAATAAACTTGTTTCTCTAGAATGGCATTTAGTATTCCTAACATATGGCTTTATTGGTTAACATTTTACTCAGCTGCAAGCAATAGAAAATCTGACTAGCAGTGATTTTTACTCAGATTGGGATTTTTTTCCTGCCCAAGGAACATGGAGAAAGTAGTCCAGATGATGTCATCCAGGAACCAGGATTTTTCTGTCTTTCTCCTCTTCTATCCTACAAGGGAAACTGGGAAAGCTGGTGTTTCAGTTTTCTAGCTCCATAATATGAGAAAAATAAGACAGAATGGGGCTGAATCCCAAATGTAACTGGCTTTGTGTACCCCAACACAACATTAACCGTAACCCAGTGCTTTTCCCCAACGCATCAGCAAACCAAAGTCATCACTCCAAGGGCGCTTCAATCAGTTGTTCTTCTGGTTCCCTTTTTTACTAATGCTCTTCTCTCTTCATGGACTATAGAAATTCTTCCCTGACTCTTCTCTGATCCCCAATAACAAACAGGAATGCTGCCTCCTGTCAGGCTCTTCTGGTTCTTTCCCTGTTGAGCACTCAGCACTTTCTACCTGGGAATGCAAATGCATCAAGTTAGGACCCACATCTTAATTTTTGTTCCATCTACAGTACCTCATACAGCTCACGGCACATGCAACATCATGAAGGAAAGGGACTGTGCTCCATAACTCAGTATAAATGGAGGATGGGGGAAGAAAGGCAACCCAAATAATTTCATAATTGTCAGAGGCAGATGACTGGCACATTGAAGGTGCAATCAGTGGTACCAGGACACTGCTGAGCTCTGTTTCAGACTTGTTTAGAGTGAGCTGATCATTGAACTCGCAAACAGAAGTTAAAAGCATGTATCTGGTTTCAGGAAAAAGGTCAAGATTTAAGTTGTAGGTTTGAAACTATTACCAAAACGAAGAAGAAGGAGGAGGAGGAGGAGGAGGAGAAGAAGAAGAAGAAGAAGAAGAAGAAGAAGAAGAAGAAGAAGAAGAAGAAGAAGAAGAAGAAGAAGAAGAAGAAGAAGAAAGATGATTTATAGTGAAAAGGACAGGAGTAAGCTTCAGAGAACAAATCTATGTCAAAAGCAGTGCTAGGCAATGACACAGATCTGATATCGTTGAGATTTTGTCAGACAGAGAGTTTGACTATATGCTCACCCAAGTGGTCATGCACCTTCATGAAGAACAATAGAGGCCAGACTTTGCAAGTGTTTTGAGTTCCAACTCTAAATTTCAGGCTATCGATGGATGCAGACAATAGATGTGTACTGCTGTGAAGCAGTAAACAAATGTATTGATCTGATTTCCTTACATGGCAAATTACAGAATCCCAAATGAAACTGGCTTGAAACTAGTTTAAATAAAGAGAATGCATTGGCTCATAAAAGAGCAGAGATGGTTTTTGCTTCAGGTACGGCTGAATTTGGGACCTAAATAATATTCTTAGACTATCTCTCTCTCTCTCTCTCTCTCTCTCTCTCTCTCTCTCTCTCTCTCTCTCTGCCCATGTGTCTCTTCATTTATAATTTTCTCTTAATTTGGACACTTTGTCTCTTACTGCAGATGGCTTTCCCCATGCATCCAGGAAAGAAGACAGAAAGCAATTCTACTTTACATCATCTTTACAGCTAAAAGACAGCTCTCCTCCTTTTCTAAGCACCTAAATAGCAAATCTCAAGGAATAATCTGATTGGTCTTTCTAGGTTTTCTGCCTATCCCTAAGTAAAGGGAAGGAAATACCATGATTGGCTAGGCTTAGATTACATGCTTTCTTCTCTGGGAAGCCAGGAGTTGCCATTAAGAAGCAGTTCTGTTGGCAGAAGAAGAAGAGAAGAGGTGCAAGACACACAGCAAAATTTTCTCTTATAAGACCTGGTGCAACTAGGCTTTACCCATTTGGGCCCTACTTCCTTGTGAGTAGATTCAGACACCTGAAGCCTGATAATTCAACAGTGAAGACCTACTTGACTCACTGCCCATTTTCCTGTTTAGCTAATAAACAACCTCTTTACCTCCCCCTGAGCTTTCAAACATATCCGAGAAAGAGAAAATAAACAGAGCCTTAGGACAGTCGGTCTCAAGGCTATTTCTAATAACTGGATTCAGCCCTAGTTGCTTTATAATTATATACATTTTTTATTCTGTTTGACTCCTTCTCATGCCTTCCTGAGTTACATCTTGGATGCCTACTGTGTATGCTCATTCCTTTGAGCCTAGAATATCACTTTATTCTTTCCTGGTATAATCCCCTTACCAAGTTCCCATGACTGAGTCTCTACTCTTTCATTGAATAGCTTACCTGTACTAAAGATATCTGCAACTGGAAACTGAACTCTGCTCACTTGCCAAGCCTTATTTCTGTTGTCCTTGTTGGACCTCCCCTGTGCTATCTCTGGAGGCTGGTTCAGACTCTGAGTCTCACCCCCCTACATACACTACCAATCTCCAAATACAATACCTACTAACATCCCTAATAGAAACTTTTTGTCTCTAAATATACAGAATAATCAGGTCACATGAAACAGCATTCTTGGAAGCACCCAAACTGTGTTTATTGCATTGTAAACATTTGATCTTCCCTATGGAACCATGTAGATGTGGGAAGAATGCCCAACTCCCTTCCTTCTTTATTACACTTTGTCACCAGAGCCTTTAAAAAGCTTGTACAGCTAGGTTTCAAGATATTGGATCCCTCCTAAACCAGATCCTATTCTGTTGGCCTGAGTTTAGACCTTGTCATGGGAAAGCTACCACTTGGTCCAACCCTCCCCCCATTTCTCCCACATCTCTTTCTAGGCTCTACTATGTAATAATCCATTTTCCCTTCTTTCAGGAAAAGAGCAAAGAACTCATTCCTATTGATGCACATAAATAGACTATTTCAAGTGTGCTCCATTAATTTGCCAAACATGCCCGGACATGAGCTTCAGCAGAAGAATAGGCCTGGGTTAAGGTTGACATCTCTGCTACAAGAAGAGACTTATTGCTAGAAAACTATTTCCCTGTCTGGACCTACACTACCAAAACATTCTTGGTTTATAGATTAGATACTCGTCACATACCACTTCATACCTTCTCAGCCCCATCGCCCACTGCAGCCACTGCTGTGGCAGTGAGTTCCATATGGTCTTTGTCCAGGTTCCCATGGGTGTAATCTGACAGTGTTTTACCTGGGCCCCCAACACATACCTCTTGTGCCCTGCCCCAAGTCTTCTCTTCTGCAAGATGCAGTAGTCCTAGGGGAAACTGTTTGGCCCTAACACATTACAACCCAGAAGCAAGAGGGTAGTTAATGCCGTGGGACTATCTAGATGATAGAAGTTAATGAATATGTAATTTCTTTTTTTGTCTTTCAGGCAGGCATTTTTGAGGCATAATTCATAAGGCTTCTGAGAAGGTTCTAGTGAGATAGAATTGAAGTCTTCAAAGCAATAAATCATGTTTGTATTGGTTTTTCTTCTCATTTATCTCATACCCCTTGTTCTCCACTCCTCCCTTCTGATATTAATTTTCAAATAAAATATCTTAAGTTCTGCTTTAGGGAAACCCAGCTTATGACCCAAGCCATGACTTCTTGCTAATTGTCCAAGAGAAAAAATAAAGCTTGCCACCAAGGACCTAGTTTCAAATACTGTATAACTGTATGACCATGGACAAATTACTTAGCTGCTCTGAAACCAAATTTTCTCATCTTTAAAATGAGAATAACATGATCAAGCCCATTGTACTTGTCTAAGTATTAAACCAGATAATCTGTGAGAGGAACCAATTAGGACACCAGACACAGGTAGCACACAATCAATATTCATTCTCTTCTTCTCTTTATTTTCACCTGTTGCTCCTCATGGTCACTTTTTTTTTTTTTAATTATAAAGTTGTAGGATAGAAATGAAAATAAACATAATAGTTGTCTGTACAAAAACAAACAAACCAACAAACCATGCTTCTGATGTATATATTTAATGGCACATAGATGGGTACATATGTAAAATTTATTAAGCTGAACACTTAAAATTTATGTATTTTATGTAAGTTTTATTGTAATTTTTAAAAAAAATTTGAAGCACCAGAAAACTTATGGGTGTATTAAATACTCTCTAAAAGAATGGAATACACCATTGTTCTCGAACATAAATTTAAAATAAAGATACAATGAAATGAACTAGATTCTTCTGTCAGAGAAGGAACTCCTCCCTTTAACAAATTTTAAATGAAAATGGTCTTATTGACTATACATATTATATTAATATATTATATGTTATATAATTTAATACTTCTATAATATATTCTATAATGTATCTATAATATATTACACAAAATTATATATAATAATTATATATAATAATAAAGTTACAAGTGGTAACTTTATTAACTATCTTGTTTCTAATAAAGGACTTCGAATCTAAACTAATGAAAAGACAAGTAAATCACTGGGATTAAACCAAGATGACAGTGTAGCCCCTAGTGCCATTATTCAATTATAACTGTATCTCAGCCAGCAGTAGATACTAAGCATCTAAAAGGCAAAAATTACATTCAAATATCAATGAAATTACACATAAGCATAGAGGTAACTCACTAAATGCTAGAGAGACAGAATCACAGTAAAACAGCCTGAGAGGGTAAAAACCAGAGCAGCAGTTGAGGGGCATGAGACAGTCCATCCAGGGCCAGGTCTCCCAGGTAACTGACCTGTACAGTCATGAATCCCCCACAAAGGCTTCCAAAGACTCAACAATGTGTCACCCATTTGGGGGAGCCTACCACAAAGGGCACCAACATGTCAGCAGTTTTAGCCCAAGATACAGCATCCACAGTTGTGAGAGAACCACAGAAATGGGTGGGTACTTAAGAGGCACTGGTCCCTCCCTCTACCTGAGACACCAGAACCTAGGAAAAGGCAGAGAGAGGAAAAAAGTTATGAATCAGAATAAAATGCAAACTAAATGGACCCAGCTTTTAAAAACTGTAAATCTCTACAATCTACCTTAGATGTTGTTGCGGAATAGGAAAGGAGATTAGACATAGCACTATTAAAAGTACTGATTGGAAAAAAAAATCCATTACATATTTGTGCCTCCAAATGTTGAGATCTCTCAATTAACCACTTACTAAGTTATCAGTAATGACAGAGAAATGTGTGTGTGTGTGTGTGTGTGTGTGTGTGTGTGTGTGTGTGAGAGAGAGAGAGAGAGAGAGAGAGAAATCTGTACATATAATAGATATTATTCAAATAATTTTTGAGTAGGATTAAAATAGTTACATTTACTAGAGAATTTCTACTATGCCCTGTATTGAACCAGATGTTTTACTCATAAATCCACTTTCATCCTCACAAGAAATATCACATCATTTCCATTTCTCAGAAAAGGAAACTGAGACTTTAAGAAATTTAAGTAACACCCAGAGATCATACAGTATGGAAGTGACTAGTAAGGGGCTTTCTGTCTGGAGTCATTAAATTAACCTAGCCCGACTTTCTACCATCTCATTTTGTAAATATTTAAACTTAATCCCAGAGGAATTAAAGAACTTGACCAAAGCTGTTATTCTTTAGCAACAGAGAAAAGATTTCTAACATAAAAAGATCTTCTGGTATTTACTAAAGAGTTTATAATAAGGCTATTTAAAAAAAAGAAAAGAAAAAATACAAATGTTCCCATTAAAGTGTTATATACACTTTTGTTTTAAATAGCAGTTGTCACTATTTTAAGACATCACAATACAATGCAGGTGGCTTGCTGTGGTTATACTTTGTTGAGAGTAAGGAATAAAGGGACCTTGTAGAATTCTAACCTACCCATGAAATTCAGTCATTTTTATTCTTTCTGCTGTCAGTGCTATAATACTGTGTGCATTCCAAGCACCTAGCACCATGCCAGGCACATAGTAGGTGCTCAATAAATGTTTGCTGAATGAATATTCACTATAAACATAATCGGTGTACCCTGAACAAAATATAAACCAATATTCCCTGGGAAAAAGAAATAAGTTCCTTTCCCTTTAATATTGTATAAATAATATTAGTAAACAAATTCACTTTGGTTTTTTTCCAATTCACATCAGTCCAACTTTCATTTGCATCTGTAATATAGATGCATACAAATGAACTTATCTGTCATCTCTTCTGAACTATCATGACATCATGGCCTGCCACCAGACACCAAGGCCAGATTTTCTAAATTAATCTCTCTCAGTTTGTGTACTACTTGTTACTTTGTAATATGTATGTACGCGTGTGTATTTAAGTAACTACCCTGTATATACACCCTATATACATATATAGTTATAATATACTTCATATTTCAGAAGTTGACTAAACTTTGTTTACTCCCTCCCCTTGAGGGAGGAAGGGCAAAACTCTGTTCCCTTCTTTTTTGCTGATGGCTGGTGCTTAAAGTCCTGTGCGGAAACTTACAAAATGAAGTGGGAGTTTTCTTCTCCTCCTGTTAAATTCTAACTCACCTCCCTTCACTCACATGGCCAGCCTAGCTGTCTGCCCCAGGCAGCCTCTGCCAGTCAGGCCAGGCTTGATCTTGTTCTCTGAATGTCTGAAACAGGGAGGCCTAAAAAGGAAATACTGCTCTCCATTCAAAATTGCTTTGTCTTCATGCGGGAAAAATTTTTCAAAAGTAAACACAGCCAATCTGAGAAATCTTAGTTGATTATTTACTATTATTTAACCTTTGAAAGATTCCATTGCAAAAGAGAGGGAAGGTATTTATATAGTTCACGGCCCAGGGAACCTTATTTTCTCTGCATAACTAGCAAGCTAAACTAGTTAGCTTGGGCTTATATGTAAAGAAGCTAATTCTATGACTCCCTGCATTTCCCAGAATGTCTCACAGTGGACATGCAAAGCAGTTGACTTGCTAACAAAGCTGAAGGAGTTTGGTTTTACATAATTTCTGAATTATTTATGAAGTTTTGCAACTGAGCTTTACCTGTGTTCATGATTAACCTTAGCTAATCTTTACAGCATATAAGGAGTAAAGTATACTTAAATACTGTAAAAGGAAACATTCTTAAAGCAGATCAAAAGTCAAATGTGAGTTTTACTGTTTTAAAATATGGTTCTGGAGTTTTGGAGCATCATTTCATGGGACTTGAGTTTTCAGACCAAGTCTTTGTTCAGAGATACGAAATGTCCTGCTTCAGAAATATTATTATCCACCCTGAATGCACCCAATCTCGTCTGTTCTCGGAAGCTAAGCAGGGTCGGGCCTGGTTAGTACTTAGATGGGAGACTACCTAGCAATACCCGGTACTGTAGACGTAAAAAATAAAATAAACAAACAAACAAACAAACAAATAATATAAAGTCACCTGAGACATCTTTGGGAAAAAATAGAAATATTATTATCATCATTAATTACCTGAAGCAACTACTCAAAATACCTAAATGCTATTTGCAAAATAGTCAGGCAATAAAGCTGTGTAGCTAAAGTATGTCATTTCAAAGGGTATAGGGCATACCATTCATTCTTCTTGGGGTCCTTAAAAAGAATAGTGAGTTTAAAAAAAAAGTGGTTTATGTTACATAAAAGACGTAGGAGAATATGACTCATAGCAAACAGACTTAACATGGAAAATAACAGTGCCACTTTTCTTATGGCTATATCAATTAGGATAGCAATTGGATGCAAATAACAAGTATTATTATTGGCTAAAAGCAAAGTAGTGTTTTATTCTTATGCATACATTCAGAAGGTTTGCAGTCATTGTGTTTCCAAGTCTTCTGTCTCTTTTCTGCCATCCTTAACTTCATGAGCTAAGATGATTGCTGAAATCCTAGCTACTCCATCCACATCCCAGGAAGAAAAAAAAAGGGGGAAAGGGGCAAAAGGAGCATTCTACCCAGTTTCGCAAAAGCTCTACCTATATGGTTGTTAAATTTGGCAAATAGAAATAATAACATGTTACAAGGGACATACTTATATCAAAAATTATTTGTTGTTTATCTGAAATTCAAAATTAACTGGGCAAACCATATTTTATCCAGCAATACTGCCCACCCAACAACATCACCTTAGATCTCACTGGCCACCTCTACTGTAAGGAAGGTTGGGAAAGGAAGTCTTTAGCCAGGCACATTGCCACACTGGAATTGTTGCACTAGGGGGAAAAAATAGAGACTGAATATTGGGTAAGGAGCCAACAGTCTGAGGGAGTGAGTGTGAGTCTGGGAAAAGCACAGGGCATCATCTGTACCCCGAACCCTCCATGAAGCTTTTCTTAACTGCATCAGCCCCTTGTGGTCACTCTGGCCTCTGAAAGCTTATGGCCTTTTTGGTCTCTGTTCTGGATACAAAGTAAAGATACTGATTTTTTTTTGTAAGTACTCTATAAATATTAGTTTTTATTATTTTTAGATTTCTCCAATGGAACTCAAGTTTGTATTGAGACGAACAAAAATATGTGCAGATTCCTTGCCCTGCTTTCTTATCATGGAGTCCTATAAAATTTCTTTACTATCCTTCAAATAGAGTTAGATATTTTATACATCTCTAGATTCTCAATGACTGGAATAGTTTCTTAGATACTGTTCAAAGAACTTCTGCAATTTTTTTGGTGATTTTTGTAGCATTTTTTAATTTTATAATTAATTTCAAGTATATGGTACATTGATTAGACATTTATATAGTTTATGAAATGATCCCTCCAGTTACTCTATCACCCCTCTGGCTCTACACATAGCCATTACATTACTGCTGACTTCATTCCCTCTGCCATGCTACCCATCCCCGTGACCATTTTTCAAGTACTAATTTGTACTTCTTTAAACTTTCATTCCATTCTCCCAGCACCTCGACCCCTCTGGCCATCACTACATTGTCCTCTGTATATGTCTGTTTTCAATCAGTTTGTTCTTTTTGTTCCTTATATTCCTCATATAAGTGAAATTATATGGTATTTATCTTTCTCCATCTGACTTATTTTGCTCAGTATAATACCCTCTAGGTCCATCCATGTCATTGCAAATAGTAAAATTTTATTTTTTATGGTTGAGTAATATTCCATTGTATATATGAACCATAACTTCTTTATCCAATCATCTGTTGGAGAGGCACTTAGGTTGCTTCCATATCTTGGCTATTGTGAATAGCACTGCCATGAACACAGAGGTGCATAAATCCCTACAAATTAATGTTTTGGTTTTCTTTGGACAAATACCCCAAAAGTACAATTGCTGGGTCAAAAGGTGGATCTGTTTTGAATTTTTTGAGGAATCTCCAAAGTGTTTTCCATAGTGGCTGCACCAATTTGCAATCCCACCAACAAGTGTACGAGTGTTTACTTTTCTCCATATCCTTGACAACATTTGTTTTTTGATTTATTGATGATAGCCATTCTGAAAGGTGTGAGGTGATATTTCATTGTGGTTTTAATTTGTATATCTCTGATTATTTGTGATATTAAGTATCTTTTCATATATTTCTTGGCCATCTGTATTTCTTCTTTTGAGAATTATCTGTTTAGGTCTTCTGCTCATTTTTTAATTGGGTCATTTATTTTTTTTTGATGAGTCATACAAGTTCTTTATAAATGTTAGATATTATCCCCTTATCAGATATATCATAAGCGAATATCTTCTCCCATGCAGTAGGTTGTCTTTTCATTTTGTTGATGGTTTCCTTTGTTGTACAAAAACTTTTAGTTTGATGTAGTCCCATTTGTTTATTTTTTTGTTTCCCTTGCCAATGGAGGTATATCTAAATTTACTAGTAGTAATCTCAGAAGAAAGGATACTGATTTTTAATAAACATACAAAAATTGATCTACTCAGAAGCTACTATCTTCTCCAAAGGGGTCAGACACTAACAGTAGTGCAGCCCCTTCATAATAGTTTTGGAATTTAGACCCTGATAAAGCAGAAGTCTTCTCTTAGAAAAGATCCAGGAGGTTGCAGTGGCCTGTGGGACCACAGACACTTCGGAAATTTGTTGTTCCTAAGTGGAAATGTTCAACAAATTCCAATTCTGCATCAATGTTAACCCATTTTTTCCCCCAAAGCTTTCTCCCACCATTGTAAGAACACAAAATTATCTTCTGGAATATTAATAGCTCCAGTCAGTGGAGATAGTGCTGAGGAAGCTGCTAGTTTAGGTAACTGGCGCTGGGAAGCTTGATGGCCTCTCATAATTCAATTCTATCTGTGGCCTGATCAATCTCGTTAAAACATGGTTTTTACACAGTGTTGAATCCTAAAACAAAGGTAGGGAACAATGGGAGAAAACAGACCCACATTAAAATTTCCTCCATATATCCCTAGAAAAATTCTAATTTGGGGCTTCCTTTTGCCTGATAGTGATTGCTTATTACCTACCACTTCTCACTATAAACCACATTTCCATGCTTATCTGTGGCTCTCGCCTAGATGAACTTAGGATGTTTTATAAGGATTAGTCTCTGCTTCTAAATGACACTTAAGCACACCCAACATATCTGCAGGTTCCTTCCCTGGTTTGACTGTGTGGTAAGCAAGCTTTCAAACTTGGGGTAAAATTACTTTTCTAAGACTGGACCTTCATTTCTATGGTTCAGCACCTTTCCTAGATGATTACTGGGCAAACATCTCCATACAAATGCCAAGGGCAGTAACCACATTTCACTCATTCAGCCTGGAGTTTAGCTCATTCAATTTGGAGTCTGTCATATGTTCTCTCGCTATTTATACTGCTTAGGATCAGCTACATGATACTTAATAAAATTTGCCTCTAAGCTGTCCTGCAGGAAAAATGACCTATTGGGGAGAATGGTGTTCCAACTCTATAACCTCTGACGATTGCCTAACAGTCCTCTGAAAAGGTTGCAGGATGGCAGTGTGTGAGAGTCCGTGCCACTTCCTGGCCTTGAACAGCACCAAGCGCTTTAGTGTAAATAGAATTATATCCCCTGTTTTCAGGGCCTTTCCAGCCAACCTCTCCCACGTGGCAGCACTGTAGATGGCATGAGAGATGTGGAAATTTGGCCTCTGCTCAAGGTCAGAATACGGAGTTTTGGTCAGTGATGATTTTACCAACCTTTTGGTTATTTCAGAAATCAAGAAGGGAACGTAATAGAGGCAAGAATGGGTCTATGGGATGGAAATAATGAGCCATTTATAACCCAAAATAAGACTGCCAAGAAAAACAAACACCCAAAAAAAAAGTACATTTTATCAGAGGCTGGCGCTGCCCAAGGCTAGTGGGGTACAAGGTACTGAGTGTTCAGCTTCCCCGGCCAAGAGCTACCGTGTCATGCCCCCTGTGCCGCTTCTCCCTGTCTGCCTGGTCAGCAGCTTTAACCACCTGGTAGAGAAGAGCTTTAGTGTTTTCTAAGTGTGTGCTGGGTGGATGTTTCATATTTTTGATAAAGACGCGGAGTCATGTTGCAACACTTAACAAGTGCTTCTGCGTAAGAGTTGTGCAATTTGAAGCTCCGTGCATCAACGGGGCCCCACTATCATGCCACTTATGTAATGTGTGAGCAGCCCCTCCAGATTGCTCCTCACTGTCTTTAGAAGTATTTTCAGGCTCTGAACTCGGGCTTGGTTTCTTTGCCTCAAAGGTGTGTGGGCTGGCTTGGCTGTCAGCACTTGCTGGAAAGGTGGAAAAATCTGCCATGGGCTGATCGTCTCTGGCACCAGCACACTGGGTCTCATCCCTAGACTGCCTTGGCCCACCCAAAAACACTCTGGAGGGAGGGAGAACAAGGACTTTTAATCTAAGGACGTCTTGGCCAGAAGACTGAACTGCGGCTGCTACAATAGGTGACAAAAATGAAACGAGCTGCCGCAAAGCAAGAGATCCTGGTTACATCAGGAGCACTATTAAATGGTTTGCTCACAGGTCCGTGTCTGTTGACTGGAAAAGTAGTGCCTGCGCTCCTCCCCCAGCTTACCTGGAGCATAGTTATAAAGTAGGTCGAGTGTTTGGTGCCCTCTCACCTCCAATCACTGTACTCATGCTGCCTCCCGGCTTGGCTTCTGTTTACATCCAGGCTTCCATTCACTCAACAAAAATTTTGAGCACCTGCTCTGTGCCAGGTGCTGTGCCAAGCACTGGGCACCAGGCAGAGCTTTCACAACAGCCTGTGGCCCCCTGTGGCACACTGGGCCTCCTCTCCCTTGTCATTCTCAGCACCACCATGTCCCAAAATTATCCCTCCCTCCATTCACCTCCCATGATTCTCTTCCTCTTCTCCCTTTCGGGATGGAACTATTTCTTTGTAGTTCTTATCATAACAATCAAACAAGTTATTCTCATTAAAGTGTTGCTTTTGGTTATCACTGATTCCTTTCCATAGTTTCTGCACATTAAAAAGTGGTAGTTTGAAGAAACGATGCATCCATAAAAGCAACAAGGGACTAATTGGGAAATTTGAAACAGGAGGACACAGGGGAATAATATATTGTCTGAGCAGACTCTTTCCAGTTAAACCAGGAAGACAGGTTGCCTCTTTCACCTCTTATTATTGGTGAGTTGTATTTACAGTTGTTCAGAAAACAAATTCTGGATCTGAACAACTGGATTCAAATCTCAGTTCTGAAAGTTATAATTTAGAAAAGTTATTTGATCATTGTTTGTTAATTTTCTCATAAAAAGAGGGATAGTAGAAAAAGCTAAGTACATCTCACAAGGTGACTCTGGGATTAACATGAATTAGTCTGTAAGAAATTTTAACAAAACTGGCATGCATAGTAAACACTTCATTAACTTTGACTTTTCACGAAGCCCACTCTATCCTTGTTCTACTTTGCTGTCAGATTCTTATGTGAGTCATTGTACTCCAAAGAGAGGATTTGTTGTTTAGGACTGTGGTTTCCTCATCTGCAAAATAGAAAGTAGTGACTGAATGAAGATGTAGGGTACAGAATAGTCAGGTGACCAGGTATTCCTCTATGTCCTCTACTTGCTTCTTGACAGTGGACAACTCATTTCAGTTCTCTGCATCTCAGAGATTGGACTTAACCTGCATTTCTCAAACATAGATCATTCAAATAACACGTGAGAGTCATTACCACATGCCTGAACCACATCTCTATTACCTGACTACTTACTTGATATTTTCCAGTTGATAATTTTTAAATCAACTCTCTTTCATTGGTAACTTTGCAGCAGAATAAATTTCATATATTTAAGGGTTTGATACAATAGTTATAAAATTTTCTAACACGTGTGAAAAAAAATACTTAACGAAATCTAAAAAAACTTGTATAGCACCTAAATACAACATCTTGCATGCCACCTATGATATGCACATACCATTTTAGGAAACTATGGATTAAATGTTCACTGTGGATCCAGGCAGCTCTAAAGTCCTCTTAACTATGAATGTGTTTCTTTATATCATATGCTTCCTTGAGGGTACGGACTATGGTTTATACCCCTTTCGGCACCTAGCACCTAGAAGACTGCTTGGTAAATGTTTAATTTTAAATTACAAACGTGTGTGTGTGTGTGTGTGTGTGTGTGTGTGTGTGTGTGTGTGTGTGTGTGTGTGTCTGTCACCTACCAACCAGCAGGCTAACAAAAATGCTCATTTCTTTTTCTCCACATTGGGATCACTGTGTTCCTTGGATGGTTGTTCACTAAATGAAGCGAAGTGTGTGGAATCCCAGGCTGTGAGTGGGCACTCAGGAAATGTTAGTTTTCCTCTCTGCTCTCCTTCATCCTGTGCAGTTTTCTAGTGTGGCTGCTTGTTCATGTGAAAAGTGAGCCCATTTCTTAAGGAGTTTACAGCACTAGCTACTGTTGAGCCAGAATAATTGTTATCTTCAAAATCAGCTCTAGAAGAATTTATCCCCAGTCCAATCTAACAATGTCTGATTCAAGAAAATAATTGAAAATAAGAAGTACAAATTGATAGTTACAAAATAGTCTCAGGAATGTGAAGTACAGCATAGGGAATATAGTCAATAATATTGCAATAACTATGTATAGTACCAGGTGGGTACTAGACCAATCAGAGGATCACTTTATAAATTATATAAATGTCTAATCACTATGCTGTGCAAAAGAAACTAATGTAAAATAAGATTGAATGTCAATTCTAATTGAAAAATAAAAATTAAAAAGAGAGAGAGATGTAAAATGTCAATAAAAGGGAAACATGCATTTCTAAATGCTATTGTTGAAAAGGTCTCAAGAAACTGGTGAGTTACTGAAAATTTATCGGCGAAAACTGAATGTGCACCCACAGCACCATGGCACAGGTCTCAGAGCTTGAGCAATTTTTCAATCAACCAACATTTACTAAGCACCTTCTTTTTTTTTCTTTAATTCCAATTTTTTGTTTCAAAACTTTTCAGATTTACAGAACATTTTTAAATATACAGAAAGTATAGTGCAATGAAATATCATATATCCTTTTCCTATATTCAACAATTGTTATTTTTCTGTGTCTCCCTAGGCACTTTTCTTTTGAAATAAGTGGCATCACACCTAACCCTTACTACTATGGCATGTCTCTCTTAAAACATAAGAGCATTTCCTACATGCTCATAATACAATGATCACATCCAAGGAATTTCAGAATTGTCTAATGTATAGTACATATTCAAACTTGAGTCTTAATTTCCCCCAAAATGTTCTTTAAAGTTTTTCTTCCTTTTTTTAAATCCAAGGTCCAAACCCATGGCATTTGGTCATCATCTATCTGTAGCTTCTTTAGTAAGTGCCATCTCAAGCCCCTTCTGCAACAATAACCTTCGGAGATACAAATCTGAATAAAACTATCAGATAGTGAAGAGGCTAGTGGACTATCAGTGCCTGAGAAGCAAGGAATATGTCTTATTCATGCTGGTACTCCCTACAGCTTAGCAAAGCATACACAGTGGGTAGCTATGCATTAAATATTTGTCCTATAAAGGAATACATGAATGAATAAAGACAGCAGTTTATCACTTACAGAGCTTACAGTCTGAGAAGAGAGAAGGCATAGACAAATGAAGCATTAATTAACAATGAACCTAACATGACAAGAGATAACACAGGCTATTAAAGGTTAAATGAAGGGTGTCTGTCGTATACTCTCAGCAAAAAAACTGCCTGTTGATTTAGCAGGAGGTCTCACAAAAGGATGTGTGTTGGCCAGTCTTCTGTATTTATCATTTTTCTGCCCATGAACCTACCTTCAAAGGGAAGTTCCTAGGTTGCTATCACATGACCAATTTCTAAAGGCCGCCAAGTTTATCAACTCCTGGGAGTGAGCAGGGTATTAGTTATTATAAATAAATCACTGGGTGTTTATCCTCCCAAGCATTCTTCAGTCATCCACAGGCAAAGAGAGAAATGGCAATGCTGATTCCTCAAGAGCTATGAAATTAGAATATACAAGAAGTTGGAAAGCTTTAATTAATAATTTTGCAGGCTCTAAGCAGAGTGACCCTTCATGTAAGGGCCTTTGCCATGATTTCCTGAGGAGAGGCACTGGGCTTTTTTCAGAGCTCTCGAGGATTCCAAACTGCCAGAGTAAAAATAGCAGCTCAAATCAATGTTTTCTATTATTCATTAGTTACTGAAATGCTCTTCTCAAATATATACTTAACCGAAAGACTCCTTCTTCTGTAAGGTTTTAAGCCATTTTTAATGCATGAATCAGACCATATACTTCAATCTGTTTCACTGGGCACTAATACCACCACCAGGAAAACACTAATTCATTGGGAAGAATGACATTTTCATTAAAATTATTCTTGAAAAATGACTTATGGCTAATAAAAATTTCAAACAATGCAAAATGGTATGGATTGGTAAATGAATTTCTATAGACCTCTGGAACCCAGTCTCCCGGTCTTTTCCACAGAGGCATCCACTGTTATATTTCTTGGTTATACTTCCAGAAATATTCTATGTATATATAAGTGTATATGCATATAATGTATATGCCTCCCCTTTCTTACAAATATTCTCTGTTCCTTAGTGAAACTTAAGATACTATGGAGTTTATTATAAATCTGTACAGTTAAATTGACCTCTTTCAGTTCAACAGCTGCACTGGTTTCATTGTATGGATGTCCCAAAATTTACCCAGCCCTCTCCTGATAGACCTCTATGAATCTATGCCTTAAAGTAGAATTGCAGAATCAAAGGAGAGGTGAATTTTAATTTTGAAAGACATTACCAAATGGTGACACTAAACTTTTGATGAAAATTGCCAAAAGTAAAGTATTTGTTCATGCCAGAAACAAGAGTGAAAACAATATTTTATTTTAAACATGAATATCTCTGACAAGGAACACATTTATTTATGAAACTCATTTGCCAATGTCTTTTGCACCTAAGTGCACATGTGTGTGGGCACACGCACACACAAACACACACACGCATTATTATGAATCCATTCAAAATATACTGTGACAACACTTTACTAAATGAAGAACTTGCCAAAAGTTCCTTACTTCTTGCATGAGTGTTGCAGTGGGGTTAGCTCACTAATATCACATGTTCTCCACTTGGCCCTTGCTGTGTTTACTACTCTTGTAGCCCTATTCATTTAGCAACACTGCCTTATTTTTCTTTTGTAACCAAAGGTCACTTTATGACCTTGCCTCCTCTCTTCTTCCTCCAAAACACAGGGTCGTGTCATTTATTCTCACCACAGTTTCCTCACAAAAATAACTAGTCTGGGATGTCAGGTCAGGCAGATTATGGATGCTTCATGAAAATGACCCTGCAGAGCTGAACTTTGATTTACTTAATTTTCTGTTACCTGTGGGGGTGAATTAGGGAACAATCTTATACTCTGTTCAGCTGTCACTTCTCTCACTGTCCTCTTATATTAGAAAAAAAAAAAGCAAAGAGACTCAGAACATTCTCCAATTTCTCTAGTGTTTACCAAACACACACTCTGTGCTACAGTCCACAGCTGGGGCTCCTTTCCTATTTGCTCTTGTAACATGAGAAGCCCTGTGGAGGTTTTATGTTTGTTTTGTAACCAGCTGTAACCATTTTCTTTTCTCTGCCTCTGATGACAAACAGAGAACTATCCTGGTAACCACTGAAAACCTACATTTCACCAGGTTGAAACTGAATGAAGTCATCTTGGTTCTGTTGATGACAACCAATTAAATAATGTTCTGCTTACATTTAGAATGAATTATAAACAGAAGAAAATGGCTTATGCCCTACTTCAAATACTTTTGGGCTCTATGGATCCATGAAATTATTTCTGTGGATGAAAAACTGATTTACACTCTGCAAGGAAGCAATTTCAATATTTTCATGCTGTGAGCTGTTTAAGCTTCTTGATCCAGATAGCCCTCCTCTGTCAGACAGCAATGAGAAAATCAGATCTTCTATTTAAAAATAAAAGTAAAAGTAAGACACCCACTGAATTATGCTAGTAAACTTCAAACTCAACACGAGTTGGTCACCTGCCTGTGTGTGAGTTTAGAAGTAGATGCTGCTGCTCTTTGTCCTGCTCTATGGGGTCACCAAAAAGCAGGTCCCTGGGGA
Organism: Macroglossus sobrinus; assembly: GCA_004027375.1. Lineage (NCBI taxonomy): Eukaryota > Metazoa > Chordata > Mammalia > Chiroptera > Pteropodidae > Macroglossus > Macroglossus sobrinus. The sequence continues at coordinate 584,010 of PVKZ01000705.1, read as the reverse complement.
CTTAAGAAAGGGGAAGAGGATGAACTACAGGAGGGGGCCACCAAGCTTTCCCGACCAGGCTGCAGAGACCTTGAAAGGAAAGCTTCAAATGCGATCCACTGGCCAAATCCCTCCACACAACAGAGAAGTTTCAGAATCAGTAAAGACAATTCCCACTTTGGGGCACTTATGCTGAAGACATGAATATATCTTTGACAATGGACTTCATTATTGAGTGCTATCTCCTTTTATTCAACAAGCATGTATTAAGCATGGTTTATGTGTCAAGATTTCTGACAGGTGCTATACAAAGATTAAAAGTCATCGACTCTGCCCCATATTGTGTACTCATTAAATACTGTTGAATAAATGAATTAATGAATGCATAAGTGAAGGAATAAAGCTTGCCATAAGGTTAGGGGAGAAAACAAAGGTAAGCAGATGGAAAGTACAGAATACAGTGGGAGGAGTCACCCGTTCTACTCAGGGTAGCAGAGAAAGGCCTTAGATTTGAGGTGACAATTGAACAGTTAATAGCCTGATAAATGGGGGAGGAAGATGTCTTTCATATAGGCCAGTGAAGGAGCATAGCATGAACAAAGGCCTAATGCAGAGATCAACAAATTGCAGCCCATGGAACAAACCTAGCTTACCACCTGTTTTTGTGAATAAAGTTTTATTTGAACATAGACATGCCCATTCATTTCCATTTTGTCTGTGGTTGTTTTTAGTCTGTAACAGCCTCACCAAGTAGTTGCAACAGAGACCACAAGACCCACAAAAGCTAAAACATTTGCTACATTTTCAGGAACCTATATAAAAGTCCCAGTTGCTGGAACTTTGTCCTAAAAGGGCCTTGGTGAGGAATAAGACAGAAAGGTGATTAGGGACCAAATCCTAAAGATTCTTCTGTATTACATGAAGAAAGTTGGTCTTGATCCTTTATGAAATGAGTAATGATAGCAGTTGTGCATTTAGAAATGCTTCTCAGGCATTCAGTTAGATAAGAGGAATGTGAAATTATAGCAGGAGACCAGCTCTCCAAACTTACATCTCTGACAAAAACCTTGATTCAGCAAACATTAAAGAATTTAATGTTTGTCATTATGCATCTTGCTACATGCTTGGGAAAAAGAACCTGGCATACAGAGACATTCAATCAATGTTTATTGAATAAAGGAGTTAAAAAAGGAATAAAGACAATATTGTAATAGCATCATTATATAAAGTTTCCTGAATAAGCTGCCTCTGCTATGAAACAATTAGCTAAGATTCCCATTGGTCTCCAGTTTCCACACTAGTACATACTGAGGTCCAGGCATGAGGAGGTTAATAGTGAAAAATTAGCCATAGAGAAATTACTTCTCTTCATCTTGGTGCCAACACCATCAAATACCAGCCACTGGCCAAACCTGTGTTTATTCTATGCTCTGAGGCCTAATGGGCGAGGATGAGACAAGAAGAAGCTCTGCAATAACTGTCATAAAAACAAGAGTGTTGCTCAGCTCCACCTCGCATATTTCACTGGAAGATCTTGAATCATATTTTTCTTTTGTGTAGCTATCATTTCCATTTTATTTCACTAAAGGAAAAACCAAAGGATAGAAAGAAGTTGTGATTCACCCAAGGTCACAGAGCCAACCAGAAAAGCAGTTTTTCAAAGCTGAGAAGGATTTCAGTATATGTGAAATCCAGTGTCCTTCCCAGTCTAGAATGTGCCATGCCTATTGCTCAATAAGGAAAACAGCGTTATCTGAGCTCCCTCATTCTCAAAAATGAGTCATGCTAGAGGAAACTAGGGCCCAAGGGTCTGTGTCAGGAACACTTTTTAGTAGTCTCACATTATCCATGCCCATCAGATTTCTGTAACTATTACCAAATTCCAACATGAATGAAGAAAGGCCTCTTGGAAGGTCCAGCCTAAGGAAGCAGATGGATCTGGCATGGGGATATCTGTCCTTTCTGCCACTACTTATGATATTCAAGCCTCCCCACTCCTTTATTTATCAGAAGCCTAGGTCAAGTGTAACCACAGTTTCTGTTTGTCTATAACAATCCTGGCATTCACCTTTTGCCCAGTGTAATTCCAAAAAAAAAAAACTCCCTCTTTTACTCTAAAACAATGCTCCAATTTGGAATAAATTATTTATATGGTCATTCCAGCTCTGACAAATCAAGAGGCTTCTACACTAAATCCAAAGGCCTTTCTTAAATCCCGATGGTTCTATCTCAACCACTTCTGTTTTCTAGACCCAGAATCTTGAACTCACAATAGACTCAAACTCCCAATCAATTCAGGGATCTCCTCTGATGGGTAATATAAGTTCTACACAGATGTTTCTGGGAATAGAGTTTGCTACACAACCCATATAACAGTTGATTACTAAATGTTATAAAATCACTTCCTTACCTTGTGCCATAATCTGCCATTCCTGATCTTTTATATGTTGATCTTCACTCTGTTATTTGCAAGAAGATAACAAATTAATTCTTTCTATTCCATAGGAGAACCCCCTAATCTATGTTTTCCAGCCCAAACACCCCAAAGCAATGGGGAATACATTCGAGCAGAGTTTTTAGGAATGTAGCCTCAGAGTAGCCTCAGACATATCTAGATTCAGGCCTGAGTTCTGTCACTTTGGCAAACAATTAACTTTCTTAATTTCACTTTCTTTGTCTATAAATTTTGAACAAATATTAACTATATGAGCTAGGCACTGCTAGTTCGCTAACCAATATCCATCCTTCTTTTCTGCTTTTCTAACCAAGGAACTCACTTAAACACTCTTGGATTACCAGACTTCCTTGCAGCTAGATGTGGGCATACAACACATGTCTGGACAATGAAATGCAAGTGGATGGACCAGTTGAAGTTTCTGAGAAAGCTTATTAGAGGGGTATATTCAACTTGCATTCGCCATTTTAGTTTTTGCCACTGAGTCTTTGCCCTTTCTTTTTTCTGACTAAAATTCAGTTGTGATGCATGAAGTAGAACAGCCATGTTGCAAACATGGGGAAGAAAGGCCCAAGAGAAGGAGCCTGAGTTCTTGATGGCATCATGGAACCCCCAAATTCCCCCTGAAGCACTTGCCACTAGAACTTCTTATCCCATGAGAAAAATGAATCTTTAGTTTATTTAAGCCATTGAATTTGCATTTCTGCTATTTGCAGTCAAATTAATACTAACTAACATGCACTTTAGTGAGTTGTTATGCATATAAAATAAACTTCCTACATCACCCAGCACATAACAAATACACAGTGAATGGTTTGCAGTTATCACTCTCATGATTATTATCATTTTTAGTCATTGCCTTGAGCCTTAGAGACAGAGGTAAGAATGTGTGGCCATGGCAATCCTATTGACCTCCAAATAGCTCTAGTATAAAAACTCTGATCTCTCAAGCACAAATAAAAGTCAGTTGCAGAAGTTTGGAAAAAAAGATGTCTCTGTTAATGGTTACAGAAGCCAGTTCCTCAAAGCTCCTGTAAGATCCTAGAAGCATAGAGAAATGAAATTTCACATGGGGGCAAGCTCTCTGTCTTTGAGGCCCTGCCTGATTCCCTCCCAGGCACGGAATCTATCCATGATGTATAGTGTGTCTCCTGAAATTTCGGGCTTCACTGAATGACAAAACACAACACTTTAAATAGGAACATGATTATTTCACAGAAACACAGTTTCTGCCAAGAAATCAAAGCCATACCTAAAACCAGCTGACCACAGGGGCACACATTCAGATGTGGTACAGAAAAATGTAATTAACTTTCTATAACCTAACTGAATTGCCTGCCAAAATCAGACAGATGCACTGACGATGCAATCTTACTTGGAGTCCACCAAGCCATAGATTCATCCCAAACCCACCCACCTCCAGTCCACCATCCACAGATATAAAGAGTGGTGCAGTGGGGAAAAAACAACAACAACTATCACCTCTGAGTCTCGGAATCAAACAGACTTAGGGTTCAAATCTCAGGGAGTCACTTACAAGCTGGGAAACTTTGGGCAATTTTCCCTCTCTGAGCTACAGTTCTCACATCTGTAAAATAGGGATAAGAATGTTCATTCACAGGGTTATAGCAAATCATAGGAGACAGTATGTGTAATAGTGCCCAACATGGAGTTATCATTAGTTTCCCTTCTTTCCCTATCAGCAGGACAGCCCTGGCCAACTTCCTTATCTTTCCTCAAGCCCAAGGAGTGGATCCAACTCAGGCAACTGCCACTGAGTGCAGCTCCTATCTCTGCCTTATGTGTCATCTTCTAAGTTTTTGGGCCACACCAGGGGAGTCAAAGTCTTCCCCAAAGCTGAGGTCATAAAGCAGAAAAAGACAAAGCTCTGTTTTCAGAAAGCTGGTTAGGTTGGCCGCCTGCCATGTGTTACACCTGAACAAATTGTTAAGGGGTGGGGAGCTGCTTCATCCAGTCTCTCCGCCCTCGGGACACAGCACCTTCAGGCCCCACAGCCTCAAGCAGGATGGAATGTGACAGTCATACGATTCACACCTCCAGCCATGAAGCATACTCTTTTTGCTACATCACATGGCAGGTGTCCTTGGCAGCTGGTTCTGCAGATACAGTGGTGGATGCAGCATTTTGCCCACCTCCATGTCATGGTAGCTGCTAATAATATTCTCCCCACTTTTCTTTCAACCATTGGCTTATTTAGGGGCTTTTATCGCACAGAGCTGTGGATATGAAGACTGGCTAGATATTTGCACATACATTTCTCTTTAAATTATAAGCTAGCAACATAAAATCATGAAGAAACTGGAAATTCAGGGTCCATATATCAATGCTCAACACAAAATGTGTTTTCTTACAGATGGTAAGAACATATAATCTAGTAAGAGCAAACACTAAGTATTAATTGTATGCCAGTCTCTGTGCTGGGCTCTTCACTTTGTAATATTATTATCCCCATTTTAAAAAATGGGGAAAAGAGGCTTCTTTGTATATTTTTGATATTAATTTCTTATAAATTTTCAATATTATAAATTGTTTCTCATTCTGTCACCTTTTTGCTAACTTTGTTTATCATTTTCTCCTTTAATAGAAATTCTTAATTTTTAAAATGTTGTCAACTATCACATTTCTAGTTTATAGTTTGCAGTTTGAAGATCTTTAACACTTCCAATATCTTCTATTAACTTTATAATTTCACTTTCACACTGGACTTCTCCTTTGTGTATGTTTGAGATAATGAACCAATTTATTTTTCTTCACATAATGAGCTGCTTCCCATTATCCATTAGCAGGTTTAAGGCAAATCATCCTTTCTCCACTGATTTACGGTGTCATGTTTAACTCATAGCAAGTTCCTACATAGACTTGCATCTGTTTCTGATTCTCTGTATTTTTCCATAGATCTGTTTGACTGTTCCCGCACCAGTTCCACACTGGTTCTTTCTGGGCGGGTGAAGCCCTCTTCTTTGTTCTTTTTCTAAATTGGCCCATGCATCTTGAACTTTTACTTCTTTGTATAAATTTAAAATAAGTATGTTGAGCTCCTTAAAAATACCTTACCATAACTTTGACATTGAATTTATAAGTTAATTTCAGGGAAATTAACATATTTACATATCAAAATGTGGTATATCTTTCTAGTTATTTAGCTCTTCTTTTAAAATTTTCTCAGAGAAGTCTCTATTTGATTATTTCTTACATACCTTATAGTTTAAAAACAGTATCTTATTTTCCAGATTGTTTTGCTAAAGTTGATAAAGACTAATAATTTTTAAAAATAATTTATTAGGCATTCACCACCTTTGCTGATATCTCTTATTTTAGTTTGTTGATTAAATCTGCTTGTTCAAATTTTATACCTTCTTTTTCCTTTTTCTTCCCTTTTTTGGCCAGAAACTTCAATATGTAAAACAATGAATAGTTAACTGTTATTAAACAGTAGCAGTGAAAACAGAATGTGTCTAAATTTTCTTTTAAAATCACATCTTATGGTTATTCACAATTTTAAAACACTGTCTCTATCCATTACATCATTTGAATTTTACAAGCAACCCAAGGAGGTGGAAAGAACAAATATTGGCCCATTTCACAAACAAGACTCAGTATAGTTGGATTTGGAGGGGATCACATAATCAGAAAGGAGCAAAAGTTATACCCAGGTCTTCAAGCTTTAAATGCTATCTATCACTACAGCAGGCTAATTCACATCTAGTCAAAATATATAAAACTATATGATTTAACCCACTAACGCAAAGTGGACTTTTATTGAATCTCACACCATCCTGAAAAAGTTGATCTGATATAATTCTATCATTTTTAAAGAAAGCTATTCCAGCCAGCATTAAAAGTTTTAAACTTTTTTAAGATTTTAAGAGCCATTTGTCCACAGCAATTGGGGTTGTAATTCTATTAAGAAGTTTGGTCTCGATAATGGGAAAACAGCCAGTTAATTTGGTCAATTCAGGTAAAGAAGTATGTTCTGTGGGGCAGAGAGAAACTGACGGGGGGAAAAATATTCATCAAATTAATTTTACTATATTGCAATGCAGCTACTACTTTTATTTGGTTGGACTAATTTAAACACTTAAAAATAATATTGGTATTAAATAATAAAAGTAATACAAATAATATTGGTATTAAATAATAAAAATAATAAAAATAATATTGGTATTCCCATTTTTCAGAAGAAAAAACTAAGTAAATCAATTTCTTAGTTGTGTAAAAGTATTCCACTGGGAAAGGAACAGACCAGTGAACAGAATTCATGAATTCAACTCAAGTTTAGTCTGCAGGCTCTCTGTAATCAAGCCCCATGATTCACCCACGGAAATTAATGCCTCTTAATTACATGTAATGGCACCTCAATAGACACACAAGCAGACAATTCCCATAGCCCCTTTAAAAGACTAACCATCAGGAAGCAATTAGAAAGTGCATTTGTTTCTGACAATCAAGGTAATTTTCTTCTCATTACTCACATTTCCACTTAGAGAAATGCCGTCTCCCAGTGCTAATATTACTTGGAATGTATACCTTATGCTGGCTTTTGAAGGGGTGCCAGAATAAAAGAGCAAGAAAACATGCATAAAGATGAAAAGATGCTCAAATAAGAAGAATCAAAGTATATCAGAAGAGAAAACAAGAAAACTGTAGTCTTTCATAAATGCAGCTTTGCAAACTGAATAATAAAATACAATAATATTACCAAGTAAAAGGCTTACATAACAGTGAACAAAATCAGAGGAAAGGAATTGCCCAAAAATCTATCGTATTTACTAGAACTGCTGATTTCCCTTGAAACGGCAGACTTTGTAATGAAGTTAACTGTAAGATAACAAACAAAAATTTTGTTTTATGGGAAATAATCATTGTCAGAAAAAATAACAGATTCTTTTTTTAATCTTCAAGATTATACAATTGAGCTTTTAACAAATGAGGGGGAAAACATTGTCTCTAGGACAGGAGGCAGTGATTTCTAATTTAATCTCTTCTTATTAGCAAAAGAAGGGAAAAATCACCTCAACTAAAATTAATACAGTTTTCTGTGGAATAATATACCATTACAGCTAATAAAGAAGTGAGGGGCTGTCTGTGTAGAATAAATTTTTTATAAAAAATATGCCATGCTTATTAAACACACAAACTGTACGAGTTTATATTTGGCCAATGCATGTCCTGACACCTGTTCATTCAGGCATTAAACCTAAGCACTTGGAAAGCAAACGAAAGTATCTGTAAAGCAATGGGTAAAAATAAACTGAACTATTCCTGTAACATTATCAAAGTGACCTGACCGAATAGAAGATCGTGTTGCATAGGATAAAGTAGTCAAATTAGATGTTTCCTCACGTTTTATGACTGGTTTGTCTTATTCACTGTGCATAAAATAGCTGACCTCCATTCCAGGAGAATGAGTAGCAACCAAATTTAATGCTATTTGCTCAGGGGCTCAAACACTGGTTTTATTGCCTCTGAGGCACAGTTTCTAAATGTGCTACTGTCACACAAAGACCCAATACAGTATTGCTACAACAGAAGAGAAATATTTAATTCAACTTATCCTATATTAGCACTGTGAGTTAACCATGGTATTTTGATGTTAGTCAACTCTTTGGAAATAAAGTTCAGTTAGAAGTCGCATAAGTCATTAACTTCTAGAGTGAGCCTAAATATATATATATATATATAATCTCTATTATAATAATTCAAGGACAACCAATTATAAGAGCGGCCAGTATTATCACTCCCCAGCTCACTCATTATAGTTTAGCCACATTGGATTCCTTACAAAATCCAAGTGTGTTTGACTGAATCAGTGTTCACAATTTTGCACATTCTTCCTATATTAAATTACTCATTCACATACCGTGTTATGTGATGCTGAAGTATTATCTACTGTGGGCAAAATGTTTTCCCCATCCTATTTATTTTGGGCTTGGTCATATAGCTTGCTTTAGCCAATGAATTGTTCCTGAACATGACATGAGGCCTTAAATATGCCTGTGTGATTTAATTTGGGCTCCTGCCCTCCTGCCATTTGCTATGAAAGAAGCATGTTCCAGGAAGCTTTAGGTAAAAAGAGCAACATATGAGGCAGACCTGAACCCTGGAGTCCAGCCAAGTTGCAGCTGACTCACAGAACCACTTGAGAAAAGGAAATGCTATTGTTTCAAGCCAAAGTTATAGATAATTGTTTATGCCAGGTTATTGTAGCAAAATGTCACCTCAGTGCATTAGCACATACTGTTCCCTCTACCTGGAATACTCTTCCATGTACTCCTCACCCAGTTATGTCCTATTCATGCTTCATCTCTTAATTTAAATGTCTTATACATAGTACAGATTAACTCTCCCTTCACATCCTATTTCCCCTTTAATAAGATTCATCACATTTATAGGTTTTGCTCCCTATCATCCAATTAGAATGTAAGCTTCTTTCAGGGATGGGACCAATCCCTTATTCACTGGTATATTCCCAGCACCAAGCTAGCACAATATAGCTAGCACAGAGTAGATTCAATAAATACTTAAGTAATTTTTTTGAAGACTTGTGGTTCTGCAACTTCTGGTTCAGTAAGAAGTTAAACTTTTTTGGCATTAGTTTTTAGGACACAGTAAAATGAACACAGTAAGATTTATCTCCTAAGGTAGTAATGATTAAATAAATTAACCAATAAATTTAACATTTTAAGTATCTAACACATAGGCACATAAAAAGTACTTGGTAACCTATAGTTCTGATTATTATAAGAAATAGACCTCCTCTTTGTCTTAAAAGTTTATTTATTTTAAAGTGATGTTTTGACAAAAAGAAAAAATTGCAGTGTCACTATTAATAATTATTTAATTTAGATATTTTTAAATATCATGCATATTTACCATGATGTGAGTCTATTTTAAAAGCAGTTTAAGGTAGAATTCAGCCAAGAAGAAATAGGTTTGCAAATTGATACTTGGTTTATTTCAGATATTTATTATTAAGTGATCTATTCTTTTTAAAAAAGTAAAGCCCCTCTCCCTTCCAGCCATCTTGGGCACTACTTTTGGCTGGGAGCTGTCCTGCATCCAAATCTGGAAGATGGTGGCCACACACACACACAAAAAAAAAATCCCTGGAGTCCATCAGCTCTAGGCTCCAACTTGTTATGAAAAGTGTAAAGTACGAACTGGGGTACAAGCAGACTCTGCAAATGATCAGACAAGGCAGAGCAAAACTGGTCATCTTCACCAACAACTATCCAGCCTTGAGGAAATCTAAAATAGAGTACTACACCATGTTGGCTAAGACTGGTGTTCATCACTACAGTGGCAATAGTATTGAATTAGGCACAGCATGTGGAAAATATTACAGAGTATGCACCCTGGCTATCATTGATCCAGGCAATCCTAATATTATTACAAGCATGCCCAGAACAGACTGGTAAAAAGTAAATTATGCAAAATTTTTTTAATAAAACTGGGCAGAGCTTGTTTTTAAAATAATAAATAAATAATAAATTAAAAAAAAATGAAATTAACCTAATTGATGTTTTTAAAAATTTTCTACACTTAACTCATTTTTTGGAGTTGGTATTTATTTTTTCCAAAATGTTGTTCTTCATTCCCACAAGTAGTTCTTGCATCAATAGGATTTCACTTAATTTCAACTAGTTCTTTCTTTTGCAACATATGCTCATCACAGAAAATCAGAAAATGCAGATAAGTATACAGAAGTATACAGAAAATTTATTTTTGTAATCCCATCACCCAGAGACAGCCACTATATATCCTTCCAAATGTTTTTGTTATTTATATACATATTTTCTTAAATAATGATGAGATTGTTGTACATTACTCTTTTGTTTGTTGCCTTTTCACTTTATTATGATGATCATCACTCTATGCCAATAAATATTCATCTACATCTTCTTATTAATGGCCTTCCATTGTATAGGAATATCATTGTTTACTTGAGCAATCTTTATCATTGGAAATTTAGCATATTTCATATGTTTTTTTCTTTTGGGCCTTTATCAGCAATATTCCTGTGAACAAGTGAAGAAATACAATGAGTCACTCAACACTTTCAAAAGACGGCAGCCACTTACTGACTGGTACCTTGTAATTCAGAGTACAATAATCATATTCCGACCACAGACTGTTTCTTTCCTTATTTTGCTAACTGAGTCTGGGCCATCATTAGAACATGGTGAAGGTGAGGAAGTGGGCAGGATTGGGATATAAGCATTTGAGGAAGGACTTCCACTTCTGGTCTCAAGAATGAATATACAAGCCAGAAGCTATAAATTAACACATGCTAAAAAATTCCAAAACAAAAAGTGGGCCCACATTTTGAAATAGAAATAAGGAAAAATAAAATGAAACATGTGGGCTGCTTTTGATCTCACTATTTGCAGCTTCAATGTCCATACTTGTTTTGACAAACACTTCTTTTTTCCCAGTCTGGTTGGCTGGTTTGACAAGTGCTGCCATCTTTATATCACAGATAAGGGAGATGAGGCACAGAAAGGCTGGCCAGAGTGTCCAAATCCCATGAGTCAGTGGCATAGCCAGGGTCTGAACCCATGTGTCTTAGCCCACAGACAAGTGCTCTTTCCATTATCTCATACTTCTCCATAATACTGAGAATTATTAAGAATAGAGAACAGAACACAGTGTGGCAGGAAGATTAGCAAAAACATAATTCTCCTGAGAGACAGCACGGAGACATCCTCAGTGAAAGAATAATGAATATCTTTATCCACCTCTCTAGGGCAATATGAGCATTATTGCTTAATTAGAAATTTGTTCTTTAAAGAATTTTGATATTCTCACTGTTAAAAAGTGAAAATATTTTTCTTGCTTTGACTATGCAATGAGGAAAAGGAGATTTGGCTCAGGTAAAGAAATTATTGGAAGATACAAAAATTTTTTATCTAATAATGTTAGGAAGAAGGAATTGTGAATCCCTTTGCACTTAACACACACCTTATAATACAGTGAAAACCTTCTTACTCAACACAATCAGAGTTGCTAATTTAATGGTCTAATAAAAAATGTTAGGAGAAAAATACATTTATGTTGTAAACATTATATTTAAACTTAAATAAATGTAAATGTATTTGTCAATCTAGTAGAAGGTTATGACCCTTTCCCTTACTATGAGTTCACTGGAAATTATTCAAAGTTATATTTTTTTACCTAAAACTTCCCCATAAAATCTCATTTTTCATTTCAGAATTTTCCTTCTTTGTGCAGGGTGAGAATTAAAGACACTCATGAGGAAAATACTGTAGATTTTATTATTTTTCCAATCTTTTCTCGTTAACTAACTTGACATTATTGAATTTTTGCTAAGCATTCCATTTTAATTTCACTGTAATAATTCTCATTCTCTCTCTCTCTCTCTCCTCCCTCTCTCCAGACTCTTGTAGTTTTGAGGTAAATCACATAATTTTACTAACAAATAAAAATAGCATACATGTGTTAGAGAGCAAACCATTCCGACTTTCAGAAAGTGAAACTCAACTCCTGGGGTAAGATGTGGGGTGGTATGGGCAGAGTGGCCAACTTGCTCAGTGTTCTGAGCACATTCATGTGCTCACAGAGAGAACAGAGAGTGCTGATTTCTCCTACAAGTCACGAAAGTGGAAATTGGTTAAAACAGCACCCATGATAGTTGTTATTTGTTAATTGTTAATATTAAGCTGTGTCTCTATGGACAATGTCTGATAGCAGTCCTGGGTAGGAATTTAAATGATAGCTATCATATTTATACTCAAAAATTTTAAATCTCAGGGGGAAAGAGGAAGGGAGAAAATTTTTTAAAATAAAATGTTTTAAAAATTATGTATATATAGTATGAAAAATAGTAAGAAGAAATAAACTAGCATTTAAAAATTAAAATTAAAAAATAAAAAAGAAAATTCCATCCCTCCACCCCAATAAATCCTCAGACTGTAAATGTGCCTACTCCAGCAGTGAGTTTGGGTTCACATTATACAGCTTCTTTGTCTCTAAGAGAACCATTTTCTCACCAGGCCAGCCTCTTGAAATGGGAGAAACGGGCTAGATAAACAAAATGAATTCCAACTTTTATTTTCTGCTGAGCATTTACAAAGACTGGAATCTTTCTTATGAATTATTTTTTATTTTCTGTTTCTGATGATTAGAAGGTACATTCTGTGAGAGATGAGACCTCACCTGTCTCACCAACCTGTGCATTCTTGGCACACCTAAAATAGTGCCTAGTGCAGAGAAGCTACACAATAAATACTAAGTAAATGATTGATGTGACCTGGCTGCCCCAAGTGCACACAGCATAACATCTTCCACATTGATTCGATTTTACATAATTAAAACTTTTTTCTTTTAAAAATAAATATCTGCACTGTTAAAAATGTTCTGATAACCTAGCAAAAATGCAGCCTACAGGAAGCTAGATTCTAATCTTGTGTATATCAGGTCAGAAAATTACTTGTGCTCCAGAAAATAAAAAGGGCAAGGTACAATAACCAAAGCTACATAACAACTATATGAATTGGATATATCAAGAGATTTAATACACTTGTTCAGACTCAGCCTTAACAAATGATCTTCTACATCTACATAACTGAAAGCAACCCAAAAAATGAAGAAATTTTTTTAAATGGATTCTCTATCTGTGCTTTAAGACTTTTTTTTTTTAAAGAGCATGTTTTATTCAGATACACTTAGATTTATAGTTGAGGAGAAGGGGAAGGCATGATGAAAGAAATGTTTGTTAAAATAGATTAGTGATTCATTAACAAATAATTGCATAAAGAAGATGTGGTACATATGTACCATAGAGTGCTACTCAGCTATAAAAAAGATAAACTATTGCCATTTGCAACAAATGGATGGATCTTGAGGACATTATGCTAAGTGCAATAAGTCAGATGGGAATGTACAAAAACCTTATGATTTCACTCATTTGGAAAATGAAACAAAAAAGTAGCAAAAGAACTAACAAAACAAATAAAAACAAACTTGTAGATGCAGACAACAGAATGGTGGTTACCATAGGGAAAAAGGGGTGGGAGGGAAGGCAAATTGGGTAAAGGAGGTCATATATTTAAAAAAAAAATAGATGAATTAAGAAACCAATTATAGGGATAGGAAGAAGTTATAGAAAGTTTCTTCAGATGAAAGAAAACTTAAAGAAAGTAACAGCCAGTTGGAGAATTCTTTTTGTTTTGTCAGTTAAAAAGATAGCCAAGAGGTCATGCTGGTCCCTATAGAGCAAACATTACCACAATCTCCCTTCAAACATCAACTTTCACACAGTCTCTCAAGTTACAACTATAGGAGTTTACCTCACATCTTTCCTCACCTTCACAATTCAGTCATTAAAATCACTGAAAATTACCTTTAAAATGTCTTGCAAGTTCAGCCCTTCTTCTCCTGTCTCCTGATATTGGTTCAGACTCTGGTCCTCATAGCAATGGGCCATTACAACAGTGGTCTGTCTCTGTACTGACCTATCTCCAGATTCCCCTCACACCCAAACACTTTGTCATATTATTTAAGCTTTCACATGGGCTCAGCTTATCTCTGAAGTCTTATCTCTTCTCAGTCTCCTTACAACATATACTCTTATGTTTCAGGTACAATTAGAAAATAGTGGGCCATATAAGTCAGAAGCTCAGTGAAACCATCTAGAACAACTAATATTTTGTTACTATAGTACTTATTTATTCTTAATTGTTTCTATAGTAAATACTATGGTGCACCTCCCAGTTCTTCCCACAACCGCTCTCTCTGTTCCTTCAGGACCATGATGTTCCTTTCTCCAGGTGCGGGGAGTACAAGTTCATAGCCGACGCCTTCTCAAAAGGGGCTACCTCACCTCCAGTTCACATCCCCTCCCAGCCAGCAGCCCACATTCAATGACTGATTGAAGTGAGACACAGAAGTACAGAAACTCTGCCTTAATGAGAGATAGCTGCTGGCTGGTTTATTCAGAAACTTAAGTGAAGGGAAAGGACATCTATCCCTTTTTTCAAAAAATCTATTTATTCTCACTCATCTCCATTATCAGATATTGTTTAAAATACTGGAGCCAGAACTCTGTTTGAAATCTGACTCTGTCATTTATCAGCTATGTAACTTCAGTAGGTTACATAACCCCTCTTTATCTCAATTTTCTCATCTATAAATTGGGGATAATAATAAAAATAATATGCTACTCAATGGATTATTGTGAAGATTAAATGAGTTATCATATTAAGAATGGTGCTGAACCAATATCAGTGCTTAAGTTCATTAGGGTAACACAAGATGCTATAACAAATAGACCTAAAATTGTCCAACGGCTCATACACAATAGGTATTTCTTCCAAAATGTCCTTGGTCAATTGGGACAACTTTTCTCTACATGGCTTTATAAGAACCTCGGTTAATGGGTTCCTAATTATTCCTCATACATGGCTTCTCTATTCCAATCAGCCAGAAGAGGGAAAGAATAGAGAGGAGTGTGTATGAGAGATTTTCATGGGTCAGGCCTGGAAACAGAGGTCACATTCCACTGCAAAGAGTCTGGAAAATGTAGTCTAGGAAACAGATTTTAGTAATTATTCATGCAGTGAATTTTGTAAATTAATAATTATTATCATCATTCTGATTATTACTAACTTTTTAGCTTGGGACCTCATCTCCACTCACCCGGAATGTCACAATTATCTGTTCATGGGTCTCCCTGCCTCCAGACTATTCCACCAACTCAAAACCTCTCTCCACGCCAAACCCAGAATTATTAGCCAATATCCAAATTTGAACATGTCACTCGCCATTCTCCAACTGCCAGCAGCTTAATATCCTTCTGCAACTCCCCATTGCCTCAGGATTCAGTCAAAATCCCTGAAATTCCTCCATGACTCAGTCACCCCACATCCCTTTGGTCTCACCTCCAGGAACTCCCAACCTTGCAGCTGGCATTTGTTATTGGACACTGTATATTCCAGTGAATAAGGCAGATATGACCCTACCCTACAGAGTTTACATTTTGGTGAGGTAGCCAAGAAACAAGTTCACAAATATACACTATTAAGGAGTATGGTGGAAAAAATAAAGGACAAGGAATTTGAGAGTGGTAAAGTAAATAAACAAATAAGTAACATCTTGAATTTAACCAGCAAGAGATAATCATTCCACAGAAATACACTGTGGACTTGATTCTTCACCTTGTGATTGCATATTACAAAAGTATTCTTATCATTGACCTATATTTGTGTTCCTTTAAACTTCTTTTATGACAGCTATTCAGGGAAGTAGTACAGAGCACTAAAAAGTGTCTAATGTGCAATTTGTGTGGGATATTGTGAGAATAATATAATTTATTATTGTCTCATTGGGGAGTAAGATTACAAAGGGCTCAATTTTCTTCCCACAACCTTCTTCACAGGAAAATTCAACATAAAAATATTTAACAAAATTCCATTTGACTCAAGTAAGTAAAACTGTAAAGCTGTTATTTTTTAATTACCCGAACAATGCTACCGTCACCCTAGTAACTTAAAAAATGTTTCATTTGTGATGTTTCTGTCACCTTACTGGATCTAAATTTTCAAATCCAGAACATATAAAGTTGAAGATTTTCTTGGAAATGCTGGTTTTTTAATAAGAGTAAGCTGCTCGCACCTTACTTATATTTTTAATAGTCAAATATGAGCATGTGCCCTGATGTTACATCCACATAAAGCTATAAATTTCCTCCCAGAATTCTTCTATTAAACAACTGGAATTTTTTATTCATAAGAGCAAAAGAAAGCTGAAAACAAAATTATTGTCAAATAGTTTTAGCATCTTTAAATGAAAGCTAGAGTGCTGTACTTGAAAACTCAAAATAACCTAAAAGAAGTCAGAAAACTGGCAGGCCTTAGCTATAGGATAGCTTCACAAAATTATCAGGGGCCCAGAGCATTCTACACTGCTACTTTCCTATCCTCAGCACATGACTTTCAAATCATGGCTCAAGGTGGTTGCTTGAGCTCCAGCTGTTATACTCACATTCCAGTCCTTAGGAGAAGAAATAAGTAAAGAAGGGCATGCCCATCATGGTGGACAAAATAATGGTCTGCTAACAGTGTCCATGTCCTAAACTTTGAAACATGTAGATATGTTATCTTTCATGGAAATGTAGATGTGATTAAGTTAAGATCTTGAGATGGGGAGATTATACTAGATTATCCAGGTGTACCCAATGTAATCCCAAGGATCCTTGTAAAAGGGTGGTGAAAGGGCAATCAGCAAAAGAGATGTGACAGTGAAAGCAGAGGTCAAAGCAATGTGAGGAGAGGCCCAGAGCCAAAGAATGCAGAGAGCCTCTAGAAGCTGAAAAAGCAAAGAAACAAATTCTTTAATAGAGCTTCCAAAAGGAACACTCCCTGCTAACCCATTTTAGACTTCTGACCTCTAGAATTGTAAAATAAGAAATCCGTGTTTCTTTAGGGCACAAATACTGTGGCATTTTGTTACAACAGCAATAGGAAACTATTATATCCTCCTTTAACTTACCAAGAAAGAAGGTGAAAATGGATAATGGGGCACAGTTAGCATATTCTGCCACAATGTTTTCCTTTTAAGAAATAGAAATAAATATTCCGAAGGAAATAGGTTAATTTGTCTTACTAGAAGTTTTTAGTTACAAAAATGAAACTTCAATCCCAATTCTAACTAAGTTAAGATTCAGCAAGAGAAGGAGAGATTTACTTACAATATATTTGAATGGCTCACCCCGTTAAGAAGTAAAGGATGAATTGTGTATCCACAAGGCCTGTAACCAGGTACTTGTGCAGCATCAGCCCTTTCTCTCCGACTTCTCTCTCTGCCCCCCACAACCTGCTTTTCTCTGTTTCAGTTCATTCTCCTCTACTTAAGATGTACTTTATTCATAGGCTGAGAATCAAGCAGTGGGCATCACTGGGTCATTCAGTCTAACTTACAGACCTTCACCTGATCATTCATTCATTTGCCACATGTTTACTGAGTCTCTACTATGTGCCAGTCCAGTAAGCAAGACAGATGAATTCTGGCCTCATTCTGGTAGCTGATATAGATAACAAGTACATAAACAAGATCCTTAGAGATTATAACAGGTATAATGACGGAAACGAGCAGACAGATGAATTACAAGAATAACTGGTGAGACCATTCTAGACTGGGTGGTGAGGGAAAACTTTCTGAGGAGCTGATATCTGAGACCCCAAAGATAAATAAGGCAGACATAAGCATGACCTGAGGGACAGCAAAGACTCTGCAATAACTTCTTTAAACAAAAGAAGAGAGGCCGGCATACCTGGTACCAAGTGAGCAGACAGGGACAGCAAGAGATGAGGCTGAGAGCTAGAACCAACAGAGCCTCATGGATATACCTTGGTTTTCCTGGGAGAATCCCCATTATAACTGTTTTCCCACCATAAATATTAAGAGCTATCCAGTTTGGATGATAAATTGTATAGTCACCCTACATATGGGCTATAGGAGTTAGAGTTATAGCCTAAGATAAATGAAAAGACATTGAAAAGTTTTAAACAAGGCTGTGCCATGATCTGATTTATATTTAATAACACCAGAACCAGAGAATGAGTTAATAAATGCAGTAAGTTAAATATGTTTACATTTGGAACACTGAAATTTTCCAATAGAAGAAACCAATGTCAAGATAAAATAAAAATAGGTAAAATGCGTGACTTAGCATAAGGCACAGATACGCCCTCATCATCCCTGTTTAACACTCAATGCTCCTGCTCTGTTTGTTATTCTTCCCACTTCTCCTAAACTCAGAAGCACTTTGAGGCAGAACATAGCTCCAGCTTTCTGGGTCTCATGGCAACTTGGCAATACAATGCTTCTAGGCTAAAATCCCAACTTCCATGGATTCATGCTGTTTCAAGAGCAAATATTTACCTTACTTGGCTCCTAGGGCTAATTAAAGATGTAAGGCTCTTTCCTCTTGGCTCTCCCCTAAACTGCTTTCAGAACTGGAAGCAGTTGTAGAACAAGAATGACAGCCCCATAATTCATCTCTACATCCACACAGTGATTCCCTCGCAAAGATCCTTTGTAAATTAGGAAAAGAATTCATAACCGTGCCCTACTCATGCCACTCTCCTACTAGATTTGAAATTGCATCTCACTTAATGATTTCTCCTAGAACTGAAGTTATTCCTAGCAGCATATTCATCCTATATCTGTCTCAGGAAGAATCTCAGGATCAAATACTAAGAACTTATTATACCAATTAGAACACTATTTCATTGCAAATATTTATTTTTATTATAAAAATGATATATGCTTACTATAAATTATTCAAGAAGAGAAGATGGGAATTAAAAAGTGAATTATCTCTCTCCTTTCCCTCAGTCCCTATCACCAACCCAGTGAATGCCCCTCTTCTTATAGCCTCTGTCATCAGTTTTGGCCATTTTTCTATGTGAATACAAAAATATATATTGGCATTTATATAGGTCACCTTAAAGGTTTTAGAGTGATTTCCTAATAACAAATAAATTTAGATTTCATAAACTATGAAGTGGAGTCACATCACAGCTCCCTGGCAGTAACTGAAGGCTCAGCCCATCCTGCAAAGTACAATAACTGGGTTAATTCTGGTGACAATTCACAACAGAGTCAAGAAAACAAATTTAAATCGCCAGGCCCAGAAAGAAATCAGAACATGAGGTGAGGTTACAACTCTGAAAACAGACTCCATGCTTGAGTCAAGGAGGAAAATAGATGGAGAAGGTGGAAATAGAAGTCTAAAACAGGTGATGAGAGCACAGGGTCTGGTCAGGAGGGGAGAGGAAGCACCAAAGTCTACTGTGGTCACTGGGGTGTTGGGAAGAGAGCAGAAGCAGAGAAGCCAGGAGGGCAAGATGGATTTGCTTTAGAGAAAGAGCATGGAAGCCACTGGGAATTGCCCTCCAACTAAGTGTTTATATCAATTTATACTTCCACAAGCAGTGTACAATTTTTTTCATGCTGCCCTACCTGTGTCGACAATAAATATTGTCAGATGTTTGCATTTTTAAAAAATTGGTAAAATGACACAGTTGTTAAGGGCCCAAACTTTTTGAGCAGAACTATTAGTGGTCCAAATCCTAGCTTCAACATTTACTAATTATATGAGTTTAGGCCCTACCTTCCTTCTCTGAAAGAGAAAGAAGGTAGTACTACCAACCTCACCTCATGCAGTTATTTCAAAAATTAAGTTAACAAATGAAAAGTATCTGGAATAGTATATGGTTAGTGCTCAATAAATATTAGTCCTGTTTCAAAATTTTGAATTGTCCATTCAAGTATTGTCTTCTGTGAATTTTCTATTTCCTTAGTCTGGAAATTTTTATGTTAATTTGTAGATATTTTTTAAATACTCTGAGTAACAATCATTTGTAACTATATGTTCTAAATCCTTCTTTTAGCCAGTGGCTTCTCATTATAGTTTTTATGATGTCTTTTGTCATGAAATTTTTAAATGAAAATCTAGTCAAATTTATCTTCCTTTGTATTTTTTTTCCTGTGTTCTTTTCCTCACTGCAATCATAAAAATAATCCCAAATATTTTTTTTCTAGAAATTTTTAAAGTTCACTCTTCACATTTAGGATTTTATGATTTAATCCACCTGGAATTTAATTTTATGGTTAGTGTGAGGAGAGGATTTTTTTTTTCTTTAACCACTTTTCCATATGGGAAAACAAATATTGAGGTATCACTAATTGAATTTGAAATGCCACTTTTCACATATATCATTTCTAGATATATGTATATGTGATTTTAGCCTCTCTGCTTTATTCCATTAGATGATGATGGTGGTGATGATGATGATGATGATTTTGCCTGCAGCAAATACTTCACTGTCTTAATTATAATCTTTAATATTAAAATTGCCCTTGCTATCTTGATTAATTCAAGAATTTCCTTCTATGTATGGTTACAGATTCAAATTGGCCAAGAAAATAATTTGTTTGAGACTTTAGGGTGTGGAAATGAAGGGAAACTCTTACTCTTTGAAAGTCTTCACAATTAGATGGAGTGACAACCAGACACAGAAGTACATGCCCTTGCTTTCCTTTGCTTTGCATCCAGCTCTTCTTTCCATGTACTGGTCCTGCTTCCTAAGGTCTACTACCAGATATTTGACTAAGATCCACAGAGGAAGTGTCTACACAGAGGCAACAGCTTCACGTAGCCTTCTCCACAGGCTCCTCTCTGCAGTACAACCTGGGTAGCTGGACGTGTGCTTGGCTTCTTAGATTTCCCTGTAAACTCTGATTTGTCTGCCCATGGCAGCTCTTACAGAAGACTGGAGAAAGATTCTTCTCTGATCCTGCAGCTTTTCTTTCCTGGCCTTCATTTCCCCGGTTCCTCCCACAGCTGTATAAGGTCTACTTCCTAGAATCCCTTAGGTCAGAACATTGATTGCAGCTTTGCTCTCTTGATTGAACGCTGACCACACACTAGATATGGTAGAATGAGCCTTCTCATTTTGGATTTCTTCAAAATCCTTTCTCATTTGTTCTTCCATATGACTTTTTGAATCATCTTGTCAAGTATCCAAAAAAAGTCAACTGGGATTTTGGTCAAGATTGTTTTGAGTTAATTAATTAATTTGGGGAGAATTGATATATTTTATAATATTAAACCTTTTTAAATTTATTTATTGTTGTATGAGAATGCAAATTATTTTTATACTAATTTTGTATTTAGTAATAACTCGATGATCTCTTATATTAGTTTCAATAGTTTGTATGTTCTCTTAGATGAGATATGAAGGTAATCATACTTCTGTGAGTAGTGATAGTTTTCTAGATTTTTTTTTCTTTTCCAGTCCTCATGCCTTTTCTTTTCCTGTCTTACTGCTCTGATTGAGACTTTAAAATAATGATTGCATGGAAATAGTGATAGTTGACATCTTGTCTTATTCCTGATATTAAAGAAAATAATTCTAAAGTGTTACCAGTAATTATAAAGTTTTCTACAAGTTTCAGAAATATTTTATTCAATTAAGATAATTTCTCCTATAATGCAATAGCAAAAAAACTTAAATAACCCAATTAAAAAATGGACAAAGGGACAAAGACTTGATTATACATTTCTCCAAAAAGACATACAAATGGCCAACAAGTATATGAAAAGATACTTAAAATCATTAATCATTAGGAAATGCAAATCAAAACCACAATGAGATATCATCTCATATCTATTAGGATAGCTATTTTCAAAAAAACAAAAGTAACAAGTATTGGCAAGGGTGTGAAGAAATTGGAACCCTTGTACACTGTTGATGGAAATATAAAATGATGCACCCCATGGAAAACATTATGGAAGATCCTCAAATAATTAAAAATAGAACTATCATATGATCCAGCTATTTCACTTATAGGCGTATATCCAAAATAATTAAAATCAGAATCTTGAAAGAAATATTTTTACTTCCATGTTCATTACCACATTATTCACAATAACCAACATATAGAACAAGGTAAATGTCAATTGACAGATGAATTGAAAATTTAAAATGACATACACTTACAATAGAATATTATTTAGCTTTTATAAATAAAATTTTATAAATAAATGAAATTCATAACAGTACGGATGGACCTGGAAGAGATGTTAATTGAATAAGCCAGTCACTGCAGGACAAATATCCTTTTGATTCCACACTTATATGAGGTATCTTACATATTCAAACTTCTATAAGCAGAAAATAGCATAGTGATTGTTCATTTCCCTGAAACGAACCACCTACATTAGCTAGATCAAATAGCATCCAGTATTCAGAATGATTTTGAGTTTTATGACATAAATATATACCCAATTTAAAAATTTCCTCCTATTTGTATTTTCTGTGTTTTAATATGAAAGTGTTATATTTTAACAAGTGATTTTTCTGCCTTTATTAACACAATTGTGTTTTTCCTCTTACAATTTATTGTGGTAAGTTATATTAATAGATTTTTCTAACATTAAGCTATCATTGCTTTTCTGGGATAAACCCAACTTAGTCATAGTGTATTATTATTTTTGTTTTTTAAGTTGCTGATTTTGCTAAATTGTATTTGAATTTATAACTTTACATTTAGAAGTGAAGTTGGTTTACAATTTTCTCTACTATCTCTGTCTTATTTTGAATTGAAGTTTGTGCCAGTCTAATAAAAATTAGCTTGGGAGTATTTTTTTCTTCTCATACTCTGTATTCTCTGGAGAGGTTCATAGACTATTGAATTATATGTTCCTTGGAAATTTGTTAAGACTCACCTGCAAGAAACTATATCTTAATTTATAATTTGAGTAGATTTAACCAGTAATTTACTATCTTTTGGGGTTATTTATGTCTTCTCAAGTCAGTTTTAATTTATTAAAGTTTTCTGGAAAATTGACCATTTTGTATATTTCAAATTAATTGACATGAAGTTGTACAGGATTGTTCCTTGTTGCCTGTTTTAATTTCTGGGTATATTTGTGGTTGTGTTGCTTTCTAATTTTCAGTTTCAATATTAGTTTGGTGATCTTTTGTATGTATGGGTTGCAATAGCCAATGTTTACATAGCCCAAAGTTTGAAGTAGGAATAAAAATAGAATTACCACTAGAAATACTTTCTTATAACTTTTACTGTTCCTAATTACTCCCTGTAAAATCATATAACCTCAAAAGAATGCTTGCTTGTACATACTTCTTAGAAATGTGTACTCTTATGTAAATGCAAAGTGTTGATGTTCTTTTTTTCTCTAATTTCTCAGTCCACATAGAACAATTGAAGATAATAACATTTCTCTTCTAAATATATCTTCTGCAGTTTAAGTATCCTCAGTTTTTCTAACAGTTATTCAAACACCCTGGATCCCAAGCCCTTCCTAGTGATTCATCCCAGTGCACCAGCATCCTAAACTTAGTCCTTTATTCTAGGTAGAATGAACCCAGTAGGACCACACCCTTCCATTAGTACATCCTAAAATACATTGATTTTTTTCTGCTCACTCTGTCACACTACTGACTCATGTTAATTTTGCGGTCAGCCAAATATTTGGGTCTTTTTCACACGTGCTTTTGAGGAAACTTTATTTCCAAGTAATATAAGAGCAGGACACCACTATGTAATTCTCTAGTCTGCCAATTTACAAAGAGAATTTAAAGCATGTCTGGCTGGACTGTAAGCAAGTATCCTCATAAGCAAGGGTGGAGTAGTTAGCAGACAATTCTGTCCTCGCAATCTAAGGAAAAAGATCTCTCTTTATAAAGAAAAGCATGTCATCTGGGTCATACCATAGTTTAAACTAACTGCTGAGAACAGGGCAGGAAAAAGAATTACCGTTTATTGGGTGCCAAATCTATGTTAGCTGCTTTACATACATTACCTCAGCTTTAGTCCTCATTACAATATTGAGTCAAGGTGAATAAATAAAGATCTAAATAAATAAATACCTGATAAATTTATTTCATCTTTACTTATGAAGAAACCAAAGCTTAGAGCACAACTTACCCAAAATAATGCAGCTAAAAAGCAATGGGGACTTAAATCTGTGTAATTTCTTCTATACTGTCAACCAGGAGTGAATAAATGTGGGTGGAGGCATCAAGGAACAAAAACACTTCTGTAATGCTTTATAGTTTAATGAGGGACTTTCACCTACATTAACTGTTTTGATTTGATCCTCAAAATAACATCTTCATGGTAGGCAGAACAGGTGATACAATCTTTATTTTACAAGTAAGGATATCAGTGCTCAGAAAATTAAGTGACCTACCCAAAGTCAAAGCCAGTGAGGCTGCAGGGCAGACCTTGCTCCAGGCTCTCTGACACCAAGCACCATGCAAGCATTCCTCAAGTAGCTGGTGTAGGGCAAGGCAGTGATGGAGGGGGGTGGGCATCAGGGGGCAGGGGCAAGTGCTGATGACCAGTGTGGAAGTGGAGAAAAGTTCAAAATCCTAACCTTACCATTTTTAATCATCTCAAGCCCTTCAAGAGGCACAAAAGAAAGCAAACCCAGGCTCACGACCAAGAAATGGAGCAGCCTAGGGCAGACAACAGAGCTGTGCCTT
The DNA here is from genome assembly GCA_004027375.1 of Macroglossus sobrinus. Lineage (NCBI taxonomy): Eukaryota > Metazoa > Chordata > Mammalia > Chiroptera > Pteropodidae > Macroglossus > Macroglossus sobrinus. The sequence continues at coordinate 559,518 of PVKZ01000705.1, read as the reverse complement.
CCACTGCAGAGGCAGGGCTGCCTTTACTAGCAAAGACTTTGATGCAATCAGTTCTTTTGGAGGAAGCTACAAAGCAGAACCCAGTGAACCTATCAACCTTCATTTGATTTCTTCAGCAAAGCTAGAATCTGGGGAAAAATACTCAAAATTAATCAAATGTTTTCATTTCACAATCTGTCAAAGACATGTAGATTTAAGAACAGTCAAGTATCCATAGAACATTTGGTCTTACCAGTTATTTACACTCCACTTAAGTCAAGCTCCAGCTTATTCAACCTTGCAAAATAGAGGCTTTGCCTTTAACTGGCATTTTGCCTGCTGGTTACTGTTTCCCACCCAGTTTCAACTAAGACCGAATCCTCCCAAGCTGAGAGGTTGTCTTTTTCCCTTTGCTGCCACTTCAGGTTTATTGCCCCTCTCAAGCCTGGTTGAGAAACTTTTCCTGGAGCCCCCTAAATTACCCTGGGGACTCCACCTGTCTTAAACATGCAATGCACAGTTCTGTCAACAGTGGTGGACATATTCTTTCACCATGGTAGTCAAGTAAGTGCCTCAGAGTTTTGTTTCTTCAACCAAACATGAAGAAATATGGGAGCAGACATTGAGCTTTTCCAGTTTTTTCCAAGCTTGGCTGTGGCTCAAATTCCCCCAAGCACCTTAAAAGAATATACAGATGCCTGGACTCCTCCCAGAAAGATTCTGCTGGAGAAATGTATTAAACTGCACAGCGCAGTTGCTATATCAGCATGTCAGCAAAATCCAGACAGTAGAAAAGGGTGTTGAAGGGGGAACTTGTAGATTCAAAGAGACTTAAGAGACATCACAACCAGTGTGATAGTTGAACTTAGTTAATTCCTATTTCAAACAAACACAAGGTGAACGAAAGAACAAACAAAAACAAAAGAAAATTTGGAACATTTAGAAGACAGTTGAAATTTTGACCATTGTTTGGGTCTTAAATGATATAAAGGACTTACTGCTATTTCTGTTTAGATTAGTTATAGTATTGTGGTTATTTTTTTAAACAGTTTACATCTTGTAGAGAAATATACTGAAATATTTTTGGGTAAAATGATATGATGCATAGAATTTGCTTCAAAAGGAAGGAGGAATAAGCAGAAACAGATGAAGGAAGACTGACTATAAGTTGAAACTTGTTGCAGCTGGGTGTTAGGTTCATGGGAATAAGTGGGGTTCATTATGCTTTTGGATGTAGTTCAGTATATTTGTGAAATTTTTCATAATAAAAGTTTAATCTCTTCAGGTTTGTGTACTATTCCATTTCTTTTCTCTCCACAGCTTAGCATACTCACAGATACACTCACACAAAGACCAACCTGTTTCAGTGTGAATTCAATGTTTATTCACCAGAGAAGAAGAAAGGGGAAGTGGGAGGAGGGCAGTTTTGGACCCTGTACAAACACAAGTTTCAGAGTTTCTAATGTGATTTGTCTCAGTTCTGGACTGAGACACCTAGAAAAACTGAAAACTGTTGCTAAATATCAGATCAGTCTGGTTATCTCTAAAAAACTAGTCCCCTTTCCTGCTAAACTAAAGCAGTCTGGTTTTTTTTTTTTTTTCTTCATAAACCGCTATTTCTGCAGAAGTACAAGTGTATGTGTTTATGTGTGTGTGCCTAGGGCTGCCATGTACTTTTGTGTAGGTTGTGCAACTTGTGCAACTGCACAAGAGTGTCACATCAAGGAGGTGTCCTTCACATTGCAGATTTGCATTTTTACTATGACAACTGTCTCACAAGTGGCAATAAAATGTCTTGTTCTAACAAAATCAATCTACTTGATAACTTCCCAACCCGATAGAACAAGTGTCTCAAGGTAGGGGCTCCTTTTCCAGTTATGACTTATATGGGCTAGCCATGGACTTGAACAGCCTAACTACCTGAATTTGAATTCCCTCCCCAAACACTGCTCACTGACTTTACAATCTTCACAAGTTACTTAATAGTCCAGAGCCCAAGTCTTTCATCTGTTAAATCAGATGATACTTTTGAGAGCATTGTCCAAAGCATTAAATGCATGTGAAACTGTGCCTGACAGGTAGTAAGCCCTCAGTAAGTGTTAAAAGATTAGCTAGTATCATATCTATTCACACATATCTAATTTTATGAGTTTAAGTGTACATGTGTGTTATGTCGTTCATAAACTCAATAAATAAATTACTCCAATGGACTTCAAAAAACTCTAGTCACCATTTACTAACCCACACTGATTTAAAAAGAGGACATTTCCCTAACCATCAAGTTTTGAAAATTGCGGTCAAGCTCAAGGTCCAGGTAAGAAGCCAAGGTTTATAAACCCCTCTGTACACAGGATTTGTGTGCATATGCTGATCAGAAACTTGTTGAAGAAACATTCTGGGTTTTTTCCATCCTTCTAACGACTTGGCTAGTAAGCCTGTCACTGGAAAAGATCCAGTGGGAGTTGCCAGTCTCAAAAGGGGTATTACCCCACAGGCAGAATAGAGTCAAAACACTTCAAGAGGTTAAACGTCTATTTTTAAATGGAAAGAACACAGAGTATGTCTTTAACTTTGTGTTAAAAATAAACTCACTGCCTTCTCTACACTTCTCACCCCGTCCCACTGTCCTCCCATACCCCGCACTGCCCCATAGTAAAGAAAGAGTGCTTGTGTTTCATTTCATTTCTTCTCATGAATTTTTCTTTTATTTATTTATTTATGTATTTATTTTACTGTTAGCCAAACATGGGCTACTTTGGTTTTCAGTTCACAAATCAAGTTGCATTCTCTCGCAAAAGAATCTTCAGGGACACGACCCCACTCTACCCCCACACCCAGAAAGCAGGCTGGATCATAATTCAGAATTAGTCTATGTTCAGGGGCTGAGGGAAAAAAAAAAACACACAGAGATAAGCAAAATGAAGCTCTGCCAGCTTTCCCTCATGCCTGGGAAGTATCTACAGGAGAGTCATTCAGGCAAGAGGGCCTTTCAATGAATGCTATTTAATATTGGGGTTTAAGCACAGACCTTTCCTGAGGCATGGTTATCCAGAGAAATACCACTCTGCTGAGTTGGTTTCCATAATTCCATTAAACAACCACAATATTCTATAGATCAGATGTGCTAGTCTGTTCATAAAAAGTTAATCTGTGTAACAGAAGAGTTGCTGTCTGAAGTGAGTAACCTCAATTTCTTATTTTATGTAGATGGTAGAGGGATTTAAAGGCCCCAACAGAAGGCAAAGATGTTGAAGAACAAAGAGAAACAGATCTGTGCGTAGTACTAATTTCACCGGGCAAGAAGGAGGATGAGAGGTGAAAGGGTTGCTGGAAACTTATTTACTTAAAAAGATTTAAAAAAAAAAAAAAATGGCAGCCCTTAGTCAACATAAGATAAAGGAAAAAGCAACAGAATTTATTTTAAGTAAAAAGTTCTAGTCTCACGTCTGTCTCTAATTTGAAGCATGACCTTAGTCAAGCCATTCACTTCCCTACAGTTTCTCTTTCACAAAATGAGAATCCCACCTTACACCTACTCTTTAATAAGAGCGTATAATTATTAAATTATATAACTGGTAAATATAAAACATTATGTCAAGACAAATATTATGTCAACATGTGTAAAATCTCAGACAAATGTGTTCTTGTTTAAACCTTGGTCAAATTTAATAAAGTGATTTTTACGCATGTCTAGAAAGTAGAGGGGAAATTTTATCCGCAAAGTTTGAGTTTGAACTAATTGTTTTTTGTTTTTCTCAAAAGGGAAACACTCTAGTGCAACATCATACAAGGGGGTACTAGCACCTAACTAAATGTGCCTTAAAAATGAAGTAAAGACAGAATACAACACTCCCAGAATGCAAAGCTCAGCCTCTGAGGCACTACAGAGCTCAAAGGGTCTTCTGTCCATATGCTCACAGACATTTCCTGAGACCCAGTGAAGATCCTGTTTTCACCATATGTATATGCAACTATTTTTCAAATGTATGTAGAACAGTTGTGATTAATAAGATATAATTAATAAATTATAAAATTGTAGTTTTTATTTTTGTATATGTATTAATAAAATACAAACCCATTTTAAAATGTTATCAAAATCGAGTAGATTTTCGACATGTCTCTTTCTCTTTTTTCAATACTTACCATTGTGGATTTCTTTGTGTTTATCTACTTGCTCAAACTATTTCCTTTCCTTGATCTTAACTGTATATTGTGCTTATATTTTACAAAAGCAAAAAACAAAATTCAGTAAATGTAATAATAGGATGTGTATGACAAGACAATATTTAAACACCAGGACTGCCTCACATCTGGTACTTTTCATTTCAGTAAACACTACTCAGTCACTATCTTTTCCAATGGCTTAATTATTCTTAAAATGTGTATATGATTTTTTGATAATTGGTATTTTTTATTGAGACATAATTGACATATAACATTGTGCAAGTTTTAGGTGTACAACATAATGATTTGATATATGCACATATTGAAAAATGATTACCATGATAAATTTAATTAACATATGTTGGGAGCCATTCTTGCTGAATGCCCTACAGCTGAATGCCCTACAGCTGGAGGCCCTACAGACTGGGTTAAAGTTGCCTGCAAACTAGAAGTTTGCAGAACAGGCGGGCTCCGTGCAGATGGAGGAAGTTTGGCTTGGTGGAAAACGGGTGAGAGAAGTTATGTAAATGTCAAGCAATTGTTTACAGGTGTGAGGATTTTGTTTTTCATGCATTGTCAAGGGTATAAACATGCAGTGTTAAATAAACTCAGGGCCACAGTATTCACTGTGAGCCCTCCGGACTCTCTTTTCTCTCTCTCTCTCTCTCTCTCTAGCTATCTTTTTCTATCGTTCTCAATCCTCACTCCCCCTCTCGGGAACTGTTTGATCTTAGCCAACGGGCTCCAGTAAACGTTCCATCAATACCTGGTTATAATTTTTTTTCTTGTCATGAGAATTTTTAAGATCTATTCTCTTAGCAATATTCCAATTATACAATACAGTATTATTAACTATAGTCACCACACTATACATTATACCCAAGGATTTTTTTACTTTATACCTGGAAGTTTGTACCTTCTGACCCGCTTCTTCATTTGAAAATTGGAAGTATATCTGATGGGAAGAAGAAAAGAAAGACAGAAAACTGCAGGGGTAGGAGCATCATGAATTCAGATCGAACACGTTTGGTTTCAGATGTCTATGGAACCAAAGAAGGAGGAGATCTGGCCCAGAGATGTGGATTTAATTTTAGAACCATCAGCAATAGAGAGGGCTTGTGAAGCTATGGGAATGGATGGCATTGTCCAGGGATAAGGGAAAAACAAAGATGTCATAAAAATAGCAGAAGTTGGACTAAGAGTTATTGGTGTGATTTGAGATCTCCCTTCATCATCCTCTCCACCCAGGGGTCAGATGACACAGTAGCAAGAAGTTTGTCTCAACTGACATTTAAAAGAGCAAATATCAGGATGTGCTTCCATAGTGTAGCAGTTACCACATTTGCTTTACATGCAGAAGGTCCTGGGTTCATGCCCCAGTAGAGCCATTGTCCATGGTCTATAGTCATGCCACCCTGAACAAACCCCATGTCTGATCTTGGAAGCTAAGCAGGGTCAGGCCTGGTTAGTACTTGGTTAGTACTTGAATGGGAGACCACCTAGGGAGACCAGATGCTGTAGGTATAAATAATAATAATACGTTTTTTTTTAATTTTTTAAAGAGCAAATATCAGACATTCGTGTCTGATCTTCTGTGCTGATCCTGAAGTACCTGGTAGCTCACTTCGTTGACTAGAAATGACACAGCCTAATTTTTCTGGCCACCTCACTGAACCCTAATCTATTCCTTCATGTGACAAGCTACATAGCAGATATTCCTTCTAAGTCCAGATAGTTGCTATCATTGAGAACAAGCATGAGTCTTGTTACCTATCTTCTCCTGCACATAATGCCATTTGTAGGTTCCTCACGTCTTTTCCAAGTTCCAAAAGACCCTTTCCATAATGATAACCTCAAATTTTCCTTTTTTCTTAAAGAATCTGATTCTGGAAGATTGTCTATATGCTATGTTTCTTAGAATCCCAAGACCCAGCCCAAGGTCTCACTCCCAGGATTCCGATGGCAGTACCAACCTGCTGTTAGCCCAGGGGAGGCCTTTGCTAGAGAACACCAGGAGGGTTACTCAAACTCAATGCAGAAATATTGTGAAACTGCCGTATATTCTGTCCAGCACAAGCAAGGAGGAGTTATTTTTATAATCATCAGCTCCTTCTACTACATAGTTTTAGAAAGTGGTGATTAAAAAAAAAAACAACAGTATTTACCTGTTGAATTCTCCTATCCCAAAATTACATTAACAATCAATTAATTGTAGAAAAATTCAGTGATAAGCTGTCTGCAGCACCTTGGCACAGTAGCACCTGTGCATTTGGAATGACACAGTAATTTCTTACTCTAGAAAAAAAAAAATGCTCTAACAAATAAATTTTTTTGTTCTAAGATGGACTGGTTCCATTTCTCATTCTTCCATTCTCAAGGTTAATTGAGTCGCTGAACTCTCACAAAATAAAAATAAAGTACTGAATGATGTCTAAACCAGCCTAGAAAGGACATGGAGAAAAAAAAAAAAAAAACAGAATTGATGCTGACCAGTCTGAAAGCTGCTAATGTTATCAAGTTAACAACTTCCCATTTTACAATATATGACCAATAAAAAGGGGGTGGCATGGTTTCTTAAAATCTCCATGAAGAAACTATAATATTGTATGTAAACCACAATTTAAAAATAAATTTTAAAAAAGAAAAATCTCCATGATAAACAAGACATATTAGCATAATGCCTTTATTATGCAGCAATACATAAATGACAATCCACTCTCATAATATATTAGTGTTGAAATTAGGATATGGTTGCACATTCAAACACAAGAGCTAATGGAAATCCTAAATTTAGATTATATTCCATCTGGTTGCCAAAAGCCTGCCTCAGCACATTAACCAGAGGACCAAACCAGAGAAGGGAAATAGCTTCTAAAAATGCAAAGGAGAAAAGAGATTCACTTAGATTTTATCTGGTAAAACAACATCAAGCCATGGGATGAAGAGTCATCTGTTTCGTGGGTTATTTATGACTCTGATGCTAATTCTGATGCTCTCATGAAATGGAGAGAAAAGAGAGATTTTTCTCCCTCTGAACTTGAAAGAATTTGGTTGAAGCGGGTAGCTCACAGCTGGCAAGTAGCATTCAGTAGTTTAAAATAATGTTCACAATTTGATTTTGACATTCTCTACATTTGCACAATAAATGGAGGTGCTGTTTCTATTTCTTCAAAGACATTTAAACACTAGCCTCATGGAGATCTGTCTCCTTAGCATTTTGCAAGAGTTATGTTTTGCACTAGCTGAACAGCAAGGTTGTGTTTGCCAAAAAATTATTTTTTCCAGTTTCAGCTTTGCCTATTAACAAAGTAAAGTAGATATTTCTTAAGCCTAAATTTCCCTTTTGTTTATGGTTAGAGCTCCTGACCGAGATGAAAAACCAAAATCAACTGATGAGTACAGAAAATCTCTCTTTACAACAATCCTGTGACACACAAGCCATCTTGATAACCAAATGTACACGAAGAAAGTCAACAATGGTTATTTGCAGTTCATCCTGTGCCTCTATTTAGGAGATTTTTGTGACATAAATAGATGAGAGAGTCTTGTAAAATGTGTATTTATAATTGACCCTTTATGCTTTTCAGAATTTATTTGAAGTGTTAAGGAATGCTATTCTGAGTGTGCTGGTTTCTTTTTGTAAAAGCTCTGCTGAAAAGCAGTAACAGTGACCAGGATGAAGAAAGTTTAATCCAGGCTTTGGGCTGATAGAGAATATCACCTCTGGGCCTAGAGCCAGGGGTTCTTTAGTTCTCCTTGTTGAAACCTCCAGAGAATCTCCAACTCCCAAATATTAATCAGATCTGCAGACCTCCTGCTTATAATCCTCCAAAGACTCTTAATCACTCTTAAATAATGCTCCTTATCCCAGCCAACAACACTTCATGCAATCTAGCCCCTGCTCAGACCTTACCAGCCCTGTTATTGGCTGAATTGCTTTCCCCTATAATTCACCTATAATGTTGAAGCCTTAACCCCAAGTACCACAGAATGTGACTATATTTGGAGATAAGGTATTTAAAGAAGTAATTAAAGTAAAATGAGGTGATATGAGTGAGCCCTAATCCTATATGACTGGCATCCTTAGAAGAAGAAGAGATTATAACATGAACATGCAGAGAGGAAAGACTATGTGACGACAGAGAGAAGGTAGCCATCTATAAGACAGAGAGGCCTGAGAAGAAATCAACCCTACTGACACCTTGATCTTGGACTTCTAGCTTCTAGAACCATGAGAAAATAAATGTCTGTTTTTGAAGCCACCCAGGCTGTCATTCTTTATTAAGGCGGTCCTAACTAATTAATGAAAGCTCACTCACTCTCTGCTCTTCCTCTGAACACCAGTGTTAAGCAAACAATTATAATTCAAAGTGATCTACCTACCAAGAGAGTCTGAATTGATAAGAGAACTTGTGGAAGAGGTGGGGGAAGAAGATAATGCCCCCTTAGTTCTCAACAAGATCAAAGGAACAGAAGTGGGAACAATGGTGTGTTTGGGGCAGATGGGGAAAGGGCCAGGGTTTCATTGATATCCTTAAGGAAAGTAATTGCCGACTCTTTATATTTTGTAAATTTTTTTCTAGAGGTTGTACAGGCACCGTCAAAAGTTTTCAAGAGAAGAGTAGAAAAGGAAATACATGGATGGTATTCTCCCTGACAATTGTCCTCTCCAGATATAATTACCTTTAGCCTTTTCTTTTAATAGATCTTATGTATCCCTTTTGCTTTATTTTTGATAAAGAGTCTTTATTGTCAAGATTAGATCACAGAGTGTTAGAGTGAAATGTTAAAAATTGAATTCTGTAAATCGATTGGCTTTTATCTGCCTAATTTAATTCAGTTCAATTCAGTTGAAACAATAGAGCCTTGTTAAGGCTTTTTATTTTTTAATTAGGATATAATTCACATACCATAAAATTCAGCACTTTAAAGTGTACAATTCAGTGGTCTTTAATATCATCACTAGGTTGTACAACCACCACTACTACCTAATTCCAGAACACTTTCATCACTCCAAAAAGAAAGTGCATGCCCATTAGCAATCATTCTCCTTTTCCCCTCCCCCACCAGTCCCTGGCAACCACTCATCTACTTTCCATCTCCACGGATCTGCCTATTCTGGACATTTCATATAAATAGAATCGTATAGTATGCAGCCCCTTGTTTCTGGCTTCTTTCACTTAATATAATATTTTCAAGGTTCATTTATGTCATAGCATGTATCAATACTTCATACTTTTTTATGGTTGAATAATAGTCCATTGCATGGCTAGAACATTTTATTTATCTTTTCAGTGAGAGACAGTTGGATTTTGTGCACTTTTGTGCTATTATAGGTAATGTTGCTATGAATTTTTACGCATAAGTTTTTGTATGAACATATGTTTTTAATCATCTTGAATTATATATCCAGATGTAGAATACTCTGGGTCATAAACACACATACGTTTATGTTTAACTTATTGAAGAATCTCCAAGTTTTCCCATAGCAGCTGTACCATTTTACATTCTCACCAGCAGTATATGAGGGTATTATTTTTTAGAGATTAAATAATCCAAAACAAAGAACATTGTCCTTTATGGACTGCCCAAGAGCAAAAGAGAAAAAAAAGAGATGTTTTATTAAGAAGGAAGGTATTTTATGAGGGGAATGAATGGCTCACAAAGTCCTGCTGACTCGTTTTCAGTTGACTTCACCATGGCCTTACTTAATTCACATTTTGACTCTGTGTTCAATCTTCCCATGAATAGCCTGGATGTCTAGGGCATTTTTCGCAAGCAGTATAAGCACTTTTGAAACATCATTTAATATGTGTAGTTTTGTCTCCAGTTCAATAGGAAGGAATGGGTCTTATTTTGCCCACTTAGTTTTCTTGTCATAAATAAGCTTTTTAAAAAGGAGGAATTTTAGCCTTGCTTTAAACCACCAAGCTGCCTGAATGGATTTCATCCATTTTTTAGTTTTTATCTTAAACTTTAGCCTAAGGCAAATTTTATATACCTAAAAAATTGTTAGAAGTTAAAAAGACATAAGGAGTAGTGTGTGTGTGTGTGTGTGTGTGCCCGTGTGTATGCACCACAGAATGAGGAGCACATACTAACCATCAGTAATTATCAACTAATTAACAGAAAGCCAACACCTACCCTGTCTATAGTAACCACACCTAAAAGCACACTTGACAGATGCTAAGTTTCAGTGCCCCCTTAAAAGAAATCAACATAAATCATTTAAAAAAGGATTCTGAATCTGTGGGTACGTGTATGTAACTTATAAATGGTGTATCAACAAATGGAAGAAATATATTTACAAATGATAGTGAACTATATTTATTTCACTAATAAATATATTTTATTCACACTACTTAACTTTCCCCAATAAATCAATACAAGACCATAAACTCAACAAAATTCTTTCTCTATTCATCAAACTCTTGTCCTGACTCCAAGCTCACGCCCTAAATAAACAGGCAAGCCCTACGTGTCAGTCTTCAGAGACCTTGAACTTTGAGAGAACCTGTTTCCAAGGAGAGGCCATTCCATCCACCCAATTGTTAGGCCACACAATTCAGTTCCAAAGATAAGAAGCGGCAGAAGCTCAGCTGATCTTGGCAGGTGCAAACTACAGATAAAAGAAAAGAGAGATTAAGAAGGGAGAGAGAGCTTCTTCAGTCCAGGGCACCAGGTAGCAGATGAGGGGGGCTGTCAATCAGATATCACTCAACAGCCTTACTGATGATGCCTTTCTTCCTGAGGCTGTGGGGAAGTGTTCAGAATGGTGTTCTGGGATAGCTCTTTTCTAGCATGCCAGCAAAGGCCAGGGAATCCTTTGACAAGTTCTGAAATGTGCTGTTGCAGAGGAAATTCATAGACGTTTCAAGAAGGGGCTGGTTCTAGTCTCTCCTCATCACATCTATTAAGCCTTCATTCTTTCAGGTCTAAACTGGAAGTAGGTCAATGTGAGGTCTGAGAGAATGCATATAAGAGTGTTGCTATTAAATGAATAAAGAGATCACTAACTCAACATTAGTGGTTCTCAAACTTGAGTGTGTATCAACATCACCTGGGGAGCTGTAAAAACAGATTACTGGCCTCACCCTCAGAGGTTTCTTCATTAGTTCAGGAGTAGGGCCTGAGAATTTGCATTTCTCCCCAGCAGGTGATCAGGGACCATACTTTAAGAACCGCTGCAAAGGCACAAGCTAAATGTCAGCTAGAGTTATAATGAGCAATCATTATAAAATCACCAAGCATGTCCAAACTGAGCAAAAAGGAAACAATTCTACTGCCCAGAATAAGCATGAAAATAATAAAACACATAAAAGTAATGGAACATATAATGCTTGAGTTGTCAGTAACAAAACTGTTGCACTTTGGTCTTTAAAGTCAGAAAGAACGGGAATTAATCAGATAGACATTTTGAACAACTCTTGTCTTCCAACTTAACTGAAAGGAAGAAATCAAGTCTACCATCTCCTTGGAAGCCTTTGACCTTGCAGCTTTGGCTCTCTCTCTCTTCACAGATGAGGAATTTCATTCCCTAATTCACACACAACAGGGAGAGAATAAGAGCTGAGAGACATGCCCACCACACTGTGGCTAGTCACTGTAATAGTGACTAGTAATAGTGCTGCCTAATGTTATAAGAACATGAGACTTCATGGTTTTAAATTTTTTCCCAGCGATCAAGACAGCGTGATATAGGTGAAAGAATAGACAAAATGATTAATGGAACAGAATAGAGATCCCAGAAACAGATTAACACAAATACTGTCAACTGATCTTTGACAAAGGAGCAAAGGCAATTCCACAGAGAAAGGAAAGGCTTTTCAACTAATAGTGCCGGAACAACTGGATATCCACATGCGAAGGAGAAGGAGAAGGAGAAGGAAAGAAGAAAATGGATCTAAACAAAGATCTTAACACCTTTCTCAAAAATTAACTCAAAATAAATCATTGACCTAAAAGTAAAATGCAAAACTACAAAACCTTTTTCATTTTTATTTTTTATGCCTACAACACCTAGTCTTCCTAGGTAGTCTCCCATCCAAATACTAACCAGGCCTGACCCTGCTTAGTTTCTGAGATCAAACAAAATTGGGCTTATTCAGGGTGGCATGGCTGTAGACAAAACTATAAAACTTTTAGAAGATAACATAGGAGAAAAATCTAGAAGACCTTGGGTAGTGGTAACTTTTTAGATACAACTCCAAAGACAATCCATGAAAGAAAAAATTAATAGGTTGAATGTCACTAAAATTAAAAACTTGTGCTCTGTAAAAGACACTTTTAAGAGTATAAAAAACAAGCCACAGACTGGGAGAAAATATTTGCAAAACATATCTAATAAAGGACTGATATTTAAAATATAAAAGAAACTCATGAAACTCAACAATAAGAAAACAAACACCCAGTTTAAAACTTAGGCAAAAGATCTGAACAGACACTTCACAAAAAACACATACAATAAACATATAAAAATATGATCAATATAATGTCATCAGAGAATTGTACATTAAATTGAGACACTACTACACACCTATTAGAATGGCTAAAATCTAAAACACTGACAACACCAAATGCTGTCATGGATGTGGAGCAACAGGAACTCACATTCATTGTCAGTGGAAATGAAAATGCCACAGCCACTTTAAAAGACAATTTGGCAGTCTCTTAGAAAACTAAAAGTAAGATTATCATACAATCCAACAATTGAAACTTCTACTGAATGTTTCTAGCAGTTTTATTCATAAATGCCAAATTTGGAAGCATCAAAATGTGCTTTGACAGGTAAATAGGTTAAAAAAAAAAAAAAACAGCAGTACATCCAGACAATAAAATGTTATTTGGTGATAAGAAAGAAATGAGCTATCAAGCTACAATAAAATGTGAAGGAACCTTAAATACATATTGTTAAGTGAAAGAAGCCAATCTAAAAAGGCTTATTACTGTATAATTCCCAACTATATAATGTTCTGGAAAAGGCAAAACTATGGAGACAATAAAAAGATCAGTGGTTGCCAGGAATTCAAGGGGAGGAGGAAGGGACAAATAGGTGGAACACAGGTCATTGAAACTATTCTGTATGACACTATAATGGTAGATACATGACATTATGCATTTGTCAAAACCCACATAATGTACAACACAAAGAGTGAAGCCTGATGTAAAGTATGGACTAATAATGCATCGGTATTGAGTCATAAATTGTAACCAATATGCCACACTAATACAGAATGTTAATAATAGAGGAAATTGCGGGGGGAGGGGCAGAGCATTATACTTTCTGAACTATTTAACTGTAAACCTAAAAATGCTCTTAAAAAATTAAGTCTATTAAAAAAAAAGATTTCCCATATATTATTTTATATAACTCTCAGATCAACTCTGTATGGTGGGGGAGATATGATTATCTCCATTTTTGAGATTTTGAAAAAACTAATTTACCAATGTTCACACAAAGTCAGCTGCAAACTAAAATTTGCACATATACCGTCTGATTCCAATCTCTGTATTCTTTCTACTGCACTGCATTGTGTCTCTCTGTGTGCTACACTGGGACAACCCCCACATTCCCACATCCTCCTGTTTACCTCTTAAAAAAAAAAAAAAAAAGCAAAGAAAAAAAGAATAAAAAACACTGCCAAGGCCAAACAGAGCTGGAGAGAGTCAGGAAGAAGTAATGGGTATGTGAACAAAACTGAGAGCACAAACGCTTTCATAGGGGGTGACCTCAAGATTTCCCTGGCTGATCTGAGCACCAACACCCATTCACCAAGTCCTTAATTTTACGCATCGCTTATTCAGTATTTGAGGGGGGCAAAAAAATACAGCAACCTAAACTGTGAAGCTTTGGGGATTAGTCAAAGGAAAAGGCATTAAATCTCAAAAATTGGTATGATTTTTACATCCCTAAATTATTCAAATTTTCTTAATAGAGTATTTCCCAAACTTCAGTCCTTTATGTCCTATCTTCACAAGTTTTCCTATGCTTACCTATCACTTATATTATTTTTACTTGATATTTTCTTTTAAAGAGACTCACAGTTTTATTTCGGCTCATCTTAAGCAATGCCAACTCATGGAATCAAAAATGGCTCATATTTCAAAAGTACAACCACCTTGAGTGCCCAGGAGCACCTATGACACACTTGAGAACTACTGCCCTAATGAAATTTCCCAACCCCGCCCCCTAAAATTCAGAGCCATTGGACAGAAACCAAGGACCTTCCTATTCTTTGTATTCCTAGAGGCCAGTAGGTACTCAAAAAAGCATATGTGAAATAAATGAACAAATGGTAAAAACTTGTTGCCCAATTTTCCAGGGGCCATTTTATTTTATTTTATTTTATTTTATTTTATTTTATTTTATTTTAATTTTTATTTCTGTCTATGGCCATGCTACCTTGAACAAGCCCAATCCCGACTGATCTCGGAAGCTAAGTAGGATTGGGCCTGGTTAGTACTTGAATGAGAGACCACCTAGGAAGACCAGCTGCTGTAGGCATAAAAAATTAAAAATAAGGGATTGTAAACTGACAAGGTCATTGAAATCTGTGAGGTCAACCAAGGGTTGCCTTGCCTAGAAATCAATCAATTAATTAATTAATTAAAATTTAAATATATATATTTTATTTTTTTAAGTTTATTGGGGTAACACTGGTTAAAACAATTATATAATTTTCAGGTGTACATTATAATTTGACATCTATATATTCTATTGTGTGATTACCATCCAGAGTCCAATTTCCTTCAGCTACCATATATTTTCCAGCACCTATTTTAAATCTAATTTTTTGTTACATCCCTAGTCAACAATTTCACAATGTCCCCCAGAGCTACTGGCACCCCAGACCCTGTCCCAGTCACTGGCAGCTGTTGTTGACCGATGACATGTTCAGTACGGATAACTTCCAGCTAAGGCAACATATAACTACTCCTGGCCCCACACATTTCAGGTCCTTCAGGTTTCCCTCTGCCTCAAGGGATCTGTCTCACTGTGCTTCAAGTGTCCAGAGAAAGGGACACCTACCGCAGTCTCCCCAGTGGAACTGTATCCTTTTTTGCTCTCACAGTAAGAACTCTATTGCTCTTATTATTCTATATCATAATTGTCCATTTTATAAAGTTAGCTCTGAGGGGACAAGAAGCACTTCTATCTTGCTGGCCCAGAGCTTGGTTCCAACAGTTTCTGATAGGTGCTTCTGAAGTTAATGCTGCTCGTGTTTACCTTCTCCATAGATGGGGGCTCCTGTGTTTGATTCATTTTCAAGTCTCCAGCATTTATCTCATGCCTGGGACATAGTAGACATTTAATAAATGTAATGGAAGGAAAGAAGGACAAAAGGGGGAAAGGGAAAGAGGGAAGAAGGGAGGCAAGAAATTTAAACTGAAAGGTACAATTTATTATTCCATTGGTCTCATGGCTGAAATATTGGTACACAAAGTTGGCCATGAACTGCGTGCTGTCTTCAGCTATGCTGGTGACAGCCAGAAAGAAACAAACAATAATTGAATGACTGCGAGTCTCCAGGATCATATTAGGCACTTTTCATAGCTTATCTCATTATTCCTTAACTTTGTATGCAAGATATTATTATTTTCTATTTGAAACAATGGAAATTATTGGAAGCATGATTTTTCTATGTTACTGCCATGTAATCTGGGGCTGGAGCCTCACTTTCCTACCAAAGAGGAACCTGAGAGAAAACTCTTTTCTTTCTTCTCTCTTTGAGGGCAGTAGCCTTAAACTCAACCAACCTCTCCACTTCTAGGTGTCAGAGGGAGAAGCCTCACAAGGCAAAGGGTGCCCCTGGGATCCAGGTCCTTCTCTTCCATGTTCTTTACCTCCTTGCATGGGGAGCTAAAACATTGAACTGAGCACAAAGTGCATGTCATTGCAAAGTTTACACATACTCTGCCAACAAGTTTATGAAAACCTGCACAAATTGATTGATGAATGTGGCATATCCTGTGTTAGAAGTAATACTTTTCATTGGCAGTAACCCCTTTTGACCTTGGAGCTCACCAAACAGCTAAAATCATATGATATTTATGTGTGGAATATGTGACATATTATACCCTTTTGCTTAATAACCCATACAGGAACTAAATGGTAGCCAGACTAGAAATCAACATCAAATTGTTCAAATAAATTCTCCTTAAAGAATGGTGACTTGAAAGGAGTCCTCAGCCAGAAAAATTCTTCCAAGATTTGTTTATGAAGTAGAAGTGAAAAATATTTTAAGTCTGGTTTGAAATGACATCTGATGAAATTATATGAAATGTGATGAAACATCATCCTCTGAGCAACAGTTTGGATTCATTTTAGTACCTCCCCTGTCTCTTGCTACCTCCTCATTTTACCCACTAAAAATCTTTTCTCATGAGAGGCTAAGAAAACCAACCAATATAAGGTCCAGTTAAAAATGAGTGCTAGAAACTTATGGGGAGAAATCCATAATTAAGCTAAACAATTCCCTCTTTAAAATTAATAGGAAACAACTCTAAGCATTGTTATAAAGTTATAAAATCACTGGCATCCTATTTGTTTGTCTCTCCACCCAAATCCCTCTCAAACCTCCTTCTCCTCTCTCTCTCTCTCTCTCTCTCTCTCTCTCTGTCTCTCTGTCTCTCTCTCTCTCTCTCTGTCTCTCTGTCTCTCTCTCTCTCTCTCTCTCTCTCTTTCATACTCTCTCACATCACTTATTTAACAAACCTGTTTGCAAGGAAAAAAAGTCTTAGGTTAGTCATTCACACTTTAGTGTGATTAAAGTCTGTGAGTAAAATTTCACAGCAAAGATTTCAAGCCATAGCTCTAATTGTGGAAAACTTGTCTTTGAACATTTTAAGGATATTTCATAGAACAACTAAATACAAGGAAGAGAAAAAGGAACTGCTCAAGTCTGCCTATGCATAAGTGCAGCCTTGAGTCTAGTTTTAGAAATGAGAGCCTTCAGCAGCCACTCCCAATTGAAAATGAACTCAGAATAATTCACAGACATTGAGGAAGAATTATAGTTTTTCCTTGAGGGATTTACTGGTTTCAATACCCTCTTCTTCTCTAGTCCTAGAAAACAGATCTATTTTTGATGGTCTATAGGTATCAGCCAGTAAGATTCATTCTCACTTGACACCTGGTCTCTCCACTTCAGATGCACTTTCCTCCCACCAGATTTATTTTAAAACGGTGCAACATGAGCTTCCTGAGCCAAGTGGGGTTGTGAGTCCTTCCACAAATGTTCTGCTCCAGTGAGTGCGACCCTTGGAGCAGAAAGTTGATAGCACTCTGACATATGGCTGGTCCCTGAGCAGCTCTCATTCCTCTCTCAGCCAGAAGAACTTCAAAACTCTGAGCCAGTGGAAAATTCTGCCTGTTCCAAGCAAGAGAGACAAGTGTGCTCCCAAAATGAATACTGGAATTTGGAAATGCCCTAGGGTATTAAAATATAATCTTTCTGAGGTGTGAGTATGTGTCAGGGAGAGAAAGAGATGGAGAGTGTGTGTGTGTGTGTGTGTGTGTGTGTGTGTGTGTGTGTGTGTGTGTGTGTGTGTGTGTGTGTGTCTGTGTGTGTGTGTTGACAGAAAAGAGAGTGAGCACAGGCCCAAAAGTATCAGTGTCAAGAACACAAGGCCAGGCATGGAGAATGTCCACTATGTGCCCAGTTACTAAATTCAGAATTGTCTACTGTATCCTTCCTGAAGAAATGGGGAAAGAGAATTAAAGAGGGAAAAAAGGGTGGCGGGAATGTGGGAGAAGAGACAGAGACAGAGACAGAGATGGAGAGGAGTAGGGATGAAGAGAGAAGGGATATGAACTGGGGAGCTTTCCTGGATGTAAACCAAAAGGCCTAAACTGAGAGACAGTCAAAATGAGAAACTGCTGGTAAGTCACAGGTTTTCTCCACCAGTTACAAGTGATTAATTTCTGCTTTTATTGAGTTTTGCCTTCTATCAAGTTCTATGTTCAAATGGCCCACCTCCCATAATACAATTTCAAGGTTATTCCACCATCCACAAGGCATTCTGTTTCCTGCCAAATAAATGGGCTTCTTGAGGAGTCTTAGCCCCTCTGGGTTACTGGACATGCTGGCCAGTCTCTGGGACTGAAGAATAGAATAAAGTGAAGTGAACTGACTCTCCAAGAGGGCTCTGATGACCTTCATTGCCCTTTAACCAAGCTGACCAGCCAGAAGCAGCAACATGGCCCCAGGGCAGGGACTGTTAACTTTTTGTGTTCCCTGGCTCCCTTTGGCAGGTTAGTAGAGCCTCCAGACTCTCAGAATTCTGTTTTATATACAGAAAACTATAAAGGAAAACAATTATATTATTACAATTATCAAATATTTAAATAGCCAGGTATAATAATATTTCTATTCTTCATCAGTACTTTAAGTAGTAAAATCTGATGAAGAGTCAAAAACCTACTGTCACTTCAAAGAGCAATGGGAGAAAATGTTTCAAGTATCTGCGACAACTGTCAGGAACTATCTGTGATTTCTATGGCAACAAAGTCATAATACGGTTTGTTGCCTGCATTCTTCCTACAAGGAATAACCAGATTTCAGAGAAAGGTTAGAAATGCAGCTTTTTCCCATCCAAATTCATGAACCAGAAAAGGAAACAAAAGGAAGGAGGTCACTGATGATGGTAATAACAGTAACAGAACTATAGGAACAAAGCAACATCTGCTACAAGCACAACAGCAAACATGGCTGCCATGTATGGAGACTCTTCTCTGTACCAGGCCCTGAGCTAAGTGCTTTTCATGTATCATTTCTCTTTATAATCTCTCTGAAGAGGGCTCATTTAGCCCCCTTTAAAGATGAAGAAACTGAGGCTAGAGGATTTTAGGGAACTTTTCTAGGATCATAGCTGATAAGCAGCTGAGCAAAAAATGGAAGTCAGGGCTATGATTGTCTAGCACCAGAGCCTACATTCGCCATGTCTCTTTGAGAGGTGTGTGTGAGAGTGTGTGTGTGTGTGTGTGTGTGTGTGTGTGTGTGTGTGTGTGTGTGATGGAGAGAGAGAGAGATGAATGCCCAGCGGTACTCTTTCCTTTTTCTTATCCATGCTCATGTCCCTTTGGCATGAAGTAGAGAGATACATGCCAGAAAGAATAGGAGCCATCAAAAATCTTCTCACATACACTGAGAAAGAAGTGCTATGTGGAGAGATGAGCTCTATCAGATAGTACAGCATGTTAATGGTACATGAATAGACAGATCACTCAAACTTGGATGGACTTAACTATGTAGCCACAAACATGATTCATAAGTAGGTACTACCCCTGACTGAATCACAGACACGGGTTGCTCAACAAGACTATACTGGATTTCAGAGATGGAGGAGAACTAATTTTTTCAATTGTGTTCAAACAGGATCTGTTTCTATTTGGGCCATCGGATGAGACTTGCTCATCAATCAGTAAGTCGCAAGACCAAACTAAGTTTAATTTGATGCAATCAAGAACTGCAGTAGCTTTCTTAGTAGTCATATCACATCCATGACTCACACTGGATTTATTGTCAAATAAAATCTCTTGGCCTTTGTCATACACATTACTGTTAAGCCATGTCACATCCTGAAAGTGTGCCGTTGGTGTTTTGGACCTAAATACAGTGTCTTTCATATATCCTCATTAAATTTAATTTCATGCCATGTTCCACCATGCAAGTCCATCACTGTCTATTTTTAGATTTGTGTTTTTATTAATGAGCATGTCCTGATGAGCATTGCTTCTTCTTCTCTAACTAACATTTCAATGCTCTCTTCTAGAACCTGACATAAAATAATCAGGCAACTACATAGCTTGCAGAATTCACTTCTTTAAAAATCAGATGGGCATTTGCCTATCTTATCTTTCATCTTCTTTCCCATATCCACAACTTATCATAGTCCCCTCAACTGTGGAATATAATTTGTTTAGGCAAGAAGAATAGACTAGTTTAAACGTCTATACTTTCATTCATCTTAAATTTTTATTTCTCTTTTAGCTATGCTTGCTCAATCCTTTTCAGTTCAAGGATCATTCTGCTTCATTTATGCAATGTATGTTGGTACCGAGTACGTTCTAGATATTGAAAATTCAAAGATAAATATGCTCCTCAACTTTTAGGAAGTTTTCAGCTTATCATAGAAAACAGATATGCAAACAGATAAATTATATGTGGTAATTAAGTGTCAAAATAGTGTATATAATAAAATCTATTGACTTATATAACTGAAGGTCTAGAGGTAGAACAGGCTTCAGGCAAGGTTTAATGAGGGCTCTTTCAGTTGTGTGCTAGAAAATATATAACAACTAACAAACTCTCCAGAGAACAAAGCCTTGATTTGTAGTATTTGCCAATTTCCATGTTGTAAATAACTCCCACCATGGCATATTTCAAGCTACCAACATGAAGTCACTGAACACAAAGTTGAAAATAGATGTGCACAGTTACCTCTGGTCTGATGCAGGCTAGCTCCAGCACACTGTTGCCACCCTCATTTCTCAGCAAGTCTCTCAGTCCTTCTATCCTCATTGTGCTGGTTTTGTCCTGATGATACAACCAGCAACAAGGACTATATACTTTTTTGCGAGGGTTGAATGAACAAGAATAAGTTTTCTTTCCTTAACCATAAAAAAAAATCCTGAGCTCCTCTGAATGTCAAGGGATGTCACTCCTAACTGGCTTTGTCCTGGGCAACTTCTTTAAATAAGTATGCAATAGTATCTGCTTCCCAAAGCTCTTCATATCATCTACCAAGTGCTCTTTGTTAAATAGAATTTACACCAAAAACTTATCTTTTAGCTCATTCATATTTTTCCATTATAGTGGCTGTGCCAATCAGACCCCTCCCCGCCCCTCCCATCAAGATTGAGACTTTCTTCCCCTAATGCTGGGAGGAGATGAGTTCCTCCTGTTGCTAGTGGCTCAGAGATGAGTTCCTCCCCAGTACTGCCCTGGCCAAAAGGAGCTGCCTGCCCCTCTTGGGAAGAAACTACCTCTATAGGCTGGTCAATGAGTGGGTACAAAAGCTTGGCCCTTCCTTAATCCCAACGTCTATGAAGGGAGCTCCAGAGCTCCTGTGGGGCATCAGGTGATACCTTTGTTGCCCCAGCATAGTAGGTCAAATTTTCCCTCTGCATCATTGGGCTCCCCTCCCTGCTACATCATTTCTGTGAGCCCTCCCCGACTAAACATCCTGCATATAAATCTCAGTGTCTATTTTTTATGAACCTGATCTGCAATACCCATCCCTGAACCAGTCACTGGTGTGTTCTAGACAAATCAGGGCCTATCATTGAAACTGGAGGTGGATCAGTCCCACCAACACCCTAAACAATCTCACAAATCACCAACCTCAGATATGCTTACTCTGAATCATGACCAAATGAAATAAAACAAGGTCACTACATTATTTTGTCTATGCGAAGACAAAAACAAAGTCAAAACACTTAATTATAAAATTGCCCCGGCTCTCTGGTGCTTTCCAATCTGGAATAGATCACTGATTTTTATTTTTATTCTTGTTTTTCAATTACAATTGTCATTCAATATTATTTTATATATGTTTTCAATCAGATCTGCAATTTCCTATACCCTCCCAGATCACTCAACCAAAGCCCAAATTGTCTAAGTTCTTTCTAACGCTCTGTTCTGAGGGGCCCCATGGTTCCCCATGGAGTATGTTCTCCCTCCGTCATTGAGTAGTAGATCCAAACTGCTTCACTGTCGGCAAGTTCCTGGTGGTCTCTGGCTAAAGGCATTGACAGCACTTGGGGCGAGAGCGGGGGCGGGGGGGGCGGGGGGGGTGAATAACTGAGTGTGTGAATGGCTGTGACACTTCTTTCTCAGGGACCCTTAACAGAGGAGGTGACTCTTGAGCAGGTTCTTGAAGAATGACTGAGTTTTTTCAGGCAAGCAGGGTCAGAAAGAAGTCTTTCCAGGCAAAGGAAGTGTCATGCTTGAAGGCTGACTGCACAAAAATAATGAGTGAGAAGTCCATGTGGGTAAGGTGTGGGATGAACTGGAAGGATTCTGGGACCAAATGTGGAGATCCTTGTAAGTCCACTTAATCCTATATGTAAATAGTTCTAAATTTAAATCTGGTTGAAAAAAGAATTCCTTGAGTAACCATAACTATTTTTTTCCTAACACTTTTTCCCCCCCTTTGGAGAAGAGACAGGTGAAGTGGGGGAAACATTTTTGTTAAATCAATTGAATATTTTGAGTTTTCCAGTTTTCCCAACCTTATTTTAAATTCATGCCTGACAACACTGAACCCTTTACTCTGAACATCATGAATTCTGAGACCTAAAAATCAGGAGACCAATGGTGTAAGTTCTAGTCTGAGTCCAAAAGCCTAAGAACTAGAAGAATAGATATCTGAGAGCAGGAGAACATAGGTGTCCCAGCCAAACAAAGAGAACAAATTTGTTCTCTCTTTTTGTTCTATTCAGGCCCTCAGCTGATTGGAAGTTGCACCAGTGAAGGTAATTATCTTTACTCAGTTTACTGATACAGATGCTAATCTCTTCCAGAGACATCCTCACAGACACACCCAGAAATAATATTTTGCCAGCTATCTGGGCATCTCTTAGCCCAGTGAAATTGCCTATAAAATTAACTGTAACACCTTGCTAATAGGTTTTGTGAGTACTATATAAAAGTCTGTTAATTATATCATAAATCTGATAAGTTGAAGTAGACCGAAATGCTCTCAGTCTCAAAAATGCTCTCTAGAGTTCCCTAGACTACCATTATAGAGAATTTTGTGTACATTTATAAAATCTATGTTTTTATATTTTTACTATATGTATGTCAATAAATCATATAAGTATTATTTTATAATTTTAACTATAACTAGTATCACAATGTTGTATCATTTTATTGTATGCTTTTTTTAAAATATTGTTTTTTGAGTTTCAGGCTTTTTGTTAATATATTCAAAGAGCTTAGAACAGGTGTCAGTAAACACCATGTAAGTATTGATTATTATTTTCATTATTATTAATATATGAATTTAGATGATTCCTTATAATTAACCTATAGTAATCTATCATTAATTATAATACATTTTATTTATCTCTCGCTTGGTGGATATTTAGGTTATTTCCAGTTTGGGGCAATTTTAAACTAATTCCCATAGAATATCCTTAAACAAGTCATGCACATGTATTCAAGACATTTTATTTACTTACTGGATTGTAAGGAGAATGTATTTTAAGTTTTACTAGCTATTGTCAAATTGCTACTTGTCTATATCTTTGCCAAGCACTATTTCGAATTTTTCAAAAATTTGTGGGTGCAAATTAATAGTATTGTTGTTTTAACTTGCATTTTCCTCTTCACTAGAATATGAGTTTGGGCTTTTTTTCCTACATTTATTGTTCATTTAGGTCCTTAAGCTTTTCCAGGGTCACAGGCCTCTTTTCTTCCTCATAAAAATGCACATATGTACAAACTCCACACTTTGTGTACACATTGAGGGGCTTTCTGAGCCCCTGAAGACCAGCCATGGACCCTCATAGCAGGGACTCTCACACTTTTCTTGGCAATAATAACAACCTGGGAGTTTTGTGAAAATGCAGATTCCCAGAACCCAACTTCAAGGATTCTGACTGAGGGCATCTGGGTGGGATCAAAAGGGTTGGTGCAGTTGATAATTTTATGAAAGATGGTTTGATAACTTTAAGAAAGATGGCTTCCAGCATTCCTGGATTCCCAATAAGAAATCCTGTTTCTACGTCCCAAAGTTTCTCATTTCCCAAAGCTATGAAACAAAAGATAAAATCACCAAGTTTAAAGTACAAAATCAATAACTTGCCTTGAAACTGATGCTGTAGCTACTTTTAAATCCAGAGTTATTACCGCAGACACACCTATGCCTCTTATCAACTTAGCTGGTAGGGTGATGCAAAGAAAAAGACAAGGAAAGGGAAAAATTTAGGAAATTCTAAGCTATGCAAAAAATGCTACATAAAAAGCAACTCCCTGCTAAATTTGAACAGCTTGTGTTTGGAATGGCTTGTGTTACTAATTTTATTATATGAGCTAGCTTATTTTTTTTCTCTGCCAGATACTTTAAGATTCTCTTGTGAAAAGAAGAAAATAAATTTAGTTTTTTTTCTCAGATCTAAATTCACATACGTGACTCTGTTGTAAGATGAAGAAAATTGATCGCCTCAGCTGCAAATAAGCTATTTTCTGTTTAAAAAACAAGTACTAAAGAATCCATGAACCAGAGAATTTGCAGAATATTTGAGATCAGTTAAGAACCCTTTTGGTATGATGATAAGGTTATAGGTACATTTCTCCCTTTTCTTTTTTAGTCCTACAGGTTTCAAGAGTTAATTCTTGTTTTTGACTTAGTCACACGAAATGCAATGCATTCCTCTCTAAGCTGTTCAAAGACCAACATCCTCTTAAACCTTTGGTGTAATGCAGCTCTGTGAATGATGTCAGGGACAAGAATCAAGATCCAGTTCTAGGACTTTAGAATGACTCACTGCTTAACTTTGGTTTAGTAACAATAGAAAAATGACTCAGTTGCTCTGTCTGTGAAACTGGGGCAGTGATACTGGCTGCCTGCCTGGCAGGAAGGGATAAAGAAAGGCCAGGTTTGTGAGATAACAAAGGCCTCTAGAGCAGTGGCATTACATGGGTGGGGGTGGGGATGAGTGCTAAGAAGGAGCTGGAAGACTATGAGGGGACAGATTCACACAGAATTGAAAGAGGCCTATATGTAGGGTGTTTTGTAAACAATGAAGACAACTGAATAAAGTCAACTCCCATTCTTTGTCTTTCAGAAGACCATCTTTCTACTTTCATGGGTAACTCACTGGGTTCAGAATAAAAATGATGGCCCAGGCTTTCTTAAAGTCTCTGACGCCCATTAGCTTGTTCATTTGGCCATGTAGTACTTCTCATATTATACAGGTTTTCTGATTCTAGGATGTATGTTCATTAGATATAAAAATTATGATTGACATATAAATATACATATATATGTATATGCTTGGTGAGATGCCTGGCTCTCTCAATATAAATACAATATGTGTTAAGTAAATGAATTCTTATATGCAAAATAAAACAAAACATGAACACACACACACACACACACACACACACACACACACACACACAGGCACCAGCATTTATTTCCAGGATTTAAGCCACAAAGAAGAGGATTGGGAGGGGTTCCTGGGTAGACAATTCTGCTAACATACTCATTCCTGCCTGTATTATTCATTACACAGACATGACTGCAGTAATGAAGATGGACTAATCATGACTTAAACAAAATAGAAGTTTATTTCTCTCATATAATATGACTGTTCCATAATGTTATAAACTCAAGTTTCCTTCCACTTTTCTTAGGGTGTTACTCCAACTGCCTAGTCCAAGTAGTTCAGTACAACATCTGCAAGCTGGTTTATGGAACAGTGAAAGTAAAGAAAGCACATCTTTCCTTTCAAGAATACCCCTCTTCTCTTGACAGTCATCCTTTGGCTAGAACTTAGTCACATGACTATACCTAGCTGCAAAGGAGCCTGAGAAATGGAGTCCATATTCTGAAGAGCCATAGGTCCAACTGAAAATCAGGGTTTTCTAATAAAAAAAGAAAGAAGAAATGAATATTGGAACAACTAGCCATCTCTGTCATACTTTCCAGAATAAAAAGTAGATCCAAAAATAGCTGGTCTCATGAGTGCACTAATCTACATACAGTCAACCCAGTTGTTCATTCAGGAAAAGAAAAAATGTTTCTCAATTTTGAATATTTGCCTTTTAAATACTCTATACTTTTATGTATTAATCTCTGATACCCTTAAACCTCCTTTCCCTATATCAAATTTGGGTTTTCATACTGAAGCTAAAAAATGTTATGTTTCTTGCTTCTTTAAGAATAAAAACTTATTGTGATTAATGCACATGCAAGACTAGAAGATGAATGCAGTCAGTATAAAGTCAGGGTTCTGCCTGCATTCAACATGAGAAATAAGAATAAAAAACTAGTGAGCATGGCCAGAGTGAGAGAAGTTATAAATGATTACACAACCTAATAGTCATAATAATTAAAGTAACCATAAAATCATTAAAATCTATTGAGGACTTACTTTATGCCAAGTGCTTTACTGAATGATCTCATTTAGAATACCAAAAAAAGAAAGAGAAAGGAAGGAAGGAAGGAAGGAAGGAAGGAAGGAAGGAAGGAAGGAAGGAAGGAAGGAAGGAAGGAAGGAAGGAAGGAAGGAAGGAAGGAAAGAATTACATAGAGGAGGGATGTACTATTACTATCCCTATTTACAGCTGAGGAAACTGGGTTTAGGAAAGTTAAGTTACTTGCCCAAGACCACCTTGGGCTTGAATTCAAGAATCTAAAATGAGTGTTGGTACCTTTAACCACTGAACTATGTTGCCATGCTGATGGAATGTAGGACTGTGAGCTATGTCCCATGCCTACTTCTCATCCAATATCCCGTGTATAGATAATGATCTAGTCAATCATTCTACCTGGGAGCATTGGGTCAAGAGGCTTAAGCAAAAGAATAAAGGTTTCAACCTTCAGATTTAAGAAATGATTTAGAAAATTAATTTAAAGACTCCACAAAGCTTTTGTTGTACCATGAAGGAATTCAGGAAAACTTTAAGTGTATTAGAATATTAGTTCTGCATTTGAAAATAATTTTCTTCTCTGATTATTAATTTTCCCAAATCTAAGCTACTCCAGATGTCAGCTCTACAATCTACTACTTTTTAGCATTTCCTGTTATTGTAACTCATTACATATTAATTTATCTACCTAGTCAGTAGATAGGCAGATGTGTCCTTGACTTTATTTCCAAATTGGGAACAGAATGGGTGTGCAATAATTATTTATTGAGTGAATCAATGTTTTTCTTAAAAACACATCTTTTCAGTATTTTTTGAAACCTATTTGAAGTGATTAGTATAAATAATTATATTATTAGCTGTTGTGTGTATCAAAATTTGATACTGAGAACTTGCACTATAAAAAGTTATGCTTAATCCATGTTAACTTATCAGAGGAATTTAATATCCCATTAACTTGTGTATGTCTGTGTTCCTTATGGAATTTCATTTCTATTAATAAGTTTGTTTACTGGACTACTTTTGCCCCCAATGTTTTGTGTAGTCGGTTTTAAATTTGACACCAGTGGGTAGGAAGGAGTCAAATCATTAAGATCTCAAACTGCTTGAGAACATAGTAATTAAGCTCCCAGTAAAATGACCCAGGACCTGTCTGTCCTTAATAAATCTATTCTTTAAAAAATTTTTCTTCTCTCTAAAATATATCATTAATATAACATAGTTATGTTCATTTCTCCCCAAAAATTCCTAGTGAAATTTTCAGGATTCTTTTTCTCTAGAATTCTGGTTCTTGATCACATAGGCAGACAAGATTCTTATTAAATTTACACAGATACTTAATGGGCCAAATGCCTGATGAAAACCGAAGAAACTTTTATTTTCTTAGGGTTTTTTAATGATTGCTTTCTCAAATGCATGTCTGTTTTATTGTTTTATTTTCTGAGCAAGCCCTCTCTCCATATCTATCAATCTCCTAATGCAAAATTTCAGCTGCAGGATTGTACAGGACTGAGAATTTCCAAGGTGAGAACTGGCCAAGGGCTTACATACATCAGTACCTTTTTTTTTTTTTTTTTTTTAGTTTCAAGTATACAGTACATTGGTTAGACATTTATATAGTTTCTAAAACAATCCCCCTAATTTATTTTCCTCTGGCTCTCCATCTAGCCATTACATTAATGCTAACTACATTCCCTATGCCTTGATACCCATCCCCATGACCATCTATCACCTACTAATTTGTACTTCTTTAACCCTTCACCCTTTTCTCTCAGTCCCCCAACTCCCCTCCCTTCTGGTCATCACCACATTTTCCTGTATATTTATGAGTCTGTTTTTGATTAGTTTGTTTTTTTGGTTCCTTAGATCATCTCTGAAAGGAAAAGGGCACCAAGTGTCTTTGTGAGTTTGCCTTGAGGGAGCCTCACTGACCCTTCACTGGAAGAAGTACAGATTGGCCAGCTGGTGTTCTTCCAGGATCTTTTTTCCCAAATTTTTCCTTTGAAAAATTTTAAACCTACAGAAAAGTTGAAAAAGTAGTTCAATGAATACTTATAAACCTTTCATATAGGTTAACAAATTGTTAATATTTCTATGTTCCAAATATTCCAAAGAATATTTTCTTTCTCTTTATATATCTATATACTTACAGATGTACACACTTTTATATACTCTGTTATTGAAACATTGGAAAGTAAGTTGCAGAAATCATGATACGTCACTGCTAAATATTTAAGCTGTATCTCCTTAAAATTATATATATATAATTCCTATATAGCCACAATACCATTGCAAAACCCAAGAAATTTGCCATTAATTCATAATTTTATCTAATATACAGTCCACAATCAAAATTCCCATTGTTTCATAACTGAGTGGGTTTCTTCTTTTTTTTAGAGAGAGAGAGCTTTCCATATTCAAAGATTTATGCATTTCATTTCATTACATACTTGCAGCACTATCTTTTTTGTTTTGCTTTATTTTTCAAGTTTTTTGAAGAGTCTATGGAAGTTGTCTTGTAGAACGTGCCATATTTTGAGTTAACCTGATTGTTTCCTTGTGACTCAATTCTGCTTAACAATTTTGGCAAGAATAATACATTGTGATACTGTTCCCATGAACTTTGAACAAACTCCAGAACAAGGATTTCACCAAGGCCTCAGCAATTAGATCCAAAAAAGCGGGACAGGGGGCAGGCATTTTCAAAAAATAGATTTAGTATATACTGCTTTTAACAGAAGTGTGAGACGTCCAAAGCAAAATGAAACATGGGTTGTCCATGATTCATGTCCAAGATTATTAATAACTTACGGATGTTTGAAAGTGGTCCTTGTTATGTCATATCTAACAACCTTTGTTGAATCATCAAAACTGAGATTTGGGCAGGGTCAGGCTCTGCCCTTGCAAAGTGGATAATTACTAACTTGGTGCAATTTCAGGAATGCAGGAGGCCGCTCTTTCCCACACAGTTACACTGCATCTATTATGTGAGCAATGATTCTCTGCTAGTGTCATTAATCATCAAGGCTCTTTAATGAATAGCTGCTATATGTCAGGCCTTGTGCTTAGGCCTTGTGTTTTATTGATCTATTCCTTACCACAACCTCATGAGATAAACATTATTATTCCCATGTTATAGGTGAGAAACTAAGGCTTAGTGATGTAACTTCCCCAAGGGCCCAAGCTGCATACTTGGGGCTTAGATCAAAATCTGCCTCACTAACTAAAGATCCATATTTCCATGCTCCACCTGGGGCTCTCCTTTTCCCCAGTCTCACCGAATGGCTTTCTCTTCTCTCTCTAGATCCTATGCTGCACTGCGCATCCAATAGCAGCATTCTATGCCAATAGGTTCTTATAAAGATTATAACTATTATTATTTGTGCTATGTCTGCTTTGTTCCAGGAACTTTGCTGAATGCTCTGCACACTACATGTTATTTACTCTTCTCAAGAACCACATAAAGATGGTACGTATTAATAATGTCCTGTGTTCAGCTACTAAAAAGCAGAGTGGGAATCTTAACCAGATCTGATGACAAGCCTGAGCTCCTAATCAAGATACATTTCAGCCTAGCTGTAGTAATGACATGGAAATCCTGGACAGTACAATGGCCCAGAGAATTGCCAGTAGTTATGAAGGCCAAAAATTGATTTATTAAGCCGTGAACTCCACTGTCCCCATGCACCCAGGAACATGAACCCAAAAGAAACTTCCCAGAATATTCTCCTAATGAGCCATTGACTCATCGGCTCCTCTGAGCAAATTTCTGCATGAGACACCTTCCCCACAGAAATGATGGTGGTCCTCCTGTATCTAAATAAGACCAGGAACCAAAATATCACTCACAGCAGGAATACACACACACTTCACATCTATTTGTTATTCTTTTTTTACAAATAATTCTTCTTTGAAATAATTGAGTCTAATAACAGATGTTGCCTTGCAGCAAAAGTTCCAAACTAAAACTGAGAACAGTCTTGATTACAATCACTGTGCCTACAGCAGAGATATCCCCCAAGAAGCAAACAAACAAAAACTTAGCTTAGGCAAGTTTTTGAAGAATTATTCTCCTAGTTCTTCTAATAAGCAAGAACTCCAGAAAGTGAGGAAGGTTAGGGTAACTCTAGTAAACACCTCTAGGGATGCCTATCTCATTCATGCTCCTTTTACAACTATGCCTCACCCACGATACCAACTCCCTACCACAGCTAAAGCGATAGGGAGTAGATGCCTATAAGGGTGTCATTCCCAGAAACTGGAATTCAGCAACTCCTGTTCCTTGCCTTAAGGTTCTTTAACTGAGAAGAAATAAAAAAACAGTCTTCAGGCTCACTGAGAGAGAGACATCAATCCAAGTGAATTTGTCGCAGCCACAAGTCTTAATTTGCCCTCAGTGCTGCCCATTGATCCTACCACACATTCCTGGTATATTTGCCTTTCTATTTCCAAAATGCACATTCGCTCCTATTCAAACTCCAGCCCTCCCATGCCTGCCTACCACCTCAGGTGAGTCCTTAATTGCATTCTCTACTGCCTTCTTAAAACTTCACTCTCACAATTATGCCTCTCTCCTGGACTGTTCATATAAACATACAGTAGTCATTGCTTATCTTTAAAAAATGAAAACTCTCCCTTTTCCACCCATCCTCTTCCAGCTACCACTTCTTTTTCTCCTCCTCTTCAAAGCCAAGGGTTGTCTCTTTTTACTGCCTTCACTTTTTAAATTTTAAATCTATATTCTCAGTCCACTTTAGTCATTAGACTGCTCTCATAAAGGTTACTAATGACCCTGGAGTTCACCAAATGTAAGGTTCTCTCTCCTAGTCTTTTCTACTTGGTCTGCAACATTCAACAAAAATGAGTATTACCTCCTTTGCAAGATTTTCATGAAACTCCTTTCTGCTGGCTTTTCTACTTTGCTGCCTCCTTTTCCATCAGCTTTAGTTGATCTACCTTCTTTTATTCTCCAAATGTCCAGGGAAAAGAGAGCAAGGCAGGAAAGGGAAGAAAATAAATACAGTGGTGCGTTATAGATCTGGATTCACCTTCAGATCAAGCATGACTGATTGCTTTATCTCCCAGGAACATCTTCCAAGAGTCCACATGAATAATTGTATCTTAGAACTGGCTGTCTGAAGAGAGGAAGAGGTAAAAATTTATCTGCTGGTTACCATTCCCCACTGGCCAAAGTTTACTCCATGGATATAACTCCTCTTCACTTCCCAGTTGCTTCTACATGGGCACTGAGCAAGCAGGTCAGTGTCAATGGGAATCCTCAGGATGAAAGATGATAGTCAACTGGGAAATAGGGTATTGGTAGGTCATGCCTACAAAAAGTCAATAAGAGCCCACACAGAGCCAGCAACAGAAGCAGAACAAAAATATAGAGGCTCCTGGATCAGGTGAGTCCAAGAGCACCTGACATAGCTCACAGAGGTGTCTTATACAATATCCCTGTCCTGTCTGCATAGTTTCAAATTTGCCTACTGAACATTTCCACATGAATGTCTAATAGGCATGTGAAGCTTAACATGGTCAAGAGAGAAATTTCCCTCCCTCTCCACCTCAGCTTGCTCCTCCTAACTCCTTTCTTTCTCAGCCAAAATGATCCTAATCCAGCAGGGTGCTAAGCTAAAACTGAAGATTTTTACCATTGGATCTTCTTGTTTCCTCACCCAGCTCATCTACCAGTATGACCTATTGGCACTAGTCACAAAATATATCCAAAATTTACTCACTTCTCTCCATCTACACTCTACCAACCCAATGCATCCATAATCATATCCCAGGTGGACTCTTATTGACTTAACTGGCACATCCAGTTCCTCACAATACAATCTCCAAGGTGCCCCGTTAGTGTAGCAGGCAGTGTATATGTCAGTTTCATACAGTATAATCTCCACACAGCTGCAGTCAAAGTGAGGCTTTTTTTTTTACATTTCATTATAAAAAATTTACAAACATAAACAAAAGTAGACATAATAGTAAATCAAACCACAATTCAACATGATTGGATAAAAAAAAATCCTGTTTCATTTTTATCTCTAATTTTGAAGTAAATCCCAAATATCATATTATTTAATATACAAATGATATGATTTTGCATAAGCTTGAACTTCTTGAAGACAGCAACTTAAAAAAAAAACTTCATCAAAGGAAAAAACAATAAAAATTGCAAATAAAACAACTATAATCGTGTTACATTATAGGGTGCTATTTTTAAAAAGTAAAGCAGGTCATGTCACTTCATTGCTGAAAATCTTTCAATGGCTTGCCATCAAAGCTAAACTCCTTATTAATGTCAGAAAGACCCCTGCCTATATCTCTGCTCCCATTCCCGACCAGTCTCTCCCTGTCTACTAAACACCAGCCATACTGGCCTTCTTTCTATTCTGCAAATGCTCCATGCTCATTCCTCACTGGGAGTAGTCACACTAATTAATATCTCTACCTATAAGTCCTGTCATTTTATGCTTGGCTGTTTCTTGTCATTCGGGTCTTAGCTTGCATGAGAGCACTTTTTATCCCCAGTCTCAAGTAGCCACCCAATCATTACCACATTACCCTCTTCTAATTCTCTCTATAGTCCTTTGCCCATGACAATTCCAGTGTTCCTGGACACATTTATGCTTATTATCAAGTGTGATTGTTAATAATACCTTGTTTACTGGAAAATATGGGCAACAAATTTTATGGTCACCCTATTTGTAAAAATCTTATTTTTGTTTGACTTTGATTTGCATATTGTCTATCTACTTCTACAAGACTATATTCTCTTTGACATATATGTTCTCTGTGCCTTGGAAATCTCATCTGATTCTTTCTCCACTGTATCCATAGTGCTTGGCACATAGGAGGTAGAAAGAAGGAAGGAAGGAAGGAAGGAAGGAAGGAAGGAAGGAAGGAAGGAAGGAAGGAAGGAAGGAAGGAAGGAAGGAAACAAATGCTTTTTTCTCCAGACAGGTATTATGAGGTTTCTTATCTGGAAAACTGAATGGCTTCAGAGAAAAAACTTCCATAGATTGACATTTGAAAGTTTCCTGGCATTAGAGCCAACTCTCTGCCAATCACCCTAAAACAACCATTGGACAGTAACCCCCCGCCTAAATCAGAAGCATTCCCACTCTACTTTCCAACAGTTCATGCTTAATTATGAATGAATTGCTACAGGTGACAGACCTGTAGTAATAGAGACACATCAAGAAAAACAGAGTAAAGAGAAAATATAGGAAACTGAAGAGAAATCTTCTGAAAGATTAAGGATGATAATGCATTTATAAAACAGCATCAAAATGCTATGGAAAATAAGACAGAGAACTAAAAAGAGTTCTCGGGAAATTAAAAACAGAATTGCTGAAATTGAAAATTCAATGGAACAGTTGGAAAATAAAGTAAAAAAAAATAAATATCAATCTTCCCTTCCTCCCCCAAAAACAGCATCATGAAATCCATCTTTTTAAATCCAGTTTTCCTCCACGCCCCTTGTCCTGGGCTACATTGGAGGGCTCTTGACCACTAGAGACATCTGTAATCTTAAAGCCTGTAGCACATGTGGTGGCAAATGTCCAGTGAGTGCTTGATGACAGCAGTGAAGCCCCAATGTCATTCCTTTGCCAGCCTCCTTGGCTCAGTTTATGCTGTCCCTCCCTAAATATTCTCTCCCCACTCTGAACAGAGAGGATGCCTGCCAAAGGTTTATGAGTACATGAACGTTAGACTTGAAATTACACAGACTAAGTTTTACATCCAGGTTGTGCTATGAAGTTTTCAAAGAGGCAGGGATATTCTGTCAGAACACCTATTAGCTTGCAGTCTTGTCACCATCAGCCCAAATGGTGATAATCAATTTTTTTGATGATCTTTGTCAGTGTAGGTCTGAGAACATACTGTTTGAAATTTTATAATTATTAATATAAATTAATGATGATAATTTAATACACACACTTCAAAGTGTAAAGTGAAAGATAATGATGGGTAATATGAAAGAAAATATAAAATATATAGAAAATCAATTCAAGTAAAATATCTGATAGGAGTTCCAGAAAGAAAAAATCAAAGGGCATAAAATTTCCAAAGGCCTCAAAAATTTTTCTCAGAGTATAAAGAACATGAATCTTCAGATTGAGAAAATTTGGCACAAAATTTAAAAAAAAAAAAAACAGCATCATGAAATTCTTGGATACCCCACATAGGAAGAAGATATGTAATCTTTACCTCACATCATACACAAAAATTAATGCCAGGTAAAGATTTAAATGTGTAAGTTGAAACTTGAAATCTTTTAGAAAGAATATAGCATAATATCTTTATGTCTTTACAATAAAGAGTAGTTTTAAGTAAGACACTAATGCCTAACTTATAAAGAAAAAAGGGACACATTTGACTACATTAAATTTAAAACTTCCATGTCACCAGAGAAGACTATATCAAAGACTGCCTAGTTGTTCACTCATCCTCTGTCCTCTCTTCATGGACACACAGTCAGACTGCATTTCTCAGCCTCACCTGCAACAAGATGTGTCTATGTGTCTACATGTTGGCCAATTAAATGCATCCATTTGGAACAAGCTACCCTTTATCACTTTAAAGATATCTGACTAACTATTTCCAGAGATTCAAAACACTTTCATGAAGCACTGGCTTTGGGCTTAGCATGAAAGTAGGTATAAAAGAGAATACTGCTTTGTGGTTAAGGGACACCACTCTGAAGCCTATTAGCTCTACCTACCAGCTACTAGTTGTGTGACTTTGAGCAAGTTACTTCACTACTCTTTGTTGCATTTTTCTCTTCTGTAAAATGTGAGACTTAACAAGGACAGGGCCTGCCACTTGCAGACATTGTAAATATATAGTAAGTGCTCAAATATTTTGACTTTCAATAACATTTTTGAAAAGACTGTAATGTACAACATGAGTGACAAAATAAGAGAGAAATAATGCACTGCTATGTCTTTTTCACTGTCTAGTGAGGTAACTGACGCAATAAACATTTTCAAATGAACAAATAAACAAATATAAAAGTAATAATGAAAAAATGTACTTAGGCAGGATGGGCGTGAACCCCTCAGCACTATTTGGCAATTATTTTCAGTGTTTCTCAAACCCAGTTCCCATTAGAATCACTTGGAAGTTTTCTGAAAACAACAGTGGCTGAACCCCATGTACCATATCAATTAAATCAGCAACTCTACAGTGGGAAGCGAACATTGGTATTTTCTTAATATAAGTAGACTCTATTGTGCACTAGGTTGAGAATCACTGTTTTAACTCTTACTGAGTTGGTTCCTTTTCTATTCCACACAATAATGATTCCCTAACTTCCTTAATTTTTCAGGCCCCCATTCTATTCCTGATCCCTTCGTTCTTGACGTATGGCTATTCTTCATCTTCTTTCTTCTAGCTCACCTTTTGCTCCTCTCATTTCTGCTCTTTTTATTTCAGGAGAATACGTGTATCCCCAGACTCATTCACTGCCTTCATTCAAACCTGCATCTGCCTACTTTTGCAGTTACCATGCTGTCTATTGAAGAGATAGTGCATCTGTCCAGTCTCCAACTAGACTGTGAACTCCTCAGAAGGAGGTTTTGCTCACCTTTGCAGTATCACTTCAAAGAAAAGTAGTAGTACACTACTTTGAGAGTCAGGGAAGAAAAGCACATGATAGGCACTTCAGAAATGTCACTGAATGGGGAAATGGGACGTTTACCTGGGCCTTAAAGGATGAGTAAAAATCAAAAAAGGGAAAAGGGAATTTTATAAGAGCATAGAAAATAAAAAATAAGATATGGAATTTAGAACTGCAACATTTAACTCTTCCTAGAACTTTCTAGAAACTATCATCATTGAATTTAAACAATGTATATGGATCACTACTACTTCACATTAAAATTCCATGGTTGCAAATAAAATATGACTTTTGAAAGTACTTTGTCAAGTATAAAAGGCAACATAAACGAAAGAAGGCTGCTGAGAGAAAAAAAATAGCACACAAGAGAAAAATTTACAAAAGGCATCATTTTATTTCAACAAGAAGATACAACTATGACTTCCTCTCTTATTTCTCAGTGTCTACATCTGTAAACTGAGATAATAAGAACACCTATCTTCACTAAATTACTCAAATGATTATATGGGTTAATAAATATGAAGAATGAAGAACAGTATGTCTGGTGCATAGTAAATACAATAAATTGTTAGGGGTTTTAAAAATATTATTATCTTCAAAATGTTAATGCTTGTAGCTTTCAATCAGAAAAGAAAAAGGAAAATGACTTTGGAAAAAGAAGGAGATGGAAACATATTAGGTGCCAACCACTTTTCCATAAGCCATCTGATTTGAATCCTTTCTACAGAAGTATGAAGTAGGTAACACTGTGCTGTTTTTATAGACGAGGACAAAGAGGCTCCAAACCATATGGCCATTCAGTGCACTTCAAGCACATTCTCATTTTACAGGACACTGCAAGTGCTTTTCCTTTCAGAGAAGATCTCCCTATTTACAGAAACCACTAACTTCATGGACACAGTCCCATTATAATGTGCTAAGGATCATTAAAGCTATTCACTCTTTCTAAATGGCACTATAATCAAACTGTCAAGGAGGGTTGGAAACCCAAAGACTGCTATTAAATTACCCTTCTGGCCCCACGTCATGGAATAGAATCTTGTTTCCTTTAACCTTTCCTCATAGGTGTTCTTTTCCCAACCCTCAGTCATTGTCCCTTTCCTCCACAGTTCTGAACCTCAGAGAGACCTGAGAGAGGCAGCCTTGGATGGGCCTATCCTCCCACACATCACACTTTCTCTCCTGGTCCTTTTTGGCAACTCTGGTAAACACCAACAAAGTTCTGGTAGTTTTATTGAAGAAGTCAGTAACTATGATTGATCACTTTATCTTTGTTTTCTATTTTATTGATTCCTTTTTTTCAAATTATTGAAGTATAATTTACTTATAGTAAAATTCATCCTTTTTAGTGTACAGTCCTATGAGTTTTAACAAATGTGTACTCTCCTATAACCAACACCATGAAGATATAGAGCATTTTAATTATTTAAAAACTTTTCCTTGTCGCCTTTTGTTATTTCCTTCAGGCCCTGGCAACCACTATCTGTTTTATATCCCTACAGTTTTGCTTTTTCCAAAATGTAATATAAATGGAATCAGATGGTGTGATTTTGAGCTTTTTGAGTCTAGATTCTTTCACTTTGTGTAATACTTTTGAGATTCATTCATATCGTTGCATGTATCAGAAGTTAGTTCCTTTTTATTGCTCAGTGGGTTTCCATCATTTAGATGAACTAGAGTTTGTTTGTCCATTCACCAGTTGAAGGACATCGGAGTTGTTTCCAGTTTTCGGTGTTTATGAGCAAACCTGCTATGAACATTTGCATACAGGTTTTTTGTGTGAATGTAAGTTTCAGTTCACTTGGGTAAAAACGAAAAAGTAGGATTACTGTATCATATGGTGAGTGTCTTCTAACTTGATAAGAAACTGCCAAACTGTTCTTAAAGTGGCTGTACTATTTTGCATTCCCACCAGAAATGCATGAGAGTTCCAGTTGGTCTGCATCCTCATCAGCACTTGGTACTTTCAAGTTTTATTTCATTTTATTTTACTTTTAGGCAATTTTTTATGTATGTAACATCTCATTGTGGTTTAACTTGAATTTCTCTAATGATGTTGAGCATCTTTTCATGTGCTTATTGGGCATTTGTATATTTTCTGTTTCTTTTCAAGTCAGTTGCCCATTGTTTTGTTTTGTTTTTTCCTCAGTTTTGAGTTTTTGAGAGCTTTTTATATATTCTGGATATAAATCCTAAATCACATATTGATTTCTTGCTTGCTTTTTATTCTCCCAAGGGGCTACATTTGACATTTCTGAGATGAAAGTAGAGATGGTTTTTAGTTCATAGCCACTAGTCACAAGGGAGGCGGATGTTTAAGGAAGAAGACGGGAAACACCGTAATTGTACACTAACCTAGAGCTTTCATACAAGTTCTTCCATACAAGTTTGAACAATACAGAAGGTCTATTGTAGGAGGAAAGCAAGACACAATGACACAAAAGCTTTCTAAGAGTGGGCCAAAACCAGGAAGCAAAGAGTTAGTCTGGTTGTTGTTCCACTTTGAGACAGCAAGTGCCACTGCCATTCTTTCCTTTCTTTTTACATCCCCCCACTTCCATCTAGCTCCAGTAGGACCCATCTGACTGGCTGAGCACCCGATCCATGAGAAAAGGACCATGGAAGAAGAAGGGGAAGAGGAGTTCCCTGGTACCCAATAGGGTCATTCAGTGTGTACTGAATATTGATTTTTCACATTACAATACCGTCTGAACTCCCACTGTATATTTGATCAACAGAAAGATTTTTAGGTAGAAAAGGCTTAGAGATGGTAATCTATTTGGGACTGCTAGAGGTTCAGGAGGGACATGAAGCTATGTTTGCAAAACTCTTCACAAAGATTGCAAATATCAATTCTCCATATCAAAGGAGGGAGCAAAGTTGAAGCTTTCTACTAATGGACTATAACATCTCACATTCTAACCATTAAGGATGGAGTTAGGAAGAGAGTGGCCCCAACTCTCTATCTGTGTTTCCACATTCATTTTTCACAAAGGAAAGATAAATAGATGATAGATGATCAATAATAGATGATCATTCACTTTCAACTTGAATCATATAATTCTAGAATTCCTAGTTCTGTGTCACTTATTTGACCTGAGAATATAGTATGGTTTTGAAGCACTCATAATATCTAAGAAATAGAAAAAAGACCATTTCAAATTGCCCTACCTTTCTTTGGCAAATATAAATAGTTAATCTATTTTTATTTCCTTTCTCTTACGTCAAAATAGACAATTAAATCTGCAATACAGAAGTGTGAATTCCTGCTGCTACAAATGACACCAAATATGCCCCCGTATGTTGTTAAATGTCTTGACCTTTACAGCATTCCTGTTGATGTCTATACTTTAGGTTTAGTATTTCCTTAATTATCTGTATTTTCATAGATCTGTTCCACATCATGGCACCCTGTGTAAGATGAGTGGTTCTGAAAACACATCATCATGGATCATCAGTTATAATGAGAAGTAGATTAACCCAGGGGCATGCCATTGAATGATCTGCCAAAGGTACAGTTGACAAAGTCTTCATCAGTCAGTACTGATAAAAATATCATCCTCCTCAGTGGAACATTTGCAATGTGTCTCTCAGAGCTAAATCAGTACTCTAATTGCAACATCAGTTATAGGCCCTGCTCAGTGATGAGAGGGGCAAAGATATGAGGATGTTCTCAGCAGAAGCTATTTATATATAACACGTGGTCCTTAATTATCTGGAAGGGAGGGGATGGAAAAAAGCAGAAAGTTGACATGACTAAAAACTGAATCACACCCCACCCTTTGTACCATTTCATTAAGAGAGAAAAATCTAGGTTCTTCATTTCCAAGAGAAAAAGGAGAAACCTCAAATTCCATGAGAATGTAATCTACCCATTTGCCAACTGGTATTTCACTGCTAATACTTTTTTATTATTATTATGTGTGTTCAAGACTTCAAGCTTCTATGAGAAAGAAAATTTAAGTTTTATAAGCCCAAAATCAAATGAACAATCTTGGAAAAATCTCCTTTTAATCTTAAGGGTAGGGGACAATTAATTACAAAATTGATTTGGTTATTTCAGAACTTTCAAAAAATATTCAAACTTCAATACAAAAAATTCTTGAACCAAAACATACAATCTTTAATTACATATTCATAAATTGATATATTAAGTGCTAGAATGGCTATCATTAATAAATGAAAATGCAGTACCAGAAGAATATCAAATATAAGGTATGTTTGGGAAGAAATAGTTATAATAATGACTACATTTATGTTCTTCTATGTGTCAGAGACAGTGCTAAAAATCTTACCTATACTATCTCAATAAATTCTTTCCACAACTCAATAACAGGTATGTTATTATCCACGTTACTGATAAGAATAATAACATATCCTCAGAACATTAAACACTGTGTTGCATACCATTTAAGTAGAAGTCTTGAAATTCAAACTCTCATTTGAATCCAAAGTCTTTACCCTAAAACACTATTCTTTATTCTACATATTTGTATCAACTTCAGAGTTTATCTTGCTCATTCTAACATTCTGCTTCCCTATTATGTCAACTGACCTATTATATGACCTTTCAAGGCAACATCTCTCCCTCTGGCTCTCCTTCAAGCATCTTTAAGCTGTGAATACACTGTGAACAATTTGACTTTCTACTTATTTCTCAGTTCAAATCTAACAATGAGATCATGATTGGTCCAGTTTTTCCCTGTCTGAGCAAAGATTTTGTGTCAGGCCCCCTCATAACATAGTGATCGCCCATGGTCAGACACCTGGTCTTTTTCCAATTCACTGGTGGCTGTTAGAGAGAGTAGAAGGGGAGGGAAGCTCAACCTGTTAGCGGAGTTTGTGGATGGGCCAGTTCCCCTCGGCAGAGGCAGAAACTGGGATTGACATGAGTAATACAAATGTGGTAAAGGGATTTAAAATGTTCAACTGTGAATTTTTTTTTTCTGAACTCTCTCTATTTACCTAAAAGCAGAGCTTCCAAAATAAATTCAGCTCTCATAAACGCCCTCCAAGAAACCAAAAAAAAAAAAATTATTCCTATCACTAGAGATGAGCATTACCTAAAAAGACATTATCACTAAATTGTCATATCTCCTACCTATTCTCCTAAGGGTACATTTATTTTCCTTAATATATCTTTTTTTAAAAAACATTTTATTTTATTATTAGTCTCAAGTATACAGTACATGGGTTAGATATTTATAGTTTATGATTACTGATTATCAGTTATCTGGCTCTATACATAGCTTTTACATTACTGCTGACTGCATTCCCTATGCCATGTTCCCCATCCCTGTGACCATCTTTCAACTACTAATTTGTTCCTTTTTAACCCTTTACCCCTTTCTCCCAGTCTCCTAACCCCCTCCACCAGATAGTGTTCTGTATTTTTTAGTCTTTTTTCAATTTGTTCTTCTCTTCTTTAGAATCCACATATAAGTGAAATCATATGCTATTTCTCTGACTTATTTTGCTCAGCATAATAATCTTTAGTGCATCTATGTCATTGCAAATGGTAGGATTTCATTTTTTATGGCTGACCAATATTCTTTTGTATATATAAATTATAACTTCTTTATCTGGTCCTCTGTTGGTGGGCACTTGGGTTGCTTCCCTATCTTGGCTATTGTGAATAGTACTGCCGTGAAAATAGTGGTACATAAATCTTTACAAATTAATATTTTGGTTTTCTTTAGATAAATATCTAGAAGTGCAATTTCTGGGTCAAAAGGATAGATCCATTTTTAAGGACCAATTTTCTTCTTTTGAGGAACATCCAAACTGTTTTCCACAGTGGTCATACCAATTTGAAATCCCACCAATAGTGAACAAGTGTTCCCTTTTCTCCACAATCTCGTCAACACTTGTTGTTTTCTGATTTATTATTGATAGCCGTTCTGACAGATGTGAGGTGATATCTCATTGCGGTTTTATTTTGCATTTCATTGATAATTAGTGACCTTGAGCATCTTTTCATATATTTATTGGTCATCAGTATTTCCTTTTTAGAGAAATATCTATCCAGGTCTTCTGCCCATTTTTTTAATTGGATTATTTGTTTTCTTGGTGTTGAGTTTTATGAGTTTTCTATAAATGTTGGAATTAACCCCTTATCAGATGTATCATAACTGAATATATTCTCCCATTCCGTAGGTTGTTCTTTTCTTTTTGTTGATGGTTTATTTTGCTATGCAAAAACTTTTTAATTTAATGTAGTCCCATTTATTTATTTATTTATTTTTGTTCCCCTTGCCTGAGGAGGTATATCCAAAAAGAAATTACTAGCAGAAATTTCAGAGTTTATTGACTATGTTTTCTTCTAGGAGTTTAATGGTTTCAGGTCTTAAACATTTAAGTCTTTAATTCGTTTTGAGCTTCTTCTTATATATAGTGTAAGAAGGTGGTGCAATTTCATTTTGATTTGCACGTATCTGTCCAGTTTTCCCAACACCATTTATGAAAGAGACTTTCTTTATCCCATTGTATATTCTTGGCTCCTTTGTCATATATTAAGTGAGCATATAGACGTGGATTAATTTCTGGGCTCTCTATTTTGTTTCATTGATAAATGTATCTGTTTTTATGATAGTACCATGCTGTTTTAATTACTGTAGGTTTGTAGTATAGTTTGATATCAGGTAGTGTGATACTTCCAACTTTGCTTTTCCCACTCAAGGTTGCTGTGGTTATTCAGAATCTTTTATAGTTCAATATAGATTTTAATATTATTTATTCTAGTTCTCTGAAAAATGCCACTGGGATTTTAATAAGGATTGTATTGAGTCTATAAATTGCTTTGGGTAGTATGGCCATTTTAATGATTATATACTTCCATTTATTTGTATCTTCTTCAATTTTTTTTTCAATGACTTATAATTGTTCTGAGAACAGGTCTTTTATCTCATTGGTTAATTTGATTCCTAGGTATTTTATTGTTTTTGATGTAATTGTAAATGGTATTGTTTTCTTAATTTCTCTTTCTGAAAGTTCATCATTGGTGTATAAAAATGCCACTGACTTCTGAATATTAATTTTGTATCCTGTTACTTTATTGAATTCATTGATCAGTTCTAACCATTTTTTGGTGGAATTTTTAGATTTCTCTATATATGGTGTCATATCATCTGAAAATAATGAAGTTCTTTCCCAATCTGGATGCCTTTTATTCCTCTTTTTTGACTGATTGCTGTAGCTAGGACTTCCAATACAATGTTGAATAAAAGTGGTGGATGTGGGCATTCTTGTCTTTTTTCTCATCTTAAGGAAAATGCTTTTAGCCTTTCCCCATTGAGTATGATGTTAGCTGTAGGTTTATCATATATGACCTTCATTATGTTGAGGTATGTTCACTCTATTCTCACTTTGTTGAGAATTTATTATGTAAATTGATGCTGAATTTTGTCAAACACTCCTTCTGCATCTATTGATATAATTTTTATCTCTCAAATTGGTAATGTGGTGTATCACATTGATTTGCAATTATTAAACCAAACTTGCATCCCAGGAAAAATTCCAACTTGATCATGATGTATAATACTTTTAATGTATTGATAAATTCAGTTTGATAATATTTGATGAGGATTTTTACATCAATGTTCATAAGAGATATTGGCCTCTAGTTTTCTTCTTGTGCAATGTCTTTGTCTGATTTTGGAATCAGGGTAATGGTGGCCTAATAAGAAGAACTAGGGAGACTTTCTTTATTTCAATTTTTTGAATAATTTGAGAATAGATGTTAAATTCTTCTTTGAGTGTTTGGTAAAATTCACTTATGAAGCCATCTGGTCCAGGGCTTTC
The DNA here is from genome assembly GCA_004027375.1 of Macroglossus sobrinus. Taxonomy (NCBI): domain Eukaryota; kingdom Metazoa; phylum Chordata; class Mammalia; order Chiroptera; family Pteropodidae; genus Macroglossus; species Macroglossus sobrinus. Next base: position 515,847 of record PVKZ01000705.1, on the reverse strand, counting down.
GTTTGGAGGTGGGGAGGGGGGTTGATAACTGATTTGATTTTGTTAGTGATAATTGGTCAGTTTATTTTCACCTATTCTAATGGTATATAAGCCCCAAATTCTAACCACCCTCTTGAGTCACATTTTTCTGTGAATTCCCAAGTACATACATGAATAAAAAAATATTTTTCTCTTACTAATTTGTCTTTTGCCAGTTTATTTTGCAAGCTATCAAATATTAAAATTAAAAGGGTAGAGAAAAAGATTTTTCCCCTCCACAACTGAATAATTTGAAACATGGAAAAAAATCTACTGTCTTTTAAATTGAAAAATAAGGTCACTCAGATGTAAAGTCAGATCTCATTTTTGTAAATAAGTATGCTTGTATACATGCATTGAAAGCCTAAAAGAGTGTTTACTAAATTGTAAACAACAATTACTTTAAAAAAAAAAAAGAGGATAATTACCTTGAGAATTAGGAGCAATTTTAATTTTTCTTTGTATTCCATTTTTGATTATTTGAACTATAATAATATAATTATATTACTTTTTATATTGAAAGTATAAAAATATTTTGCAGGTATCTATGAATTTATCCTAAAAAAGTAAAGATGAACTTAAAAATTTCGCTATGAAAATATTTATTGCCATATTAGCAAAAAAAAATGAAAAAAAAAGTTCCACAATAAAGGATTGAAAAAAATAAATAATATCCATAAAGAAGCTATTTTACAATCATAAATATTATTTCATGAAAAAAAAGATATAACACAGAAATAAAAACACCCAAACCTATAGAGAATTTTTATAAGAATTATTTGAGTTAAGCTGATGTCATCCTGGGAAACAAGATCTCAAATGCTCCAGAGAATGAGTTTTGCAGTTCCTTTTATACATTTGAAATTAAGGAGGGAATGTAAGGAAGATTACATGAAGGCAAGGCAGGAAAATCTCTATGATTGGATTAGAGCATAGGTAACAAGATTATGTGTTATAGAGCTGAGGTGTGATTACCTCCCACGATCTGTTCAGCTAGGAATTTGTGATCAGATTATGAGGTTACTCTCAGTCACTGAGATTTGTCAAATCTATTTGAGAGCCCCCTTTCATTCATAATGTGTACAATATACAAACTGGGAAAAAACAACTTACAAAACAATACATTACTGTATGACTCCATTTTACACTTTAAATTACACAAAATATATTTATACTTAGAAAATAGTCTGGGAAAATTTAACAAATGTGGGTGGAATTACAGATTATTTTAATTTTCTTATTTTTATGTATCTACATATTTATTTTTGTATAACGAATCTGCATTCCATATGTAATTTTTAGAAAAAGAAGTTGGGGGTTTGTGTTTATTTGGGAATTCTATTTTGTTTATTATAAATGTCAATGTCTCTAATTGGAATTTAAGACTTTTCTTTATTCCTTGCTATCTTACTTTAGACTGTTTGCTATACATGGAGAAAAGTATCAATTATTAAGGTTTTATAGTCATGACACAAAACAGACTAGACTAATCAGTGTACTATGTTTTAACACAGAAGACAAAGGCAATTTCTTAATTGCCATATTGTTTTCTTAATAAGTGTTTATTTACTCATTATTGAGAATCCTATGTTCCTCATATGGATGAAAAAGAGGGTATAAAGCAAGTTCAGTGACTAAAAGTAACTTCACAGAGTGATCTGATCATCAGTCCCTAACTGGGCAGGTCATGTTAGGTAGTCATGCCCTGAATTTCTTTAGTAAAAGGTTTTTAAAGAAGATCTGTCCATTGTTCTTGTGCAACTGGGTTAACACACCTTTGAAATGCCAGAGTATTCCTCTTTTTCAGACTCCTCAGAGGCATAAGCACCCTCAAGGGAGCACATAATTTTGTTATCTATTCTGCATCTTGCTTTCTACAACTTTCATGTAATCTTCCTTAGCTTCCTCCTTAATTCCAAATACATGAAAAAAACTGAACAACTGTCATTGTTTGGCGCATTTGAGAACTTGCTTCCTGGTGTAGCATCAGTTTGGCTCAAATAAATTCATACAAATTTTCTGGACATTCTTACTTGGCACTCATAACCATGGAAACAAAATTTCCTTAAGAATTCTTACTTGGAAACCTGGCAAGGAGCTGCAAAGTACTGCAAACACATATGGACAGTCTAATGCAATACATTTCTTCATAGTAGTTATAATCTAAAAATCATCTTTATAAAAAAATCATTATCTTTCTCAAAAAAATTAAAAATAGAATTACTATATGATCCAGCAATTCCACTTCTGAATATATATGCGAAAAATTGAAAGCATGAACTTGAACAGATATTTGTACAATCCTTATTCATAGCAGCATTGTTCACAGCAGCCAAAGGTGGAAATAACCCAACTGTCCACCCATGGATAAATGTATAAGCATATGTATGTGATGAAAAATGAATTTCATACTCTCAGTCATGGTCAAAAATTAAAACTTTTGTGTTAGATCATTTGTCCAAGTATGACAAATTTGAAAAAAATACAACAAATTATGAATTAGTTTTAATTTTAAATGTGTATCTAATAGCAATCAGTGAAGTCAGCAAAACATGATAGAGTGCAAGCCCTTAGAATTCCTACTTCACCATTGCCCTTCTCAGAAGCATGTCTCTTTCTGAATTCACTTTGTGGATGACAAAGGGGCTCTGTAATAAATCTAACCAAAAGTGACCTCACAGGATAATCTGATTATAAATTCCTAAATAGGCAGATCATGGTTGGTAGTCACACTCCAGGCCTATAAAAGGTTTATCTTAACCCCAAGAAAAGTGTCTATTGTTTCTGTACATCTAGGTTAACATATCTTTGAAATGCCTCTTTTTTAGACCCCTCAGAGGCATAACCATCCTCAAGAGAGTTATGTAATCTTAACTATCCTGTAATCCAAACGCAACCTTGCTTTCTCCCACCTTCATATAATCTTTCTCACATTCTCTCTTTAATTCCAAATGTATGAAGGAAACTGCAAAACTGTCATTCTCCAAAGCATTTGTAATCTTGTTTTTCATCATGTCATCAGTTTGGCTCAAATAAACCATAAAAATTCTCTACAGGTTTAGGCATTTTTTATGTTGACAACTCCAGCAATTTCCAACAACCTCCACAATCTTCATAGGATTTCCTTAATGATAATCATGTATAGGCATATATTGGACTAAAGTATACTTGAAATCTAAGTAGTAAAGGATATGTTTAGGCAACAAATAGAGTTCTTAAATATTTTTAACTACTTAAGTAAATAAATATTTTCCTAACACTTCTAGCACTTTAAATTTTCCTGCTTAGTTGTTGACATGCCTACCATATCAACATAGAAAATCTTCTCAATTTCTTGACCCAAAGGTCAAGAGGTGGCCCAGTGGGAACAACGTTGGAGGTCAGCCTAGACCGAAGTGGGCAGTCAATTGACACTGAGTAGAATTCTGAACAATCGTGTTAACTAATGTAATTTTCCAAAAGAAGCCAGAAATTTCTATTTTTATGTAAAATCTTCTGTTTCCAAATGTTAGTGAATTAAAAATAATTTTAAACACTTTGGAGGACAAATAAAATGTATCTGCGGACAGCCCAGTTTTTGACCTCTTCTCTGGGAAGTACAGTTGATAAGACTTCAATAATTAACCTTTGAGGCTGTCTTAACTTTATCCCATTTCACTTTCACCCTTCTATTACTCCTAAATTAACTGTTTTTTTAATCTAGGTTACTAGTGTAATTTATATGTATCTCCGTTAAAGTACTTATTACAATCTGTGATAGTCCAGTTACTACCATTTGTTTTTAACATATCCATCTCCCTTGCTATTGATAATTATTGTTTAATGATGAATCCTGAGCTTGGTGCTCAGTTGGAGCTTGAGTAAATCATTTGGAGTCCCAGCTCTGATATGAAACAACTTTGTTGAATCATTTGATCTTTAGGCTCAATTTACACATTTAAAATGTGAGTCAATAATAATGGGCAAAATGGTGGTCACATTATTAGCCACAGCAAGAGAGAATGAGTTAGGCATTTGCAGTCTAACCTTCCCAAAAGCCTTTAGAAAGAAACTTTGAGAGTAGGAGGATTTTTTTTATTAACATTTATAATATGTGGAATATGGAGAGCTTATGTGTATCAGGCACTTCCTAGAAGCTTATATGTCCCCACAATCTTTACAACAACTCTATAAGGTAAACACTATCATTATTTACATTTTACCAGTGAAAAAAATAAGGCTTAGGGTGGTCGAATAGCACCTCTACGAAGAGGCAGAACTGGAACAGAAATATTCCACTTCAAAGCCAATCTCTTGAGCACACCCCTAACTTGCATGAGTATAACATCTCAGAATAGGGTCTTTTACTCGATTTGTTTGTTCCTTAACACAAAAAGGTGAATGGGCACATACATTCTTGTGTCTTTACATCTTTTGTGTGAAGAAAAATGCTTGATTTTAATTATAGAAAAAGTCCATAAAGAATGGCTAGACTAGATGGATGGTTCACTGTGGAGACAGGGAAAAGAGCTGCCTAGTCAGGGATTTTAAGCAGAATTCTCTAAATAGACAGAGTTTGAGAAAGCGTTCAACAAAGGGAAGAAGGGAGCTTAGCAGACTGAATCAGGAGTTTGCTCATGCCTTCCCAGCTCCTACCCTGCCCAAGCTGTGGACAGCCTGACTACAGATGCTGTGCCATCAGCCAAGCAGGAACTGGAGCCAGGGATGACAACTGCCCTGGGAAAGGTGGAGGCTGCTCAGACTTCAAGAAAGTCCTTTATCTTGGTGATGGCAAGTTTAACCATCCATCGTGAAAAGGTAAATATGAAAACCCAATAGATAGCCATCAGCTAATGAGCGTTTATTTCACTAATGAAGTTTTTACTTCATTTGCATTTAAAGGCTAATCCCTAGTTAGTAGTTGGTGCTTCCCACTGAGTCAAGCCAATGTGGTGTCCATGCCCTGAAGTCTGCTATGAGTAAAAAATAAAGAAAAGAAAGAAAAGCTGAATTTCTAAAACAAAGTGTTCTAGCAATCAGAAGTTTGCTAAAGCTAACCAAATATTGGCAGCTGGGCTTATTTTATCCTCAAGACAATCCTGTGAGGGACATACTATCCTTTTTGTCTACAGACAAGAAAACAAAGCCACAGAATGGTTAGGTAATCTGCCCCCAACCTACCAATATTTTTTTTTTTAAAATCTGTGTAGCTCTAGAACACAGATGCTTTAACACTAGGTTGTACTCTCTCACTCAATGAGATAATACATGGAAAGTCCTTTGACAGTGCCTGCTTTAGAGAAAGGGTTCAATAAACATTAGGTACTATTATTATTCTCCTTTTATATACAGACATCCATATCCCAGTTAAAAATTATTAGTTAAAATTATTGGTTAACTAAAAATTAGTTAAAATAAGAGTTTGTCAAAGCATATTCCCTAAGAACTTCTACTATGTTTAGGCAGTATCTGTGGAGCCAGTCTCCAAGGTGTCCCCCAATGATTCTTGCCTCCTGGTATGCACACCTTTGGATAGTCTTGTAGCAGAATTGATCTGTATGATCAATAGAATATAAAGGAAGTGATGGGATATCACTCCCGAGGCTAGATTTAAAAAGACACTGTGGCTTTCACCTGTCTCTCTCTTAGGTCCCTCACTCTGAGATAGATTAGCTACCATATTGTGTATAGCCCTATGGAGAGACTCCCATGGCAGAAAACTGAGGCCTCTTGTCAGCAGCCATGAGAGTGAGCCATCTTGAAAGTAGATCCTCACACAATGAAGCTTTCGGGTGACAGCAGCCCTGGCAAACATCATGACTGCAACCTCATGAGACACTGAGCCAGAACCTCCCAACTAAACCATTTCAGGTTTCTTGGCCCTCAGAAACTATGTGAGATAATAAAAGCTTATTGTTGAAAGTCACTATGTTTGGGGAAATTATATGCAGCAATACACAGCTAATACATTATCTCTTCTAGAAAACTTCTACTGACCATTAGCATTTTGTACTCCCCTTTATCATAGCACCTATTATATTCTAACTTACATGCTTTCATCTCAGACTCCCTTTCTAAACAATAAGCTCAAGTAGAAGGACTGATACATTTCCTGATTTGGGGATTCTCTGGGTTTAGCATAATGCTGCAAGTGGTATGGACTTAATAAGTGTATGTTATTGGACTGAACTATAGCCACTATATGCCCTTTAAAAATATGTGTGTGTGTGTGTGTGTGTGTGTGTGTGTGTGTGTAGTTGTTGTTTTAGATTTTTTTATGAATCCAGGTTGTTTTTGCTATCTATACAATTAGACCTGCTTTCATTCAACTAGTATTTGGATATTAAAGTTAATACTAAATTTGTACTATCCAAGATCTTAAATACATCTTTTTTATTTTTACAATAGAATCATATCAAATTTTAAAAGAAGAGATTAAGTAGTATATGAGGTAGCAACATTCCTGTGCTTTCAAAACCACTGTGCTATTAGCTCAGAATCTTTCTTTTGCTCAAATAAGATCAAACATCTCTAGATGAAAGTAGTTCACAAGTGGAAAAGGTAAAATAATTTCCTAGGAAATATTGCTTGAGTAGGTTGTACAATATCAGGAAGTTGAGATTAAATTGGAGGTTATATTTTTTAACTTTATTGTTATTAAAGATGTCTACACAATCTGGGGTTCATTCTGCACTCTCATCCTGTGGAGACCAAATTAATCATTTTTCCTAAAGTGTAATATAAGACTTGAGTGATCAGTGACCTTTCTTATTTTGTATTTGTAAAATAAGAAATTTATTAATGACATGAACTTCTTAAGTAAATGGAAAGCAGTTCATATGATGCATCCTTCATCATGGTCATTACCAAGGGATTCACCATCCTAGAAGTTTCTGACCTCAGGAAATATACAAAAGTCTATCTCATCATTTCAAAGTTGTCATCTATTCTTCCTCAAAAATAGAGTAAAATCCAAAAGAAAAATTCAATATGTCTTCAAATGCAACCATTCTGAAGAGAAGTTTGTCATTTCTGAGTGAGCTGAGGTTCATCTGTGTGCATTGACAAGTACATAATCAAAGGTGTGGGTGGTGGGGTAGGGATCTTGGCATTGACACACAATGGTAACTCAACAATGATGAAGTTGTAGAATCTGACACAACATCCTCAGGTTATACCCTGTTGCGGTCTAGACTAAAGTAAATACCTAAAATAAACTAGATGAGCATTCAACATCCATGCATTAAGTTCAAAAATTAAGGATGAGAATGGAAACCATCTACCCCTAGGGAAGCTAGGATTGAAACTCTCTAACCCCTTCCCCTAACTTATTTTCTACAATACATTAACAGACTTTACTACTCAATTGTTTTTATCATCATCTCTTTACTAATCCAGGAAACTCTTGCTCAGGCAAATAACTAATTGTTCATGATAGGAACTTCTCCAAAAGACCCTTCACCTCTTCAATAGGAAGCAGCAAGAGACAGTTAACACCAAAGGATCTTTCAGTTTCTCACTTCTTGCTTTTTCCAATCCTAAACTGTTGTATCATCCTTACCTAATCAGAACTACTCATTAAAAGGCCACCTTAAACCAAATTTTCAACTCTCAATAAAATTTTACCTTGCCCTTTCCCTTTAGAAAAGTTACTCACCCTCTATCTAGGTAGTTATCTGCCTCACCACAATAAACAATAAGTGCTGCTTTATCTTATTAACAGGTTGTGTTCATCATATTTAGAAAGCCAGCCCTTGACAAGTGCTTAGTATGGGTCTCATAATAAACTAAACAGTTGGAGACTGACATATGGCTTCTAAGCTATTTCCTCCAAGGGATCAGTGACCATCAGTGTTTCAATAGTTCCATATTTGGACCTTTAAGTTTCTGCCTGGTCCAGCAATTGCCACACAGTACATTTTGTCAGATGTTGAGGTGTTACTTGCTTAAAAGAAAAAAAAAAAAGTTTCTATGGTCAAACTATAAGTGAACTGCTGAATTAAAGATAAAACCCATTATTTCCTTACTATGGAACTTTTGGGGTTTTTAGTATACTACTCGGTATCAAAAGCATCCAAGAGGGAGTTATTAATACACAGCCTTTGCAAAACATATTTGAATGTTTTGCCCTAAAATATCTCACTATCCAGATTGTCACTGGATACAACGTGGATGGACAGTTTTATCTAACCTAACCTTCTACCCTGCCCTTTATCCGCAGGCCATTATAAAAGAATATGGCCAGATAGTAAATGGACACAGCTGTCTTAGCACTCAGCAATCACCTCTGCAGGAATTCAGAGCAGCCCTGAGCCATGTGGGCAAGTAAGAATGAAGGAAATGGATCAGCCTGAGTCCTGCCAGCCTTAAATGATGAGGTCTGTGTGCCCTGAACCATGCTTAGGTGGTTAGCTTCCTCCCGGAAATGAAATGCTGGCCATCCACCATCCTTCTGGGAGTCACTCAAGTCTTGTCCACACTTCAGAGTACCAGACACAAACTGGCTAAATATTTCAAGTTGCTGATCTTTGCTTAAAGAAGTTCCTACTGGCCTAGACCAGTAGGGTTACAATGTGGTGGCATGTAGTACACGCGGCTTCATTAACAGCTAAAATCCTCACACTGATATCTTTTTTTCACTATGCTCTTCTACTAAGATTCTCCACTTAAAAGACATCTTTTAGTCAGCATTTACAAGTCTGATTTCTATATCTGGGGGTTGAAGAGAGGAAATTGACATTTATTGTACATTTTCTTTGTGCATGACATGACATAGGTACTTTACATGTTTTATTTCATGTAATTCACACAACTACAAAAATTTATAACAGTGAACATTTACAGTGCTTATCATGTGCCAGGAACTACAGTGAATATTTTATATATTTTAGTCGCTCAGTGATAATAGCAACATTGTAATTACCCCTACTTTATAGGTGAAGAAATTGAGAAATTCAGAGGTAAAGTCACTTGTCTAAGGTCACAGAGATGGTTAGTGTCAGGGCCAGATCGGAATACAGACAATATGTCTAATCACTCTATCATTATCTGCCATCATTTTCCATGTTAGATCAAAGCTCAAAGAAGTTATGTGGCTTCCTTTGAGATGCTCAGGATATAGAACTGAGACCAAAATTGATGTCTGCTTATTCCCAAGTCCTTGTTTGTCCTCTAAACCAATAAGGGTTCTTAAAGCATGGTCCCCAGACCAGCAGCATTAGTATCAACTGAGAACTTGTCTTAAATGCATGTTCTTGGGTCCCACCCTATACCTAATGAATCTAAAACTCTGGTGTGGGTTCTAGCAATCTCTGTTTTAAGAAGCCCTCCAGATTATTCTGATGCAGTCTAAGGTTTGGGAAGCCTTACTCTACACCAAGCTGCCTTCCATAGAATATTGAAATTTGAGATCATCATCGAGGGCTAGAGAGACTGTGTTATCTAGTTGTTAGAAGCTCTGAGAAGATGACAAAACTCAGGCCCCACTAACTGCCTTGTTAAGAGACCACTTGGTTAGACCCAGCATATTTCATTGGCTTGTCAATAGCCAGGGCCAGTGGTTGCTCTTTTTCCTCTGAACCATTCATAGAGCAGGAAAAGAACTAGAGCTTTGTTCTAGTATATGGTCAAGAAGACCAGTTTCTCTTTGTGGCCATCCATGACCATAACACTCACTTCTCAGATACAGAGATTCTCAATGCATTTCCATTCAATGTTTCCCCGCTTTTGCCTGCAAGTTCTGTCTGTTCCTATCTGTAACCTTGCTCATCTCTCAGTTCCTCCCTCTTCAGGAGTAAACACTTCTGTGGCAATATGGTCAGCTGATGCACTGCCCTCCTAGTTGGTATGTTGTGCAATGAAAAACTTCTTACAGTTCTAGGCTCAAAATTTTGTTTCCTTTTTTGCTGCAAGGGTCAGTTTAGTAGTTACACTAATGCTTTCATCACCCTCTGCTTCTTTGAAATGTTTAAGATCTCAGCTTTCCCCTAAATCAAGCTGTTGTCAAGAGTTTCGGTGTATACATAAAAGATGGAACAATAATGTGATTTTTATAGAGGCTGAAAGGAAGTTAAGAAATTTTCAATGGCTCAGGGTGGGAGCTGGAAAGGCCTTTGACTCAGGAGGAAAGACCACAGAGTCCTGAATTTGTGGCTAATAGCTGTACCACAGGGAAAAGGGAGGAGCCACAGATAAGAGGAAGGAAGAAACTAAGCTGACTCAAAGCACTTATTTGCAGTCAGAGATCAAAAGCATACTACTCTTTTAAACATGTTGTCCTTCAACACTAATTAATTAGATCATTGAGTTTCTACAGGCCACACAATCCAATGCAGCATCAACATGAAGTACTTTAGTTTTCCTTTCAGTCTGAGGGTGGTGGGAACCTCCTGGTGGGAGAACACACTGCATATTGATTGACTAGAGCTGCAAGTAAGAGAGCTGCAAAGGAGCTAACCAAATCTCATCATCTCTGTTCTTGTCTCTTGATAAATTTGGGGGATCTGTTGGTTTGTTGGTTTGTTTTGTCTTGATTTGGAAGCTTGGTTTTTATTGACCCTCACTGAAATCAGTTAGTACCAGAAAGGGGACCACATTAAGAATCAGCAAAGCTAACTTGATTCATCAGATTGAAGTGTATGCAGTGGTTGAGCATGGACATTAGATTCAGGCAGAATATTCTGTAGCTTGTGCTGTCTCTAGACCTCGGTGGGTTGTCTTAAAGATTAAGTGATAAAATGCATGTAATTGCAACCTGACTGCTATTATATTTAACTCACATTCATCAGAAGTTTAGTGGGTGCTTGCCCATGTGCTGGTGAGGCCCTTCGGGGTTATGGAGGGACTCTCTGTGGAGGGCAATTCTGGCTTGCACCATCATCTGCCCCCAACTCCAACCTACCCAGTGAATTTGGACAAACTTCTTAAATTCATGAACTTCCATATCTTCTCATCTAAAGAAATATTCATCCTCTAGGGGATCTGTGGGGAGCAAGTGAATTAGATCAACTGAAATTTTCAAACTGTTATGCTAACAAGAGATAACATCATAATTTGTTATAAGTAAAATACATACTTTTAATTTTCTAATTCTAATATTGGCTGAACTTTTACTACTGTGGTGTAATAGAAAGAAGTCCTGAATTTGGAACCAGAAGACCTGAATTTAGGTCCTGGTTCTGCAATTCTATCATTTATTAGCTGTGCCACTTTGGGCCAGTCACTTAACCTACTTGGACCTCAGTTTTCTTATCTAAGAACAAAGCTAACATTATCCACACCACAGATTTTTGTAACAAAAACATAAGATGTTGGGGAGGGGGACTGTGAAGAATACTATATGTTGTATCCTCAAACACTACCCAAACGTAACTGCCATTAACAAAGAGATTTGAGGTACCCACTCCAGAATGGGTTCCGTATGCTTCTTGAATCACTGCACCCTCCAGATCACCTAGAAACTACAGTTTGGATTCCTCTTGCCAACCTCTTGCCAAGATAGCTGCCCAGAATTATCAAATTTGGTTTGGGCATATTGTAAGAATAGTAGTTATAATAAAAATTTTTAAAAACACTATTTATTGGTCACTTAATGTGTGCCTGACCTGTACTAAGCACTTCAAAAATATTATCACAAATAATCCTTCAGCTCTATGAAGAAGAATTACTCTTCCCAGCTTGCAGATAGACTCAGAGAGGTAATTGTCCAGAAGTCACATAGCTAATAACCTGAGATTTTGATTAATACTCATGCCCACATACTTAATCACTGTTATTATCACTATTCTTTTCTTCTGCATGCCCCTTGGAAGAAGAAGGAAATCTATTTGGGCTGAAGATCGCAAATTCTGACTCCTAAATCCTTATATTAAAATCCTTAAATTCATTGAAAATGTCTAGCACACAATTTAAATTATGATCTGCTTTCCTACCCTCACTCTTCCAAAATAACCACAGTAATAAAAAAATGATGTAACTTAATCTCTGTTCCTCAACCTTAAGAGTTATAAAAAGTCTGAATCATAAATAACAGATGTCATTTCTAGAATGAAATCCATTTTGGTTAATTCTAAGGTTTTTAAAAATATTTGACATAAAATATGCCACACACACAAATACAGTCTTTAAATTCCTTTTTTTTCCCACAAAAGCAGCAGAGAAAAATTTTCTCAGGATCCAAGCTCAAAATATTCCTGATACCAGATACCTCCACAAGCTGGGCTATTGTTAATGGGACAGAGAAGCTGCCAAGTAGCCAAGCCATTTATTTCCACTCCACATTTGGTCTGAGGCCAGATGGTTGTTTTGCATTTTTTAGAAAGACCTTCTGGGGAGGACCCAGCAACAACCATATGTGATCATCATGGGCTGCAGTGTATAGACAAAAGGTAAAAAGCCTTTGTAAATGGCCAAGATCTTACTGCAAAGGCTGGAATACTCTTTTTTCAATGCAAAAACAGAAACAGTCTAGATTGATCTTTTCTGGGGGAGATAGGGAGTCCTAGGTCAGTGGTCCAAATTATGTTAATCAACTTCTGATGCAGTGTCCTTGGGCTGTGGACCTTGAACAACAAGCTTGGTCCCGCAGTTTGGTCACAGTATGATTATGCTTGTATTACTCAAAGTGAGTCCCAAGGAATAAGCTTATAAGACCCCTACTCCAAGGATGCTTATGCATGTGGATGCCTTATTGAAACAGTGTTGATACAGAAAGGGAATGTTGAAAGGGGATTATGTGGAAGGAATAGGAAAGGAAAGACTAACATCTTTTGCTTTGCTCTGCCAGATTTTACATTTATAGTCTTCTCTAGAAGAAGAATGATGTATATCCTTGGCCTCCAATATGGCATGGGATGGGAAATGGAGGCAGTAGAAAGAGAAATGCTTGAAGTCACTGAAGGTCCCTAGTCCATTCATTCAACACCTATTTATGGGGTCTTACCATGTAGCAGGTAAGGTGCCATGTGCTATAGATACAAATGACCAACAGTAGGTATCATTGCTGTCCTCCTGAAACTTGGTAAAAGTAGAAGAGATGGTCAACAGTCAAAGAACCACATGACTATATGAAAAATTGAAGTTATGACAAGTACTAAGTAGGAGTGGTCATGGTGCTTTGAGAGCCTAAGTTAGAAGAATCTGACCTACTCAGAGAGGTCAGCAAGGGCTTCCCTGAGAAATCAATGCTTCTACTGATATATAAGAGATGAGTAGAGAGGTTAACTAGGCAAAGTTATGGGGGTGGAAGGCAAAGTCCGGGCCAAGGGAACAGCAGATGCAAAGAACTTGTGTTGAGATGAAGTCATCTTGGTGGGAAGTCAGAAGAAATATCACCTAAGTGTGACCATGAAAACCCACCAACCCCTAAACATCTCTGCCTATAATACCTAAAATCCTACCATTATTAAGTCATGCTTTGGGTTAAGATGATTTTTTCCCTTGAGGTGTTCTTTTATGATCAGAAGGATACCTACTAAGTCAAGTGAATGGTTTTATCTGATCAATTTTCTTCCTCATAGCACAGGCCATGGCCACAAGTCCTTGAGATTTATACAGGAATTTGAGTAATATTAAAGAAAAAATTTCAATTAGCAAAATCATCCTTTGCCAGCAGGCAGACACTTAATAAGGGAAGTTTCTACGAAAATTAAAGAAAAACAAAGATTAATAGTTAAAAACCCAGTTTCTGAGCCCAGAGGACAGCCAGTGAAGATTTTTAAGTTTGAGTTTAAAGCATCTTTAGAAGGAGAAATGAGGATGGCAGTGATCATCTGATGAATTTTGCTGTTTGAATGCCTCTGGCAATGGCATCAGGTGTTCCAGTGAACTTTCTGAATGGAACATACAACAGAAGACATAAAGGTTGCCCATACATGATCAATTGTGGTAATTTTTTTTTAAGTTTATATCAAGCCATCCAGCTTCAGTTTATAGAACTTTGTGAAAGGGGCAGTTTTACTTTCAAATTGAAAGAAAGAGAAATTGGAAACATTAATTCGGAACGTTGCGGCCAGATATTGGAAGAAACTAGAAGAATTCCAGAGGCAGCAAAGACTGGCAAAACATCCAAGACAGAACCCACAAGGGTGCACTAAAGTTTTCCATTGAAATAAACAAAAAAATTCTTTCTAAAGTCACCCTCATTTCTATCAAAGATAATCAAAGTAAGACTAATTTGTTTGAGAAGTATGTCTGGTCTCATTAAATTTGGCCTGATTATTTACATAAGTGTGGCAAGAGCTTGCATAGGTCCACTGTAAGTTCAAGTTGCTGGAACTTTTGAGAAGGAACCCCAAATTGGGCTTTTAAAAGCCTCTCAAGGCTAGAAAAACAAGCCAAGAATTCATTACCATATTTTGCCTGTGACAGATAGTAATTTAGTTGAATTCTTCCCTTCTCATTGTCCCCAAAATATCTTTATACACCTGCAAGGTGGGAAAAACCCTGTAAGCCAGATACAGCTTTTCCAAAAGGAGCTTTATAAGCACTGGTTCCTTAAAGTCAACCTTAGTTCCTTAAAGCTGTCTGATCATGGCTGATTTGATGTACATTATTCTCAAATACGATATTTCAATCAAAGCCTTGGAATACAACCAATATTTTCAATTAAGTTTTGTTACAAAAGCAAGTTCTTATTGAACTTATGCAAATAATGATATTGCCATGAAAATAAGAACACTAAAAGTTTCCACATTCTGGAGAGATCAGACAGGAAGAAAAATTAAATGTTTCAATTCTGTTTACAAAGGTATAATTTATGAAATTGCTCTAAATTACAGATAGCTTAAAAGAAAAAAGAAAAATGTTTCCTTAAGTCTGGAAAACAAAACATCAAAGAGTCAGCAATGTTTCAAACAAGTCATTAAAAAATTATAATCATCCTCGTAAATTCATTCAGCCTCATGAATTAATTCTTGCTCTGCTTGATCTTGGATTATCAGTTTTATGAACCCATCAGCTTTTTCATTATTTCTAGAAATTCTTCGGCCCAGTGGCATGGCCTTAAAGTTATCCAAGTGATGCCACCATGGGTCATTCTCATGTGTAAATGCTTCCAGAGAAGAATCAGAGTGAACATAGCTGTGAATGACAAAGGACTGCAGATCGTCATGGTTACAGTTCCGATGAGAGTTCATTTGATGAAGAAAAACAGTTATTTCTGTAGTATATAACATTTTAACATAACTGGACAATGAGGGCATGGCAAATTTCTAAGAACTTCACATACAATTTCTGGAATATCTATATTATTAACATAGATCCACGTACATATAACCTAAAAGGTTTATCATCACTTCCTTTTTTATGCAAACATTCAGATTTATTTTTATTTCTTCTTACATTGGTGGGAGCCAATGTCAAGAACCTAAAGAAAAGCAATAATGTTGTTTTCTACCTCTTAGCTGGATGAAAATAAACACATTGTAGCATTTGCATTAGGCAAGACTTGCTTTTTTACATTTCACAAGAGAGTGCAATATTACCCTTTCTTGGACAAAATGACCAGGTTACTAAAGGGAACCACCCTCAGAGGAAGTGTTTAATAAGCATATTTTATTTAAATTAATCCTCCAGTAGAAAATAAAGAATTCTTTACCTCTACGTAGAAGAAAGCACAGTAAAGTTATCTGTCAGTTTTATCTGTGCAGTTCACCAACGTCTCAACTGGCAACATGACTATCTCCACATCACTGTTCCCGAACGGACTCTAAAGCCTCAAAATTCCGTGTCTCCTTTGGTTTGTTTCTCTCTCGCTTCCACCCACGACTTATTAATGGTTTGTTTCATTGCATCACCAGCTTCATAATTTCTCTTTAGAGCATTCACCAGTCCCTCACTAGGAGCTGCTTCAGAGTCCTAGCTGGGCTTTTCTTTCCCTCTTCATCTGCATCAGGTAGTCCCACCACGTGTTCTCTGCTTTCTTTGTATGTACGGTAATCACTGTATCTGTCCTGACTTTTTCTGAACTGCCTTTCACAGAGATGGGTTTCAAGAGATTGTTCACACAGAGTAAGTCTTCCCTTTTAAATTTTTTACCAAAAGATCAAATGACTCCTTTGTGACATGCACCCGCACTTTCCCAGTGGGGACTTGATGGATGCCACTTAAGGTAATGCAGATTTTCATAAACTTATCTGACTAATCTCCTTCATAATTACTGATTTTCACTGTATATCCCATTGTAGTGGAACGACCACAGCAGCTGGTTTCTCATTGTCAAGAAATTTTGCTTTCTCTTGTGATTTCTGCTGTTATCTTCTTGATTTCTGTCTCGATCTTAGATTTTTCAGCTGTAAGGGCATCATACACTCTTCTTCTAGTGGCCTTTTCCAGCACCTTCACCTCTTCTAGATCTTTCTGTAGCTCTTCCCCAGCTGAGCCATGAGTGGGCTGGGTCAGGCAAGGCCCTAACTGCAGCTGCGGTGGGAGAGGGGGTGGAGGTGGGGGGAGGGGTGGAGATGGGGGTGAAGATGGGGGAGAGAGATGAAGGTGGCGGGAGGGGAGAAACAGGAAACACCATACCAGCGTGAGTGGCAGCTCCCACAGCTTCTTATTTGACAATGCTTCCCAGGTAATTTAACATACCAAATAAACCTATTTAGCTTAACATCCTTCTTTTACAAGGTGAGAGATTTTTCAGGAGTGCTCTAGGAAATCTGAAAGTTAGTTTGAGGTCAAAAAGACTCCAGTTAGAATTTGATTTTAGAAAGTTTTCAAAATGTCAAAAGGTTTGAATATGACTAAAAAGAATCACAGGTCACTTTGAAACAATATTTATCAATTAACCAAAGTGACAATTGAAAGATTCCAAAGGCAAAAACAAAGTCACACAGTTGTAAAAACAACAACAAAACAAAAACTTAGCTCTTTTAATATTGAGAAGACTTTGTTTCTTGAGTAATCAAAGACCTAATAAAGACAACAGCACAGGAAATTCCTTTAAAACTCAAAATCTTGATTTCCTTGGAAGGTTAGTTAAAAGGTAAAAGAAGAATCTTTTAACAATTTTTTATTAAGAGCGGACCTGTAATCTAAGAAAATTGTGTTGTTTTAACAGAGAAATCCAAGTTCTAATTTTGCATCAGTGTGCTAGTTAATTTAAAAATTAAGATTAATTTTTAAAAAATTCACATAAATAAATCCATTCGATCTTAGCCAGCATCAACCACACAAGAATCATTTTCCTCCCTCAAAAAATTTTTTTTTTATCTTTTCAGTTTTTGTCCTATTCTTTTCTTCTTTCTCATTCTGGAACAGTCATTTTAATAAGGACAAAATTACTCTCTTTTTTCTCTGAAAAAAAACCCACATATTTTATAACTTTCTTTATCAAAAAGATATCTTCCTTTTTTTGCATACATTTTTTTCTTTACCCTTATTATTTCTAGTAGATTCATTTACAATATTTATTAGATTTTTAACCATTATTAATCCTAATTTTTAGTAAAAAAATAAGTAGGCAATTGTGAACTACTTGCCACACACTATTATTCTGTAGCAAATATATTAATTCATCATTTTATAATTTCCAGGAAGCCTGTGTTTTTTTTATAGCACAATTTCTCATGTTTATTAACAGACACAAGTATATTTAGCTTTTCTATGCTGTATAAAAACAATATTTCAAAAGTAAATAAACTTCAGCTTATATTCAACAATTAATGTTTCAATATTTAATCTTACTCGGAAATGACCTAGATATTCAAGGACTATCTATCATTAACTTATCTATCATAGTATAGCCTTATGGTTCAAGTTATCAAAAAGTTTTTTGCAACTATTTCTAAGTAGACATATTATAAGTATAATTATTGCTGAAAAGTTTATAAACTTCTATCCCACTTTTATCTATTTAAATCACTTATTCTTATAATTATGTAATTATATTATTATAATTATGTCTCATAAAAATTTTATGAGACATTAAACAAAACTAGCTATTATCTTAAGTTATTTTTCTTGTTGACAAATTAAGAATGTATCAAAAAAAAAATAATCACAGGAGCAAAAGCCTAAAGTTAGACATGCCTGACTTGCATCAAACTATTTCTTTTTATTATTCATTTGGTTCTAAGGTTTGATTTATAGTGTTATAATTGTAAACATCTAGTAGCGATAACATAAGCTTGTTTGATGAGTAAACCTAAGTAAGAAAAACTGAATATCTGCATTATATTAACTGCTGAAAACTCTGGACATGCCTTTTTAAATTTACCAACAATTTTAAAACTCATTTTATTTACTAAAGAATATCTTAGACCATGTGTGCTTTAAAAAACACGTGGTTTACTTTCTCTATTTCTGACAGTTTTAGCCAAATTTAGTTTATACAACAGCTTATATCCTTCTAAATTAATTTTAATAGAAATCCCTTGAGGACACTTATAAATTAATTCGGCAATACCATTTGGAGATGGAAAAGTATCACGTATATATAACATACATAAATACATACATACATAAACATATGGACAGATGAAAAGAGATCTTATAGCTTTCATTCTAAAATTTTAGACATGAGTAGGTAAAACATAATAATACAAACTCATTAGTTTATCTCTACTTTATATCTTTATCTGAATTGTTTCCAGCAAATGGGACAAGTTAAGGTTAAATGTGTACCAACATTTATGAAGGAGACTTTAAAGATTTTCTTTAATATAATCTGATGGAAGCTGTTAACTAAATTTTAGGGCAGTGGCTGAGGAGCTATCTAGCAGGTGTCTGGATATCTTCACTGCACATCTGAATAAACAAAACAGCCATTTATGTTTCTAATTTTTTTTTTTTCAGCTTCGGGTGGTTGCTTTTGGAGGTCCTCAAATCACTTGAGAGTCCCTGATGGAGGGTAGAGGGACTTAAAATTCAAGTAGGGAGCTGATATACTAAAATGGGAAGAGAAAAGTCTGGCAGGGTGAACAGAGGGATGGAGGAGGTAGGGGCTTGACGAAGGACATATAAAAGGATTCAAGGGAACTAGAGGGAATATTGAAGGCAGTAAGAGGAGGAAGGGGGAGCAGATATGATTGGAAGGGAGAGGTTTTAGAAGAGCCAGTTTGGAGAGATCTCAAGTTTTCCCAAGAGGCCAATGAAGTTCCAAATTATCCTCAGCAAAATCACACCAACAAGAAAAATAGCACAGAGTTGGCAGAGCATATAGTTAATAAGAGTTCAAGAAGGGGGTTTCTGTTGACTGATTCATTCCCATGGGAGAAGCAGAATCCACTAGAGAGAGCAGAGAGGCCTTCCAGAGAGCTCAGAAGACATTTAGACCAGAAAATCAGGGACTAATCCCCACTAAGGAATTGAGGAAGGAGAGACTTCCAGCTCAGCAGGTACTTTTCAAACAAGGAAGCCTGGAACTTTAATACAGCTTACACAGAAACCTGGGACTCTACCCCAACATCTGTTTGCCTGAGACTCTGACTTAGCTTCTGGAGTATACTCAGAATCTTAGGGTTCAAAATCTGTCCTCACCAGCTTCAGCGGATGTCTGTCTAATGTGATGGTTTAGGAGTCAGATTCTCCAATGGATCCCCCATCAGACAGTCAGGGGTGAACACAGGGGCTTCAAAGGTGTGCTCTTGGGGTCCTGGGTGAGAGGCCTGGGGTCCAGTGATAGATCTGATCCTATCACGGCACCAAGTAACTGTTTTAAAAAATTCCACAACATTTGTTAAAAATGGTAAGGCAGATTTTATTCAGGACCATCGCCATAGGTGTAGGGAGCACGATGATGGGATTCTGTTGTAGGGGAGAGAGGAGATCAGGATCAAGTCACAATACAGCATGGACAAGTGGGAACTTACTTGGAGCCAAGGAGCAGGTGAGGCAGTGGATGGAAAGTTACTAAGAGGAAACATTAAGAGTAAAAGGGTTTTAGCTAAACCTACCTAACAGGATCTTTGTTGAAGACAGGCCAAGGTGATCAGACATCACCTGCAGATGGTAGAAGCTGAGGAACCTGATCAGATATAGAGGGTGAGGGCTTCTGGTTAGACTGACTTTATCAGAGTTCTTAATAAAATTAGATTTTACAAGGAGGGCACAGATAGCCTAGGAGAAGGTTCAGGAGCCTAATTAGAGTTTGGTCAAGCAAAGAATCTGTCAGTGAGTTTATTTTAAAGAGGAAAAGAATAATAAAAATAGGTGATGGGGAATCCCAAAGATAAAATTTTATATTTTCTAAATTTAACTTAATACCATTCTGGCAGGATTCATTAAAAGTCTGATCCCCAAAAAAATCATGTAACCTCCTGCCTTCAGAGAGATTAACAAGGCCTCAGAATAGTCTCAGCCTTTGGGAGAAATCCATGAAAGGAAGCAATCCAATGAAAAGAGCGAAACATTGTGTGGTTAGAATGCTAATTATTCACCGTAATTAACCTAACCCGATTCCCCTGCCCTGAATCATTTTTAGCAACTTAAGTATCAAAGTTTTTGTAGCTGAAAACAATATTTATTTCAGTATTCTTTTCCTGGAATATTATAACAGAAGTGTCTCCCCCATGGCATATGATGGAGCAAGTAAATTATATTGTCTTTCAGCAGTCAGGCCTGAATTCAAATCCTGACTCTTCAGCTTAGCCATGTGACTATGGGCAGGTCGTCTAACCACCCTAAACCTCGTTTTGGGTGCATTTGGATGCATTGCTGTACCTACCTCACAGGGCTGCTTTGACAGTGAGATAAAATAAAGTATTAAAGTGCTTAGTAAATTGCCTGTTATTCAGTCAGCATGTAACAGGAAAATTGAAAAGAAGAGATAGGTGAGGGGAGTTGACAAAGTCTAGAAAAAGTATATTCCTAAGATATAGAAGTATTGTGGGTTCCAGGTGAAGAACCAGCTTGGCAAAACGGCACACACACCAAGTCTCAAAAGAAATTAAGAAGCCTGAGAGAAACCCATCCTGAAGTTTACAGACAAAATAGAAACAGCCCTACCCACTTGTGTTTTCTCTTCAGACACATGAGACAACTTTGCCAATAGATAGGAAAGAAAAATAGGAAGGGCTGCCCAGGTCTCACGTTGTGTGTTCTGCCTGAAGAGGCCTGTAATATTGAAATAGAATTTACGATTGAGATTTGACCAAGGCAAGACATCTGCTTGGGGAACTTCTGGTCAGAATAATGCTTAGGAAACTCATAAGAACTTAAATAAGTGGGCAAAAACATGAAAGGAGATAGATCACCTTCCACGCCAGTTGTGAGCTGCAGCCCATGAGACTGTTAGAGATGAATTCATTCCTTGCTGGAAAGTTCCTTGGTTTTGTCGAGCTTGGCCTGGGGTACTCGACGATCTCAGCCTTGTCATGGTTCTCTTCAGTAAGCTTTCAGTAAGCTTTTCAATTCCTGGAAAGAAAAAAAAAAAAAAAGCAATACAGTAAAGAGAGAAGCTATATAGTGAGAATGCAGAAGAATGTCTGAGACTATGAATCATGGGGAAGAGAATTTCCAAGTGATTTTTGTAAAAGAGAAGATTTCTTTCTTTAGCCCCTGTATGTACAATTTTTAAAACACTTTCTTCTGAAGTTTCTGCTTGTGTTTCATCTTTTAACGTGTAGACACTTTGAAAACCTGTTTCTGTATCTGTCATCTCTTTCTTCTCACACCCAAGCAGCTGTGAGAAGCATATGAATGGGCCCAGCAAACGGAGCTAATAACACCATAAGTCTATGCCCTATGCATTTTGGAGGCTAAGGTCTGAGGAGATTGTAAATATGGTAAATACAAAAAAAAATTGTACTATAAATACAATTACAGATTTTAAATGCAGAAATTGACTCGTGGTGTCCTGGATGTTGCAGCTCATATAGTAGTAGTAATACATCCATCGAGTAGCCTGGTGGCCCACCTCCCTGAGGTAACCAAGACAAAATAAACAGAGAGCCTCTGTAATGTGTTCTATCCACCTTCCCTGAGGGTACTGCCGGCTTCAAGCATCCAACAGCTCCACGGAGGAAACATGGCCAAAACTCCTACCCAATGTTACAGGAAGCAGAATTAGAAAATAAAGATGGCTGAGAGTGTATCAGGAAAGTAAGATCATGTCTCATCATGCATATGAGGTTTCAGGACCATTTAATGTACAGAAGATTTTAGGACCGCTTAGATTCACAGGATAAAATAAATGGACTAATCGTGGTGTAGAGAAATATTTTATGTTTCAAAGGAAAACTATGCATATCTTTCTATAGCATACCCTTCTAGATTATGATATTCTAGCCCTGCTCATTGCATTTGAGTTACTTTGCAAAGCTTTGTAAAGTGTAAGTAACTGATAGATATGTAATTTCTATCCTGTCTGGCAGTGATTTAATTGACCTTACCATCCAACTGTCCTTGGCCCTTTGGAAAAACCTGTTCTGTCTCTATTTGCAATTCATCTCAATGTTCCTTTACTTGTATAACTTGGTGCTGTTTTCATTTTTCCTTTGAAACAGTTGTTCACGGTTGAATAGCATTTCTGCCAAAAGAGATATGCTGAAGTCCTGACACCTAGTACCTGTGAATGTGACATTGTTTGGAAATAAGATCTTCACAGATGATTGAGTTAAGACGAGGTCATTCTGGTGGGTCTTGATCCAACATGACTGTGTCCTTATAAAACAGGGAAATGTGGACAGAGAGGCAGACGTGCACACATGGAGAGTGCCATGTGAGGAAGGAGGCAGAGAGCAGGGCGATGCATCTACAAACTGAGGATTGTCAGCAAACCATCAAAAGCTGAGAGAAACGTTTGGAACAAATTTCCTCACCGCCCTCAGAAGGAACCAACACTGCCCGTGTCTTGATCTTCAACTTCTGGCCTCCAGATCTGAGAGAAAAATTTGTATTGCTTAAGCCACCAGTTTGTGGTACTTTTCTAAAGTAACCCTAGCAAACTAATAAGCCAGTTTGGCTGCCTATTTTCCTTATATCGTATGAATAAAATAAATTGTTTAACACACATTCACTTTATATGAGAGTCATGAGTTTACCTTTTTCTAAAAATTATCTTTTTATAAGATAAATATATCTTCTGCTGTCCCTCTCCGTACCTAAAGATTTCTCAGCCAGGACTATCCCTGAATATCCTTTTTCTCATTGACTTGTTGGGTTGCACAAGGCATCACAATATATCTTTTTAAAAATAGCTTATAATTTGGAGCTTAACTAATCAAATGGGTTCCTCCCCTCATTCAAATAAAAGGATGGGAGGGAAATGAAGTCCTCACAGTTGCCAGGCTTTGTGCTGAGCACTTGGCATCCTGTATGATATTTTTAAATACCTGCCCAACAGTCATCCTACCTTCTTTGGTGGTAAAAGAATTCCAGCATTGGACCTGTAATGTTCACCTTCTCCCCTAAGTCTCCGGGAAGGGGACCCTATTTTAACTTTCACTAAAAGTAAAACCTGACTGCTCTAAGACTCCTATGTGGTCTTAGTTTCCTTGCCAGTGATTGATCAGACATGGCTGGGAGGTGGGGGCAGAGGAAGAGATTCCAAAAGGAAAGGTTTCATGCTCTTAAAAAGAGTTATTGGAAGAAAGCACACCTTTTTTATGAGTCTACACGTGATGCCTGGAACCATGGCATCCATCTTGTGATCATGACAGCAACTGGCTTGACAGAGGACAAAATCTGTCACAGTAAATATGACAGAGCAGAAAGAAGAAAAAATCCCTGGGTTCTTAACATTTTTGAGCCATTGAAGTAAGACTGGAGATAATAAACTTTTTATTGAAGCAAGTTGCATGGGAGTTTTCTATGTCTTATGT
Source organism: Macroglossus sobrinus (assembly GCA_004027375.1). Taxonomy (NCBI): domain Eukaryota; kingdom Metazoa; phylum Chordata; class Mammalia; order Chiroptera; family Pteropodidae; genus Macroglossus; species Macroglossus sobrinus. Next base: position 492,091 of record PVKZ01000705.1, on the reverse strand, counting down.
CTGAAAGCATTCTATACTCGAAAAGATATCTTTGAACATTCTCATTTACAGATGAAAATCTGAGGTTCAGAGAATTTATAACTTTCATCTAAGGTAACTTATCTAAAGTCACATGTAAGATAAAACTTATATCCAACTCAAACTTTAGATCTATCCTCTCTCCACTACCACTTACCTCCTCTATGTTTATTATTGGTCACTAAAAGGAGATTAATTTCTTCTGGTTTTTTGTTTGTTTGATTGTTTTTATCATTTAAAATGTCATAGAAAGCCATAAGGCCTAGTGGTAAAGGGCAAATTTTAGTGTCAGGCCTGAATTTAAATCTGCTTCTATGTAATCATAGGCAAGTCAGTTAATCCTTTTAAGCCTTGGTTTCCTCATAAGTAAAATGGGGATAGTAATTATTATAATATAAGGTTGAGATGAAGACTTATCACAGATCCTGACACATTACACACATACATAACAAAATTGGTGGCTATTATAATTCCTATTATTGTGCCATGCAGTGTTACCCTCCCTCTTCAATAAGCAGCTGGCATTTTGATTGTAAAAAGAGCATCTTGTTCCCTATATATAGAGTGATATCATCAGTTTGACTCCAGACTTAATAGAGACCCTCCCCTATCCTTGCTTAAACGAGGAGCTTCCCCTCTTCCTGCCCAGAGAGCCACCATCAAAAGAGCCCAACTCCCCAGGAGCCCCTGGCATTCCTTGGTGGAGCCCAGCCTGGTTCTGTCTCTACTCACGTTACCCGCCTCCCCACAGGGCCCCAAGAGCTTTGATGTTCATGTGGTTGCCTGGCAGAGGCAGAAAGATAAAACCCTACTTGTTCCCTCTCTTCACAATAAGACCTTTGGCAATTTAGAGGAGCACAGAGATAAAAGACTGGGGATTTTTTTCTTTCTTTTCATTTTTTTTTCAATAACAAATGGTGGTTTGTCTTTAACAGCTTATTTCTTCAGAGCCACACCAGCATCAAAGAGCATGAAATACACAGAAAGCCAAAGCAGGAGAGATCTGTCCCACCCTGTGGGGAATTCACCTGCCTGAAGAACAAACTTCAAATGGAGGAGAGAAGGGAACTGTGTGCAGAGAGCATCTAAGTTCACACCCGCCATTCCCAAAAGTTTGTTTTCTTAACATTTACTTTATTCCTCTTTAGACTCAGCACACAGATAAGACAGCGACAGGGAGAGACATGGAGAAAGGAAAGTTCAACTCATCTCATGGATAAATCTTGAGTTGATTTGACATCTTCCAGTCCAGAGGGTTTAATGTGCTGACAGTGAGTAGGCCTGTGTATCTGGAGCATTCATTTGGGACTCACAAGTCTGGTGTCAAGCTCTGCTCCAAGTCCATGTGGTCATGTGCAAGTGGAGGAAGAAATAAACTAGTCCACCTGCATAACAATGAGGTCTATTGTTTTTTGAGTGTGTCCCATGTGTCAGGTCCAGTGCTAAGTACTCAATATGTAACAACTGTGGAGTAGGTTGAACTACTTTCCCCACTTTACAGATGTGGAAACTGAAGCTTAAAGGAGTCAGTTTTCTAAGGTCATGTCCTAAGGGACAGGCAGGAATTAAACTCACATCTGCATCAAAGTGTGTATTCTTAACCAGATGTTATAATCTGCTTTCTGCAGGGATTGTGAATGACTTTGAAAACTATCAAGCAAGATACAATTGTCAGACATATGTTACCAGTTGAATTGTATCTCCAAAAAAGATTTGTTGAAGACCTAACACCCAATACCTGTGAATGTGATCTTCCTTATTTGGAAAGAGGGTCTTTGCAGCTATAATCCAGTTAAAATGAGGATGTACTGGATGAAGGTGGGCCTTAATCCAATAACTGGCATCCTTACAAGGGAAGGGAAATTTGTTTACAGAGGGAAGATAGCCCTGTGAAAATGGAGACAGAAACTGGAGTGATACTGCCACAAGCCAAGGAATACCAAGGATTGCTGGCAACCACCCATAGCAAAGAAGGAGCAAGGAAGAATCCTCCCCTAGAGCCTTCAAGAGAACATGGTCCTGAATTTGGACATCTTGAATTTGGACTTCTGGCTTCCAAAACTGTGAGAGAATAAATTTCTGTTGTTTTAAGCCACCAAGTTTATGATACTTGGTTATGGCAGTCCCAGGAAACTTATATAGCATCTGTCTTTGTGAATTTAGAAAGAGAGAGAGAAGTGGGGGGAAAGAGAGGGAGGGAGAGAGAGAGAGAAAGATGGGGGGGGGGCAAGGATACTAGCTCCAAAAAAGAGAGAGAGAAATGAGTAATGAATGTAGTGAAACAAGGGGCTTAATTGAAGTAAAGGGATGAGGATGAAAAAGAGAACTGAAACAAAATTTGATGAGTCAGCCCCTTGAAAGTGAGAAGAGTCAAAGAAAGTGCCTACATTGCCTGCCAGTGAGGGAAGAGATTGAGAAAGAGCAGGATGCTGCTATAGTTGGCTCAGTGACACTGACCTTGCTCCACATTACTATCCCCACCCCACCTCCGGCCTCCTCACACCTCACCAGGGCTCTTACGTCAGACTCTTCTTCAGTTACTGCACTCAGGGAACACGAGTTTAGCACTCAGAAAGTGACTGGTGCTGAAGAGGGTGGAAGGAGGAGGGCCAGAGAGCAGTACTAAGGAATGAAGATCTAGGAGCCTCATGATTTCTTCAGCCTGTTTGCTCTTCACCTCCTTGTCAGCCTAGAAAGTGTGTAGTCAGTCAGACCTCTAGCCCATCCCAACTTGCATGGGGGATTCACCGATCTCACTGAACCCATGACATCTTCTATATTCCTTTATCATAATTCTTGGGCATTATACTGTGTGTGTATATTTATATTTATATGAATTAGATAGATAAATGATAGACACTTAGATACCTACATATAAATAAAGATAGATATAGACATAGATACCTAAAGAGACAGATGATTAATAGGTAGATTAGATAGAGATAGATAGATGATAGATAGAATCGCTCCTCCATTAAATTGTAAGCTTCTAGAAGACAAGGCCAGTATCCTATTCAATTCTGTCTGGTCAATACTTTCACAGAGCCTGGTGTACTTAGTTAATCAGTAAACAATTGGTCAATGAATGTCCAGGGTATTCCAGAATAAAAAGTTTTAAGTAACTGAAAAATAGGCAAAAGACATAAACATACAATTGACAAAATAAAAAAAACATAAATAGATTTTAATCATATGGAAAGATGCTCGACTCCAGTCATAATAAGAGGAATACAAGTTAAAGCTACAATGAGAAAATGTTTCACTTCTCAGACCAACAAAAGTGTGACAAGAGACTGTGTTGGAAGGCTGTGGGGGCTCCAGCAGTCTCATACCTGCTTTCAAGAATGCAACAGACATAATTATAAGGTCTATTAGACAAAATCTATCAAAATTACAAATATGTTTACTCTTTGTTTAGAAATCCCACTTCTAGGGAGCATCTGTTGGATACCTCACAAATATATATACCTGCAAACAAAATGCAATATGTACAAGCATTGTTTGTAACAGCAAGAGATGTGAAGCAATTCAAGGAGGCTTCTCTAGAGAACTGAGAAAATAAACTGTGGTGCTTGAATAAGAATGAGGAAAATAAAAACTATATTTGTATTTGCTTAATTTGTATTAAGAAACACTGAGAGGAGCTGTAGGAAACTAATGATTGCGGTTCCCTAGGAGCGAGCAGGGATCAGAGTAGATAGCTGGGGAGAGAGCAAGAATTCTCAAGGCATGGTTTTCACATCATTTTGATTCTTGAATTATGTAAATGTATCACCTAGTCAAAAATAATAAATTAAAAACAAAAAAGTATATAATGTTAAGTAATATGTAGAAGACACGGTAAAACCTACACTTCTCTTGTGCACCGCAGGGTGGCTCATAAAGAAGAAATTAAAAAAAAAAAAAACACTCAAAGCCCAGAATAAATTAAGATTTCAAAATAGCATTAAAATTTGCCTGTTAGTCAACCAATTTCCTGGAAGATTAAAAATGAGATCTATTTTCCTTAAGAACAAAAAATTGGATGCATAAACAATACCAGTCAAAAGCCCTTGAGCTACCTGAAGGAAAAGTCCCATTGCCCATGGTAGGGAATTTCATATGCTCAGGACACAATCTTCCTAATTCGCTCATTTTCCCCCTGCCAATCCCACTGGAATTCCATTTATTTCCTATTTTCAGTTTTTTCTAGACATTTACAGCCTCTTTCTCAAACCCAATATTCTCCTGTATCTTGGACTATTTTAGACACCACCCCATCCATCAATGCCATCTCAATCTCTAGCTCAATATAGCCTTCGTGTTTTTATTTAAAAACCTAGATGCCTCATAGGAGTTCAATACCCTGCCCAACTCAAGACACTATAACTCTTTAAACACTATAAAAGATAGAGATAATCATAATGCATTTTATTAGCATTTTACAGATGAGAAAAGGATGCCTGGAGATGTGGATCACTTTGTCCAAAGTTATGCTGTGAGGAGAAGCAGGGCCAGGACAGAAACCTGAGCAGTCTGACTTCAGAGTCCAGTCTCAATGGTGCTGCCTCCCCTAGATGCCCTCCCCCAAAATACTTTATGGTCTATAGTCCTTTCTTTCTGCTTCTCATTCCTCTGTTCATGCATTCATTTGTTCATCAAACATCCATGGTCGCCTGCTGTGTACTGGGCATTGTGCTAGGTGAAGAGGATATACAGACTCTGACATGCACAGGTAAATATATGACCCCATAGACAGAAGGTTCTGCAATGTGAGCCTAGGAGAGGCCCCCAACCCATTTGTATATCTCTTTTGTTTTCCCACCTATGCTCAGGAAATCTTCGCTTGGTGTCCTGTATGTGTTACAACTGGAAAATCACCTCCATAATAATTTTTTCAGCTAAAGTAAAGAACCCAAACAGACTTACATGCTAACAACTATCAGACTGGATCATAGGGTCTGCTCTCCTATAACCTACAGTTTTATGAGTGTCATTTCATGTTGAAACAAAAACAAGAGTATTATGTATTTTCGCTTCTTACCACAAGAATCCAGGTTGAAAACAAAATGGAAAAGAGATCTAATCTGATGCTATTTCTCACAGAATTCAGAGGACAGAGCAGGAAAGAAGAGCCCAGAGATCTTACCTGTTGCCTTTAAATGCCCTCTCTCTTATCACAGTCCAAAGGACTCATGCTCCTAACACTATTGTGCTGAGTTAGAAAGGATAGCCTGCTCATTAGATATGCAGTCTTCCCTGTGATCTACTTAGTCTCCATGGGGCAAGAGTAACCGCCCATGTTCCATCCCCTAAAGCAGTGAAACCAGTCACACAGACCTGAGTTCAAAGCCAGACTCCACCACTTTCTAGGAGATCATTAGCATCAACTACCTCATCTGGAGAATGAGGATAATAGTGAAGGTTTAATAAGCTAATACATGCAGAGGCTTTAAATTCAAAGCCTTCTTGGGACACTTTCAGAATCAGAGTCACTGCCGACTATCACAAGCACACCCATCCAGCTCAGCTCCTGAGCTAATTGAGATATATCCAGAGCCCTAGCCCCCTCTGCCCAAGGGGCCTGCAGCCATCAGCCTGGCCTCTAGTGCTGCAGAGAAAACAGACTCTGGGGCCTGAGAAGAGAGGAACCCGAAAGAGATAAGGATTATTTCAGCTAAGGCCACACAGGCTGGAGGTAGGATTTCAGCATGAGTGCAGGCAGAAGAAAATGCTGTAGGTTGGAGGCAACCCAGTGTCCCCAGAGACAGACCAAGTCTGTAGTTAGATGCCAGCAAAGCAGCACCCAGAAAATTACTGTGGAAAGTTTTCTATTTCCCACAAAACACTCAGGAAGTTACCTTGAGAAGGGAAAAAAATCAAAACTTCATGGGACTGGCCTATTATTTTGTATGGTTTAACATTATTTTTAGTTTTAAATACATAGAAGCAATGGGAGAGAGGGGAGTAGAAGATGCACACCTTACTCTTTCCCACGCTAGAACCTCCAAAGCTCCTAATCTGTCCTGACCCATTAAATAACAAGATTTAACCTATGTCTCTCTATATTGAGGGTCAGAAACCCAAATGCCTACAGAGATCAAGCAGATTAGATAAATGAGCATCTGTGCCAGGTGGGGGTGTGCAGGAACTGGGACACAAATGGCCCTCGGAAGTGGGACAGCTGCTAACTAGCCCTAGCCAACTGTTGCCATAGAGAAGCAGAGTCAGTGTTGCTGGATCAATTTTTTTTAAACATAGAGTTTATTTTAAGGAATTGGCTCACACAACTATAGGGGCCGGCATATCTAAAATCCATGGTGCAGGCTGGAAATTCAGATCATAGTTGATGTTGCTGTCTTGAGTGTGAATTTGGCAGGGCAACAATTACTTCATGATGACTATGTAAACATGGTGCTAATGTTACTCGATCACCTGCAGGCACACACAATGACAAGGAGAGATTTTATTTTTCTTCAAGTAGAAGTGGATTTACCTTCCTCATACATAGTTTCATTATTGTTTATTCATGTGGTCATGTAATTAAGTATTTATGTCTTTATTCTCCAATAGACTACAGGATGTTTTTCAAAAGGTTGCCCACAGACCACAGACATCAACATTTCCTGGAATGCCTGCTAGAAATTGATTCCTAGCCACCCCTGATCCACTGAATCAGGAAATCGGCACTTTTAATAAGGTCCCTTTTTTTTCTTGTATATGTTAACATTTGAAAACCACTAGACAAAAATTGGTTTTCATTTTTGTTTCTCAGTAACCAAAGTCCCCGACACCTAGTGAGAGCTTAACAAATGTTGAACAAATTTATAAGCAGTGTCACTAGTTTATCCTTGGGTTCTATTGTAATATCTGTAAAAAAAAAAAAATCATATTAAACTTGTAATCTTGATTTCTGTGTTTTAAGTGTTGAGCACCTATTGTTTAATTATCTATGTATGTGTCAGCTTCACTAGACTGGAAAACTCCTTACTCTTCTGTCATTCATGTATTTGCAGAACCTAACCCAGTCACTGGCATATGTTAGATGCTCAGTAAATACTTGTTGAATGAATAGACAGATGGATGAATGTAGAGGTAGATGGAGCTACTTGAATACAGACCACCCACTGCCTTATTTAAGACATGCACATTTTTTTACATGCTAGCCCTTGAGTTTTTACAAGTTTCTCCTCCTATCTTGTTGTAAGTCATAATCGCTGCAGGTATTAAGAGTACATCTAGAATTTTCACTTGCTATATCTGAAGCATAGTTAAGAGTCTGTAACATGTAATTTCTGTAGCATTAACTGTATCCCTTTTATCTCTTTCAGAAAAAAAGTATATTATGATAACCATAATTCAGAGTCATGCTATTTTGGGAATGACCTTTAATCCTCTCCAATATGTAAACAGAACTATTTATAAGCTTGAGTGCTTAAACTATTACTACTATTGTTTTTAAATAAATTCTTTGTGATACCTCACAACCAATCCAGACTCAATACTGTGTCAAGATACTCAGGTTAAGAATAACTGCTATAAATCACTTGACTTAAATCAGTTAGTAAAGATTTCGGTTTCCAAAATAACTAAAATTAGAAAAACTGACAATACCAAGTGTTAGTGAAGATGTGGAGCAATTGGAACTCTCATATATTGCTGGTAGGAAACTGGTATTTACCCAAAAAATACAAACATTTGCTTACAAAAAGACTTGTACAGAAATGTTTACAGCAGATCTATTCATAATAAACCATAACTGGAAGTGACAGACCCAAATGTCCATCAATTAAAAAAGGATAAAATAGTGTAATACCTTTATACAATAGGATATTACCTAGCACATTATTGATATGTACAACAATATGGATCCATCTCAAAATATTTGTATCTTATTTCATGAATAGAAATTTCAGAAGGCAGAACTAATCTGTAGTGGTAGACATCAGAAGAATGGTTGCCTCTGAAAAGGGAAGGTATTGACCAGAGAGGAACACAAAAGAACTTTCTAGGAAAGAGAAATGTTGTACATCTTGATTTGATGATTGTCACATAAATGTAATCATTTGTCAAAACTCATTGAATTTAAGATCTGTGCATTTTCCTGCATAGAAAATACATCTCATTTGAAAAATATGTATTTCTACATCAGCCAGAAATATCAAAGCACGATCTATCTTTTATGCATTGTGGTTTCATTTTGAGAACGATATTTTAGAAACCTATGGCTTTAAACTATGATTCCAGTCAAAAGTGTCACCCACATCTCAACTTAATGCCATCCTATCATTCTACAAAGATATTACAGAATAGTCAAACACCTTTTCAATACATAATCTATGCAAACGCCTGATACTATTCTGGCTGTTTATAGTCATTAGCTGATTTAAATCTCACTTTTTAAAAATGTGCAGCGAAAATATTTAACAGGTGAGAATCAAGGTGCAGATAGCCAAGTTATCAACCCAAGTTTTTATTCAATTAATGAATGATGTCACCAGGACCCAAACCCAGATCCCAAGCCCATGCTTTCCCTCCCAATAAACATGCACATGCACACACATCCAAGTCACAATTCATACATCTTTCCATTCTTTTATTATGAATCTATGATAACATTTTTTCCTGTGAGATTTTTAAATAAATAAATGAAGCCTTTATAAAGGGCTCTAGAGCCCATGGAAAGTTTTAAATCATTGCCTGAATTGTGTCTCCTGGCTCTCATTTTCAAACCCATGTTTGCTTTGGAATCCAGGGACTGGAATAATCTACTGAGAGTAAATGAAGGAAGCTGCACAGCATTTGTTAGTCAAAGGGCAGAGGGAGTGTTTCCTTCTCTTTGTTTAGGTGTTAAAATAAAATTCTCCATTATTCTACACACTGAAATATTGTCAGCATCTTTAGAAGGGAAGCAGGCACATTGATTGCATTTCCAAATATAAAAGCTAAAAGCAATCAGCAGAAGGAAAAGAGTAAGAGATTTATCTACAACCACTGGCTGCTGTTTCTAGCCATGGTCCTTCAGATACAGTATCGGATAGAATTTTTTACTCTCATTAGTGGTTTTTAACAGTGAATTTCTAAATGTCCAAGTCTATACCAAAGCCAAGGTTATTTAATTCTGATCTGTTGTAAATCACTAAGAACCCATGCCCAAATGCCAGAAAAACCCAACTGACCCTCATCAACATTGGAATTTCTATCCCACAGAAATGTTTCATTAGAGTAATATCAAAATAATTCACTTAAACCTGTTCTTGGCAAAACATGAAACTTCTATGAAAAAGAATGATGTTATATAAGATGAAAATTGAAACAGCTGAATAGCTGCTAATGTTTCTAGATGATCAACTGATTAACTGATACAAAAAAAAGAAAAAAAACACATTATCACTATTTGAAAAAGCATGTTTCTGGTCCAATGTATTTCCAAAAATACCAATGCTTGGAAAATCATTTTACATCACTCACAGAAAACTCTCACCTATTTGGCCAACAAAATTGGAAGTTGGTTTCCAATCTGGTTTTAAGTTCTAATCCTATTTTCCATGAAAAATAGTTTGCACTTTAAAGAGCTCAGAATGATAAATAATTCTTTTGGAGGGAACTTAATCCTGTGGCTGGCTTGTTATTAGAGATACAAACCATCTTAGGTATCCGCTCTAAGCTAAAGAATCTTATGCTTCTCTTTGGCTTATGGAGCAAGAAAATAATAAAAGCTTCTCCCCTGATCTTATCACCTTCTGAGTTCCAACTTACAGAAAACACGATTTTCAGAACTGAAAATAGTCTTACAAATCTGGTCTTTCCTAACAGCATTAACCACTCCATTTTCTTAGATAGTAGCAATAAAAGTACTCTGTGTAAATGTGTTTAAGATTTGGAAAAAGTTATCACAAGATTCAAAATACCCAGTCCCTATGGACAGGTATCTTTTCATGGGGTTAAAAGTGATAAAGCAATTCCAGGAGTGCCCAGAGTAGAAGAGGAAAGATTCAGAATAATAGAGATAAAGCAGAACCAAGAAAAAAATGTTAAGTTTTAAAATATATGATTTTTGTTATGCAGGCAATTTCAAACTGAGTAATTTAAGCTGAAGTACTTTTTGATTTTAGTTCTCCCTAGGGAAAAATGAACAGCAGTGAAGGATAATAGAAAAGGCTGGAGGGCTTGGTTACAGAAGGTTTCAGTCCCAGTTCCATTTTTCTTAAGCCCAGAAATTTGGGCAGTAAAAACAAATTGATAATAACAATAACAGCTAACAGTTATTAAAGCTGAAAGTGAACTAGACACTGTTCAAAGTGGTTTATGTGTATTAGTCACTTAATTCTGTGAGGTAGTGAAGTGTTTAGAAGGATTCCAAAGCCACATTGCTTGGTTTTAACAAATCTCTTTCATTTACTTGCTATACAATCCTGGGCAAATTCTTCTTCTGTATAATTATTCTCCTAGATTGCTTATGAGAATTAATAAACTAATACTAAAGTTAAGTGTCTAGAAGAGTGTTTGGCACAAAGTAGACACTCAACTAATATTTGCTATTTATTCCCATTTATGTTTAGGAAACAGACACAGAAAATCTGTTTGCTATCGATGTGATTAATATCTAACAAATGAAACTATAATATCTGCCTCTTTGTAAATAATTTCTACACAATAGTTATTTTCATTCTGTAATAAAGAGATCACTGTGAAAACAACTATCCCTTCAATATTTAAAATTGTGTTTTGTCTAAACTGAACACAAAGAGTCCCAAGTATAGATTTCTAATATTAGTAGCTGTCAGTGATTATCTTCCCCTTCCTCTTGCATTCCTGACCATAAATTCAAAGAATATCAAAAAATTATGCAGATTGAATGAAGACTTATTCTTCAATAACTATTATATGACAGTACCTTTCCAATAACAAGCACTTTACCAATCTGTAAAATGAGCAGGCCAAACTTGTCCCCACAGCAGGGTACTTTCAGTGACTTCTTCACTGTCCAAGTTCTGGTTCACTGGCTGGGAAGCCTCAGACGCTTGACAATGAGCAGAGAACACAGCCATTGACTAGAGACAGACTCCCCTTAACCAAGCGTATCGCCAACACCCATGTACAAAACTAGAATGCCAAAAGAGATGTAGCACACCAAGCAGGCTGAGACTAGATTCATTGATGGCTATAATCACTCCTAGTGGAACAATCTGCATGGGAAACCAGATAAAATTACAAACAGAGAAAAGTATCTTGAAGGGAAAAAAAATGCAATTCTTTGAGAAAACTGATGAACTGACCCAACCAAGAGGGTTAAAAAGATTTTCCTGAAAACATGAGATGATCTGGGCAGAGATCCAGAAGAGAGCAATAGGCATTAACTAGGAGAGCAGAGAGTGACCAAGTGGGTTAAGAGATAGGAGAGTGGTTCAGATGAAGGACACGGCACTGCAAAAAGCTTGAGGCTTTCAAGAGTGGGAAGCGTATGCATAAGAGGAATGTAAAGAAAGTCAGAGATACCGGAGGGCAATGAACCATTGCACAAAGCAGTCACAAGACAGGGCAGAGGTAGGAAAGAGCTAGGTCATGCAGGACTTTGCCAGCCAAACTACAGATTCTGCTCTTTGTCCCAGAAGGAAGAATTTTAGGATGAGTCGATGATTCTTAATAAGATTTGTACATCTAAAGGTCACTCTGAGTACAGAATCCAGAATAGGTTGAAGGGGACTAAGGCGGAGACTGGGAGATCAACTTAGGTGATCACAGTAGCTCAGGCAAGAGATGTTAGTTCCTTAGTGGTTAGTGAAAATGAAGAGAAATGGATAAAACTGAGATATTGCAAAAACAATAAGTAAGAAAATATTGTCCCACTGTGCAGACATACTACTCAGCAATGAAAAAGAATAGACTTTACTCAATAATGGGACAGAAATGAAGGGGCGCAGTAAAGGGAATTGACCAGGAAAAGGCACAGGGAGCTTCAGGGGGTGAAATCTATATAGTGTTGGCAGTTACACGGGCACACAAATTCATCAAAATAAATGTTTAAATTGTTAAATTTATTGTAGGTAAAGTATATCTCAATAAGGTTGATTTCTTTCAGTATAGCTTAATTATTCAGCACATAGATTTTGTAATCATACAGACATGAGTTTGAATCCTAGCTCTACCATTAGTAATTGTGTCACTCTAGGAAAGTTGATAAAATGGGAAGGGAGGATGGCTGTTTTGAGGATCAAATCCCTCAGCTTAGCAGGTTGACAAATATAAAGGCAAGAGGGCTTACTATTTAAATTCTATTAATTGATCCAATGGGAACATTAGATAAAGGAATGAACATTTCTTGAGTGCTTCCTATTATTAGATATGTACTAGGCCCTAATGAAAACCCTAAGAAATGGCCATTGCTCCTATAGTTTTGAAACATAGAAATCTCCCAGGAAATGGTAACTTGGCCAAGGTCCTTCATAGAATTAACATGGAGCCCAAGATCCTTGCAGTGATGAGAGAATGCCGCCTTAGACCCATCCTCAGTAACCTGAGAGGAGGCATGAGGCTCCTCACAGAAGATTTCCAGAAGGTGCACTTATACACAGGTACTCTGAGAGATGATTCAAATGGCATACAATTGGGCATTTCTTATTTTGCTTTTATTGTATTCATTGTTAAGGTTACTGTCTTAGTCCTTTCAGGTTGCTATAACAAAATACCACAGATTGCATAACTTATAAACAACAGAGGTTTATAAGTCTGGAGGCTGGAAGTCTGAGATCAGAGTGCCAGCATGGTCAGGTAAAGGCAAGCTGCACACTTCTCAACATATTCTCATATGGTGGAAGGGGACAAGGGAGCTCTCTCGGGCATAAATCTCATTCATAAGGGCTTCACTCTCACCTCTTAATACCATCATATTGGGCTTTAGGATTTCAACACATGAATTTGGGGGGTGGGGGGAGGCACAAACATTCAGACCACAGCAGTCATTTCCCATTTGTGTTAGTAACAGTGGCTTTCCATTTATGGAGATGAGTTACATTTCCTTTTTAAACAAATTTAAGGTTGTTTTTTAAGTGAGTCAAATTAAAACTGTGAAGCAATTGATATAGTACAAGCACTACTTGGACATATCAAAATTGTGAAGAGGATTTGAAAATGACTGAAGCTTGAGAAAGTCTGGACCAACCCAAACAGAGAAGTGCTAAGTCCCCAAGATGCCAGAAAGGTAGTCCTGGGAAGCAAAGAAAATGTAGGCTGGGACTTTGGTGACCTTAGCCTAAGAAGAGAGTTTATGCTCATGTCACTATTACTTCCCATTTGAGTAGTTGCAAGACATATAGAGACAAAGCCAAGGTTCTGGAAAAGGAATAAAGATGGAGAAAGAGGAGGGATATGAGGGAGGGATGAAATGAAGATAGAAAAGAAGCCAGAGTAAATGATACAGATAGGATATTCTCAGGGCAGGATAAACTAGGGCAGCTTTTTGGGTAAAGCCAAAACAACTCAAAGCTTTTCTTAGAATCTCTTTTCTTCTACAAACTAGGGAGAATTCAGCTGTAAAATTACCATTTTCAGAAACGAAAGAATTAAAATAATGAATCTCCTTGTACATTAGACTTCACTCCATCACTGTCACAGGTGGCTTTGGAGATGAGTCAAGAGACAACAGAGTAATTGTTCCTAGAAAAAGACAATGATGCTCTGCAAATTTAAATCCACTGCCTTTACACCAGGACTTTTGTTTCAAAAGCAAAATATTTTCAGAGCAGCTGGATGGAACACATGATATATTCTTCTTATAGCCAAGACTACTTTTTTTCCTAGTCTCATATCCAAACTAATCCTTAGGGGGGGTTAAAAATACTTATGAAATTTATTCTATGCCATATCTTCTCTTCTGTTTCTCTCAGTTGTCCCAATGTGTTCCAGCTTAAGATTGGGTCAGATTAACTTCTAAAAAACACCTCTAAATTCTACCTCGATAGCCATACCACCATCACCCCCCAAACACACACCATCTGTACTCAAGTTCTCAGAAGAGATGTCCTGGAAAGTTTTTGTATTAACCTACAGAGTGAGCAAGAGGGAGAGAAGTTAAGAGCCTCATTAGACCTGAAAATCAGTCCGAAGGATGGAAGAGCAAGAGAATGGTGATAAGACAGTGAGAGGTGGCCAGACCGTAGTGTCAAAGATATGACCTAGGAGAAAGAAGCAACCAACCATACCATATGGGTGGAGCCTTTGAGGATGAAGCGGGGTATTATAAACCAGGGAACTGTAGGGTCACATGAGATAGCTATGGAGAATGCTTAGTTCAAAATGAATACTAAATGAAGATTTGTTGATTGAATCAATAAATATGGAAATGGTTGCCTAAGTTAAAGGGGCCATAGCAGGCTCAAGAGAGAGAAGATAGGGAGCTGACCATCCCATCTCACTCCCAGAAGCTTATTCTTATGCTTCTCCAGCCTTAGTCACATGTGGGTTGAAGGACAGAGGATGCATCAGGTATCTTAGGGCCCTGTTGTCCAGAGCCGTGTATTAGATCAATATGAGGCATGCTTTCTCTCCCCCGGTTTTATAATAAAGATAATATAAGCACCAAGGGCTTTCTAAGATTAAGGAAGGTGAAACTCACTAAGATGAAGAGAGGTGAGAATGTGAAATATGATAACTTCCATAAGAACTGGTAAGAATGCCCTAAGAATTAGTCTAGTTATTGTCATAGATAATTATTTCATTTATTGAGAGGCTACTACCCACTTCATGGTTGATGCAGCACAGGCACCTGGTCCTAAACTGCAGTGTGGCAGACAGAATTGAGTGAAAGCCAGGAAATAGGAATCTGAGCCCTGGGCAGACACTCTTTAACTTTGGGGGAAATGGCATTTAAAGCAGGGAATAACTATGAGCAATCCCAGAGAGACAAGAAATAGCACATGAATTCAAGAAACTATAGGCAGCATGGAGTTCAGTTAAAGCATCAATCAGGAATGGCAAGGTCTTAGGCTAATACTTAGTGAGTGCTCACTAAGTATTTGTTGAATGAATGAATGAGAAGCAGGCAGAAACAGATCACGGAGGACCTTATGTCCATTCTATTCTAAGAAATTGGCTTTGTCTTTGAGCAACTGAGAATCACTGATACTAGAGGACTTTACTCTGCCTTAGGTGATAGCTAGGTGCTATGCTGTATAGAAAAATAATTTAGGAAGACAAGAAATGGCACAGAAAGACCAGTATCAAGCAATGGTCCTACAAAAGGAGAGAAGCAAATGACTTGGAGAAATCAAAGCTAAAATACACAAATCTTAGCAAATAATTAAATGAGGGGAATAAGTAGAAGAAAACTTGAATCATTGGCTTTTAAGGTGGTAAAGTACTTCATAGTAACACCAATTTACTCAGAAAGTGCATGAAGATTAAGTATAGAAGGGTAACTGCTAAGTTTGACTTTGGACACATTGAGTGGAAAATCCAGGTGGAAATAAACTATTTAAATTAATAAACATTAAAATAATAAACAATAAAAATTACATAAACATTCGTTGAGCCTTTCCCACGGGCCAAGAGCTATTCTAAGAGCCCTACATATGTGAACTTATTTAATCCTCACAACAGGCCCATGAAGTATGTACTATTACTAACATAATTTTCTACAGAAGAAAAATAAGGTACAGAATTTAAGTAACTGTCCTAAGTTCCCAGGCTGGTGAATGGCAGAGTCAGAATCAAATCTAAACCATCTGGCTCTAAATCCCACTGTTTCACCTTTGTGCAAATGGATCTGTATTTGTCATTTAGTGAGAAGCCTTACCTGTTTCTTCTGGTAGAATCAGGACTCAAAAAAAATAATCAAATTAAAGTGATAATTTAATTTTTTAAATACATAAAATGCAAGAATTTCAACCATCAGATCATGAATGCTGTTATTGTTGTATAACTTAACACAGCGGAAATATACATGTGGTCTTCAAAGCAAACAAGATATGATTTTATAGTCATTTGTCAACTCATGTTTTTATTCAATTTATTTAGAATAAATTTATATTACATGTCATTTGTTAAACAGAGAAAAAATAAAATTGGTTTTTATGTGTATTATAATTATTACAGAACATGTTAAAATATACTTCAATGTAATCTTTATAATATATCTCTGTTAAACTGATTTTTTTAACTTAAAATTACTTATTTGCTTTCTAATTACTTTGCAAAAATAATACAAATTTTTTTTTAATTCCTAAGAATGTTTATGAGATTATACATAACTATGAAATGGATTTGAATTTTAAAAGGTCAGGAACTACTGCTTGGTATCAAGGTATAATTTCTGCCACTTCAGGACATATTCCATCACCAAGAAACCTCCACAAACAACTACAATAAGAACAAATCTGAGTTCTTTTTCATTTCAATGTTTGTGGTGGAGGGTTCAGCTATGACTTGGATCCCTTACTGCGTGACTAAGCATTACAAGGAAAAATCTTCGTGACTTTGTGGACATGCTCAGCTGATGAGCTACTCAGTTAGAAGCTCAGAATTATTTTCACTTGAGTTTAATCCTTCATAGATCAAGATATAGCCCTCTTTGAAAAGCCAGGTTCTATAAAATGCACATGGTACATATTCTCAGAAATGGAAGAAAACACTTTACTTCCTTCCCTGATTACCTAAGTCTTTAGAACTTACTGTAACTTCAACAGCAGCCAAAAGAACGGTCTTTTCTTTTGACCCTTAGCTGATCTTTCCTTTCATTTTCATGAATTTTCTCCCTCTTTCTGGCTATGGCATAGGTTTTATTCTCCCTTGAGATTCAGCCTTCAATGGGAAGCTGAATTCAGGTGGGCAACAGAGTGATCTATAGAACTGGCTCCTGACTATTGAGCACTTGACATATGGCTACAGTAACTGAGAAACTAAATGTTTAATTGTATTTAATTTTAACTTATTTAAACTTGAACTTTAATACTTACACTTACTTTAGTTATTGAGAAATTTCTGAGTATGTTTGGAATAGCTTACATATGTGAATCTATCTTTTCAGATGTAAATTTTCTGAAATCTAAACGCACATCAAGCATCTCCAGTGAATATTTATAGAAGGGTAAGAAATGCACAGAAAGACCAGGCGCTTGTGCTGTAGTGAATTTCATATGGGACAGTAAACAAAAAGCTTACTACAGTTCCTGGCTCACAGTTAAATATTCTGTAAATATTCATTTTTATTATTGTTGTTGTTATTATTATTCTCTAACAATCATCCACCTGTTTAGCAAAATAAATGTTAATTGCCAGTAAATTGAGTAGTATCTCATGAGCAGTATCTCATTTTCCAAAATAAAATAGAGACTTGAGATCAGCTAGAGAAGTTTTTCTCATATATGTGAATTTATTTAAATAAAAAGCACATTTTTATTTCATATAATGCTTTTATTTAAAACAATAAAATTACTTGAGCCCCAGACTTTCCTGGAAAATCCAGAGCATAATATTTACTTCTAAATATCTTTTTAAAGATTATTTATAATTCATTAATTTTTTAAATTAAATTTGTTAGAGTTAGACATGTCTGTTCAGGTCCTTGGCCCATTTTTTAATTGGATTGTTTGTTTTTTTGTTGTTGAAACGTATGAGTTATTTATATATTTTGGATATTAGCCCCTTATCAGAAGTGTTGTTTGCAAATATCTTCTCCCAAGCAGCTGGTTGACTCTTTGTTTTGTCAATGATTCCTTTACTGGGCAGAGCTTTTTAGTTTGATATAGTCCCATTTATTTATCTTTGCTTTGTGTTGGCATCTGTTGATTTTTTTTTAATTCAAGTTGAGATTTTCCTGGTTCTTACTATGATGAGTAATTTTTCAATTGAAACCTGGACATCTGGGGTTATTATGTTATGAGATTCTGGATATTATGTAAACTTTCTGCAGTAGCTGACTTCTTCTAATATCACTCTGGCTGAGGGAGTGAGGGGGTCACCTCTTCATTAACTCCTAGTGAGAGTAGAAGTCTAGAATCCCCACTCAGACTCCACTGACACCTGAAAACAAGAGGGGTTCCTCATTATCCCTGAGTGTGGGTGGAAATTCCAGCTCTCCACGTGATTCTCACTGATACCACAGGAGTGGAGGCCTTATTGCTGCTGAACAGTGAATGTAAGTCTTGAATCTCCATTAGACCTCCTCTGACACCACCCCAGTGACTCATTTCTAAAGGTGAAAGTCCAGACTTGATTCTGGCTTTCATGGATGGGTGGGATTCAAAATTTTTTTCTGTGGTGTTTGTTAAAAGTAGAGTAGTTATTGTCAAACTGTTTTCTATCTTGCTAGATATCTCTTCTCCTCGCCCTTTGATAAGAAAGAACAGGCTTTTTGAGATGTTCTTTGTCTGTACCCATTAGCATTCTGTGTGTCCTGGTTCTCCGGCTCCAAGTTCAAGATACAGGAGGCAATAAAGAAACTCAGAGAATTCACCACCATATTTTTTCTTCAGTCCCTCAGTCCCTCGTGGTCTTCCTCCTTCTTCCTACCATTCAGTCTTATGTTTGTTTTATATATAAGGTCTAGAGCTTTTAATTATACTCAGCAGGAAGAATAGGGAAAAGTAACTTCTCCATTTTTCCAGAAGCAGGAGTTTTTAAGGATATCTAGAGTATTTATTTAGTCTTTTTAATCTTATCTTCTTTCAAAAAATAAAGTGGATATAAATGAAAGTTTGGCTTTCAAAATTAAAGCTGGAGACCCAGGAGAGCAATGGTATAGTTCCAGTTCAAGTCTGAAGGCCTGCAGGCTCAAGATCCATGAACTGACAATGTTTCAATTCAAGTTTGAAGGCAAGAAAAGTCAATGTCCAAAAAAAAAAAGTCAATGTCTCAGTCAAAACGCAGTCAGACAGGCAACATTCTCTCTTATTCAGAGGAGGATAAGCTTTTTTTGTTCTATTCAGGCCTTCAATTGATTGGATAGGGCCCACCTAATTTAGAAAGGGCAATCTGCTTTACTCAGTCTATTGATTTAAATGTTAATCTCATCCAAAAATACTCTCACACAAACACCCAGAATAATGTTTAATCAAATATCTGGCCATCCCATGGCTTAGTCAGTTAACACTTAAATTAATCATCATATTAAGTAAACAATAAATAAATATTTAAAAAATTTTGATTGTGTGATTAATCCATCAAGGGTCATAGCTTATGACCAAAATTTACTTTTATCTTTGGCTGTTAAGTATATGGCAGCTAATTCATCAATGAATTCTTAGTAATTAGCTAGGCTTTAGTCTTGAATGTTATGTAATAATAACAACTACCATTAAATGAATATTTTTTTTTGTTTTTGTTATCTCTAATCCTTCCAACAACTTTACCAAACTCAGAGAGGCCATATAAATTGTCCAAGACCACATAGCCAGGTAACAGCAAAGCCATTATAGAAACACGAATTTGTCTTCAGAGCTCAAACTTCTAGATACTTGAGTGCTTCCTATTAAGAAACAAAGCCAATAGAATTTTCCAAAACTGAGAAACAATTTGCAGCTCAGCCACTTTTTAAGTATGTTATTTAACCTCTTTAAGCCCCAATTTCCACATTTGTTAAAAAGGGGTAAAAGTACCCTTATCAAGGGGTTTTTGGAGGATTAGTAGAGCTAACAACTATAAATTGTTTAACATGGTGCCTAGACACTGTAGATACTCAGTAGATATTAACTTGTAATAACAGTTGGTCAAATCCATTGGCTCTTACTAACATCTGCTCTTGCAGGGCCTGAGACCCCTGTAAAATCTTCCTTGAGTGTTTCTGTACATGTATGTCTCCTGGGGCTGGAAGAGAATCAAGAAAGGGGCAACTTACATGTGTTCATAATTCAGTCCACCTCCTGGCGCCCACAGGGCTCTTTTTATCCACATCTGCTGGCCCCTGACACATCTCACACATACATGCACACATACATATATTCCAACTCATATGAAAACATCTCCTTCTGCTCCAGGGGTCCCAAGGCCTAGCCAGAGGTCATTATCTGAGACTGGCACCTGACCATTCTTTCTATTCCCTTCTTCCTTTCCTGAGCAGACTTCCTTTCCTTTTAACTCAAGCTCAAGCCCAACAACTTAGCCACAAGACTGGGCACAATAAATTTGTCATCAATTTATATTCTAGCTAAGTGCTTCTCTGGAATATGCTTTTATTTAAATATCAACATCTACCTGTCTTCTCATTTTCCATTTTCATTTTATTAACTTCTGTTCCCTTCTTCTTATGGATACTTTTTGAAAACATTAATTTTATTTATTTGTTTGTTTGTTTGTTTGTTTGTTTATTTACATTGAAGGGATGATTTAGATTTTTCACTCATAAAACATTAATTTATTAAAACACTAATAAAAATTTTCTAAGTACTCAAATTCCACCACTCTAATACAATTATTTTTACTTTTTGCAAATCATTTCTTCCAAACTTTGTCAGTGTGTATACATTATATATCTATAAGTATAGATCAATAGATGGATAAATAGGTAGATAAATATGAGATAGAGATATAAATACATATATAAAATTTATATGTATATATAAAACATATACTTATATGCATATGTATACATAAATACATATATTATATATACATATATAAAATAATGAAATAGATATAAATTTTCATTATTTTTCAATACTTACCTTGAATCTTCTCATTTTCAAAAACAGCAAAATTTCTGATAAATTTGCAATCATTGGCACAACTTAACAAAATAGTTAGGCCAAAGATACTTTTAATGCTATTTCTGTGTGGCTTACTCATTGGTCCTCCTTGTTAGTAAAACAAGCTACTTAATATCTTTTTTAAAAATTGTGTTTATTTTAGATTTGAAAAAAAATTTCTGAAAACCTACTCTTCCCTTTTGGGACAAAATCCCCAAACTGGCTTCTCCTGGGTTGGTCTTCATAAATGTTCTGCTCTCCACACATGCCAGGTCAGGTGCTAGTGATTGTTTTTCTAGCCATGGTGACAGATTTGCAGAGGTCACCCACAATCCCTCACCTGCTCCAAGGGCAGGTCAAGAGAACTGTTTTGACCATGACTGGCCAAGTTAAAGCACAGGTTGAGACCAGGAAATAACAAAAGACAGATCAAACAATAAGGAGACTGAACCTTGGCCCTTTTCAGTAGAATCCCTGGGGTCAGACTTTCACCTCTGCTATATGGCCACACTGTGTGGTTAGTAGTCAATTTAAACACAATGACCAAAACTTTAGGGTTAACCAATAGAGTCTACTCAGTGCTGTTTTGTTCCAATGGAGTTCAAAACATTTTCAATTCTTATGTACCCTTTGCATACACAAAAAAAATTTCCATACAAATAAAGTCTCTAAAAAACAATGCGTATCAATTACAGGAATGAAAATATACATTTATTCCTTAATGATAAGCCATATAAAAAATAAAACAACAGTCCTTCCATATTTAAGGTAAAGTATTGTTGTGTGTCACAGTCCCTGGGAAATAGACTGAGAGCCGGAGAATTACATGCAGGAAGTTTCCTGGGGAATGAGGGCATCAACACCTGCGGAGAAATGAAAGCCCCAGATTCAGGCAGAGGGAAAACCTGAACAGCAAAGGCCTCCTCTGAGCTCCTGGGGAGCTCTGGAGCTGGTGGCCTTGCAGAGAGGTCTAAAAAGAAGGCAAGGGTGCTGAGCCTTTCTACCTTTACATTAGCCAGTCACTGGATTTTGACTGTTCCTGGGAAAAGAGCATGACCTTGAAGAAGGTGGCTTCTCTTCACCGGAGTTGTGGAGAGCAGCAGGACACAGGTGTGAGCTGTAAGCCAATCACAACTGCCAGCTGCCTTTCCGAAGTAGAGGATCTGCAGAGCACACCCTGGTGCCTACTATGAATCACATTCTCGTTCACTTTCACCAGGGAAATGTCTAAGTAGACTCAACGGACAGTAAAGGCTACTTTCTGAGGAAAAATAGGGCTATTAAACAGAAAGAAAAAAAAAACCCATGGGCCATAGAAACTTTTAGCAGGGGTAAGACTTCGTGCAGCATCTTATACTCAGCACAAAACTCATCCCAGCTTCTCTGCCCCAAATTGGAAGAAACCCAGCTGTGAATCTTGTGCCAGTTACCCACTCTACGCCCCTATCCAGCACTGACAATACTTTCCCAAACACCAGTGACTGCAAAGTGGAATGCATTTCATGCAAGAGAGCCTAACAGACTTAGTCTATGTGATTCCTGCATATTGATTTGTCCATGAATGCCAAGAGACAAAATGGACAGAGAAAAAAAAGTTTCATGTGGAAATCTTTGCACTGATAAATGGTCTATCAATGAATATGTCCTTTCAGCAGAACTCAAAAGTTCAAAGTATTGTTTTGTTCACACAGTTGTCTTGCCTTGTGCCTGCGGGAGACTCCCCAGAGGAAGAAAGGAAGAAGGAAGGAAGGAAGGAAGGAAGGAAGGAAGGAAGGAAGGAAGGAAGGAAGGAAGGAAGGAAGGAAGGAAGGAAGAAGGGAGGGAGAGTGAGAGAGAGAGAGAGAGAGAGAGAGAGAGAGAGAGAGAGAGAAAGAGAGAAAGAAAGAAAGAAAGAAAGAAAGAAAGAAAGAAAGAAAGAAAGAAAGAAAGAAAGAAAGATAGATAGATAAAGAAATTCTTAAGACCTGAGAGAAACTTCTGCACCTCTCATATTGAATGTTAAAAAAACATAAGGCTCTTTATTTAAAATGAGGAAAGTCAGCCTTCTGCCCAGTTATGGCATGATCATTTAAAATAAACTTTTAGAAAACATATAGTATCAACTTGGAGGTTAAGGGGCAGGGAGAAAGGAACAAGGCTTGTTTCTCCTAGGCAGTTTCTAAAAGTAGAGATAAATGTTGACCTGTCAATTGTCAAGCCTAGGACAAGGACCTCGGGGAAAAGCCCTTGTGAAAGCAAGTTCTATATGTACATCTGTCTGTCTATCTGATGTGACATAAGTGGTCACACCCTAGAGAAGGTAGCTAGCCAAACTATTTTAGGTATTCTCTCAAATTCCTGGGCCTCACCCACCCAGCCCTAGCTTTACTGAACCCGTGTTAGAATCTGTCCACACTTCTAAGTCTAAATCTCTAGGGAAAAACATTTTTTTTTATTTAAATGAAGGTAAAATGCAAAGGTAGGGTAGTAACCCACTTCCCAAATGGTCAAGGCAATATCAAGGTCTTGCATTTCTTTTTCCCTTCAGTACAAATGTAATAGTCTTCTCCCCTGGTTTGTGGGCTGAAAATGGCCAGGCTTTTCTGGCCATTCCAACCAACTTCTTCCAGAGGCTCTATCTAATCCCTTACACAGGCGCCTAGATATCTGTTTTCCTGAGTTAACACATTCCTAAAGTTATACATGAACCAGATGTCCGTAGAACAAATAATATTTTTCTTCTGACTTTCATTCTGATTCCATAGTGTTTTTATCACTGTTTCTGATCTATCTCTTATGACCAGTGAGTCACCTATAGAGTGAAAGATTATTTCTAAAGTGAGCAATTTCCCCCACCTCTTTTCTGTTTTCATCAAGAGAGGCATCTAAAAATGGCTTTCCCCTTGCAGTCCCGACGGAGTCCAAAGTTCTCTAACCTGCACTTACCTCCTTCCCTATAGCTTTCAGGCTTGACTGTGAAAAGTTCACTCTCGACTTTGCTTAAGCTCCATCTTGGCTGTGATAGGATTGCCATAACTAAAACCAAAGACTGAGTGACTTCAACAACAGAAATTTATTATCTCACAATTCCGAAGACTGGACACCCAAGATCAAGGTGTGGGCAGGGTTGGCTCTCTCTCTGATACATGGCCATCTTCCCTCTGTGTCTTCACATGGTCTTCCTTCCATACCTATCTGTATTTAAATTCCTTCTTTTTACAAGGACATCAATCATGTTGGATTAGGACCCAACTGATAGGACCTCATTCTACCCTAACGACTTCTTTAAATAGAATCACATCCTGAGATACTGGGGTTAGAACTTCAATATATGGATTCCAATGGGGCACAATTTAGTCTATAACCCTGGCTAAATAAAAAATACATTTAAATATCTTTCTGCATAAGAAGGGAGGAGGAAAAGATCATTTTATCATTTCTAAATATCTTCCAAAGTTAAGACTTATTCAGTAAAAAGATAATTTCTCATTGACATCTCATCTCTTCTCTTCTCCACATAACTGTAACACAGCGGTTCCCAAACTTGAGGGTGCAGCAAAATTACCTGGAGCACTGGCTAAATACAAATCACCAGCCCACTTCCAGAGTTTCTGATTTAATCAGGTCTGGGCAGGACCTGAGAATTTGCATTTCTAACAGGGGATACTTTGGACAACACAAGGCACCGCTGGAGGCTGGCAGTGAGACCATGGATGATATTATGACATCTCCTCTCCCTGTGTAACCTTGCTGAGCACTCTGATGGCACTGTCCCTTGTGCACCCCCCGCACACAGGTAGACAGTCACGTGCAGGAAAGCATGATCATTGTCCTTATTTTAGAGAGGAACCAAATCTGGCTCAGAGCAACTATAGGCTTGCTCAAGGTTGCAGTTACTTAGTGGCAGAGCCATTCATCAGTCTTGTTCTCTCCACTAACTCACAACCAGCAGGATCAGAGAGGAAACAGAAGGAAAAACAACTGTTTTTTCCCAATCTGTAAAAATACCACTACTAAGAATGATAATAGCTACTCTCTCTAAGTGTTCATTATTTTCCAGGCAGTGTTCTGGGTGTTTCACTTGTATTGTATAATTTAATTCACTCAACCATAAGAATTAGCTACTATTATTATGCCCATTTCATAGATGAGGAAACTGAGGCTCAAGGAGGTTAAGACAGATATCCAAGGTCATACAACCAAGAACCAGTTGCAGTCTGGACACAAACCCAGATAAGTCTGATTCTGAAACTAATGTTTTTAGACATGACTCTTGAAAAAGGAGAAGCAACAGCTTTTTCCAAACTCTCATTGCCCTGTGATTCCTGGTAACCTGGGTCAAGAGCTGGGCTTTGTGATGAATATGAGAGTGAACAGAGGGAGTAAGTAGCTAACACATTGTCAGAGCTAGTGGTAGAGGAAGGCAGCTGAGCCTCCCAGGTAAGTGACAGATGAGAGCCAAGGGCACAGAGGGCCTGGAAACTTACTTGTCATACACAAAGCTAATCAGGTGAGTACGCTTTGCTCCATTTTTAGTGAATCACGTTTCCCTTGTCCCCAGCACTTTCTTAGTATTACCCCTTCCTCTTTGCATAGAGTGTCTAGTCTGCCTTTTTCTGTAAGCTGTTTTCCCTTACCTGCTACTCCCAGTTCCTTTAAAATTTCTGAAGGAGAGGGATTTTGATGGGGCTATAAGAGCTGCATGTAAACTTTAGCTGTACTGTTTTTCTTGATTTCTTTCCTTCTCTCCCACAAAGGAGCTCATGCTTAGACTGATAGGTAACCTCAGACTTCATGGGTGGCCTCCCAGGTAAATACTTTTTTGGTTCCCATGACATATCCCTTTTAGATCATCTACCATAGATTCTATGAGCCTGTGATTTATTTAACACATAGTGCTCCCATATCTGCTCTCTTGATTGCCCACATCCTAGGGAAAGCTTCGCTTGGCATAGATAGTGTTCATTTAAGAAAGGGAAACCTTTGC
Source organism: Macroglossus sobrinus (assembly GCA_004027375.1). Taxonomy (NCBI): domain Eukaryota; kingdom Metazoa; phylum Chordata; class Mammalia; order Chiroptera; family Pteropodidae; genus Macroglossus; species Macroglossus sobrinus. The sequence continues at coordinate 466,450 of PVKZ01000705.1, read as the reverse complement.
TGACACCTCCTTCGAGCCAGGAGGTATACTAGTGATTAATATATACTGCTTCACTGCCCTCTCCAGCCCTTCCATGAGATAAATATTATCTCCCTTTACAGAAGAGCACAGAGGGGGCTCACATGATCTACTCAGGTGGCACAGCCATTTCATGCCAACACCGAGACACAAGCCTGAGATTTTTTCACTCTGACACCCATCTCTTTTCTCTATTTATCCTAAAGAGAAGTTGTTGCACCAGACGCTGCAAAACTGATGCTGACCCCCACCACTCCTCTGGAACACTTTGGCAATTTCAGCACATTCATAGTCCCTCTTCTAGGCAGAAAAGAAAGCCAAAGCTTCAGAGACTTTTCAATACCAGGGGGTCATTCAACAATGTCCAGTTCAACAAATATCTATTGAGTATCTACTCAGTGCCTCACTTTGCACTGGAGTTAACAGCTCTGGGCCCACCATTTGCAGGAAAGAGAAAGGGTCTTACAGACTGAATGTACACCCATTGCAAAATTTATATGTTGAAGTGCTAATCTCCAGTGCAATGGTATTCAAAGAAGGTTTAGATGAGGTCATGAGAGTAGGCCATGTTGATGTGATTAGTGCCCTTATAAGAAGAACTCTCTTTCACCTTGGATGTACAAAAAGGAGGTTACATGAGCACACAGTGTGAAGGTAGCTGTCTGCAAGGTAGGAGGGGAGCCTTCACCAAGAATTGACTCTGCAGATACCCTGATCCTTCACCTTCCAGCCTCCACAACTATAAGAAATAAATATCTGCTGTTTAGGCCCCCAGTCTGTGGTATCTTCCTATAGCAGCCTGAGCTGACTAAGATAAGGGGAGAGGGAAGCATTAGGCTGGCAGGTGCTTCGATTCCTGAGCCAGGTCCTTGGGGGCAGATATGGGCATGTAGGAAGACAGGTGATCTCTCTGATGGACCATTTGGAAGTGTGCTGCCTCTGTGGTAAAGGTCGCTTAACTAAAGTAGCAGAATGTGTCACTTACTCCTGAGAAGTCACACTCCCCAAAGCCCTTTGCCATTAAAGAGAAAGTTCTCATGGGACAAAGCAGTTGCTGGCCACCCAGGAGAGGTAGCCCTCTGGGAGCTCTCAGATAAGCTTGCAGCTCCTAAAATCTCTGCAATGGGTTTATTTAATATCACTAACATAAGGTTTTTTTTAGGAGGATTACATATTAAAAGTAAAGGACTTGTTCAAGATAAGAAATCAGCTGTTAAGTGTAAGACACCAGAGCCAGACTCCTGGGTTCAAATCCTACCTCCACCATTTGCCACCTGTGTGTCCTTGGGTAGCCTGCTTAACCTATCTGTGTTGGAGTGCCCATATCCCTAAAATGGGGACCATAAAAGTATTCACCTCATGGGGCTATCATGAGAATTAAATGAATTAATATGTCTAAGGCTTTTAAAATAATGCCTGGCATGTAGTCGAATCTCAGTAAATATCATATGTATGCATACAAAGAAACTGTGTACAGAGAATTTTCATAATTATAGAAACAGTAGGAGAAAAAAGAAAAAAAAATGTTTTTCTTGTTGTAGCTACAGTCCCTTAGTCCTGTTTTTTGTGTAATGTGACATAGTTCCCACGTCTGACGATTTGATGTTGGCTTATCTGTCAGGTCACCTGAAGGATGTTATTAACTCCAGTGTCATGACATAATAACTTAAAGCAGAAACCTAAAAGGTAGAATATCAGGTCTGGGAAATGAAGACATATTACTCTTGTTTCTTTTTGCCTTGGCACAAAGAACTTTAATTCAGTTTCTTGCTGAGTTCATGCTTTCTTTCATGCGCCAATCAATTTGGTAGGCATTGGCCATTAGGGATAAAGCAAGTCAGACCTCTGGAGCTCCCTATCTGGTAGCTGGCAATACAATGTACAATAATTGTATGCTGTTTTGATTGGTTCTAGATGACCTAAAAACAGGACGTCCCCACAAGAAAAGATCGAAGTAGAGGATCAAGTGAAGTCATATTCATATCTTCAGGACCCTTCATATATTCTTCCTTTATATAGCATATACTAAAGACCAAGCACTTGTCTAAATACTTTACACATACTAATTACCTTTATTTAGCTCATAAGAAGCTTATGAGTCTATGGCCATGCCACACTGACCAAGCCCGATCCTGTCTGATCTCAGAAGCTAAGCAGGGTCGGGCCTGGTTAGTACTCAGATGGGAGACCACATAGGAAGACCAGGTGCTGTAGGTATAAAAAATCAAAAATAAGGGATGGTAAACTGACAAGGTCCTAGCAATCTGTGAGGTCAATCAAGGGTTGTCTCGCCTAAAAAATATATAAATAAATAAAAATTTTAAAAGAAGCTTATGAAAAGATGCTTGTGTTCATCATTAAGTACAATGTAAAATATAAACTGCAAAATGTAATGAAGATATTAAGGCTTAACAAGTTAGAGTTAAAAGAGGAACTGAATTCAGACATGATATCGACGTCCAAGCTCAAAATTATGAAAGAAAAGGTCATTATCTCATGAAAATGCCTCATCTCACTCCATATCTAAAGTACCTCATAGAAGCCATGAAAACCATTAAAAATAATAATTGGATTAATAGATAGAATTTATTGAACGTCTACTGTGTTCCAAATTCGCATGTGTTTATTATTTGTGCAGAGCCTCATGCTTAGGAATAGGTCTGCATTTAATAACTATTGCACAGTTGGGAAAGTTTCTTAACCTCTCCATGCCTCAGTTTCCTCATCTGTGAAATGGGGATGATTGCACCTGCCTCATAGGGTTGTTGTGGGATTAACTGAGATAGTACAGTCATACACTGGTTAACATCAGAGATACTTCTGAGAAATAAGTCATCAGGTGATCTCGTTTTGTGAAAAACTGTAGAGTGCACTTATACATACATGGTAAACCCAACTACACACCTAGGCTACATGGTATAGCTTACTGCTCCTAGGCTACAAGCCTGTACAGCATGTTCCTGTACAAAACAACACAAGATTAAATCAGGAACAAAAGAAAATGATGCAATTAGGAGACTCAGTAAATAGGAGATGTACAAGGCTGCTGCCCATGTAACACGGTACAGTTTTACAGTAAACTCTTTTTTTATAAGTAGAAAGAGTATATTTTAAAATAATAATAAAAGTCTGGTATAGTAAATATATAAACCAGTAACAGTTGTTTATCATTATCAATTACAAGATTGGCAGTGTAGTATGTTTGTTCACATGAGCATTGCCACAAATACATGAGTAATGCATTGCACTACAATGTCACTAGGTGATAGAAATTTTTTAATTTCATTATAATCTTATGGGACCGCCATTGTATATGTGGTCAGTCCTTGACAGAAATGTTATTATGCAATGTATGATTGTATATGTAAAACACTCAGAAAAGTGCCTAGCAGTTAGTAAGAACTTCTTATTAAAAGAAGTTATTATTTTGTCATTATTAAAATCTTACAACAGCCTTGTTGTTATTACACATTTTTACATTGAGAAAATGGAGCTTAGATGACTAAGTCAAGTTGCACCATGTGACCCAGCCAGAACACAGCAGGTAAGGATTCAAACCCAGGTGTGTCAGATTCCACAGCCTGGGCTCCAAATGAGCCCCTGGTGACCTTTCCCCCGACTTCTAGCAGAGGAAAGTCAAACAGGCTGATGAAGGTTACTGTCTTACAGTGAGATGTAAGCCCAAAACCGAGGCCATCACCAGAGCATGCTCAGTCACGAAGGAGTGGGGCAAAGTCCTTTTGGTTGATATAGTAACATAAAGGGGTCAAAGATAAAGAGGCAAAGATGGGGGTGAGGCCAGGTTATTTATCACTAGGGGATCAATGCTATAGGCTACTATAGTCAAGACCCAGAGCTCTCCACTTTTATATTAAAAACCTTGGTCACTGATGGGATCAGAGTACACTGCAGGCTGATCAGATCCCCTGGGCAACAGACTTCCATCATCCATAAACATCCACTCCAGGCTGAAGGAAAAATAGAACAGGATGTAGAAACAGAGACCTTCCTTCAGAGGCTCCTTAGGGCGTGAACAAGCACAGGAAGATGGATTTAGCACCTGACACTTTTAAGCCTCCTCTTTGACTTTTCCTCTTAGAAGAGTTAGCAATGCTTTGTGAACTCCAAGTGCCATCTTCCAAACGCCCTTGGATTCTAGCCAGTCACCAAAACAGAAGAGACACCCACATGAAACCAATTAAAATACACACACCAGCTCTCTCCTCCACTAAGAGAGCTCCACTGGTACATTTCCTAGATGTACAACTATTGATTTCATGATGATTTTAGGATAGAAGTCTCTATTAGATGTATCCTTATCTCATCATTATATTTGGTAAATTTGTTGAAATAAAAACAATGATTATTTTGCAATTTGTATTTATTTAAAAGTATTTCATTGTAACTTTAATAAATAAATTTAAAGTAAAAAAAAAAAAAACTCATAGAAAGGGAGATAGGAGAGAAGGAGGGCCCAGCAAACAGAAATAAAACAATTGCTATGAAACAGGTTATTATTAATCCCCAGAGAAAGCACAGTAGACACACGGTGGCCAGGGGCCCACTCAAAAGGACCTGGATTAAAATCCTAATTCTGCCCATTGTATGTGACCTTGGGCAGGTTTCATAAGCCACCATCTGCAAAATGAAGATAACTATATCCTCTGAGAGCTGTTTTGAGGAGTGGATGAGACAGAGCAATGACAAGTACCTAATCTTATGTATAACCCAGTCCTGGCTCAAAAATGGTACTTTTCTTCCTCTTTGAACCCCTTTCTCTGAAAGATTCTTCCCCAAGGCAGAATTAGTTGCTTGCCCTTTTTGTTGTACCCACAGTCAATTTGTTCCTCTTTGTTTTCACCCTTGAAACTTAAGAGCCGTGATCAGGCGCTCAGTAAACGTCTGTTATCCAGACTTGCTTTTGCTATAACTTATGTGCTGACCGTGAGCTCCCACGGAAGGAACCTAGTCAGCCAACATTAGGCATGCTCATGTTACTACACGTCGCCCCTCCCATTTTGCAAGGTATATGAACACATCCATATTCAGCAGCCAAGCAGGTGACACAAATCAGCTGAATTATGATAACAAGAATGGCAAACTGTGACAAACTGTAGAGTCTGTGACAAACTGTAGAGTTTCCCCCTATAGGCGCTCCGTTTCACTTAAACAAAACACACTTTTCTAGCCAGGTAAAACAATCTACCCATAGCATCTGCCCCGCCCATCATAAATTTGCCACCATAAACAGTTTCACAATTCATAGTACTTTCTTATATATTATCTCATTTGATATCCCAGTAATTCTCTGAAATAAGCATTGTTGAGTTCATCTTACAGGCATGTGACAGAAAGAAACTGAGGTTCAAAAACAGTGATTGGTCCCAATCAAACATAGCTAATGGTTCACCAGGGATTTGAATCCATGTCTTCCACTTCAATCCAGGATGCCTCTTTCTAACACACCCTGTTTTTGGTATGCTGCTATTTTTCACCCTCACAGTTTTTCTGGGACAAAAAACAAACGCCATCAAAAGGTTAAACCTGTGTCGAGTTTACAATACAATGACTGTCATGATTCATAGTTCTTCTAGAGCTCTGAGACAGGTGTCCTTGAAAACTGCCATGATTCATAGTCCTTCTAGAGCTCTGAGAAAGGTGTCCTTGGAAACTGCCTTCTTTGCAACCAGAGGAATACGTTTTGCCCAAGCAGACTGCACCGGAAGTTCTGACAGAGGGGTGCCAGGCAGAATGATGAGCAGGCTGATAGGAACTCTGCACCCATATAGTGAGAAAGCAAGCTCCTTTATCAATGCAAAGAATCTTTAAAGGAACCTGAATTTGTAAAAGACAACAAGATAAACAAGCTAGAATCTTAGCAACTACAATAAACAAGTATCTGGTTTCTCCAGGCTAGTGTTGTCCAGTTGTAATAAAATGTGAGCTACAGAGGTAACTTTGAATTTTTTAAGCAGTCACATTAAAAGAGTAAAAAGAAACAAGAGAAATTAAATTAAATGATATATTTTCTTTAACTCAACATATCCAAAATATTTCAACATGTAATCAATATAAAATTATTAATGAGTTATTTTACATTCATTTTTAAAACAAAGTCTTTGAAATCTGGTGCTTATTTTATATTTATGGCTTGTCTCAATTGCACTAACCACATTTCAAGTGCTCAGCAGCCACATGTGGATAGTGGCTGCCATGTTGGACAGCACATATGTAAGCCAAATAAAACTCCAAAAAGTCTGTATTTCTGACATAGTAGAAGTGAGTGACCTATTTAAAGGCCAGCTATGACAGAATTCTTCACAGCCACAAAAAGGCCTCTTTTCTAATCATGCTAGTAAAATTTCAAGACAAGATTTTCAGAGCCACCTTCAAACTTTACACCATTTGAGGTGGCAGCTGTGTTAGTGTTCTGCTAGTTGCTCTGCAAAGCCTATCAGAGGCCATTGAGTTTAGCTCTCTGTATTTACCTTGCAACAGTGCAGTCTTCAGCATGTCCCTTTGCAAATACCTATTATTCTGGTTCTGTCTTCAGTGATGCCATGACTGGCAGTGATTAGGGTAACATTTTCTATGTGCCGAGTTCACAGAGCAAATTACATAGTGTGAGTGGCATGGTGATTAAGAGGCTGTGTGTAAAGACTAAAATCGCTACATTTGCATGTCTCTGTATAATGAGATTCTTATCTCCATTACATAGCAATGAGGTAGAAATTCATAGCGTTATTAACTGTTTACACAGTAAGCACAATTTTATATTCTCTCTCCCTCTCCAGCAAGTTTCAAAGAGGCCAAAAGCCAGAAGAGGCAACCAGAGGTAACGAAGTCACCTTCCCCACACTGTGACCCCAAGCACCTGACTAAATAGAAGTTCTTCATAGCAAGAGATTTCCACAACTTTGTCAATAAATCTTCTTTCTGACTTCCAGAAGGGAGCCCATAGATAATCCAAATCAATCCTGTGGTTTCATGAGAGAAGAAATTACAGAGTAGAAAGCTGGGATTTGTCCAAGGTCACACAGACAAGAGGAAGAACACTAGAAGACAGAGGACCCTGACAATGCCCATTCTTCATCTGAGTCTCATCCTCCGGTGTCTGGCTGTAGCTTTGGAACAAAGACGTCCCAACTTCCAACCTAATTACATATTGTGCATTCTGGTCACATACCCATTATTCTTCTGAAGAGATGATAAAACTCTTGAAATTATCATTTGATTCCCCAAACACAAAGACCTTTTCAGTTGAATAGAAATGAGCTCTAACTAGCCACCCCATCAACAAACAACAATTTTTGCATCGATGAAATAAATATATGAGGAGATAGTTACAGTTATAGTGATTATAAAACATGGAAAGGAAAAGCTGTAATTAAGGATCTATGTGGCTCTGCTTCCAGCAATGAAACATTTATCCAGCAGTCATGTGCCAGTGACATTTTTTATATCAAGGACAATATCAAAGTAACAGTATCCAAAGGGGCCCTTTTTGAAAACCGATTATCTGTATAGCAACCCACAAATGCATACCAGAGAGTGAGTGCTTCACAAGAAATGTTGCCATACTTAGGGGAGAAAAACTCTTGGATTAAATTCTAACACGTCAGTGCTTTTGTGGAGGAATAAATAACCACAAAAAGTGCAAAGGTTAACTGCCTCTCCATAAAAGAGGAGACAGAGTCAGGAAATTTGTCAAGTATATGGTGGCATTTGCTTAACGTTTGTGGTAGTTAAGTGAATGCATGAACTACAATAATGCTGAATTCCATTAATAAATATGATGAACTGGAGTGGAGCATTATCATTTAATATATACTAAAATGGACTTTTTTTGTGTGATGTATATTAAAACTACCGAGTGTCTCCATATAGTGAGAAAGATCTATTACCTCTTTACCCCATCAATAATCAAAAATCTTGTCTTAGGAGCCAAAGCTGAAGGAACTTCTAGATAGCATGAAGCACAAGGAAATTGGATCATATTCAGCAGATCTCCACTTAAACTTCACTGGGTTTAGGAATGCCTTCCTCTGATCCCATCCATCATCTAAATTAACTCCCTCTGTTATAAGTTACCATGTATCTATCTGCATCATTTCATTGGTTATAGCCATTACACCTATGTACTCACTGTCTGTCTCCTTCATGAAGACTCTAACAGAGCAGGTGCCTATTTGCCTAACACAACTCATTTATTGATTCAAAAGTTACCTACAGAGCACCTAGCTTGGTACACAGGGTTGCAGCAGAGAACAAGACAATGCTGCCTTCTTGTAGTTTACATCCAAGTAGGGGAAAATCAACCATAAACAACTAAACAAACAAACAAGTTGCATTTCAATGATAACACATGCTCTACACAAAGTAAAGGATAATGAGATAGAGAACAAGTGCATGGGAGGCTGGTCAGAGAAAGTCTCTTTGAGGCTATAAGAATAGGGAAGGAAAATATTAGAAAATTCTGGGGGAAGGGCACTTTAGGCAGCCAGAAGAGCAGGTGGAAAACTCCTGAGGTGGGAACAAGTCACTATGGTTGGAATGGAATGAATGAGGACAAAATGAAGTTAAAGATGTAGATTGGGACTGGATCACATGCTTGACACATAGCAAATACTCAATAAACACTCATTGAATGGATGAATGAATAAATGAATGAATGGTCACATGTCAGCTATAAAGGCAGGTGATTCATAATTCTTGCTGCCTTGTGCAAGTTTGCAGGTTGCCAGTATATAAAAATAGAGATGAGAAAATTGAAAATTAAGAAAATTATAGCAGATAAATAAAATGAGGTCTGGGAACTCAAAAACTATGAAAGCGAGATATTCAAGGCAGTCTATAGTAAACCCAAAGTACTGCAAAGTAACATAGGGGCAAGAAAATGAATTGCAAGGGTGCCTAAATAGTGTAGTGGTTAGCACATCTGCTTTACAAACAGAAGGTCCTGGGTTTATGTCCCAGGTGGAGCCACAGACCATACCCTGGGTGTGCCATGCCTCATTTACACCAGACCCCCCGGGGTGCATCAGGACCCCCAAGTGTGCCAAGCCCCCCAAGTGTGCCAGGGGTGCCTGGCCCCAGGTGCACCAGGCTCCGGGTGCACGTGGAAGGAGATGCCCTGCCTTCAGAGACCCAGTTCTAAAGGGGAGATGGAAACCGCCATAAGTCAGGGGTGGGAGCAATTAAAGAGGAGAAAAAAAAGAAAACTAATTGCAGGCTGACATCATATTGGACAGGTTCCTCAAGGCAGGATGTGAGCTGGACCTTGAATTACACACAGGAATTTATTAGATGGAATGAAAAGAGAAGGAGGGGCATTGCATTATCCCGACAGAACTATCATATTTATTTTTAGAATATGACTTACATTATGTAGGTCCATACTATATTTGTTAGGCAAGGGGGACAGTCACATACATGGAATACAGAAGCTGGCACTGACATTTCTTTACTTTAGGCTCAGGTTGCACCCTTGGAATTGATAGGCTCTACCTTGAGTGGGGAATTACCTATCTTTGACTGATAGTGGAATCGGTGAGAGTTGTAGATCTATAAGGTATAGTCTTGTTCTCTTGTTTTCTGGAAGTTCACTAGCCTACTAATTCCTGTTGTTGTTAACTTCCTTTTTGGCACTTCATTAATTAAACCCTTTGGGGAGTTGTCCAGGAAAATCCAACCTCATATTATAAGGTCTGTAATATATGTGTCATGAACCACCACCCAATCAATAGGCTTAAGCCAAAAACTAGGTGTTATCTTACTCCATCCTTTCTCTTTACCTCCACCTTAGATCTAATTGATGAATTCCCATCAATGTTACCTCTCAAATAACTCTGAAATTCATCTTCCTGCTCCTTCTTCACCACCATTACCTTATTCAGCCTGTTGTTATCTCTTGCCTGAATCCCATCCCTTGGGTTCCACCCTACCTTCAGTTCTTTCTAAATATTCCTCTTCACTCCTCATAATCTCTGAGTTACTGCTTGCATATCAATTATAATATGCAATACACACCCTTCATGATTTGCCTATTTTTCCATCCTCATCTTTCTCCATGCTCTGTAAACACCCCGAGTTCAAAAAACTCAATTTATAGTTCTCCCAAAGCCCTGCACTATCAGAAGTCTTCATGCCTTTGTGCTTGCATTTCCTTCTGCCTAGAATGCCCTTACTCAACCCTGTATGGACTACTCTGATTCATTCTTTAAAATTCAACACAAATATTAACTACACCATAAAGTTTCCCTGATCACCACTGTATTATTAAGGCTTCTCTAGAGAAACAGAGTCGATCGGGTGTGTGTGGGGGTGGGGGCTGGTAGCGGAGAGAAAAAGAGAGAGATTTACTGTAAGAAGTTGGTTCATGTGATTATGGAAGCTGGCAAACCCAAAATCTTCAGAGTAGGCCAGCAGCCTGGAGATCCAAGAGAAAGGAGTTTCTATAGTCCAAGTCCAAATGCTACCAGACTGGAGACCCAGGAAGAGCTAATGTTGCAGTTCAAGTATGAAAGCCATCTGCTGCAGAATTCCCCTTTGCTTAGGGAAGATCAATCTTTTGTTCTATTCAGGCTTTCACATGGTTAGATGAGCCCCACCCACACTATGGAGGGCAATCTGCTTTACTCAAAGAACACTGATGTAAATATTAATCTCATCCAAAAACACATTCTCAGAAACCCACAGAATACTGTTTGACCACATATTCAAGCACCTTGGTCCAGTCAAGTTGCCACATAAAATTAATCTTTAAAACAATGAGCAAGATTAGGGTTTTTCCTTTGTGATCCTGCAGCATCTCAAATAAAACTCTATTTTAGCATTCACTATATTGCTTCAATTATTAGTAGATAAGTAGATCTGGTGTCCCATGTGTAGAAACCAGTTGATAGCCATAATTATAACCCATTCTTAATACAGCATCAGTAAATACAGAACTAATGACTAAGTTAATTTATTAGCTGTTTTTATATTGTTAGGACAAAGTTATACAAAGCTAGTCCTTACAACAATCACCAGATCAGGGAATTATTATTAGCTCCCCAAAAAAGAAAATAAAAACAGAGTATAAAGAGGTCATTGACCCAACTTCCCACCAAGAAACCAGAAATCCCAAAGTTTGTTTGAAACCTTTGCTCATCAATGAACAGGATACAAAGGATGGCCTGGCTTCCTGAAGCTTTCTTAGGAAGTAGATGAATGGCCATAAAGATGACTCTACTCATGGCCATCCTGGCTCTTGCAGTTCAGGCAGTTCCCTATACAGTCTGAACTTGTCTACCATTTCATGACTCACTTGTTCATAAGTATTCTAGGCTCTTAGCTCAAAGCATTTGTGCCATAATAACAGTAAAGAGACCATAATTCCAAGCATGTGTCATAAAACAATTTGAATTAATTTCTACCATTGTTTTGAAACCTTGGACTCAAGGTATGAAGGGCAAGAAATATTTAACAGCTGAAATAATAGGAAGTTCATTCTAGAACAAAGGGGGTGCTAGTACTTGGTAAGATGGGCTTTGCAGTAAAGATTTTGTTACGTTGTAGGCACTATTCTAGAGCAGTTTATGTGTATTATCTTATTTCATTCCCACAATAGCCCTCTGAGGTAGGTACTATTTTAGCCACATTGTACAGATGGAGGGCACTGAAACACAGATAAGTAATGTGGTTAGGAAGCACCCCGGTAGAGCTTCAAAACCTGACAGTCTGGTTCTAAAGCCCATGTTATTGGCTTGGGCACAATACAACCCCTCAGAACACCTCAAAATCATAATTAGAAGTAAATAAGTGAACTCTCAGAATACTCTCTTCTTTCTATTGTATCTCATAAGACTCTTTAGGACCTGCATTCCTACACACCATCTATCACCCCCGCCTCATATGCTCTCCCTGTCTGCATTGTACATTCTGGCCAAACTAAACATGCCTTGGTTCCATCAACGTCTCTTGCCTGTAGCCATATACATGGTATTTCCTCTACCAGGACTTCTCTCTCTCCCCACTCTTTATCTGGACAACTCCTATTCATTTTCAGGTCTCAGCTTTGCCCTCCCTATCTTCAAGGAAAGCTCTCCTAAACACCCTGCCTGAATTGGGTGTCCTTCTCCCTGTATGTTCCTACAATCCACTCTAATTTTCTAATTATAGACTTTACAATACTGTATTATAACTGCTTGTTTTAATGGCCTATCTCCTAACTGTGGCCTCTATGCAATCATAAATTAAATATCTGTCTTTAATCCCAATGTCTGACATATGGTAGACATTTAATAAACATTTGATGGAAAAAGGATTTTTTAAATGAATAAATTGAATAAATGTTATTTATCATTTGCATCAGGACACTTGTAAGACATTCTTTAAAAAATCTAAAACTTCATCAAAAATTGATGCCCTAATGACATCGTCTCCCACAGCAACTCAGAAACCCCTAGACATCTCTAGCTAAGAAAAGAGGTTCTGAAGACCAAGCACTAATGCCCTCTGAAGCTTTCCCTCTCCCATTTCTATCTCTGAACCCAAATATTTGTTATCAGATGGCACCTGGGATACTTTTGAAGATAGCTAAAGACTTTTGACACTACTCTAAGGTGAACTTAATCCTGAAGCACTTTTTAAAACAAAGTTTGGGTATAATTCAGATTTGGGGTTATAAATATGGTGCTTTTGTACATAAGCAATCTTTCATCATTTCTAAACTATGCAAATGTGCTTTTTGTGATTTCTAAAGAGAACTCTCTTAGTAAAAACATAAGATGTCACTCCTGATAACAAATATTGAAGCAAATTGTCTTTATCTTCTGTCCCAGGATAGAAAGTCAAAAGTGCTTGTGTAACGTTATCTTCATTCCTCTTTCCAAAGAAGAGAAGGTAGGAACTACACCAGACAAGATCGGAGGTACCCAGTTCCGTGTTCTGTGAATCCGCGAAGTCATAAAGTGTGCGCACACGCTATTACCAAACAAATGTTAGGACCTGAATTGTGTCCCCTCAAAATTAATGTGTTGGAACCCCAACCCCCAGCACCTCAGAATGTAACTGTATTTGGAGATAAGGCCTTTACAGAGGTGATTAAGTTAAAATAGGGCCTATTTTAACTTAAAGGAGAAATTTGGATACAAACATGTATCCATGTGAGGACGCAGGGATAAGGTAGCCATCTTCAAGCCAAGGAGAGAAGCATCAGAAGAAACCAACTCTGGCCACACCTTGATTTTGGATTTCCAGCCTCCAGAACGGTGAGAAAATAAACTTTTGTTGTTTATACCACCCAGTCTGTAGTATTTGATTATGGCAGTCCTAGCAAACTAGTACAACGAATAATTAACAAATGTTAAAACAACATTAGAATTCCAATGCGTGATGTGTTTATCTGCCATTTTGACTAAAGATGTTTTGATTCTGCATTTTTAACGCAGACATTTTAATTGAAATAGTAGCAATATTTATTAATTTTGGTTAAGAGACAATTGGGGGTTGAATACCATTAAGCCAATTTAATTTCTTAGTCAGTTTTCTATGGAGATCAGCAAAACCATTTCAACTTTTTTTTTCTATTTTACCTTTTGTTCAGCTGAAGTGGTCACAAATGGCAGGAAGCACACTGCATCTTTTTAAAATAAATGAATTTTATTTACCTCCAAAATATAAGATCCCTAGCTTAATAAAAAGTCTCTCTATGTTAAGGTCACCAGATATTTTTGCAAATAATAAGATATCTATTTGTATATGATTTTTCATGAATTTATGAAGTATTTCTCATAGATTTGTTAATACAGTTCAAAGGCTTAATTTCAAATATTTTAAGTACAGCCCAGGCATTGGTACAAGTAATGTACAGAACTTTTCATTCTGTCATCCCACACACACCTACTCATCCCAAAGTGTAAACAAACTACAAAACACAAGTTCTTTCACAGAACCCTCCTTCTCTCTGGCAGCCCCTTCCTAGATGGATATTCAGGCACTGCAGAAATACAGGTAATAGTGAGAGACTACCCTAGGGATGACCCTCTAGGTGATTAAAACTCAATATAATATTCAAGTTATTAGAAGAAGTACAGCGCAGCCAGCCCCACAGAAAGTCCTATTCTCTGAAACATTCTTGCCATTCCATACTTCCCGCCTCTGGCCATGTTCTGCCTTTAGCCTGGAAAAAAAAAAAAACTAGCCTCTGACTAGGAGAAGAAGACATCTTCCAAGTCGAGCACCACTCTGTAGCAATGTCCCAGATCCCTTGCAATCAGAACTAATAAAATCTACAAAATCTTATATTACCATTCTCGTTCAATGCCTATCTTATCCACTAAATTGACGCCAGAGCAACTATCACAGTATCTAGTGCATATTGAGTGGGAAAAAAGATATCAAATAATATTCTCTAGAAAACTATTGATGAGATATCAACAAGCTATTCTTTAGTTATCAGCCTTCCTTCATGACCTAAATTCCATGACAGCAGAAATTTTAACTGTCTTGCTTATTTGCCAGGAAATGGCACTAGTAGGTGCTAAACAAATATTGGTTGAACAAATGAGTGAAGGATCAAGACAGGGATAATCTTCATAAAGTGGGGCCATCTGATATCTTATTCAAGCTGATCTCATTCTTCTCTACACAAAGAAATAAGAGAAGATTTCAGAATTACCTTACAACAGACTTCAATAATGAAGTTGTTCTTTCCCAAGATTAAAAGTAGACATAACACATAACATACACAGCATGTCGATATCAAACTATGAGTGTTGTTTAAGGAATAGGCCTAATTTTTCTTTGTTTCCCTTAGACAATTTTCAATCTTCTTCTTTTTCTGGGAGCAAAGCTTCCAACTATCTAGGTCATTTCTCTCTTGCTTTTCTCATGCCATTAGAGTCATTCATTTTGCATCATTTAAGGATTTTATCTATCTTGGTGACAATAGTACCCCCTGAATCAGGGTATTAGCAAGACATAATGACCTGAGTAATACTAAAGGCTCAGTTTCAGAGCATAAACCCTAGCCAGGGACTGGGGTTATCAAAAGGTTACAGAGCAACTAAATCAGTGTTACTAGTTAGCTGTTTTCACTGCCCATTACGGATATGGGGTTAACCCTCTCAGGATCCTGAAAGATGACACACCAAGAAGGTGACCTGAAGGTTACTCTGCCTATATCTTCACTCACTTCGTTTACTTACAGAGTGTTCATAATGACTAAGATTCTAGAATCATAGATATTAATACTAGAAATGACCATAGAGATAGTTTAATTTAAAGTTTGAAAACTTAGTGGTCTGTAGTGGCCAGAGAGGCTAATTGAAAGAAGATAGCGAGGGGCCTGGGAAGAACAGCAAAGAATAGGCTCATCTAAAGAACAGAGTAGATATCAGTTCAAGCTGGCTATTGCCAACTGGTATTTAAGGCCCAATGATCTGATGATCTGATGATCTGAGAGTTTTTGTTTGTTTGTTTCTCAAAAAAGATGACTATTCAGATTTTCATGAGCCAACTTTCAATTTTTTAATTGTAATAAAATATACGTATAAAATTAACCACCTTAACCATTTCTAAGTGTACAGTTCAGTTGTATTAAGTATATTTCGTTGTGTAACCAGTCGCCAAAAGTATTTTCATTTTGCAAAACTAAACTTCTGTACCCATTAAACAATAGCTCACCATTCCCCATTCCCCCAGCCCTTGGTAATGACCATTCTACTTTTTCTCTCTATGAATTTGACTACACTAGATATCTCTTATATAAGGAATTATACAGTGTTTTCATTTTGAGACTGGCTTATTTCACTTAGCATAATGTCCTCCTGGTTCATCCATGTTGTAGCATTCTTCAGAATTTCCTTCCTTTTAAGACTGAGTACTATTCTATGATGTACTTATGACAGTTTTTTATCCATTCATCTGTTGATGGACACCTGGGTTGCTTCCACCTTTTGGTTAGTGTGAATAATGTTGTAATGAACATGAGTATACAAATATCTCCTCAAGACCCTGTTATTAATTCTTTTGGTTATATACCCATAAATGGAATTACTAGATCATATGATAATTCTATTTTTAATTTTTTGAAGACCCACCATACTGTTTCCACAGCAACTCTACCATTTTACATTTCTACCAACAGTGCACAAGTGTTCCAATTTCTCTCTATCTTCACCAACTTATTTTCTATTCTCTTTACAGTAGCTATGCTAATGGTTATGAAGTAATAGGTCATTGTGGTTTTGATTTGCATTTCTCCAGTGATAAGTGATGTTGAACATCTTTTCATATGTTCATTAGCCATTTGTATGTCTTCTTTAGAGAAATGTTTATTCAAGTCCTTTGCTCATTTTTAAAATCAGATTGTTTATTGTTCTTGAGTCCATTATGATATCCAAAACGATATATACTAGTTCAAATTTTGTTTTTTTTAAAAAAAAAAAACACTATACAAACAAAACATATGCTTTTAGCAGAGTATGGCCCAGAATCCTCCATTTGGTGACTTGATATAGGTTCAACACTCTTATCTTGCAGATGAGGAAACCAAAACCTAGTTCACAAAGTCAACATGCCCACAGTTGCATATGACCATCTGGTGTCTAAGACAGAACTAGACTTGAAGTCCTCTAACTCACAGCCTTTGGGATAGGTCTTAGAATGCTCACCAGAGACAAAACCTCTGATTTGTAAGAGGTTCCCACTTGCTAAAAATCCATAACTGGACTTGATACCTTGTGGGGGAATGTCCTCACAAAAAAAAATTTAAAAAGAATATTTGAGGTGATGGAAGTGTTCATTAAATATGAGGAATCTTTTCACAATGTGTGTATGTATGTGTGTGTATGTAAATATAGATATATATAAATATATATATTCTATATATTATATATATAGAATCATCGCAAAGAATAATTTAAATATCTTATAATTTTATTTGTCAATTATACTTCTAATGAAGCTGAAAAATAAGAGGGCAATAACTCAAGGCAGAGTCAAGCTGAAAGAAACTTTCTCAGCCCATTGCCGCCTCCTTCTTTCTCTGGAGGCAGAAACATGGGCCTGGAAATATATTCATTATCTGTTGACAATGGAATAGAAACCTGTCTGCAGCAATAGTTATTGCTTGGAGGTCCCTGACTCCTAGTTATACTCCTGCTCTCTACCCCACAGTGGCTTCTCTGTGATGCTATTTCTGAAATAGAATGTGACCCTCCAGCTGTGCAGGACTGAGGGCATGTGGGGAACATGAGTGGGATATCAGAATGTCATTCTGCTTGGGTCTAACTAGTGGATTCCCAAGAGTATATATGGTAATGAGAACTTGGGAAAAGTTGTTATCTGGGGAGGAAACACAAGAAATGTTCTTAACAATAAATGGCAAAGATGTGAAGATATCCATCCTAGAAGAGGGGCTGGCCTTTCTCTTTCTGGGATAAATTCACTGTCTTGACTTCCTGGTTACTCAAGGAAGGGAGCATTCCCACCCCTAACTTGTAATGTATCCAGAACCAAAATCCTATACCTCTCTCTACCTTAGCTTCTCCTTTCATAATACTGGAGAAAAAAATACATAGATGCAGAGTTTTCTGCCTTGCTGATTGTGGCACTTAGTCACAATTAATTGACATAAATTCCATATCCCTGCCAACCTACTTTGCCTGGTGTCCCCTGCTCTTCTAGCCCCTTGACCAACTTCTGCTGCCTTTGGTGGTTCAAGATTTGAGAGTTCAAAGAGTTAGAGCAATGGCAGTAGCAATTGTAATAAACTAAAGAACTTCATTCAAACTCATGTGTTTCTAGAATCTAGCTTTAAATGGCTGGTCACCTGGAACAAAACACCAGCCAGTACCCCCACCCTCTGATCATATTTGATGTTTCTGTGAGGATTGCTACTTGCCACTCCCCTCATGGCTAGGGACTGGGAGTGGTGCACGGAAATTTTGAAAGAGTCATCAATATTTGGAAAAGCACTTGTGGGATCCTCAAATGAAACTGCTCACTACACCCAAAGGCCTGATGCCAGTTGGATTATCCACACTCTAAGGTTGAATACTGATGGTTTGGTGATTTAATCATGACTTAAGCCAGTCTAGGTGATGCCTTTTTAATACCAGATCTGGAGCTGGCCTTGCTCAGTCTCCTGCTTCCTTAACCGTCAGTATCCTCCCTGCAACAAGCTCAGGAGAGTGTGTTTGACAAGTGTTTATTACACCCAGTAAATAGTGGAGAACCACTTATTGGAAAGGAGTGCCCAGGTTTGCAAGTCTTTTAATCTACATTCCCTGATATGTTGTCAGGATTCAGCCAGGAATAAACTTTAATTATTTTTATTATTGTTAATTTATTATTCATTATTTGTTTCGTCATAATCCCCTAGATGAAGGCAAAGTCCATGTCTCATTCATCTTCACATTCCCAGCACCTGTGACAGGCCCTAGCCCCTAGTTACCTCCTCATCATCCTGAGGTTCAGTCACTCACTTGGATGCTGATTAAGCATACAAGTTATGCAAGGCATCAACCCAGGGACTAGGGGCCCACAGAGCACAAGTGAAGTCAGGCCCTCGCCCTCAGGGTGCTTCTAAACTAAAGGACATTTACCTCTTGCAGGAAGCTTCTCTTTCCCCATTATCTCTACTTGATGCTCACTGAAGACCCAGTGCCTAGCTAAAAGACCGTTTTCAGTACAGGGCACTGTGATTACCAGTATGGATTTCTTGAGTACAGGACTGTGAATTATTCATCTTTGTGACCCCAGTGCCTAAAACAGAGCTTGGTACTCTGAAGGTGTTCCACGGATGCTTGTTAACCATTGAACCCACACTTCCCCTCTGATTTCTACTAAGACACAGAGACTGGCAGTGTGAAATGTGCAATGTTGCTCTCTTGGTTTATCCATTGGATAAACTAGCTGCTTGCTAATGGCCCACATCCTGACCTGGCTGCCCCTACTGTACTGTAAGGTCTCCAAGAGCAAAGGAACATACCTTATTTATTGTTGTATCTCAACACGCAATAATATTAGGCGCTCATAAGCATTTGTTAGACCATTGAAAAAACAAGTTGAATTATGAATAAAATGAAAGATGCTTAGATATAAAAATGAGACCTAATCATACATGTAATGATAGAGTCCTAAAGAGTGATATAAGATTATTCTGATACCTGTGATCTGCTGTTGGAGTGACAGTGACAGCACTCCTAATTTACAACAAAACCTTACCAGAGAGATACAGATATCCATCAACAGTTAAGCCATTATAATTTCCATTATCAAATCATGCAGTGAAAACACTTTAACACATCTTCACTTAACCAACTCATTGGATTGAAAGAGGTCTGTCTCCATTTCTTCTCTAAAACACACTGAAGGGTCTTCCTTTGCGTGCCTGATTGCTTCTACTGCCACCAGCTAAGCTGCATGCTTTCTAAGACTCAGTCTACTCTGTTCTCACTCCCACTTATATTCATATAACGTTTTATAATTTTGCAATTTAATACAATGTTGTATAGGCCAATGAACTAGGAATGCAAACAAGAGTTGTCATTTTTATAATTAAGTTGAATGTATTGGGAAAAGCTGATAAAATAAATCATTAAAAATATTATAAGATTATTGTAAGTTTAGGAGGAGGAAAATTCTATACTCAAAACTGGAAAATGGGACATTCCTGGGAAAAAAAATGGCGTAGATGATAGAGGCTCTGTTCATCCCTCTGGCGACCAAATCAAAGTTGTGATGGAAAGGAGGAGCAAACAGCAAGAAAAATCACCTGAGAGCTACATGAACAAGCCATACAACTAGGGGAAAATCTAAGAAATTACCCTGCTATGGGAGAAGGTAGGACGGGTGGAGGACATGAAGCTGCCCAGTCCTGAGCAGCTGAGTGGGATGAAGGCTGCAGCTGTGGCAGCAGCAGTTGCAGATGCCTCTGAAAGGGGCTGCATCCACAAGCAGACTTCTGCAGTGATGGACCTGCCCACTCTGAGCACCAGTGTGGTTAGGCTGCACAGGGACTTACAGGGCAACACTGAGTTGTCAGAATGAGAGCCACCGCAGCGAGGTGACTCTCTCCCCAGCAAAAGTGCTGGCGGTATCCATTGTTCCTCTGTTTAGCCCTTCCCACTCCCAGTGCATAGACGCAGCCCTGCCATAGCAGAGATGTCATCAAACTGAAAAACAGCTCCGTCTGGAGGATTTCCTGAAACTCCACCTCCCGGAACTCACAGTCTCACCCGAACCACATCCAGGTGTGTCCTCACTTAGTCAGATGCCACTTGCTGAGCAGCACCTAGACTCATACTAGAGGCAGTTGGCCTCGGTTTCTGGTGTGGCCTTTTGAGGCATCTATAAGGACAGCTTCTGTGGATTGCTTGCTGAATCAGAATAGCAGGAGGGGCACAGGCTGGGGCTACACTTGACCAGTAGTTGAACCCCCTCTCAGGATTATGCCACTGGACACCTACTACACAAAGCCTCAGTAATAAGATCAGGAGACTTAGAAGCTTTGCGTAGTACATAGAAAGGCAGCCAAAATGGGAAGACAAAGAAGCAGAAACCATATGAGGGAACAGAACAGAGATCCAGAAATAATGAAGTCAAGCATTCTAACAGATGCAGAGTTCAAAACACCGTTTATGAAGATGCTCAATGAACTTATGGGAAATGTAGATGAATTCAGTGAAGACTTTAACAAAAAGTAAAAAACATAAAAATGAAAAATTATAAAAAGGAACCAGTCAGAAATGAAGAAACATTACCTGAGATGAGAAGTATAGTAAATGGAATAAACAGAGTAAATAAAAAAGGAGATAAAATGACCCATACAAAGGACGGGAAAGGCAAGGATACTCAATCAGAATGGCAAGAAAAAAGAAGCCAAGACTATAATAATAATTTAAGGAGCCTGTGGGATGCTATTAAATGTAAAAATATCCATGTCATAGGGGTACCTGAAGGAAAACGAGATATTGAAGAGCTATTTGAAAAAATAATGATGGAAAACTTCCCTAATCTGGTGAAAAAGATAATTATAAAACCCCAGGAATCTCAAAGAGTCCCAAGAAAGAGCATCCCAAAGAGGCCCACACCAAGACACATCATAATTAAAATGCCAAAGGTTAAGTACAAAGAGAATCTTAAAAGCAACAAGAGAAAAGCAGTTAGTTATCTACAAGGGAGCACCCATAAGACTGGCAGCTGGTTTCTCAAAAAACTATGCAGGACAGAAGGGTTTGGCACAAAATATTCAATATGATGAAAACCCAAGAACTACAACCAATAATATTTATCCAGCAAAGCTGTCATTTAGAGTTGAAAAACAAATAAAGAGCTTCCCCGACAAAATAACACCAAGCCAGTATTACAGAAAATGTTGGAGGAATTTTTTTTAAGAATAAAAGACATGTATCAAAAACATGAATAAAGAATAGTAATAACTACATTTCTATCAGCAATTACCTCAAATGGAAAAGAATTAAGTGTTCCAACCAAAAGATAGAGTGGTTGAATGGATAAGAAACAAGACCCCTACAAATGCTGCCTACAAGAGACTCACTTCAGATTAAAAGACACACACAAACTAAAAGGAAGGGGATAGAAAAAGATATTGCCTTGATGGACCTATAGAGTATTGTGCTGAATAAAATGGGTCAGATAGAGAAAGACAAATATTTCATTATTTCACATACATGTGGAGTCTAAACACAAGAAATAATGACAACAAAAGCAGAAATAAATTCATAGATATAGAGAATATTTTGAGGGCTACTAGACGGGAAAAGAGTTGAGGGGGGATGGTTAAAAAAGGCAAAGGGATTAAAAAGTACAAATGGATAGTTGCAGATAGACATAGAGATGTAGAGTGTAGCATGGGGAAGATGGTTAATGATGTTGTAATAAATATGTAAAGGGGAAGAGGAGTACTAGATTTAGTGAGTTATTGGTTTGTGAGTTATATGGATCTATGATCACTATGCTCTACAACTGAAATTGGTATATTAATGTATGCCAATTATAATTGAATAAGCTCATTGAATTGTACAATGAAATAAGAACAACTAATTATCTATTATATTTCAATACAGCTGAAAAAACTGGAAAATTAGGATAATGCTTTGTAAAAGCAGTATGCAAAAATGATAAAGTAGAATTTGAACCACTTGACCCATACTTTAGTTTGAATGAAAACTTTAGTTTTGAGGCCTAAACCTAAACTAGACAATGAATCTACAGAATATGTTAGGAATTGTATGAAACTATTTAAGGCTTGTAGGTGTCATATTCTTTAAGATTATAAAATTTTAAAAAGTGTTTTTCAATTTATTGGTTACTGATCTATGGATCTGGCAAATATTTTCTACTGTATGTTAAAATACTTAAAGATTCCATCTGAAAATAGTAACTCACCAGAAAGGACCTTGTAAACTTCATCCTCCTAGCCTCCCTCCCTAATGACCAGAGTAAGTAGGATGGTTCTAGCCACATTTCCATCTAATCATTTTCTCTAATGTCCTAAATAAGGTAGGAGTATCTAACCAGTTGTCAGGCATTTAGATATCTGTTACTGTATCTTTCTAAAAGGATTTGTACTCTAACATTATATTGAAAACAAGAGATTATTTTCTTAAACAGAAGCTCTCTCTAGAGAAAGGGAGAACAGAGAACTGACTTTTGCTGAATAGCTTCTAAGAGCAAGTGCTTTTCATCTCTAATCTCATTTAATCTTCACGAACACCATGAATTCAAGCTCACTGGCCTCATTTTACAGAAGAGGAAACTGAGGCCCTGAGAAGATAAGCAAGGCACATAGCCAGTACTAGAGAAATTGCATGTGACCCACTTTTCAATCTACCAGATTACTTCCGATGATTTGCCTCAGAAATGACATCTCATTCCTTTCAGAAATAAAACAATATTGTGACTATGTATCATGTTTCTTTATATGATGCTCCAGCTACTTGAAGGGTTTATTTGGGTTTGCTTGTTCGTTTTCAGTTTCATTGTTGGTATTTGTCCAAGCGAAGCAGCTTCCCTGCCCTCCTCCAATTCGGGTTGAGGCTTCCTAGACCCCCTGCACTACTACACTATGCTATAAAAAGGAGAAATTTAGACACAGAGACAGACATAAAGAGAAGACAATGTGAAGATGCAGGAAGAACGTCATCTACAAGCCAAGGAACACCTGAGAGTACCAGAAACTACAGGAGAGGCATGGAAATGATTCTCCCTCACAACTCTCAAAAGGAACCAGCCCTCTGGGCACCCAGATTTGAGACTTCTAGTCTCTAGAACTCTGAAACAATAAATTTCTGTTGTTTAAACCACCCAGTTTGTAGTATCTTTTTATAGCAGCCCCAGGTCTCTATTCTCTATTTCATTTTCTCTCTCTCTCTCTCTCTCTCTCTCTCTCTCTCTCTCTCTCTCTCTCTCTCTCTCTCTCAATTCCCCCTGCCCCACCCCGCATCCAGTTTCCATGGATTCTAGCCTTGCCTAGATTCTCAGCTCTCTTAGGCAGGTTTGGTTTCCCTTGGGGACAGGGCTTCTCAGTCTCCCCATCTTAGAGCACAGTCCCCCAGGGAGATGTGCTCTTTCCCAACAACAATTCAAGTTCCTAGCACACCAAAGTCTAACCCTGGTCCAGCTAACCAGGCCCTCAACTGAGAAGAGGAATGACAGATGAAGGGAGGTTTGGCAGTACTAGAATAGTCACCTGTTTCTGTTGTTTGTTTTGATTTGTTTGTTTTGTCAATTGCAATACAAGACAGACATCACTGTATAGAATTCCCCTTTCTCTCACAGGTTAAGATCGTTATCATGGCTATTCTTTGCTGACCTAATTAATACCTTCTATTTTCTGTTTTCTATTTTTATAACATGGTCAGGTTCCAACAAAGTTTTTCCTTGAAATTGCCAGGAGAATCACACAATTAATCTAAAACTGCAAAGCACTCAAGTTTCTATCACAAAATTTTTTGGTGTCATCTTGACTGAATCTGTTAGATCTCACTGAAATCGAGAATGAGGCATATATTACCGTAACCACATCACATTCTATTGGGTTTACAGATTTAATCATTTATCATTTTAAAGATGCCTGAAGGGGGGTAATTTTAATGTATCTTTTTAAATATGCCAGAAATTCACATCCTTCCTTGTTTTAGATGATACCATATACAGTTTTATTTTATTTGGTTAAAAATTGTTAATCAAGCACCAACAAAGTTGCAAATGGGATAAAGCTCCTGCTCTCTTGGAGCTTATATCAGAGGTAGACAATAAGCAAAAATATATAAAATTAAATTTCAGATTATGATAAGTACTGTAGAGAAAATAAAACAACAGTTATTTGTTCATTATCTATTTTCCCTTTAGGTCATAACCTCCATGGTGATAGTAGCCATGTCTGTCTCAGTGCTAGCTCCTCATAGAAATTTGATAAGGTTTATTGATCAGAAGAATGGATGGACAAATGAAAGGATAGCTGAACTGATGGGCAGATAGACTAATAGCCATGTATATCCTTCACTAAAAAATTCCTTGGCTCAAATATACATTTATTGAGTCCCATTGTGTGCCAGATACTGGGAGCAAAGATGAATATCCTTGCCCTCAGAGAACTTGCACACAGGTTTCTAAAAAAATAAGAACCCTCTCATGGAGGTATACATGTGGTGCTCTGTGCTTAACTAGGGGGTATGGGGAAGAGTTGGGGGAAATGGTAGTGCAAGAAAAGCATACCAAAGGAAGTGAAATTTGAGCTGAATCATGAAGAGACTGCCAGGTCCAGAAAAGGCGTTCTAGGCAGAGAGACCAGCTTGGGGATAGGAAAGTAAAGGAACACCAAAACAGTCTTTTGTTAGGACAGAAACACAGGTAGGAGTGATGGTGATGAGGCTGGAAAGAGACAGGAGCCAAAAGTTGATCTGCTTCATCTGCATATGTCAGCTCTTTCATTGTGGAAATCTGATGAGCTTATCAGACAGGTTCTAAAGGTCAGCAAAGCTGAATGATTAGGGACATTGAAGTAGTTTAAATGAGTTGTTGCCTAGAAACCTTGTTTGGCACAAAAGCATCTTTTTTCCACGCGTTGCTTTGTTTTTCATCCGGGGGTATCGGATTCTGTGTCCTCCTGTGACTCAGAACTACAAGCAGACCGTTCTCTGAACAGGCACACATGAGGCTACCCAAGTGGTCCATTTGTCCCACTGCACGCCTGCTAATCCCCAATTCAAATCTGCTCTGCTCTGCTCTGCATGTGCTGTGCCTCATCACCACAAACCTGCTCTGCTGGTTAATGTTCGCTTCTTCCAGAAAGGAGAAACATGTAGGCACTGGTGAAGCGGAAAGGGAATGCTCTCCAGCTCTTTAGTGAGCTGCCTGTAGAAAAATACAGCCTATCCTAAGGTTGCTTTTATACTTTAGAATTCACAAAGAGGAGTGTCTTAATTAATTTTACTTACTTGGGAACCTCCAAATTTATCGGTGCCCCAGTATTAACAACCATATTAGTTTTTTTTTCAATTTAAAAGAAATATATGCACACTACAGAATATATATAAATCAGAGAAAATACAAAGAATATAGTTTAAATTATGGTAAATCAATCACTTAGAACCAATTTTAATATTTTGTAGTATTTCCTTCTAGGCTTTTATCTATGAACACATACACTCACATACACCTAAAAATTCATCATTTCTGCTTCTACCACAGCATCTGAAACATCTATGTGTTGATAACTGTTCAATGAATAAGTGAATGAATATAATTTTATTTTACACTTTAGAATGATACTTATATACATTATAAAATTTCACTTTTTAAAATCTTATTCAACATAGTAGGTGTATTTTTCTATGACATTTTTATAGTGTTTTTTATAAATGCACAAATACTATTTTGTAGAATAATGCTGATGTGAACATTGAGTACATAACCCTACATTTGCATCTCTGAAGATTTCCTTAAGCTGAATTTCTAGCTGTGAAATTAATATGTGAAAGAAAATAAACTTTTTAAGGCTCCCAGAGTCATTCAATGTCGATGAACTTTCCAAACTGAAGTGATATTTAGGAAGCGGGCCTCTGAGAGTGACCTGGCATCCTGCAGACAACAAATTCTCTGTGTGCTGGGTGACTCATCCTCTTTGATGAGCATTGGCTGCATAATGCACTCAGACCCAGGAGAACCTCCTTCCCTCTCCAGCATTCGTGGGCCACCCCTGGGCTGTATCCCACCAGATTAAGTTCCAGCTCCAGCTCAGTCACTCTGGTCCTCCACAAAGGCTCAAGGCAGAGACTTAATCTTGAGTATTGCATTCCATTTAATTTTCACTAAGCATTGTCTTTACTGTTTTCCTACATTCTATAACCATATCTATTCTAAACCAATTCAGTGTCATAAAGTTTCCCTCCCTCCATATTATGTGCGGTTTGATGTTAGAATTCAAAAGGGTGGCTTTGTTCCCCTTTAGGACAACATAACTTGCACCAAAAAAAATCTCATTTAAATTGTATTCTATGTCTTTGGTGACACTATGATATGTGCCATTCCAATTGCATCCATCAAATATGTGCATGTTACTGTGCTGAGCCTGGGAATAAATCTATTTTTTTAAGGATTAAAAATCTGTTTTACAAAATTCAGATTCGTGACTATGATGTCTTTACCCTACTTTTTTTTCCCTGGAAGCCTTTCCTGACTATCAACCCCACTCCTAACTATATTTTACTTATTTGTCTTAAATGTTTGTCTCACTATACTAGAAGTATAACCATGACAAAGCAGTTCATTCATTCATTCATTTACTCAGTATTTAATAAACACCTTCAGGTGTCTAAAATTGTGACAAGCATGAGGTGGGGGACTAAGACTGCTTTTCAGAAGCTTATAGTTGAATTAGAAACATCAAATAGTTAATCAAAAATATAAAGCAGGCTGTAATTTTAAAATACTAAAATAACTGAGGCAGGACCAAGTGGATATGCTCTGAAGAAAGTGAAGAGAACAGACTGTGTGAAGTGAGAGTGAAAGCTATTAAGTAGATGAGATTTAAAGTCAGATTGGAATTTGATGGAAGAATTTAAAATATAAAAATATTTGGCTCATCCTGTAAGCCAGCAGTCCCCAAACTTTTTGGAATCAGAGACCAATGCTCCTATGAGAACCTAATGCCTGATGATCTGAGGTGGAGCTGATGCAGTGATGCTAGCCCTGGGGAAAGGCTACAAAAACAGATAAAGCTTGGCTCGCTGGCCCACCACTCACCACCCACTGTGCAGCCCAGTTCCTAAGAGGCCACAGACTGGTACCAGTCCACGGTCTTGGGTGGTTTGGGCCCTTGCAATTAGTAGTGAAGATTTTTGGAAAAGAGAGTAACATGATGAAAAGTTTTATAAAGATTACTGGGAAAAAAAAATTACTGGTGGGCAAAGAGCGAAAATGAAAAACAGTGATGGTAGGACAAATGAGAAGAAACTCTCTGATCCAAGAAGTCAATTAAGCCTGAGAAGAAGAAGGACTAAAGGGAAATGATAAATGAAAATGGGCAAAAGGATGGAAGATGGCACTGTGGAGGCATAGCTGAAGACCGAGGAGTCAAAATGCATTAGCCTCTAATCAGGAAATTCTCAAAATAAAATGTTAGAATAATCGGCTATTAAAGAGGACCTCATTAGTAAGCTATAGGAGACTCTGAGGTTGGCCACCTGAATGGGAAGGATAGCAGTGAGAGATCCATAAATACAGGATAAAGACAGCTGAGATATTCTATGCAAAGCTAAACCAATTTTAAGAGCCCAAATAAAAAGAAATAAAAATAAGAGGAAAAAAAAATAATAGCTGCTATTTTAGATAAACCCTATATGGGTTATCTCTTAATTTACTTAAAGCAGATGGCTGGACCCAGGACTGACTAATTTATTACTATCCTGCCATTCAGAGTCAGACTCTTCCTTGGGTTACTAAGCAACTCTGATGGGAAATGTCAGATTGCATGAAATTTCCTGATTAGATCGTGTGACTCAAGCACATCCCACTGAAAATAATTCAAATACTCAAAATTGCTTATCCTAGACCATAGCTGACAGTTTTGGTCTCTCCCTGCTCACAGGAGATGAATGGGTGGGCCTTTCCCTATTTCTGGCAGTATGGCAGGAGTTCTAGGAATAAGGAAGGCCAAAATAAAGAATGAGAGAGGATTTGAAAGAGAGCTTGGGAGTCTGGCATGTCAGATTTTCTCTCATTGTACTAAGTACTTCCCAAATGTTTTCTTTAAGGGAATGAAAGTAGAAAAGCATTTAAAAAGGAGCTTTTGAACTTCTCTAGCAAGTAAGTAGACTGAGTCAGCAAATTCATCTAATAAGTTGAGTAGCATTTGAGATAACATTAGAGAACTGAAAATGTTTGGACAGAATCAGGAGTTAGGATGGTTTGTGATCTGAAGAGAAAAATAGAATAATATGACAAAAGCTATAGTTAACATTTTTTGAGGAGGAATCCCTGTAGGAAATATCATTATCCCATTGTACAAAGAGAAAACTGAGGATTTCAAAAGGATGTAAGTTAGGTTACACAGCTATGCACACTATTATGGAACAATTCCTATGGATTGGTCAAAGTGTAAGAAAGTCATTGGTCAGAAAAGCAAAGGGCAGCAAGCTGCAAATGCCAAAATTAGAGCATGCAAGGTGCTTTCCTATGGCACTTTTTATGAGCAGGCACAGAGATAAGACTAACAAAAGAAGTGATTGCTTAATGCAGAAGGGAGTATTTGCCAAATACAATGTGGTATCCTGTACTGAATTCTGAAATAGAAAAAGGACATTAGTGAAATATAAAAAAAATCTGGGGTTTAATTACCAATGTTGGCTTCTTGGTGGTGATGGATGTACCATAGTATTGTGAGATTCAGGTAAGGGATATAGGAGAATTCTCTCTACCATCTTGCATATTTTCTGTAAATCTGAAATAAATTTATTTTCTTTCAAAATCAAAAGTTATTTAAATTTTTTAAGGAAAGGCTGTTTGTGACATGTTTACAAACATTCTTCAAAACTGTGCCATTTAAAATGAAAATGACAAGGGTAAAACTGCATTTTTGCAGCTGGCCATATTTCTTGACAGACAATAGTATTACTAATGGTAATTATTGTAACTAACATTATTGAGTACTTACTATAATCCAGCCTCCATTCAAAGAACATTAAACACATTGCCCGCATATCATCTTTAAGACAAAACTTATGAACTAAGAAGGTGTTGTTATTATTATCCCAATTTACAGGTGAAAAAAGCTCCTGAAATAGTGCCTAGAATCTGGTAGGTGATTAAAAATTACATCTTTTTATTATAGAGGCTAAGAAACCTGGCCAGCTTTTCAACAAAGTCATTATTCAAATCCAAACCTAAAAGGCTTCCAATCCCATAGAGTTACTGACTCTATGACTCGGACATGTTTGAATCAAACAAAAGCTAATATCAGGGAGTGGATTTAAAAGTTTGTTGAAAAGTACACCATATCAACTTAAATTTTAAAATATATAATTAATAGTTTATTAGGAATTTCAAAATTATTAAATCAAATGGAATAATTTGAAGACACTGAGGTTGTATAGCACTGTATTAAGGTCAATTTTTTTAAAAAGACTGAAATCCACCTTTTTTAAGAATCCTAGGATACACTTCTAGGTACAAGAGCCAAATGAAAGTAAGCAGAGACAATTAGGGGAACTGTTAGTCCCCAGTAACTATGGGAGCCATTGGGAAAAGAGTGTTTTCCAATCTCCCTTGGGATCAAATGACTACAACTCACTGCACTAGACAGATTCCCAAAATGAGAAGCATCTCCTCAGGAGGGGAAGGTGGAAGGGACAAATCATAAAGACATTCTTCTCATGACTAATGCCCAGGGTGAAAATGATTGCAAGGAGAAGGGGGAAGCTGTTGGTCAGCCCCCTTACTCATCCACAATCAATCTCACTCCATAGACTTTTATTCAGCATTTTTTTAGTATCAGAGATGATGCTAAACTCTGGGGAAGGCACAAGGATGAAAAAATATGCAATGCCTAACTTCAGTGAGTTTATACCTAGGAGTGTATTTCACCAGAAGAAATTAAAGCAAACATGTGGCATAGCAGAGTACCTTGAGTTCAAATCTCAACTCTATTCCTCATTCCATCTCTGGCATAAGTTGTAGGCTCTCTTTGGACCTCAGTAAGAATATGATCATCAATATTTGCCTGGGAAGATTGTTGTGAGGATTGAAAATGAGCTGTCTATAACGTCTGATGTAGACAGTAAAGAGAAGTCCTATCATAAACCCATTTTGGTTTTTTTTTATTCTTTTTTCTTTTTTTCTTTTTACTTTTTTTCTCCCAACTCTTTATTTTAAATTAGACTTTGGCCTCAACTGTAATAGCAAAAAGGATGTCACAGCAGAGAAGCTAGAATTATTTGGGGCTTCAGAGATTACAGCATCCCAGGAGCAGGCAAGATAATGACTACTGGAGTGGGGGGAGGTCAAGAACAAACTTGAGACCCTTACCACATTATTATCTTACCTGCAAGCCTCCAACCTTTGCACAAAGATGGGGTTGCTGAACTCTAGACTATACATTGCTGACACAAAGCTGTTTAGAACCCGAAAAAATGGAAACTCCTGTAATTCACCTAGCCAAAACTGAAAAGTCTTCTAATTTGCACAAGAAATTTAGGTCAGCAGAAGCCTTGCCCTTTCCCACCCCTATCTTAGACTAAAATGATTGAAAATAATTTTTTTAAATAATAAAAACATATTGGATTTCATTAATCAATGTCACCATAATAAATAAAAAAAATAACAATAATAATAATAAAACATAAACAGAAGAAAAAAAGAAAAAAATTTAAAATAACAAAACCAGTTGAGAAAACAACAAACCATAAGCCTGGAGTCATGTCATTTATTAATTTATTCATTTATTCAACAACTATTTATTCAGCCTTTACAGTGTTCTCTGGAACATTTTCTTCACCCTGTATCCCTGGGGCTGCCTTTAATCTCTCTATTCCACCTTGCTGACCTGCATGCCTCTAGTTTATAATCTTTTTATTGTTCCTTAGCAATGTGTCACTTTCTGAGATGTAAAGGACCATCTTTGTCTTCTAGAATAGAATACAATTCTACACTCCCCTACCCCCCAGGCTTTACTTCTTCCTTCTTGCTTAATTCAAAGCCCTTAATTCCTTCATTGTTCAGCTCCTCTTGATTCTCTTCTCAGATATCATATCACCAAACACCCACACAGCAGCCCCTGAAGAGAGTAAAAGAGGCTGGAAGAATGTAACTCATTTGCCTGTGGAGATCCAATTCATAAGTAGTCCAACTCAACAAATTCTGTAAAAATAATAATGCTAACAATAACAGCTAACACTTGAAACTGAGATTAGAGACAGGTTAGTTATTAGTAATGACTAAGTCTAAGGACTAACAGTGGTCATGAGTGACATGAGGCAGGGTCAGGGCAAGGTTATCGGAGGAGGAGAATCCAAAGAAAATCAAGGCCAGATATTGAAAAAATTACCTATTTTCATCAAGAAGTATGGCATAAATAGTGAGGGAGAGAGATATCTGAACCTAAAATCGTAAAGAATGAGGGTGTGTGTTGGAAGAAGGAGGCAGTAGAAGACAACAAGGTGAGTTTTAGTCTGATGACTTGAGAGTCAAGAATTGCTTAGGAGAGCTAAGGAGAGGGAGAAAAAATGGTCTGGAAGCAGTAATGAGGATATCCCCATGTTAATCTGTTCAGGCTGTTGCCATTGGGGTGATGTGAAATCTGGCATTGCCCTAGTGACACGAAGGGGGTCCTTGGTTCTTCCTCACCAGTGCAATAAAGAATTAAAAGTTAGCATGATTTAGAAAAAGTAAGATTTATGAAAAGTACATTTTAAGAGATAGGCCACACTAAGGAAGCTTGCAGCCCTGTGGAATTTGGGAGGTGAAAAGATGACAGAGTACACTACAAAGGCAGAATTGTTTTTCAGCAAAGAGAGCTGTAACTGAACAGAAGTGGGAAGGTCTGTTTATATTTGCGCCTTGATGGGAGATCCTAAATGATCTGTTTGTGAGGTTACCTCGACTGACAATTGGTTGCCATATAACACTTGCCTATTGCTCATGTGCTTACCCAGAATTCAGTCTGTTATAATTAGATTCATGAACTTCCAGGCATAATCAGGATATTACAATGATGGTATAATGAGGTTGAAATTATGGGCAGGTTAGGGTAGTACTTTCTGGCCACGCATTTGTGGCTGATTTAGCCAGCAGCTTTTATGATCTATGTGCCTTAGGATTTGGGGTCATTTATTACCAAAAAAAAAAAAAAAAAAAGGAGGAGGTGCTTTGGGGAGGTCCTAAAGGAAGATTTTCAAGGGAGATTTCTATGGTTACAAAGCTGGGCCTTCTCTCCTGTTGCTCATGATGATCTAACTACCTAAAAAGCTACTATAGACCCAGTGACATACAAACAACAAACATTTATTTCCCACCATTCTAGAGGCTGCAAGTCCAAGACCAAAAAGCTGGCAGATTCAGTCTCTTGTGAAAATTAGCTTCCTTGTTCATAGATGGCCATCTTCTCCTGTGTCCTCACTAGGCAAAAGGGGTGAGGGATCCATCTGAGTTCTCTTTTATAAGGGCACTAATTTCATTGAGAAGGGCCCCACTCTCATAACCTAATCACTTCCCAAAGACCCCCAACTTCTAATACCATCACATTGGAGGTTAGGTTTCAACATATAAATTTGGGGAACAAATATTCAGTCTACAATACCCACTCCACTTGTAGGCCCATGATATAAGCAGTAAGGGAGAGAAAATGGCCACCACCTGCAAAGCAACCACTGTCTTTGGGAGAAGCAGGTCTCCACTATAGCATGAAGTTGAGGAAACTATTCAGAAAATTCTAGAGGGGATGCTGCCAAGTCACTGTGGAAGGGGTTCAGAAGTTGGGAATAGGTGAGACATGGAGTCAGAAAAGTAGTATACAAGGCCATGTGGAAATCAGAGTCCAAAAGATGAGAGATGATCTGAGAGACCAGGATCGATGTAAATGGGGAGAAAGGCATGATGGGATTAGTACCAGAACCGAGAGCGGATAGCAGTGGCGCAGTTGTGGGTAATGGTGGCCAGGGGGTGAGTATTTCCCAGGAATACTCAGAGTTCTTGCCCTTTACAAATTTATAATCTGTTAGGGTAGACCCATATATAGTAACAGAACAATGAACCTTTGGAATTCAAAAACTATGGAAGCCTGTAGAAGGAAAGGGCCAGTGGAAACCTGGGGGAGATGGGGAGAAGGAAAGGAAGGGGAGAGTATGGGTCCCAGGCCTGACCGATCCCAAATCTGGCTGTGATTACTAGGCTCGCAGCTAGTAATAGGACCATGGATTTAGAATGTTACATTAGTGTAGTAGGGTGCCTACTCCTAAAATATGTAAACATAATTCAGCTTATTGTATCACGCATATGTGGCTGAATGTCACTATTGCACTCTGCTGTGTGTGGAGCCATGTGGTCCCCTGGAGCACACAAAAAGGGGAGCACAAGAAGAGCAGTAGGAAAAGTGTGTTCAATACCACACCCCCCACAATAGACTACACTTCCCCCAGTAGAACTGGGCTCCACACAATAAAATTGGTGCTTGGCGTTTCTTTCTCATGTCGGCCTTTTGTGCATTCTTCCAACTGGGCTTCTCACCATCAAGCCTTCCCATCTCGATCCACTTGGCACTAACACTTAACGCAATCAGTGGGGATGAAGTAAGTAGGGTCCCCATGTGGAGAAAACCTGGATGGAGGACGTGTGGCGCCCCCCTCCTAGTGTTATCCCATGGCCACATATCTGGCCACATGGACACCCCTGGAGGATTAGGATGCAGTGAAGCTGCGTCCAGAGGACATCTGGAAAATTTCCCCACCACTCACTGGAAGAAGCAGGTCGGGTGACCCAGATGTCCCTGGCAGTGCTGTGGCAGGCCAGCCTGGAGGTTCAGGGTCAGGCTCAGTGGGTGCAACAGCTACAATGCCAGGAAGAAGCCCTGGATCAGCGGCTGGTGGCGGCAGAACGTGTGCTTCAGGATATTGATGGGTCGCAGCCATCGTCCTGGTCTGGAAGCCCACCAGCGGTACTGCGGCAGGTTGAAATGGAAGAGCCATTGGCCCTGGGGGTGAGGAGGGCAGAGGGCAAGCTGACGGTGCCCTCCCAACCCAGGTTAAAAAGCAAAACACCTTGATCCAATATACCCTTGAGTGACTCCGAGACTTGATGAAACAGGTATGGCAGAGAGCCAGGGAAACAATCCCAAGGTGGGATGACAGGGATGAAGGAACTGAATTATCTCTGGAAGAGATGGCTCAGCTGGCCTTCATGATGTTGATACTATCCCTCAGGCAGCGCCTCCGGAATCTGGTGCTTATGGGACGGGGTGCAGACAATCACTCCCTCATTAACTGGCTCACGTCTGCTGCGCAGACAGTGTGGGCCAACTGGAGAGAGAGAGCTGCCAGAGAAAGTGAGCAGATGGACCACATACTTAGATCTAGTCCAGATAATTCGGGAAATGGGCATGCGACAGATGATGTTTCGCGCCCAATATACAAGCACTGATGAAAAGGTATTTACAGCCATATGAAGGACTTGATTTTTGACTTCTGGGCCCTGCCGGTACTTTTGGCACCATAGGGGCTCTGCTGGCCCCTCACATGGATAGGCGGATCCATGAGATGATGTCAGCTATGGCTAGGTTGGGGGATGTGGAAGGGAAACGCAAGGAGCATTCTACCCAAGTGTGTGCCCTACTGCCTGCCTCACTCCCAGACAGGCCAGTGCAGAGATGGAGGCATGGCCAAAAAGTGGGGCAGAGCAGTGCCCACCTCCTTTGGCTGTGAAAGTGAACCACAGAAAGATGTGGTTTGATCTCCTTGCGGTAGGGGTTGCTGCAAGAAAAACTGAGAAGCAACCTAATGAAGTGCTGCTGGCACTTTGGAATCAGCTGTGCTCTGACCAGCAATTCACACCTATTTCTGGGAAAGCCACAACCCATGAGGTGCAGCTGGCTGATTTTCTCCCTGATTACGGATCAGGTCGGGGCACCCAGCTGGCAGGGGAGCCAGTTGACCTGTGGCCAGTAAAGAAGCCTGATGGCTCCTGGAGCATGACAAATGACTATTGAGAGCTGAATAAGGTTACGCCACCCCTGCATGCTGCCATGTTGAACGTCACATACATCATG
This sequence comes from Macroglossus sobrinus, assembly GCA_004027375.1. NCBI lineage: Eukaryota > Metazoa > Chordata > Mammalia > Chiroptera > Pteropodidae > Macroglossus > Macroglossus sobrinus. The sequence goes on along the minus strand of PVKZ01000705.1, from coordinate 431,163 downwards.
GACCAGTTGTTACATGAACTTGGACAATACCATTATGTGGTGGACTTGGCAAATGCCTTTATCCCTATTGCCATAGCTCCAGAGAGTTAAGAACAGTTTGCCTTTACCTGGGAAGGGCGACAGTGGACATTCCTCGTCCTTCCCTAGAGCTATCTGCACAGTCCTATCTTGTGCCATGGTCTTGTGGCTCAGGATTTAGACACATGGAAACGACTGTCCACAGTGTGCTTGTATCATTATATTGATGATATAATGCTAACTTCTGATTCCTTACAGAACGAGAAGCAGTGGCGACCAGCCTGCGAGAAGTTCTTGCCACCTGGGGTTGGGCAGTCAACAAGGACAAGGTCCCAGGACCTGGATTCTCTGTCAAATTTTGGGATGTTGTCTGGTTGGGTAAGACAAAAGTAATGCCGGATACAGTGATTGATAAGATACAGTCATATTCCTGACCTGAGACTATGAAGCAGCTCCAAACCTATTTGGGACTACTGGAGTTTTGGAGAATATTCATTCCCCATTTGGCCTTTTGATGTGACCCCTGCACCGTCTAGTGCAACAGGGTGCACAGTGGGATTGGATCCCGTAGATAAAGGAAGCCTTAAAGGCTACAAAGCAAGCTGTAGCACAAACCCAAACTCTATGTGTTGTAGATCCAGCCCTCTCATTCCTGCTTACAGTGCAGGTGAGTGATGCAGAGTTTGGAAGGGGCTTGTGACAGAAGCACTGGTCCCAGAAGATACTGATAGGCTGGTCCCAGTTTTAAAAAGGTACAGAGGCACAGTATTCTCTGATAGAGAAACAACTGACTGCTGTATACATAGCCCTCCTGTCCAGAGAAGCCATCACCGGTCCTAATCCCATAATCGTGTAATCTACATACCCTGTGGAGGGGTGACTGCAATCTTGGGTGAAGGCACCCTGTACCAGAATTTCACAGACTTCTATGCTGTCCAAGTGGAGGGATATACCTAGAGCAGCAGGTTCAGTTCTCTGTGGGCCCCTTATCTGGTTAACTGTACCCACTATTGGGACAAGTGCAGTTCCAAGTAGAGCTCCTGGCAGAGCCTGCTGAGATGGGAGACATACCGAGTCTCTATGTAGAGGGTTGGACTCCCATCCCTGAGGATGCCTGGTACACAGCTGGCTTGTACTGTGGAACAGGTGGTGAAATGATGGGGACTATCGTTGACATGGCCACAAGTACAAGTTGCCATGTCACAATGTCCCTAGTGTGCTGAGCAGCACCCAGAGAGACAGAAGGTAAAGAGCACCCTGGGGTGAGCCCCTCCAGGAATGGCAAGTGAATCGTGGGCCCAAGATAGTGCCCTCTGGGCCAGATCCTGCGCTGCAATCCTATAAGGGTGGAGTGTGGGTGCCAGGCCTAGCTGAATCTCAAGTCTGGTTGGTCCAAGGTCTGGCTGGTCCAAGGTCTAGTTGGTCCCAAGTCTGGCTGTGATCCAGGCTCACAGCTAGTAATAGGACCCTGGATTTAGAATGTTACATTAGTGTAGTAGGCAACCTGCGCCTACAATATGTAAACATAATTCAGCTTATTTTATCATACATGTGTGGCTGAATGCCACTATTGTACTCTGGTATGTGTGTAGCTACATGGTCCCCTGAAGAGCAGAAGAAAAACGCAAGAAGGGGAGCAGGAGAAGTGCATGCAATACCACTGGGCTCCACAATAGAACGGGGTTCCACACAATAAAGTTAGTGCCTGCCATTTCATTCTCATGTCATCCTTTTGTGCATTCTTCCAACTGGGTATCTCACCATCGAAACTTTCCTTCTCGATCAGCTTGGCGCTGACAAGGAGGGAAGGTGAAAGGACAAAGGGAGACAGAGGATGGAAATAGACTTTCATAAAACTGTTGCCATCACCAGAAAAAAATTGAGATGCTTCTCTAATGGCAATGAGTCTTTGTCTTACACTTTATCTGCCAAAAAAACAAGAAGCAATACAATGAGTCTTTGTATAATAGACATTAATTGAAAAAGTTGTGCAATATTTTATATTCACATTATTTGAATAGTCTTTGATCTTGCCAGAGTTAAATTTATTGCTTTTAGCTAGAGACCTTTGGAAGATTTATGCAGCAAATGGTGAATATATTATTGTCTTTAATATAACTTATAAATTCTAAATAAATGTTAAGTTAGAGAATTTCTGAGGGTAAAAAAGTAAGAAACATTTTAAAGTCAAGAGTATAATACACTTCTATCTCTCTGTTACCTGAAATGTCTAAAATTACCTCCAGTATTTGTAGTGATAGGTACAGGAAAAGAATTAAATAAGTGGATCCTTCTCTGACTCCCTGTCTAAATTAGCCACACTCCTTTTATGTCAACATTTGTTGAGTGCTTAAGTATATCTCATATAATCCTCATAACAACCTGAAAGATGATAATTTCCATTTTATAGACAAGAAATTTAATGCTCAGAAAGACCAAATAACTTGCCAGCATCCCACAACCATTGAACAGCTAAAAAAATTCACAATGGTCTGTTAAAGCAACTGCCTCTTCCCTGTTAAAAAAAGAAATGGGCCAAAATGGAGTCACTTTTGCTAGGCCACATTACCAAGTCAAAACTTACTAACTAACCTAATTGCAGTTACAGCCTCTTCCAGGAGTGGAATTTTAAACTAATCAGTCTGGATTTTTCTGATCCACACTAGTGAGATAATCTGCCTAATAAGACCCCTGCCTTTCTCAAAGGAAAGGGGTCCATGCCTGACATAACCCTCTCTTTTAATTTCTTAGTTCTACTCTCTTTCTCCCTATAAAAACCTTTTGTTTTGTACAACTCATTGGAATTCCCTTCCAGTTGCTAGATGGGACGCTGCCCGATTTGTGACTCACTTAATAAAGCAAATTAGATCTTCAAATTTATGCAGTTAAATTCTGTTCTTTAACATCCTTTCCACTAGATGTATCACACTAATCAGTAATCCATTTCCCTCTTCCAGTAGTTTTAAGGAGGAAGACTAGTTGATTAAGTCCAAGAAGTTTTTTACATGGTTGTTGATACATAAAGCGGAAGAAAATACTATGGAAAGGAATCTCCCTCCCAGAAAGCCTGCAGATTATAAGCTAGTTTAACATAGAGAAGTCTGATTGGTTTTAGTAGAAGAAAATGTATTGAAGACAGGCTGACAAGATGGCCAGCCAAGAAAACCCAAATGAGAACACTCATTACCACACCATGACTAGAGAGTTGCTGTTGAAAATAGGCATAGTCTAAAAAGCATCCCCATTTCAAAAAACAAATTAAAAAGCATCTGTCTAGCCATAGAAACAGACTACTACTCAAATGTAGAACATTTACTCATTTTAAAGTAAATCTATTGAGAACACGTTTTACAAACATAAACAGATTCTATTGGGGGTGTTGATGTAAAAAATGTCCAAACCTATAAAGCATTTTCATAAGAGTTTATTTGAGCCAAACTGTTGACATATGCCAGGAAGCAAAATCTCAAATACTCGGGAGAATAACAATTTTGCAGTTTCTTTTATGCATTTTAAATTAAAGAAGAGTGAGTCCACAGATGGCTTCTCTTCAGCCTCAGCCTGCACATCCCACCACTGCTGGGGAGCAGCAGCCCTGGCCAGCCCTCAAAGCCTCCTGCACACCTCCCGCCTGAGCCCGGATTCCACCTGCTGCTATCCATTCAGTTCGCTGCTAGTCCCGAGGCTCACATGAGACAGATGAGGAATTTTATGCTCTCTGAGTGACATACTTCCACAGACCATATATTGATACCTGGGCATTGCATAAAGGGGTAAACACACTTGTTGGCTATGATCTGGTTCCAGAACCTAAAATCATTGATGCTGCTTTGTGGGCATGTAGATGTTTAAATGATTTCGCTAGTGCTGTTCACATCTTAGAGGTTGCTAAGGACAAACAGGACCTCATAAAGAAATCTAGCCTTCTGTCATTTGGGAACAAAGACCAACTTTAAATGGACTGGGAATCTCCACTCCAGAGAAACTTGGCCTTGACAAACTGTAAACCCCATGATGGGCTGCCCAAGGATTTACTAATAATGCTGCTTAATTATAAACAATCACCTGAAATACTGATGATAACATATTATCTTATTTGAACAAGATTTTCTTTATTGAGTACCAAGCCATGTAATGGCAACTTGGACTTTAATAAAAAGTAAATGAGTTTGAATTGAAAATAAAAAGAAATTCAGGAGGGAATATAAGAAAGATTACATGAAAGTGGGGGGAAACAAAGAGGGGATTGGATTATGGGATAGTTAAGATTCTGTGCTCTCTAGAGAGTGATTACATCTTAGAAAGAGGGGTGTGACTGGGTGGTTCATGCATTAGGAGAGGTCTGAAAAGAGGCATTTTAAAGGTGTGTTAACCTAGGTGCATAGAAACAATGGACAGGGCTTGTGTAAGCAAAGATAAACCTTTTACTGAAAAGTTTTATGCCTGGGGCATGACTATCCATCATGACTTGCACAGTTAGGAATTTACGATGTATTACATTACCTCTTTTTCATTCACAAGGGTGATTGGAGACAACATATCAATCTCCATTCGTATCTATGAAATTCAGATAAAAAATCTAAAGAACCCTAATGCACATCAGATGAACCCCAGGGTTTTGAGAAACCGTTTTAAAACCTAAATCAATTAAAGTTATTTATTAGTGTCAACAAAGAACATCTAAACCTACAGAAGAATATTATAAGAATTTCTTGGAGCCAAATTTTTGAGAACATGCTCTGATGCAAGGTCTCAACAGGTTGAGAAAATACTCCTCCAGAGAATGGTAGTTTCCAGTTCCTTTTAGAATCAAAGAAGAAAATGTAAGGAAGATACATGAAATTTTTTGGTCATAGATTAAGGAGGCAGGAGAAAGCAAAGCGGGAAATCCCTAAGATTGGTTAGAAAGCAAAACAGAGAGATACTAATTTATTTTACATTAGTGGGTACAGGGTAGATGACATTTAACAACTACAGCACAGAGAGATGATATGCGGGCAACAAGATAACAAGGAGGAGTTTCAGTGTCCTGGTGCTCTGGTGCCAGTAGGTCTGTTTATGAGGGGTCTGAAAAGAAAATTACTCTGATATTTTAAAGATATGTTATTCTAGATGCACAAGAACAATGGACAGGGCTCACTGAAGGTAAAAATTAACCTTTCTCCTGGGGTGTGAATACCCACCATGACCTGCCCAGTCATAAATAGGAATTTATGATCAGACCATCCTGTGTGGTTACTTTTGGTAACTGAGCAATTAAGGCCTGCCATGTAGTCCCCAGAGCTTGCCAGGTCTGCTCTGTAGCTTCTTTTCCATTCACATTAGTATTCCTTTGCATGGCTGTCCTATCTGATATTTAAACAATTTCTTCTTTTGCGTTTGGTTACTTTCTATTTTTCTCCAATGTAAATAATGCTGTGATTAATACTCTTGTGCATACATTTTGGCATAATTCTTTGATTGTTTCCTTAGAATAAATTCCCAGAAACTCTGGGTCAAAGCCAGAGACACATTTTTTAAGCTTTTGGTAGATACTGCCGAGATGCCCACCAGATATTCGAATACCAGGGTAAGATTTCTTGCTCAGTGAGAGTTTAGGACTGTTCTCAGAGTAACTAAGGAATAGATTAGGTACAGAATTTTGGGTTTGAGACACAGCATTACCATTTTTTAGCCTCATGACCTTGAGCAAGTTACTTAATCACTTTTTCTGATTTCTTATCGATAAAATAGGTTTTCTTAACTATAAATATCAGTACTCACTTTATAGAGTTGCTGTAAGCATTAAAGTGAATTAATATTTGTAAGGCTTTTAGAACAGGGACTGGTTCATACTAAGCTTTATATAAATGTTCACTATTATAATTATCCCTAGTTTTTAGATTTTGTACTTCAAACCTATTTATAAAAGAATTAAGCCAGTCAATATGAATTTGCCTTTTTTTTTACTTTTTCCAAATAAGAACATTTTTAAAAATTCAAAACATAAGCAACATTTCATAGGGGAAAAAATGTATTTTTTAATAACACTAAAAATTTAGGAAGAAGATATTGTCAGAATAAATAACGTTATTATATTTAGCTTTAAAAGGTATTTTTTATATTATACTTATTTTTCTCATTCCTTCATGCAACATTGAACATGTTATTAATTCATTATGTTTGAGAAACACTCGACAGCCATATTCTCCAAAACATTTATTTATTTATTTATTTATTTATTTATTTATTTATTTATTTTACTAATTAATCATTTAAAATAAGGGGAAAAGAAACATTCTTTTATATGGCTCTGGAAGTGAAGCCAAATCCCATTTTCTTGCTGGGACACTTGACATTCCTATCTTTATTCTGTTAGAATTCTGAGTCCCTAGAAAACTGTTGAAGTTGTCAATTTAAGAAACATCCAAACCTGAAGAGAATTTTTATGAGTTTATTTGAGCCAAACTAATGACATGACAGGAAGCAAGATCTCAAATACTCCAGAGAATGACAGTTTTGTAGTTTCTTTTTTACATTTGAAGTTAAGGAACTAACTAAGGAAGATTGTATGAAGGTGGAAGAAAGTAAATTACAGGATAGTTAACAATATTATGTGCTGCCTTGAGGATGATTATGTCTCCAGGGGAGCTAAAATAAAAAAGACCTTTCAAAGGTGTGTCAACCTATATCCACTAAAACAATGGACAGTACTTGCTTAAGGCAAAGAAAACCTTTCTAGGTCAGGGGTGTGACTACCCACCATGACCTGCCCAATTAAGAATTTGTGATGAGGATTGCCCTGTAAGGTTGCTTTTGGTGACTGTAGTTGTATATATCCCCTTTTTATTCCCCAAAGAGGAAATGAAATTCCTGAGCACCTAAGAGCCAAATCATTTGTGGAGGAGCCACGACTCAAATTAACTCCAAGCAAGACCTGAAAAGAAGCACAGAAATGCTTAGAGAAAATATGTGAGCTGCACTAATAGCAGAGATATTAATTGATTAATCTGTAATTGTCCCTGTCTTTAAAAAAAATTTATTTGGAATAAATAATGTTATGTTATTATTTGTGAACCAGTTTTCTAAGTCATTCATTGGTTGTCAGGCACATATTTAACAAATATCTAATAATAATAACTAGCATTTGATGAGAGCTCACTAAGTGCCTTGTCCTGCACACTACATAATCTCATTTCACCATCACAGCCATTCTTTGTGATAACAAAATATTATTCTAATTTCCATTTTTAAAGTGAGAAAACTAAGACCTAGAGAAGTTAAATCTTTTGCTTGAAGGTTATGTAAGCCCAGTCTTAAAAGTAAGACTCTACAGATCTTACTTTTAACCAGTGTGCCACTCACTACAGGTTAAGGAATCTGGGATGCTACTGGTCTCCCAGTGCTTTTTTTAAGGGTCATCTTATTAGCTTAAACCCTGACAGGATTCCACTGTTATTCCTTTGAACCAGGATTTTACCAAAGGCTGGTCTTATAAACATTCCTAGTTCTGTACTTCTTTGGAACAACCTCTAGGGAGACTTTGGGGACAGGCTGAATTTTTCTTTCATTTAGCTGATGGATTTAAGTTTTACTTTTCTCACCTGCCTTGGCATTAATAATAAGACCGTGTTCTTAATATTTTCTGCTTAGTCCATAAACAATATAAAATTCAGTGTGAAAACTCACATAGAAAATCTCAACATTAATATGTTCCAAATATGCAAGGTAGGCATTGACACTTACAAGACTATTGAATACAATATTCTGAAGCAAAATGATCTCAATAAACAGCTCTGAGGCTTTTTTAAAAAGTCTGAATCTTAAAGGATTGGATGATACCAAATCCCGTTTGCTTATTAGCTCTTGTGAGAGAAAAATTTAAAGGAAAAGGAGTTTTTTCTCTTGGCACCAGTCTTCTTCCTATCAGAAATTTTGAGCTGTAAGATCTGTTCTCTCAGCCCATCACCCACTTGAATGGAAAATTAGACTTGTATTTACAATCATTACAGATAGTACTTTTGAAATAAAAACACTATAAACATATTGTTCCTTTATCATAGACTAAAATTATTAAATTGTACACATTTATCCAATTGAATAAAATATTGATATTTCTTAATTGCATTCAAATCGAACTGAATTTTGTGCATAACACATTCATGTTCAAATAAAATGGAATGAGAGAGTGGTGGTTTCAGGGAGGTAGATGGTACCAAAACGTATGACCTCCCAATCCTAAAATAAATCTTCGGGGTGTAATGTACAGTATGGTGACTATAGCTAACAATATTGTATTATACGTTCAAAAGTTGCTAAGAGAGTAAGTCTTAAAAGTTCTCATCACAAGAAAAAAATGTAATTATGTGTGGCTATGGATGTTAACTAATCTTATTGTGATATTTTTGCTATCTATCTATCTATATATACATATCAAATAATTATGTTCTACACCTAAAACTAATAAATATTATATGTCAATCATATCTCACTTTTTAAAAATGGAATGAAATGGGATCTGTAAATAAGTAGTATTATACTAAGGCATGTCAGTCCCATTGACATTCTCCCAGACTTATCACAACTCAGCGAAGTCCCTGGCATATAGTAGATATGACATCAAATTGTTGTTAAATGAATAAAAAAAATGAATTAATGTATAAAAAATGAACACAATTCTCTGTCATTTATATTTTGCTTAATCCATTTTTTCCCAAGGAATACTGTTTTCTTCTCTAATCTGTCAACACTTGTTCTCGCTCATAAAGCTGCACTAGTCTAACAAAACTTCCTTTTGAAAATTAAAAGCGAACATGATAAGAGTCAGAAATCTATGTTCAGAAATTTTATTTTAAGTATTTCTTATTTGCTGTGATTCTAGAAACTAGACTTCAAGTTACAAAAATTAAAACAACCAATTAAGCTTAAAAGCAAACAATTATGTTCCCCATATCCATGGGTTTATATCTAAACTCCATAGAAAACATTTCCATTGTCTTTCTCCTAAATTATTTGAATGTTGCTTTATCTAAGTCTTATAGTTTTCTCATTTATTCCCACATGCCAATTCCATGCACTATTCATAAAAGAAAGCAGTAGCACAGAGTTGATTCTTCAAAATGAGGGTATATTGACTTTTCCCCAATTTCATTTCACCCAGGTATAAGCACCCAAACACTGACAAAAAGACATGAAAAGAAAATGTGATGTGATTGAGAACTACATCTTATATATAGTTTTTTCTTTTTTTAACAATATTTGTGTGTCAGAGTGCTAAATATTTGTGATGCTGTGTTTTTGGAAACACAACTCTAGGAAATGTGAAATATAATTATGTCTCCTAATTTCAGTGAGGCTCACTTTGGCAAATGGCTAGAAATAAACCCAAAATGTGATAGAAAGCCAATTTTTGCTGTATTAAAAATGCAATATTCAATCAAATTAGAGGTTGGTTTCTTGAAATGTCATTCTCCTTCTTTGAATCTCATCACACACACACACACACACACACACACATACACGCTGGGGAATACTTAACAAGAGGTAAGCTCTAAAATTTAAGAAGTTGTTCAAAATATAATGATGCACCTGAAAATAGTTCTCATTCTCTCCTTTATGTGAAATTCAATCACATAAAAAGCAAACAAATGGAGCAAACAATGAAAATGGCACATGGGATTTTTTTTCAATTACTATAAAGAGCACTCTCTAAAACAAAAAGACCATTTATGTAGCAACTGCATCTAATGATGTGCGTTGTTCTCCTGTCAAGCTATTTCTGATTTAAAAGATGCTGCCTTGGAGCTTCACACCATTAAACTCAGCCATTAACTCCTTTATAATAAGAAGTGATTTCTCCTCATAAATGCAAACACAATAATAATCTACTCTTATCTTGATCTTTCTATTAAAAATAAAATTCAAAACTGTGACAATATGGTATTTACATTTTTCTGGACATACTTCATTGAGCCTACTGTGACCATTCTAAAAGCAGCAAAAATAGAAAGTATGACATCTTATTGCTTTAACTAATGTAGTGCTTTAGAATAAAAAAAAAGAGCTAATCATATACAAATGCAGCTTTCATAAAATTCCCAAAAAATATATCTATCAGATTAATCTTCTAGAAAATTAAAATATTAAAATTTTCTTTGTATTCCTTTACATAACAATCTCTTCTCATATTTAAAAGATGAATCAAGAACAATTAAAATTTTGCTCCAAAATACAAAATAACTAATACATCTCTGGATAATACCTGTCCAGGAGAATGACACCAAGATGGATTTCCTTAATTTAAAAGATATGTATATAATATATAAATATGTAAAATATATAATGTTTATTATACATAATATATATAATTAAGTGAAAGAATTTTAATCTAAAATAGAACTAGAGAATATGAAATGGAGAATCTCATGTACGCTCCCACAGAATGGAACTTAAGAACTGAGAAACATTTCTTTTAACTGCCTGATCTACAGAAGACTAAGGCTTATCTACTGACCAATGAACATCTGCCAAGAATTTCTCCCAATGAGCAAGCCAATGAACTTTTTGCTTAGACTCTGGCTGGATTCCTCTTCTTTGAACTCCTTGCTCATAAACACAGCCCGACCCAAGCCTTCCACGGACTCTCCTTTAGCATGCCTTTTCTAACTGTAATTCCTCTGCTATTTCCAAATAACTCAATTTCTGTTAACATAAGCTTTCCTCAGTTTACCTCTATGTAGGTGGAGAATTATGTATACATTACTATCCAAACCTACATAATTTCTGCTTGGAATGAAAAGGTATATGAGACAGTGGTCTCCAACTTTTTGGCACCAGACACTGGTGCTCCTATGAGAATCTAAAGCCTAATGATCTGAGGTGGAGCTGGAGCAATGATGCTAGTGCTGGGAAGTGGCTGCAAATACAGATGAAGCTTTGCTGGCTTGCCTGCCACTCACCTCCTGCTGTGTGGCCCAGTTCCTAACAGGCCACAGACCACTACCCATCAGCGGCCCCCGGGGTTGGGGACCCCTGATATAAGATATAAATGGACTTACTACAGATCCCTGCTTCTCCCAGGTAGATTTAATTGTTTCAATAGGAAATAATCCCTGAACCAAAAGAAACTTAAATACCAATGACAAGCTAGTGGTGATATTTCCAGCTCTTCTGCCACATTCAAAACAGACCACCCACCTTCTCCCATGCTGCAAAACAGTACCACCTTTTTGTGAAAGCTTTGGCATTCCACTTATATACCACTTATGTCCCTGAGGCAATGGGACAACCAGATGACAGATCTCTTTCTGGAGACAATGTAGAAAGTAAAAAGAGCACTGGGTTTTGGGGCCAAATGTGGAATCAGTACATTTGCTAATATTAAATCTTGGGCTAGTTTCTTTATATCGCTCTGAGCTTTAGGTGTCTTCAACTGTAAATGAGGAAAATAAAACCAGCCTCCAGGGTTGCAGTGAAGATAAGATAACGTGTAGAGCTTCAGGCAGTGATGACAGAGAAAGGCAGGCAAGAGAGAAAACCCTCCTGGTGGGGGAAACAGGACAGGTTTCAACATTTGAAATGAAAGGAAGTATTTGTGAGATCTCTGAAAACTTTATCTTGAGCAAATTCTGAACACCACTATCAAGAATGGAAATATTTTTTTTCATGCATTCATTTTTCCATCTGGTACATGTTTACTGAGCTCCTTATTTAGGCTAACAAGTTATGTAACTATAGCTATAAGGCACAGTGCTAGCACTCTAGTGAAAGAGTGAAGGGTGGATTTGGGGATGACAGCAAATTCCTGAAAGCAAGGGGCATTTCAGGTCAAGTCGCATATGGTCAAAAGACATTGCAGGAGAGCTTCAGGACCACATAAGAGTGGTTTGCACCAGTCTCTTTAGAACTATGTAGTGGGGAGCAATTGTAACCCCTCTGGTGGTTTGTATCAGGAACTCAGGAGAATAGTCTGGGAGGTGGATGCATTTAGGTTACAAGGAGTTCCAGGCCTCTTTCCAGACCAGCTGGACCTTCACACTATGAATGGCCTTAAACACCAACTGAAGAGGGCAGTTTAGTTAGAAAGGAGAACCTGCAAGGGAATATACAGTTTTCTGTTCATATATTCTTTCAGATGGGATGAGGGAATCAGATTTATTGTATATTAGATAATATAAATAATGAGTCTAAAAGTTTTAATACAAATTAGAGTAGATAGATGAATAATGAAGTGATCGCTTCTTCTGTTTGATTCTATACATTCTTGATTGTGATGATGATAATAAAACAGTAATTAATAATAATAGTAATAATAATAATAATAGCAGCTACTATTTCCTGGGTATTTCCTAAGTGTCAGGCAATGATTTAAGTGCCAGCATTTAATTTTTACAACCCATAAGATAGACAATATGATTATCTTCATTTCACGAAGGAGCAAACTGAGAAACTGAGAGATTAAGTAACTAGCTGAAGGCCACACAGCTAGTACGTGGTGGAGCTGATTTTCAGATCCAGAAATGCATACAACTCCAAAACCTGAATTCGCTCTTACAACCTACTTGCTTCTTGAATCTCTAAATAGCTCTGTGGACATTCCAAAAACAAACTTATCAAAGTACTATTTATTAATCTCTAGTATTATAAAAATATTATTAACATTTTCTATAACAATGATAATTTTCTATATCTTAAGAGTTTTAGGTCCCAAAGGGACCTTTTAGGTAAATTTGATCAATCCTCTCAATTCCATAAGTAAGAAACTGAGCTATTCCAAGTTCACATGAGCTACAAATAAAATACTGATGGTCCTGTTAAAAACGTTAGATAAAATGGACTTCTTTATATATATTTGCCATTGATAGTGATAATTATAGTTGAAAATAAAATGATGATGTAGTAACAAGATGGTATCAGCCTACCCTGAGATTTAACACAAATAAGATGCTTTCATACCTCACTTACTTCATTGCTACACAACATGATAAAAAGCAAGAGGATTCCTAGACCCTGGCTATTTGGCTCTCCCTTAATTATTCTTAGAGCATCAAAGGTATGTCCTGGTTTAAAGGTATCCTTAGTGGATTAATTTTTATTTAGAAACCTGGTCATCCAAATCTGAATTTAATTTTCTCCCCAACCAAAAGTAAAACCTTTCTAAAAGTAATTGAAAACAAAAGTATTGCCTGAAAAGCAAAAACTAGGCAAAATCAATTATAGAAGAAGACTAATCACTACAGAATAAAGTGATTGGCTAAAAGTAACAGAAAGTTTGGTTTGTGAATTTTTTTCATTGGTTTGTTTTTATCTTCCCATCTTTAATAGGATCATTTTGTTTTCATAACCAGTTTACTGATCATTTGGAAATTTTATTTTTTTTAAAGAAAAGACTATTTATTTCCACTGTAAAATGACAAAATGACATCTTCCTCAGAAGAAAAAGTCATTAACCTCATTAACAACCAAAGAAATACAGATTTAAATGAGATACCAGGTTTATACTATGAAACTGACTATGATCAAAGACATTTTCCCCTCAATTCATATTGTTGATAGGGTGAGAAAACAAGCTTATAGGATATTTTGATAGTACTAAGAAATAAACTAAGTAAGTCTTTGTGGAGGTCATTTGGCAATATCTCCTAAAATGTGCATTTTTTCACGTGCATTTGTTTGACACAGTAATTCCACTTCTAGGAATGTAGCCTCATGTGCAAAGACTTACTTACCTATAATGAGATTGATAACAGGGATGTTTATAACAGCAAGCAACGAAGGAAGAAAGAGAGGAAGGGAGGGAACTTAAAATATCAATATGTTCATCAATAGGAACTGATTAAATAAATAAATATGGTGTGGTGAATTCATAAAAAGCAATGTTACTTTTCCATTAGAAGTGATGATGTGAATATTATTGAAGTGGAAATTGTTCACATATGTCACTAAGTTGTTTAAAAAAAAACAGAATACAAAACTTTTTGTAAGTGTATGCTTGCATTTTTTGAAGTTCAAGAACAGTCAAAACTAATCTGTAGTGATGGAAATAGGAACAGTGCTTGCCTGAAAGGGTGAAGAGTAGGCAAAGAGGGCAGAAACTGATTTGAAAAGAAGGAAACTTTCTGAAGTTATGGAAATGTTCTAATCTGGGAATACGGCTTGAGAGGGAGGAGGAGGGACAGGATGGGTATACATTTGTGAAAACTCATCAAAATGTACACTTAACACCTATACATTCCACTTTATGTAAATTATACTTCAATTTCAATAAAGAACAAAATCCCAAATGTACAACATGATCTCAATTTTATAATCAAAACAAGGTCTGTATACATACATGCAGAAAAGGATTTGGAGAGAATTTTTGGGTGGTGGAATTATGGGCTTTTTTCCTCTTCTTTTTTTTTTTTTAACTTGTCACTGAGCATTGTAATAATTAAAATGAGCACAAATATACGAATGTGTCCAAATGTGCTTCAAGGAGCCTCCCTTGCTCTTATTCTGGATATTCCCTCCCCCTTCTTCAAAGAGTAGTGTGTAGATTGTCCAAGCATCATGGAGCCACCCCAGAGTTCAGTGCCCTGCATTTCGTTGGAGGAAGATAGCTGGGGTCCCGCCAACGTAGAGGTCCTTCATGGTATGCCCTCACTCATGGGTCATTTGTTTCATCTTCCAGACAGCTTCAAATGCCAAAGTTACACTAAGAATTTGGTCATTTTGAGGCACGGCTTTAAGTAGATTTTATTTATAGAACCCAAATCCCTCTCAGGTCCAGAGGAGAAAGCTTCAAATTACTGAAGATAGTGTAAATGTTTATGGCCTGAGAAGGTCCTTTTTGTGTGTCCTGCAAAGTTTCTAAGAATGGTTTTGTTGTTAGTTCCAACCTCATCAGCAGCCCAGCCTGAGCCCCACCTCCTCCAGGAGACCTATTACAGGTAAGTCAGCTGTTCTTCATGGGATAGGGAAGCTGGCTATGTCAGGTGTGCTCAGGGCCAAGCCTGGGTGTCTGCCACCTCTTGCCAATAGCAGCTCCTGTACACAATGCAGCCCAAGAATCAGTGAATCAGGGTGAGTTGCTGGGTAGGTAACCATGCAAGCACAATTACCTACCAATAACAACACAAACATCTGGGAGAAGTTAGTTGAAGGGTGAAAGAGGAAAGAAGTAGTCACAAGAAGATGAAATATAATTACGCTCCTCTTTAAAACCCCTCAGGATGGATACAGAATGATAACTAAGGTAGGTGGGAACAAGTCAGAACAGAAATCCTACTTTTTCTTGGGATACAGCCAAAGAAGCTGATGAATAGTGTTAAGAAAAGCTCAGATCCGAGGACCTAGCTTCTTAGATCTGGACCAAGGGTGAAGCCAAATGCCTATGATATTCATATTTCCAGCCCACTGGACAGTTTGCCAAAAATGTCCCACAGGACCAGCAGACTTGTCTGGTCTCAACTGAATATCCCTTCATTGTCCCACCCTGCTACTTCTTTAGCAAAACTCCTATCTCAATGAATGACACTCCAATCCATGCCTTTACTGGAGCAAGAACCTAAAAGCCTGTTAGACCACCTCCTTCTTCATCTTTCACATATGATCAGTTACCAGGTCCCATAGGTCCTATTTTCCTCCAGTTACTGCCACTGTCACAAAACCTGTTCTCTGTTTTAGTGCCTGAATGACCTTCTTAGATTGCAAATCTGATCATGCCATGGACATATTTTGCTCTTTTCATGCTCTCCATTGTCTATCCAGAGGTTTATTGACACAATCTTAAATGCCTACACCATCAAGTCTATGTGAAGTTGTGGGATTTAATATAACAAAGTAAGCAGTATGAACCTGAAAAAGAATTGTTTCATTTAAAGGCATTAAAATCTAAAACTATTTTAAAACAGCTGTGCCAGCCCAGTTAAACTTTCTGAGGTCATTCCAATATTCCTGGTCCATACTGTGGAGTCCAAACTCTAGCCTGCATCTAAGTCTGTGATGCAGCGGATACCTGCTTCTTTGGCCTTGCCATCAACTATTCTCAGCAAGCAGTTTTTGTTTCCTTGAGATTCACACGCAGTGCCTTTTCACATGATCTTCCCTTAACCTGGGCCTCTTTTCTTTCTCTACCTTGGCTGGAACCTCTCTTTACAAGACCTCCATCACGAGCCTTCCTAGAACCCCAGGGCGAGTTGTACCCTGGATGTACATCTATTATTGTTCTTCTTTCTCAGTTGCAGTTATTTATTTTTTCCTTCCTACATGATAGTCCTCTAGAGACTTGTCTTATAACTTCACAAATAATATGTTACAAAATAAGTAGCAAAGGCAAAATTTTCTAGAGACAGTCTTCCCCATCTTCCCCCATCAACTCTTTAAATAAGATTGAGAAAATATTGCTTGCATCACAATACATTTAAAAAAAAATTCTGAGTATCCTTCAAAAGCTAATAGAGATGTTAGGGGGCCTCTAAGTATGTGCTAGTCTATGTTCTTAGATGGCTCTGCCCACTAAACCTTTATTGCTTATGATATTGCAACAATCTTATACCAGAAAAGCTGCTTTGGGACTTGATCAATTTCACAAAATGTTAACAGGGTAACATTAATCATTATCATGAATTTTTAGTGTTAGAAAGAAAGAAAGAAAGAAAGAAAGAAAGAAAGAAAGAAAGAAAGAAAGAAAGAAAGAAAGAAAGAAAAAGAAAAGAAGAAACTGTCACATGCTCCAGTGCCTTTTAAAAAGCCACTCTAAGAAATAAAAGGAAACTCAACTCCACTCTCACAACTGGGTCACAAGCTCCATTGGCTGAAGTGGCTGAGTGCTCAGTCACATGAAATAGTTCTGTTCCTCAGAACTTGTCCAAAGGGACCTCTCCTGCCTGTAGAGATAGAAGTAAAAAAAAAAAAAAAAAAAAAAAGAATCTTTCCTATACCTTTTAGTCTGACCTGCCTGATTTTTTCCTCCCTTCCTGTTCATTGATTTAAGACATCAGGGAGGTATGGGAATACAATGGGATGTTGGAAAGGGAAGAGATAGTGAAGGATAAAGGGGAGGGCAATGAAGGGGACTGTGGAGTACTTATGCCTGCAGTGGCTGAGGTTAAATGAAGTCAACCACAAAGCTACAGTAACAGCGCCACTTCCTACTTTACACACTAGCAGGCTGAGCTCTAGGTCTGACTTAAACTGAGTGGTCTGGAGTGAACTCACTTGTTATACACCAGTTCCTCCCAGAATATTGTATCTTTTTTTTATCATTATTGTTGGGATTATAAGTGCTTTTATTTTTATTAACCAAAATGAAGCAATTTACTTGATTTTGGCTGGAAAAAAAACCCCACAGTTTCCATATTAACTTAAAAATGAACTTGCTCATGATAAAAAATGGGAAAAATATAGAAAAGCATAAAGAAAAAAACCCTACTTATACTCAACCCTACTTATACTCTTTATTTACTTTTAACACTTAATAAACTAACTTTATAACAAGCTCTTGCCTTGTTTTAGAAACTGCTTAAGCATTGTTTTTATAGCTACAAAGTATGCTTTATGTGGACATATTATAATTTATATAACCATTTCTCTAATACAGGCATTTAGTTTTTATCCAAGATGTTTTTGAATAATAATATGAACTTAAACCTTTTAAAATCTCTCCATGCCAGCAACGAGAGAACAAAAACTCTCCAAAGAAGGAAAACTCTCCAAAGAAGGTGTAGGCAGCAGTAAGAGAAAGGTTTAGGAAGCATTTTAGTCTATTAGTTTCCTTTAGCCAAGAAAAACAGGTACAGTATTACCAAGTTATGGACAAAAGCAAGAAATACTCCAAAATTTTCTCAAGAATAATGTATTTCTTAAGCTTCTGTTGACTTGAAAGTGGGACCAGTTCTAGGAAGGCTTTCGGGGAAGACAGGAGTGTTAGATAAGGAGCACAAATACACGAGAAGTGGTATAAAGACAGGAAAGTGGGAAAAGATATCACAAGTTCTTAATGCGACATCTAGCAGTTTTCCACCCATTGCAATTTTTGCTGATGACTAGACTGTCTGATAAGCTTGCCACAAGACCTTAAATCTCAGAGGAAGACTTTTTTAAACAAAGAACTTTAACAACCAATTAATTATTAATAGTAATCTCCTACCTACTGTCATTTCACCAACTCATTCATCTTTTCCCATGCTCTTTAGACTTTAGCAGCAACAGAGTAGGTGGCCAGATATTTTTTCACAGAATTCACATAGCTAGAATCACCACTGTGGGAATGCTTGCAAAGTGATAGAGAATTAGTCTTCTTAAAACTCACTTCGCCTGGACTTCTATGGCAATCTGGGGAAAATATAGTGCTATATATTATTATACTTGCATTTGATTCTCATTTAAAAAAATTTTTTTCTAAAAAATTTACTTTAAAATTTTAAATTCTTTCTACATATTTTGCCCAAAGTATTTCAATTATTTATCAGAGTTTGTTGTCGCAAAACCCTGAGAGATGGGTAGGACAGTTATTATTGTTTGAAAACAGACAATAAAACAGATAAAAAGAGTAAAGGTGCTGCCACCAGAACTCAGATGTCTTCTGGCCCAGTGTGCCGTCTACAGGTTTTGGCAGATGGCATTGTTAAAGAGTCTATGGAGACATGACTGTGCTTCTGTGATCAGATTTCTCACAACAATTTTGTACTTGTTTCAAATCTGACCTATAAACTCTTGAGTATTTTTCTGAAGCATACATAGATGTGTTCTGTCTTAAGCATCTCCAAGTTTCTTCAAATATAGATTTAAAACTTTTATTATCCAATTGACCCACATAGAAGTCTAAATCAAAGATAATTTCAGCATTCATTGTTCCAAATAGTGAAAAGGGATAAAGAGGAATCTTTACATACAGAACATTTGAAAAACTATGGTTGAAATTTAAATGGCAAACAAAACTAGGAAATGCAAGTATTTCTCTTAAACGCTGAAAAATCTATACTGTGTGTGGTTTAAATTAAATAAATATTTATCTTAACATTGTCAAACTGTCAAATAAGGTAGAAAAATATTTTTTGTGATGACTAAATATAAAAAGGCTCAGCCTGAAAAATTCGTCAGTAGAAAAAGCATTGGTATCTGGACGTTTGCCTTTTTAAATAATGTGACTTTTCTACAAAACTGGAATGTAGAAGACTGCTGGAGAACATACAACTGAAATCGATATATCTTTTATATATCTATTTTAATGTATTCTTGGTTCTTTTTTCAAAAATAAAAGGAAATATGATATTGAAAGCTACTTTCATTAGGGGTGCCCTCAACTAGCCTCTGAATGTGGTTATAATTTGGCACTTGACCACAATGAATTTAACACTTTATACTTCTATATGGTCTTGTATTGTTTCATGTTTCCTGAAAAGACTGTAAGTATTCTGAGGTTAAGAACTTTGTCTTCTATTTCTTTTGCATCCTCCACAGTGCTTGCTACCATGCTGGTAGTGAATTTAAGGAAATTAGTTCATCTGGTGTTACAAGAAAATGAGTGCTGATAACCATTTAATCTTGAAATAAATAGTTCTCATTCTCTGAACTGTAAAACCGAATGTTAATATTATTATTTTGTGGAATATCATGATCCTACAATAATCTACATTTGTATAATATAGTTGCAATCATTATTATCATTGTGAAAAATAATCATTTGTGTGTATGTGTGTGTGTGTGTGTTCTTGCTCCATGAAGATTTTTAAAGCTTCAGATACTATTTTACAAATGTAGTGAATAGGAGTAAGTAAGGAATAGAAAGCAAGGAGTCCACCATCCCCGAGTCTCTTGTAGATTGAGTATAAGGGTGTGGAGAGATCCCTTAGGACGGAGAGTCAGAGTCATGATAGAGTTAGTTATTTGGGAGCTCAGGCACATTAACTCATGCTGGAATATGTAATTATTACTAAAAAACCTGTCTTACCCAAGCCCCAAATCAATTCCTTTTCAAGCAAGAGGTATTTACTAAGATTACCCTCATAGTGTTCTATCTGTTCCTCCCTCCCAATTTTGGAGAGTTTTTGTCTCTACATCTGGATTCTTACCTATAAGCTATGACCTTCTCCACAACTATAAAATCTTGTTCCTGAGCCCTGCACCTGGATTGTTGACAGTGTCACCTGATTCCGGGTTTGACCCTAACTTTCTAAAAATAGACTAGACTCCTACTGGCCTTGTCTGAGATTTAGAGTTTGATCCATTTCAGGTAGTGTTTCTAAATTCTTTTGAAGGATTCCTCAAAAACATATGAAAACTATTAACTAATTTCTTCCAAAAATATATATGTACACACAAACAAAAACATTACACATAATTTCAAGAGGCTTATGACCTTTTAGAGGCCCCTTTCGAGAGTCTTCTGCTGGTAGTAACCTGTAATATAATAATAATAATAATAATAATAATAATAATCTACAAAAATAATGCGCATGTATATAATCTAGGATCAATTTTTATACCTACCAATGAGTAACTTCCTTTCAGTGCTTAGGTAGAGGGGAGAAAGAGGTAAACTCAGCTATCCAGAACTTGTATGATTCTTTTCTAATCCTGTTCAAATAAGTCTCCAAACAGCCAGAAAAGTCCAAAGACCCCCTCTGTTTCATTCACTGTAAGTAGATGTAATGAAGCCTTAGTGGGGCTTGAGAGAAGTTAGTGCTTCTCTTTATCACTTCCAAGATTTTTCTTCTAAAAAAATCACCAACGTAATAAATGTACATGATACGAATGTTGGAAAGTATGAAAAAGCATAGATAAGAATTTTAAAATCACCTACAATTCCAGCACTAAAGACACCCAATGTCAATATTAGAGTACAGATTTCCAGTCCTTTTCCATTCATAGTTGTTAGATTTCCAGATGCTCTTTTCTTTAAGTTCTCCATCACTTTTATAAAAGAACCTGTTGTGCATTCAAACACTTAATTCAATCTTCAGGTGTATAAGAAACTTCCATATTGCTTAGGACTTCTGCCCAGGCCTACATACTTTTGAGCTTTGACAGCAAATTCACTTGTCAGCCTCTTCAACTATACACTGCATAGACTTCAGCTGCAGGCAATACATCCATCAGAAATTACTATTGTGTCTTCTGGTTGTTATCTCTGACATTAGTGTTTGTCACTGTAATGATATAGTTCTGAAATCTGATCATCTGAGTCCAAATCTTGGCTCCACTGCCACCTTCTAGTTTTATGAACTGGACAAGTTACTTAACGCTTCTGTGCATCAGTGTTCCTATTTGTAAAATGGATATGACGACGCAGAACTGTAAAGTTCGTAGAACACAGAGTCTCACCTAGGAAGCACTCAGTAGAGGCTAGCTATCATTATTATTGTTTATATATTATTGCTGTTATCACCCCCCATGATGTTTTCTGCTTTGTTAGTTCTATTGTAGCTATGGGTCCTTGTCAGTCATCTAATCCACTGTACCCTAGCAAATTCACCCTAGACTTAAATGATTCTGCCTCAGATCTTTTCGAATACATTCCTTTATTCAGTTGATATTTTTTGACAGTGACTATGTGCAGGCCATACACTTGTCCCTGGAAACAGCAGAGGCCTTGCCCTCAAGCATTTGGAGTCTCTTAGGAGCAACAGATCAAAAAGAGATCAAATGAAAGAGTATTTGCAATACCAAGTGGTAAATGCAACCACAGAGGAAGTACAGGGCATTTAAATAGGGGACCTTGATCAGACTCTGCAGGAAGAGAGAAGAATGGTTTGTAAATTGGGTCCTGACTCAGGAGTTAGCCAAAGAGAGATCCGGAGAGAGAGAGATCATGTTTATAAAATATGAATTCTGACTGTGGATTTGACTATGATCTCTAAGATGCCCTACAGTTTAAAAGCTGGGGGACTCTGCTATCTACCCAATTTGTGAAATCCACCTGACCCTTCCTGCCATGTCCATCCTTGGCCTAAGACCCCACCAAATATGATTTAGCTGAAAGCAGCAAAAGGGATAGTTTGGGGAGAACAAAAGCTGCCACTAATGAATGCTAACTAAAACAACCACACTGCTTTCTTTTATACAATTGATGTTTTCTCAATAGTATGTCAAATGCTATAAAAACTCTGCTTCAAAAAGTCTCCTCTTCCAACCAAATCATCAGCCCTGAGTCCCACCTAAAGAGAAATTCTAAAGTCCTCTCTGTAGCTACCTACTATAGACTGAATATTTGTGTCCCCCCAAAATTTACATGCTAAATCCTACCCTCAATGTGATGGTATTAGGAGGCCTTTAGAAGGTGATTGGGTCATGAGGGCTCTGTCTATTACAAGAGACAGAGTGAGTTCTCTCATTCCTCTGCCAAATGAGGACACATTGAATAAGGAAGTACCTATGAACCAGCAAGTGAGTTCTTACCAGAGGCTGAATCTGCCAGCACCTTGTTCTTGCATTTGCCAATCTCCAGAATTGTGAGAAATAAATGTCTGTTGTTTATGAGCCACCTAACTTATGGTATTCTATTATGGCAGTCTGAATAGACTAAAACAGGCACGTTCTCATCATTGGTCCTTGAGCAGCCTCATTTATTTATGTCCTTTTGTCTTCATAACCCATCCCAACTCTCTCTCCCCCAAGAGCAGCCATTTTTCTGGGTAAAGTATATATATATATATATGTTCAGTTCTTATATTTTATTGCAAACTATGTATTATTTTATGTAAATGTATTTTAACTTATGCAATTGATAATTATATATCTTATTCTCTTTCTTGGGTTTCTCAAAAAGATCCTATCTTTAAGATCTATCAATGCTGCTTTTTAAAAAATCCATGTTACCTTGTGTTCTAACTAGTTGCTTCTAATGTTGTCTAGGCCTCAGCTGTGAGCATCTACCTTTCTGACCTTTGTATAAAGGCCTATTTCACTTCTGAACTAGAAGCAACTATAGACGTAACAATTCTTTTAAACTACATCTGAAAAATGAAAGATTGATGTGAGTCTTTTTTCTAACTCTAACAAGTGGTGCTTTGAGTAATGTTTTATTGCTGTTGCAAAGAAGGTACAATTCTTGTAATATTTTAATGGGAACTTAAGCACTTAGAAATAGTTAAGTAACACTTTCTCTTTACTTGAGGATATATATATATATATATAACTTACATTCTAACAGTGAGGAGATTTATTTCCATGCCCACATAAAATATACAACATCTCTCTTCTCTTTTCCCTCTCCTTCTCTCCAATTTTCCTAATGGCTTACAACTTCACCAACCATCAACTCATAAACTATCTACTTTACCCCCATTTTCCTTGCTCCAACAATCAAATTATTTTGAAGCAAATCTCAGACATCATATCACTCCAGCTCTGAATATTTTAGTATATATCTCTAAGAGGTAAAGATTTCTCTTTTTAAATATTATCTCAGCTCCCCAAAAGTAACAATAGTAGCTTAATATCATAAAATATCCACTCAGTGTTCACATTCCCTAATTGTCGTATAATTGTCTTTTTTATTTGTTTCTTTGAATCTAGATCAAAACAGAATCTATACATTGCAATTGATTAACATGTCTCTATGGGCAAACATTCTCTTTTTTTGGCGCTTATTTTCAAACAAAAATGTAGAATTTTTATGCAGCAAAAACAACCTTCTCTGAATGAAGCAGGAGTGCAAAATGCTGTCTTGAAGAAGTTGGTGAAATGTCAAGTCATTGCCTTTGCTGAGGAGATAAGCAGTTAACATTCACCTTTCCCTGAATGATAAAGAAGGAAAGGAGGAACTGCGTTTCCTTGTAAACACTTTTATTAGCCACAGAGAACTGCATACAAACACTGATGCTTGTGAAACAAAGTGCTCTGCAGTAAATAGGAACTGAGGAAATAGAAAATGAGTTGCAAATCTGAAATTTATTTATTTATTTCAATGAAAGAGAAGTATATAAACATCCAAACCAGCCTGTTTTTGCAAATACTGGTTGGATTGATGAGTCCTTTAAAACAAGATCTTTATTTAATTTAAGGCTTTAAAATTTTTCAAACGTTGCTTACTCCATTCTGTGCTTTTCGTAAAAGATAAAAAAAAAAATGACTTTAGGTGATAGGAAATTAATCAAGACTTCCCTCCAGAAAGAATGTCTCTTAAGGATCCCACCTTAAACAAAGCTTTTTCATTTCAAAATTGAAAGAAACCCTATGTTAGAATAGGACATACACAATAATAATACATACACATACATACAATAATAATTGTCATTTAATAGAAGAAGCAGGAAGAGCGCAAAGTAACAGTGCAGGAGTTAAGAACATGGGTTGCAAAGAGAGAATGTTGTCCCCTTTTTCTTTGCTGGTGAAATAGAGACAATAGTAGCTGCCTCACAGGGCTGCTGCTAGGGGTCCTAGATGAGATCATGAAAAGCACCCAGTTAACAGTAAAGCCTAGTTGTCATTATCTTTAGACATAGGAAGGGATCACATTTGTCATTATCAATTTTACCATGAGAGAAGGAACTTAGTTTATGTTAACATTATGAGTCAGTAACGAAAAAGGGCAACAAGATCTCTGTACGCTATGATGATCACACTGCCTCCCAGATATTTTGCTACACTGTTAAAAGGACCCTGGGAAAAGAAGTACCCTGCATGGGCAATGTTAAACCATTTCCCTTGCTGAAGTTCCAAATATTTGAAAATAATACAAGAAACGGCTCTGTATATATTAAGTTCTAGGTAAGACAATACTGCAATAAGTGAACTAAACAGAGATTAACCTGAAATTGGACTCTGATCCCTAAGGTAACCGGCTGGTGTAGCCCAGTCCTTACTGGCCCTGCAGAGGAAAAACAAGCTTGTGTCCATGTCTATCTCAACTGTGATCTGGCTGGATATGATCTAATCTTTGAACAGTGCCTAAGCACATTTCAGACGCATAATATGTGTTCGATAATACCAAGCAGGGGGCTTTGGGTTAGGGTGTATACCCTAATACTGAGGAACTGACATAGGAAAATGAAGACCTAGCATTTATGATCTGGCCTTTCTCTATTCTCTTCATTTAAGTGAGACAAATTTCTTTTTCTGTTGGGTCCCTCTCAAAAATCAAACTAATTAACAGAGTGGAAGGATGGAAGGTGGTTATTCATAGTATCAAAGCATTCATCAGTTTAAATATTAGTTGCAGACTTCCTTTTAAATTAAGACCTCCTCTCTCACAGTGTGAAAATTCATAACCCTCCCCAAGTGCCTGGTTCTCTCCATTACTCTCTTTCCTGAGGAAAGGAAAGGGGGTGGCGGGGGAGAGGTCTTCAGTAAAACTTTCCTCATTAATAATGTCTTATGTTTCTTTAAAAGCTTTATTTTCGCAAGGCAACGCTTGGTTGACCTCACAGATTGCAAGAACCTTATCATCTTACAATCCTTTCATTTTTTTTACTTTTTACACCTACGGCACCTAGTCTTCTAACCAGGCCCGACCCTGCTTAGCTTCCGAGATCAGACAGGATTGGGCTTGTTCAGGGTAGCATGGCCGTAGACTAAAGCTTTATAATTTTAAAGCACTTTCAGACCCACTGTGATCTTGTGCCAGGTAGGTAGTATAAACTGTAAACCTATTTGAGAGATGAGACCTGAACTCGAAATCTTTCAACCAAATCCAGTGGTCTGGAACCTGGAACAAGTGGCCTCATGCTCATATCCACTAGTGTCGTGCTGCGGCTTTTCCTCCCCTTTGTGAGTGGGTTCCAGGCATCTTCCTCTTTCCTCCTCAGTTAACTTTGATTAGTGCCTCACTTCATGCAATTACTAAATGGGAAAGACTTATGTGAATCATCATTCAATCCACTAGTATTTATTGAACGTCAAACAGAAGCCAGACCTTTGAAGAGTTTTAAGGAGAAACTTAATTTTCTTTGTCACTTAAAAAGACTCTGATGAGATTAATCACTTTATCAGTTGGAAACAATTATCTAAACAATTATCAGCCATACTGAAGTTTCTAGCTAGATGTGCCCCTGCTTGCAAATCTGGAAATAAACTTCAGTAGCTTCTATAAGAAAACTAAGCCTTAGAAAATGTCTCTACACAGACTTAATAAGATTTTAAAACATCATTTCTTAAATCACTTATTCAACTCATTGCATGAACTTGCATCTGCTAGGCTCCAGCAGTAAGAAATTGAATAAGATGCAGTAGTCCTGAACCTAAAAGAAGTCAGAGTCTACAACAGGAAAACAGACTAGCGCACTGCCCTGAGTTTTCCAAGAGTCCCCTAGGTTCTTAATGGTCAGGTCTCACAACCCTATGGGTCAGAGATGGACCCCAGCTACCTCTACACTGTCTGCAGCTACACTAACCTTTTTCTTTCATTTCTACAAACTCCTCCTGCTCCCTCCCCGCATTGGACTGTGCGTTAAGTCATAGTTCCCTCAGCTTGAAAGTTCACCAGGCTCTTCTTGGTCTACTTAGCTCCCCCTCCTCCTTTAGCTTTTAGCTACAGCTGAGATGCCTCAGGAAGCTTTTTACAACTTGCAGATCCCATCAACCTTATATTTATAGTTTTACATGTACTTATGTGATTGTTTAATATTTGACTATCTGCTCTCAGGTGCCCAAGATCCTGGAAGGGTGGGGGTTGCTTTTAGATGTCAGTGTGGGGTACACAGTAGGCCCACAGGAATGAAAAATGAAGTTATGCAGACTTGGTATATGGGCAATCATTCCCACTTTATTTACTAGTGGGGCAGTCACCACTAGTTACTGAGCTACAAGATTATGCATAAAGATTTATAGTCATATTTTAAAAAAAAAGCAAACAAAAAAATGAAGTTAGAGGTGCCTGGACCTAAGCAGGCTAGGCATCTGTGGAGGAGTCAGGATGGAGTGGATTAGCTCCTTTAACATCAGGCCTAGCTTCTATCTTAGCTCCTGTATGACACTGAAATCTTAAGGTTGTTGGCTCCTGGGAGGCTTTAAGCTCTCAATAGCAGGCATCCCATTATATTTAGTGTTGTGGCCCCAGCACCCGGGCTGTGACTGTTACTTAGCATAAGAAACACAAGAAAAACAATTAGTAAATATTAGCCATTGCCAGCATTAACGAATGCATTCTGGAGGGTGGGACGGAAGGGGAGACATTATCCACAGCTTTGAAGAAATGTTTAAGTCTGAGTTGACTTTTGAAAGAATACGAACGACCCCTCAACCACATATAAAGGTAAATTTTCATTTTCCTTTTCTTCTGGAAAACAGAAAGTATAAAACCTCTTCACAAACCTCTAGGCCTTCACTCTTTTCCCTCCCCTCACTTCACAGAATTTTAGCCCTCTCTACACAGTCACTGCGGAGACTCTGCAATCACTGTGCTGTCTTCAGGCATTTCCTGACCAGGGTGCAATCTTGCTGAGGGTGTATATAGTTAGAGCCCCTGCCGCGTTGATGGTATTTAAGATCTTCATGGGGAAAGTAGCAAGAATCATGAACAGGGAGGAAGGGGGTCTTTGCATTTTTCCATTCACGGGCATTTTGGCCAGGAACCGCCATCGCTCGCTAGGATGAAGGACTAGCCCGCGAGCCCTGCGGAACCTGAGCTACCCGCCCACCGAGGCCCCGCCCCCGCCTCGCCTCGCCTCGCCTCGCCTCGCCTCGCCTCCCCCACCGCAACGGTCTCGGCACGCAGGCGCACTGGCGCGCGCGCCGCCGCGCGCGCGGGGGCGGGGCGTGCGCGGGCCCCTCTAAATAGGCGCGGAGGGGGCGGCACTGCTAGCCTGTCGGTGCGAGTTCCCGCAACCGTCTCCTCGTGGTTCGCTCCTAGAGCCTTGTCTTACCCCGGGCGGCGGCGGCGGCGGCGGCGGCGGCGGCGGCGGCGGGAGCAGAGGCGAGCGGGCTGCGGGCTCCATGGAGAGCGGCGGACGGCCGGGCGAAGGCGGCGCTCCCTCTCCGGCCCCCGGGCTCCAGTGACCAGCACTCGCGCACTGCCCGGCGTCGGAGCGGCCGCCGGCTCCAGGACTGACCGGCCTCCTTGCGCCGCCCCGCGCTGCCGCCTCGCGTCCCGGCGCTACTGCGCCCGACTCGCCTTCGCCCCCACTCCGCGGCGGGGTGGCGGCGTCCGGGCCGCCGCAGCGGCGTCCGGAGCAGCAGGGGCAGCAAGAGTCCGCCTCTATGATGAAGTTCAAGCCCAACCAGACGCGGACCTACGACCGCGAGGGCTTCAAGAAGCGGGCTGCGTGCCTGTGCTTCCGGAGTGAGCAGGAGGACGAGGTGAGGGCGGCCGGCGCGCACTGCGCCCTCAGACCCGGGCTGTGTGGTGCTGGTGGAGGGGGGCCTTGCCCTTCCCTTTCCTCACCCGACCCTCCGTCTGCCTGCTGGGCTGGCAGGGATTATGAGCCTCTCTCCCTCCTTCCTTCCCTCCCTGTCGCCCTCCTCTCTTCTTCCTTCCTTTCTCTGGTTTGATAGAAGAGACAAAGGAGCTCGCCCAGCCCATGGTTCTCTAACTGGGCGGTCGTCTGGAAGCGAGGCCGAGACGCCTCTTGGCCCCCGGGCAGACCCCGGGCTGTGTAGGTCTCCCCTAACCGGAGTCACCATCTTAAGCGAACCAAGCGTGAAGCTGATAAACCTTAAGTGCTAGTAGAGGGGTGGAAATGGCGTGAGTGTTGCAGCCTGAGCCCTTCTGCTGCCTCTTGTTACATTTTCCTTCCATTTTACAGCAGTTTGCGGTTTCGGATTAAATCTAGGCAGGTTTGTGGAATAGCCAAACAGTTCCGTGCTTTAAAATAAAAACCCATTCAGTCCAGTTCCGTCAGCCCTAGTTTTAAGTGGATCCTTTACCTCACAAGCACTTGTCATAATTAGTACTTGATTTTATTTAAAGCCTCCTTTTATAGTTTTCTGACTGCAGAAAAATGGTTAGTGGAAAATGTGAAATAACGCCAGAAGGGAGAAGATAAACTAGCGGCGGGCAAAGTTAACACTTTCAGACAGTAATCTCTAGCTCTCAGCATTTTTATTTACTTGGCAATGTGTGGTTTGACATCTGGAGAGAGCAGAGCAGTCTTTCCTTGTTCTAAGAGCAAGCAGTCAATCTGTAATTTATTCATCTGTATTGGGTTGATAGGCCCTTGAGATTTCCTTGGAGAGCAATTTTTACTTTTTTCAGTTACATTTATTTAATTTTTTTAAAAAAAGGTCACTTTTAAAATTGCTTTGGGCAATAATAGTCAATTGGTAGCCAATGAATATCTTTTAGCATCGCCACTCCTAAAATGATTAGACAGGAAAAAAATAAACATTCTGATTTCTGCTTCCATAACCAACTTTGTCCAATAAAATACTCAGCTGAAGTTGGAGATGGAAATTTAATGGCTTATTGTTAATTCCTGTTGTTAGTACGAATATGACATAGTGGACACTCAGTTCTTAGGATGCTAACAAAAATCAAAGTGCTTCCAAATGGTGCTCTTCAAACTCTTGTTTTGTCTTTATTTTTTGAAAAGAAACCAAACTTTTCAGTGGGTGGTGATTGCTGAGTTCGGAGACTTTTAAGTGTTAACCCTAAATTTTGAAGGAGTTCTCAGAGGAAATTGGTCTTTCTAGGAGCTGGGCCTACCTTGAGGTAGAAAGTAGAAGAATGGGTTTTTAACATTTACAAAGTAACAAAATCAACAAGCCTTAAGTGCATCCTATTAAAAAAAAAAAGATTTGAAGGTCCTTGAGGGAAGAGCCATCTTAGGACAAAGCAATCTTTGAATATCAAAGAATATAACAGCCAAAAATGATGGAGATAGGTCAAGGATCTTGTCTGATAGGCTTACTGTTGTGTAACCACATTCTTAGTTGAGTGCTTACCTTGTGTGGGGCACTGCCTGAAGACCATTAAGTTGTTACATTTAATCTTCTTAGTGCTGGTTTATAGGTGAGACAGTTGCAGAGCTCAAGTACTTTGCCCAAATGACATAATTAGGAAGTGGTAGAGTCAGAATTCAGGATCTAGTCTCTGCTCCTGATGCTGGGTTCTTGGCATAGGGCCCATAGCAATTGGGTACACACACTGAATGAGATTTTGTGAGGCTGAGCTTGGAAGCCTTTCTGAAAGAGTAACTTTGAAGTCTTGCCATAACTTGAACTTGGAATTCAAGCTTTGTAAAACATAAGTTCCCAGGGGAAAATATGGGAAATGGGAGGAAATTGAAATGATCTTTATTGTGTGAACTGTGAGGCAGTCTGAGGAGAATTCAGAAATTTCCTTAGCAGATAAATGAGTTCTTTTTATACTTGGAAGTTGTTTCTGCTGTAATAAATGCTAAGTTACTAGCTTCTAGTTGAGTCGAGACTAGTGCCATTAGATAAAATGAAGGAGCGAGATTTGGATGATATATTAGATAATCCATTCATAAAACTTTGTAAATCTGATAATCTCTGGGTTGAGAAACCAAGTGAATCAGTTTGTTAGAAAATATACTGAGAAGAAGATTGAATTCTCTAAAATGCACACCAATTTTAAAGTCTGGTTTAGTTCTTCGGGGTCTTCATTTTTGTAGTTGTATAGTTGGGGCTCCTATTATATAATAATTATAGAATGAACCCTATTAGCCTTCCTGGACATTTTGGTGTTTTTTGAACACCTAGATCCTAGTTGGGAGATTTAAATGTATGCTTTTTTGTAGCGTGATATATTTATAGAATGTAGATTGAAAAAAAAATAGTAAATGCTGTTTGACCCCCCAAAACTGCACAGTGCTCTGATCCGGCTCTCCCAAAACTGGAGTTCTCCGTAGCCCTTAGTGTCAAACAGATTGTTCTAACAGCAAGTCTGTGTTTTTGGGGAGGTAGTTTTACATATTCCCATTTTGTGTTTCTACCTTGCGAGCTAAATAATAAACATTAGCATTTGTATAGGAAGAAATTGGGCAGCAGAAATAACTTATCAAGGTCACAGAAGCTGGCTGATAGTTTTTGAGTCCAGGTCCTTTATTTCTAAATCTCATGTTCATTTGATCCTCTCTTCAGCTAGTTATTTCTGTGAGGAACCACCCTTAGTTTTGGCAGTTGAGCTTCCAGGCAAGCCCACATGTGCCATAGAGCAGCTGGGATACTATGTTTGTGCAGTGAGAGAGGTCAATATTCATTCACAAAAATTAACCCAAATGAATTCTGTTGAACATATTTGGGTATTAGGTAGTTTTAATGGGAATGGAAAAATGAAGTGTCATCTCCTAAGAAACATATGCTGTAGCAGGAGTTTAGACAAATGGCTGATATAAAGGGAAATAAGGTGAAAGTGCTATCAGGAGCTCCAAGGTTAAGGGTCCAGTATGAGTCATTTGAAGTTGGATTTTAGGAGTGGGAAAGGACCAGCATCACAAACAGCAAGACTTGGCTGTGGTCTGGTTGGGTTGCAGCTTATAATAGCATAGAACAAATAATAATTGGAAAACAGAGCACCTTAAATCTAAAGGATTGCTAGGCAAGAAAAGAACACTTAGTTTTTAACAGGGACTATTCAGATTTTAGATGTATTCACGTTTTAGAAAGATTGGTAGCAAAACAGGATAGAGTGCCAATGGGAGAAATAAAAACAACTTGATCCTGAGTAGGATTCCATCACAGTTGTGAGTGAGACAAACATTGACAAAAGTCTTTTTTTTCTTTTTTTAAGAGTTTATTTTTCTTCTGAAGTCATATAGTGTAGAATGGTTTATTTTCATTAAAAAGAAATAAAGTGATAATTAATATTTATGAGCTTATTCTAGCTTGCAGCCATCTCCTGTCTTCAGCCATGAATGAATCATGGTGGCCTCCCATGTGTCATTTGCATAAACCGTGCAGAGAAGTTAAGATCTTCTCTTATACTTCTATTGTGGACAAAACAGTCTTAAGAACTGACCATTACTCTTCCATTTGGACTTATTGCTCTAATTAGCTTTTAATCACTCTTAAGTGAGAGGCTGTGTTCTTCAGATAGTCTGCTAAATGCTGAATGTGTATCCCCAAAATAAGTTCTATGAAATCATGTACTGAAACTAAGGCTTGGGGAGATGGGAAAAGTAGAGTCTATGGAACTCTATGGATCTCTAAAAGCAGAGCTAATAAACAAAAACAATCCTAATAAAAATATCAGAACAGTTAAATATTAGCATTTTTATGTTTACAATCAACAGGCAGTCCACCTTTTTTAGACATTTATACTTTGGAGCTTATACTTCCTCAGATTTGAGTCCTTGAAGGTACTTGCTTCAAATTAAGACCATTTTTGTAAAAAATAAATACCCAAAGGTAGTCTTTTCTAAATGCAGGGAAATGTCACCACCCTCACTCTCCATCTGTGCCTGCAGATCTCCGAGACCTAGAGAAGGGCTTTCTTAGGCCACTCTTACCAGCTATTTCTCTCAAGGGAAGGAGCTCCTATAGAATTTGTATCTGTTATTTTCTTAGGGTCTTGATCAGCAAGGCCTTTTCTCTAATTGTGTAAAAGCTTACTTCGTCACTTCAAAACATGCTAGAAAAAAACATCATGATCAACCCATTTACTATTATTGATTGACATACATCTTTCTACCAATCCCCTATAATCTAATTTGGGTTAAACACATTTTTTGCAGAATGAACTTACATCTCATTCTCCTATGGCCCTTGTGTCTCTATAGTCCAAAAGTAGTACTAATTTCCTTAGTAATAGGTTGCTTAGTTAGTGGATATAATAACTGTTGTTGTAATTTATGATCTTTTAAAATGTGTGCATAGTGGGTGTTTTCAACATGCTGCTGGTCTAATTTTGGCTAAATGCCTATGAAACCCTGAACTGTGT
The DNA here is from genome assembly GCA_004027375.1 of Macroglossus sobrinus. Taxonomy (NCBI): domain Eukaryota; kingdom Metazoa; phylum Chordata; class Mammalia; order Chiroptera; family Pteropodidae; genus Macroglossus; species Macroglossus sobrinus. Next base: position 398,405 of record PVKZ01000705.1, on the reverse strand, counting down.
AGAGGTAATTTTAACTATTCATGCTGTCCTGGATCATAATAATGAAGAACAACCACCCCCAAATAGCTTCTAAATTCACAAAATAAAATTCTTCATTCTTAGATTTAGGACTCACTAGATAGGTTCTCTGGATAGTTAGCTATGTTTTTACTGGAAGGTGGTAATCATCTGTAATAGCCAGTTGTTCTCAGATGCAGGCTTGTGACCATGAGCAGTTTTAAAATAAAACCTGAAACACAGAAGGCAATTTTGCACTTGGTGAAGGGGACTAAGAACAGTTTATGTACCTCTAGCTCCTGAAGGCATAACTAAATTACATAGACCTTGAACAGCATTTTTTAGTTTTTACAAGCTCTTACATATCCCCAGTGAAGAGGATTTGTTGGGCAACAGTGGTTATAGTGGTGGTTCCCAACCTTTTTGGCACCAGAGGCCTGTGCTCCTATGAGAATCTAATACCTGATCTGAAGTGGAGCTGCAGCTATGATGCTAGCACTGGGGAATACTTACAAATACGGATGAAACTTAGCTTACCTCATATGTGTGGCCTGATTTCTAACAGGCCAAGAGGACCAGTCTACTGGGCTTGTTGATTGGCGACCCCTGGGGTATAGAATCTATAATAATAAATAATAATTCCAGTTCAGATAAACCTTCATTCAGTATGACTCAGGGCTGGTTCTAAGTTGACCACTATCACTGCTTAAAATGAGATATACTTCTACTGCAAATATTTAAAACATTAGATTTCTAAGAAAAAGACGAGTATGAGAAATGACTTTTCAATAATGTCATGTAAAATCATTAATACATGGAATGAGATGGGCAAGGTCTGATAGTGTAGTGGGAGGAGTGCTTCTAATGAAGGTGGTCAGGTTGGATCATGGAAGAAAAAATGTCTTTATTTTTGATCATTCTTAACAACATTGGCTTTAGGGTTTAAGTGCAATTCAAGTCTAATTCTGCAACCTGGTGGGTTGACTAGCCTTTTTATAAATCTTTCCTTTGGTCTCAGCTCTGGCTTATTTGGAATGTTGAATGTCTTTCATCTCTGTCATCTTATCACAGATATAACAGACTGTCTTTTTGGCTATACGAAGTCTAATATACCCAGAAAGATAACTGAAAAGGAATTTAAAACCTGTTAATGACTATATATGGATCTATCAACTGTTATATCCTCTTACTGAATAAGCTTTTATAGATTATCCTTGTCATAAGAGTATTAGTTAGCATGTTAAAGCTATATTTTAGGTTCTGGTAGATTGGGGATGTTATAGAAATGTTTAGAAAGCTTCGGGGACTGAGGGTGTTGGATAATAATGCTTTGAGATGTGGTTCTATAGGCTTAGATTTTTCCACTGTGTTGGAGGGGTTTTAGTTGTCCTTGTCTCTGCTTATGCTACTCATATTCATTTCTTCTACCTTGGCAGACCTGTGCTGTAGTTCTACTCTTGTCTATGGAGTATATTCCTCACTTCTTGCTCCTAATTACCACCTTCCCCCTGCCTTCTGCCTCACACACAAATGTTTTCCTTGACCTCATTTGAACTCCAGACGAAGTACTCAAGATGAGTAGGCAAGGACTTAATGCAACATACTGGTTTTCAAATCTGTACCACCACCGAAGGTTCATCATCAGGTCTCTTAAGCTAGTAGTTTAGGCGTTGGTCATTTCTGTACCACAAGTATTAATGACTCATTTGAATTGATCATTTTTGGAAAGATGGATTTCAAGTTAATGGTTTGCAATTTAATCATTTTGAAATGTCAGTACATGATAACTTCTTGGTTTCAGCTAAATCATTTGTCCAGAACATCTAGATCTGTTTTCTCAAGGCTTTCTAAATAGTAATTTATGAAGGGAGATAATAAACCGTGCAAGGGTTTAATATGACACTGATTTCTGAAAGAGAAATTCAGTCATATTTTAATGATGTCCTATAGATAACAGATTTGGTTTTAAATTGCAAGGAAGCTTAAGTGTTAGTACAGAAAAGCAGACAGACTATATATACTTATGGGTTTTTTCAACATATTAACCTTATGTAATTTAGCTCTTATCTTGGACAAATGGGAACATAACAGTCATTGACCTAGATACATAACACTGAATTTCATTTTTTCAAGACTCAAACATTATGACTATTTATGGTTTTAAAACCTCTGTTTACTAAATGAAGATGTACTTTTCCGGTGGTTAGCCACTTGTACTATTCTGTCCCATTCTGAAGGTAATCAAGGAAGTTGCTTAAAGAGCATAGAATTGTGTAGTAAGAATTTCATCCAGGCAATAATAGAAATGGGATTATTCCTAACCCACACCTAGTAACCAGGAAAAGAGGCCTCTAACTCTGCAATCAGGACCAGTAGTTACAGTTTACTTTTCCTTTGATTTAAAATATAATACTTTTGTACCTTAAATATTTTTGTTTTAACTTAACAACAGACATTCATTTGCCAGCCTTGATAGGGCCAAAGCCTTTGAATACCATAGGTCCTCAGTAAGCCTACTTTTTGAACTAAATACAAATGTGAAATCTGACTTGCAATTTCACCTTGTTTAAAGTAGAATGTGATCTTAGACCTTTTCATGCTCTTTCTGGATTTTTTATTCTCTTTTCCCAGTCTTTTATAGTAGTCTCATTCATACTTAAATAGCAGTTTTTAATAACCCACTTTTAATCAATCTTTGCACAGTCTTTTGGATATTTAATTTTTTTTCTGTCTTCATTTCATCCTTAACTCCCAATAATTACAAACAAGTACAACTGGCAAAATTTGGAGAACAAGTCTAATTCTTGGTAAGCTGGTTCAACTCAACTGGTGGGAAAGTATAAGAGCTGCTAATGGCCAACAGTGAGTGCTTAGGCCAGGATTTAAGATATTAAATGCTCGTTAACACTTAACAATCCTATGAGGCCAGTTACTTCTTACAGATAATGAAACTTCATGGATTATTATTAGCCTTATCACTGTGTGCATCAAAGAATAAAAGACCATCTTGGTTATGATTTTCTTTGCAGTTATTCTGGCTCTTAAATTTCTGATTTTGATATGTAAGCCCTATCTGCTAATTCTTAACAAAGCATAAGTTTAAGACCTCACATTTCATTTCACCAAAATTGCCATATTTGCACTTGGTGTTACCCTCAATGTCAGCCATTATTAGTATTTTAGCTAAGGCTTTGTGAACCATTGTATTAATTTACAGTGCTTTTCTCTGGATTTGCCACCTATTTACTTGAAGAAATGATGCCAGTAGAAGGAATAGTTTCCTATCCAGATCAAGAATGAGAGAAACAATGTTCAGATCTCTTGAGCATTAACTGATCACTGCTCAGCAGTGATGGCATGTCCATAGGCAAACGCGTGCTGCTTTTTTTTTTTTTTCTTCAAATTAAGGAGGTTTTGTGCCTGAATAGGTGTTACCACATCTCCCACCTCAGCGTTTTTCGAAGTTTTAGGGGAAAGGTGAGAGTTGCTGAACTGTCAGCCAGGAACTTTCCAGTTGGGGAAGGTTGAGTTCCTTCTGGCAGCTTACTCAAGTAAGTGAGTCCTGTGCTGTCTGTGAACTCTTCAGGGCCAGCAGTTCCTCTGGCAGTAGGGAGGGAGCAGATAGAACTACTGGCATGCACATCGAAATACCAGGACCCACACCAGGGATTAAACTTCGCTCTAAATTGATTAATATAACAAGTAGTTCTACATTTTTTGTTCAGGTTGATTAAGACATCTATTATTTTCACAAATACTATTTGGTTACTTCCAAATGTTTTTTTTTTTTTTTTTTTACTTAAGGGAATTTCAACCTTTCTTTGCCCACAATTGTGTTTAATGAGATGGATGTATAATACTTGTTTCAGATACTGTTAAAATATTGAACCTCCAGGATACTTTGTGATAGTTTTTTTTTTTTTAAGTGTTTGCTTATTTCAAGCTTAATGCTGTTTTTGATCAGGGTACCCCAGACTTTTCCTGCAAAGGGCCAGATAATATTTTAGGCTTTGCGGGCCATTTAGTCTCTGTCACAACTAGTTAACTCTGCTGTTGTAGCACAAAAGTATTCAGACACAATATGTGAAATTAATGAATGTGACTGGATTCTCATAAAATTTTATTTATGACCACTGAAATTTGAACTTCATATAATTTAAAAATATAAAAACCATTTTTTAGTTCACAGACTATACAAAGACAGCAGTGGGCTATAGCTTGCCAGCCTGTCCTAGATCATAAATTAAAGTTGTTATAAAAGTGGAAAGACTTTTGCTAATCTGTATAGGTTTGGAATATGAAGGGTGCCTTTTTCCATCTAATCTAAATATAACAAGAAATCTCTATGTACCTAGCGTTAGCTTGACCTGAATTTTCCTGTTTTTCACATCATCTGTTTTCTAAGTATTACATTTTATAGGCGAGGGAACAGGGTGACATGCCTGTGGTCATATATCCTTAAATTTGGAAGAATGTTAAGATTCTCTAACTAAAGAATAGTGGATGTGACCACAAACCACACTACATACAGCTCTGGGGCTAGTAAACCAAGTCTCTGCTTTTATCCTTTGTTGCTATCCAAGAATTAGAGAGTTTTACTAATTGAATCTGGAGATTTTAATGACTTCATTAGGTAAGAATTATTTAGTAATGAGGTAATGTTATTGAATTCTGAATTCAGAAAGACAGCATTTTATAAAGGCTGCTTTTTTTTGTCAGATGCTTTTTTTTGTGATAAACCATGTACCCCTGATTTTAATAAAAATTAAAAATAGTTTCATCTAGATGAGATTTACAACCTTGTAAAGTTTTGAGAAATTTGCTTATTATGCATAGTGCTTCTTAGGCTGGGAGTAGATGGTTATGTTGGGTCTTGCAGGTGCTGTTGGTGAGCAGTAGTCGGTACCCAGATCAATGGATTGTCCCAGGAGGAGGAATGGAGCCTGAGGAGGAACCTTGGGGTGCTGCCATGAGGGAGGTTTACGAAGAGGTGAGATGAACAATTTTTTTTATTTTTTTATTTTATTTTTTTTTTACTCAGACTCTATTTGGGTACATTTTTGTTGCCTAGTTCAACATTTTTAAGCATGTAACTGTTGCTAGCATTTTGTTAAACACGTATTTTTTTTTTCCATCTGGTAAAACAGTTAAAATCAATGTGGAAGTCCTTCAGAATTGTATAACATGGCAGTTGTATAACAGACAATAAGTCTGGTCAGTAATCAATATATAACATAATAGCCTTGCCCCAGAGCAAGGTTAATAAATACACTGAGCAAGAACATAGAGACATTAATCATGTGCCATGATTCTTTTTCAAGTGAATAAGAAGAAACAGATTTCTTTTATTTTACTTGTTTTGTTTGAAAGTTCAGTAAACTGTTGTTTGTGCACATCCATACACAAAAGCATACATGGCCTGCTTGTCATCTTACACCTGATGATGTATAACTTATCTTTACTCACAGGCAAAACAGCATAGATTAAGTGCCATAAAAAGTTATTGGCCTTGGTGTGTAATGAGAAAGGTCTTGTAGAGATAGGTCCTGAAGGATGAGCAGGAAGCAATCACTCTAGATAGAGAAGACAGCATGTTCCAATCTATTAGTTCACAGTATGGATTTGAAGGGGGCACTGACATTCCAATCAGTCTTTTACAGTATTAGGTAAGAATAATGAGGACTCTGCTGTAAAAGGGTTGCATGTCCATGTGAAAAAAGATAGGCCTGTAAGTAAGGAGGAGGAAGAGTATCAGTTCATAGAGAAGTCTGTTTTCATTCAGGACATTTGTTCCAGATATGTAGAAAGTCTAATTTTGGGTCAGTCTGCTATTTCTTATAAAATAAATGACAAGTTGACATGTGGAGCAAATGAAGTCATATGTTACAGTAAACCACAGGTTGGAAATCGTAACCAAAAGAAGTCATAGAGCAGGCGTGGTATAGGAGGCCTATTATGTTTAGATTCAAAAATTAGAATAGCCAGAAAGTAATTTTCATAGCAATTTTATTATGAAAAGGTAAGATTTTTACATTTCATCTTTTTTTAACAGGCTGGAGTCAAAGGAAAATTAGGCAGACTCCTGGGTATATTTGAGGTGAGTTAACAAAATTAATACTTGGTTTGCTGATCAGTTAGTGATACCTTTCTAACCAACTGTAATCTAGCAGCAACCTAAACTAGATGTTTCTCTGAAATAAATGATCAGTAGGCAATTAAGTTACAAGGATTAGCAGAGTAGGAATTAAAAGCCGCTTAACCTTTCTGTAACATCTATTACCACTCTAGCAATATTAGGGTGGTAATTTCTTCCATATAACAGTACAGTAAAATTGTAGAAAGACTTATTTCTTGGTTCATGCTATGCTTTTTAGGTATAGACTTTTAAGAGGTACAGTATCCTCAGTATTACCCAAGGGCTTAAGTTTGTTGTGGATACTGTCTGGAAATGTACCCTTACTTTAAGCACATAAGGATAGTGACTATCCTTAAAGAGCTGTGTGAGGATACAAAGCTCAGGGACATAGAACAGATATAAAAGCATAGAATTCTCTTATGTATAATTCCTTATTACTGAATGCAGAATGGAATTTTTAAGGAAGGAATTTGTAATTGATAGGCATTCTATGGAAGGCAGGGAGAAATAAGGTCAGGTCATGAGACCAGAGCTATTCTCGAATAGATTTCTACCCAAAATTCAATCTAGATACGTGGTATACCAAGCACATTGTGACTTTTTTTTTTTTTTTCAATATACTATTTTAAGGGTTAGTTCTATCCTTCTGGTGGAACCATGTACTTTTATTTTTAAGTTTTTATTGCAAGAATTCAGAAAAAAAAATCTACTTGTACAGGACTTGGTAGAATTGGTAGAATTAATTCTCAGAATACACTAATTGTTAAGAGTAAAGCTCTTAAGATACTGCTCCATCTTTTCCAGAATTCAGTACTTACTTTACTTAGTTAAATAGCACCATCTCCTGGTTAAACTAAAAAGCATATTGAGATTTTTTTTGTAATTCAGAGTAGTCATGGTACAAATAGCATATCAGTATGCTGACAAGAATTTTTTTGACATTTTATTTTCAATCTTGGTTGTGCATAGTTCGTCTGGAAGCTTTACAAATACCCATATTTAGGCCTCACCTCAACTGAATTGATGTCCCTTAAGAAGCCATTCACCCCAGGTGATGTAATGGACACCAGGGTTGAGAAGGCCTAGTCTGGGTTAGTAGGGCTGTGCACCTTGTAACCCTCTAAAGAATGTTCTGAGCAAACTGGGGATACTGCTCAAAACAGTCCTGAAGGGAACAGTTCTTTATAGTGTTCAAAGGCCTTCAGGATTAGCCCCAAGGAAAAGGACATAGGATAAAAATGACAGGAATGCAGTTCTTTTTAATATAGATTCCATTTCAATCTTAGATTTCTTTTTTAATGAAAATATTTGATAGAAATAAAGTGCTATAAAAGTTTTTAGTATTAGGAGCTAATTTCACCATTCCAAATGTGTTGTCTTTTACAATGACTGAGTATATGTGCCTATGTTGGCACATATGCTATGCTAATTAGCAGTATGCTAGAACTGAATTTTCTCCCTCAAAAATGTATGTGACTAGCTCTTGTAGATTAACATGCTTTTCTTTCTGTATTCAAGCAGAACCAAGACCGAAAGCATAGAACATATGTTTATGTTCTTATTGTCACTGAAATATTAGAAGATTGGGAAGATTCTGTTAATATAGGTAAGTTCCCTTTCCTTTTGCTTTCTGAATTCTCTTAGTTCAAATACTACATACTTGTATCCAGTTTTCATCTTAAGTTACTTTTGGTTACCTTTCTTTTAGAGAAAGGAAGATGATCAGTATATATCTCCATGTTTGAATTATTTAAAAATTTTCCTCCAACATAGTTGTTGTCTAAGCCATTCCAAAAAAAAGAAAGTCATTATTTGTGCAGGAAGAGTAAGGGGCATTGTTACTTTTTAAAGCTGACTTTATTGTATAGTGACCGATGTCATTACTATCTTCTAGGAAGGAAGAGAGAGTGGTTCAAAGTAGAAGATGCCATCAAAGTTCTCCAGTGTCATAAGCCTGTACATGCAGAATATTTGGAAAAACTAAAGTTGGGTTGTTCTCCGTCCAATGGAAATTCTACAGTCCCTTCCCTTCCGGATAACAACACCTTGTTTGTAACAGCCGCACAGACCTCTGGCTTACCATCTAGCCTAAGATAGAATGGGGAGGACCTCTCCCACCATGCGCTATCTCACAGGGAGAGGCTTTATTTTCCTTAGCAAACATCTGAATGACGTTTGCAAACTGTCTGAATTTGCCATGCAAGGTTTTCAAACAATTTGCATGTTTTTCAGATGCTTTCAAATATTTTTTTAATAGTGTAAAATATTTTAATAAGCCAAAGCCATGTGGAATTTTTTTTAGATGCCTTAACTGCTCCCCCTGCTCCATCCCACTCTCCGTGTTGTTTTGGTCGTCATTTTTTTTTCACAGCTTTTTTTTAGCTTTTTGTCCATATGATGTCAGTCTGTATTTTTTGTCAGATCAACTTGTGGGGATATTTCACCCCTAAATTGTTCCTCATTCACAGCATTAACATATTCAGCAAATTCTTCTGTTCTGGGAATTTATAATTATTGGTATTAAAAAACCATCCATCCACAAACTTGTTTCATAGGATCACAATTTTAATTCATAAATTCCAGATTTGGCCTATTTTCTGTAAGTTCCAATAATCATTTTGACAAAGGACTTAATTTGCTGTTTTCAAGAATTTATGAACTCATTTGTCTTAAAACTAGTATTATGTCACTAGCTACCTGATATGTCCCTGTAACTCAGTAGTCCTTTAACACAAAATTTTAACTTTATAGAGTTGGCAATTTTTAAGGATTTGTAGTGTAAGCAAAATGCATGTAGCAAATACATCTCATAAAAACTTTTTTCATGGAATTTGAGTTAGCAGGCTCAGTTGCCAGTTCACTTTATCCATAATCTCTCTTTACACAGAATACCTGAGAACTGTTATTTTCCTTAGCATAACTTGCTTTTAAAAATGTATTTTCAGTTTTTGAATTTAGTGACATCTCTTCAGTTAAACTTGCTGGTTACCAATAATCACAGATAGGATTGGAGTTTAACCTCAAATGCCAGTCAGTGATGACTGCATCACAGTGAAAAATGGCCTTGCTGTTCAGCTGTTACAGACTTTGGTTGTTAGGGCACCTTAGGTTGTCTCGTCTTTTATAGATTGTCATTAGGTACTATTTATCATATAACTTATCTTTTGGGGCACTGGAACATAGCTGAATTAAGAATGATTTTATCTTATGTTTGTCTTTATACTTACGAAAATCAAGAAACCTATCTAAAATACATGTAGGTACCTTCTCTGAAACTCCTATACTTCCTTTAACAGGTGAAAAATGAAATGGGAGGGAAAACGTTTGAATAAGATGTGGAGTGGGGGACAGGGACAAGGACAACAACATTCTATATGTAGACATTAGTTTCTTGTAAATATTGTAATTGGTGAGTATAAAGTAGAAAATAAGTATAGTTATAATACATTTGTTCTAATTGTTAACCTTTAAAAACATAATTGCTGCTAAAAATAGTGCTGTTACACTTAAGGAAAATTGGTGCCACTTTTTTAAAAAATGAGATCTTGTGCCATAAAATGCAGCTGAACTAAATATAAACATTGATTCACAGTTAATGCTGTCATGGGAATGAGTAATTTAACCAATGACATTTCATTCTAAATTATGTAGTATAATCAAACATGATCATCCAGAATTTTTATATTTTTCTTTGTACAGAGGTTATGTATTTCTGGGTGTTTTTTAAAAAAGAAAACATTTTAAATCCCACAGATTGACACTTTTCTATCAATCTTCAATGGGCTACAATTTTTTTCTCGTTAGTCTCTGAGGTTTCTTTAAATTACGTACTTAACACAGCAGAGAAACTGGATTGTTTTTGTATATAAGACTGCGTCCACCTGAAATGCTGTCACAAGTACTTGGGGTGGGGAGAGGTATATTGTACATGACATTCTTAGAGTTAATAATGCATGATTTATTTTATAAACTCTTAGACGATGTATTTGACCTGTAAAATATGTACAGTATTAATGTCAGCCATCTTTTGAAAGTGAGCCTATAAATATTGTTGTATAATTTTCTTTGGTCAGAAACATTTAGACAAATTAGTGCCACTGAGTCAGAATTTTCTTCAGTGCCATTTAGCATACCAACTGTCTTTAGTCTATGCAACTAGCAAAACTTGGTATAATGCAACAGAATACTTTACAGTTGTTACTGTTTTCACACTTTAGATTTCAAAGAATGGTTTCTTCACTATTCTGGAACCCAGTCTGGCAAAATTAGAGGGAATCCCCTAACGAAATTTCTATTAAGAGAAAAAGCCTACATTTTTAAGCTCAAAAGTTAAATACTACAGATAACAAAGTGTCAATCTCAGAGCTCCAAAGTTTACAGAGTGTTGGGACTGTTATTGTGCTTTCTGTGGGGTAGTTGGATAAAATTGGGCAGCTAAAATTTTCAGTCCCATGTGCCTCCTAAATAAAAATAACAAAATAGCAACTATCCTGCATGTTCATTGTTGATTTTTTTTGTCTTTTGTAAACAGGTGAAATTTTCCAGGCAGGCACATGCCATTCAGTTTTCCATTGTTGATCACACAGTTGTGTAATGAAGCAAAAGTGAGGAGGTTGGAGGCGGGGACAGATTGTTGTATACACTCTGAATTGCTTTGCATGGTCTTATTTGAGATAATTGGTGTAAGAATCTTGACTTTTTTTATATATATATATATTTGGAAACAGCAAATAAATATGGAAATAAATTATCTTTTCTTTTTTTAAACATAAAACTGTGCAAGTGAACACTTATCTGGCATTCCATAGTAACATTACTCTTCTCCAGTTGGTGGTCATATCTCAGTAGTACATTTCTACACTTCCCTTATTGGTGGACTTAAATGGGTTTTAATCATTTTCAAGAGCTTATTCTGTATTTTGCTGTAATGAGTTACAGATGTTGTCTATACTACCATTGCTTTAATTATTGCAGCTCCATTTGAAAGAGTAACTGGCTATAGGCACCCTGCCTGCCATTATATTTCCCCTAAATATTGTTTACTCAAAACCAATTTTAGAATCCCCACTTAAAAGTTCTACTCAAGTCTTATTTCAATTGAAGGGAAAAAGCTTGGCATTCCCAGTGTTTTAACATTGCATGAAATAGAAGAATTCTCTACAGGTCTCAAAGCAGAAGTTTCTACCAAGTGACACAGTGCTAAACCCTAATCATTTATTAAAATATAATTTTTAATGAATTGGTTACACCTGGAATGTTGCTGTATAGTTGAAGTTTCCAGCCAACACTTTGTTTCATAAATTCTTAAATGTTTACCAGTAGCTGCACAATAATCAGCGTGTTTATATCTAGCATTGATGCTATAACAGAAAAGTTTTCTGCCCTCAAGGAACTCTTAACATTTAGTGTAGAGATTACTTCATTAGGTGTTTGTTTACTTGTCAGAAGTTCCTAAAACGTCTTTCAGGCTTTTTTTTTTTTTTAAAAGACATGCACCATCTTCAAAAGCAAAATTTTACTTTAAAATGTGCCCCCCACCACCACCATTAACAAATACTTAGCAACATTTTATATGGAGCCGCAGAGCTAGTCAGGCTAAAAAGTGATCTCATATTTGGTGCTTTACTATTTTTAATGTCTTCCTAATACTGCCATTGGCTAAATTTTAGCAGTAAAATGAGAAGGCTCTCTAAGACCTATCTAGGACTGTATAGCAGAGGCCCAAATTTACTCAAAAGTTTTCATAGCTTCTTACTAGAAACATTAGATTCTATTTTTGATGATCTTGACTAATCCCCAAAGTTCTTCCCAATATGTGGAATACCACCCTCTGGACATATTTCTTGGCTTTTACTATACCAGTGCTAGACGTGTATAAAAGTATTATAGATCTTTATGCTTTTCTCAACTGTAACATAAATGAACTTAATCCAATTAATAAAAAAAGGTATATCAAGAAACTTAAACATACCTTTTGATCAAATAATTAACCTAGAAATCTCCAGGAATGTGGACAAAGGTTTATGTACCAAGATAGGGCAATTAAAATGGTATAGAATGGTGTTAAAATGAAATTAAAATGTCTAGGCCTAAAGGTTGTTAATGGTTGACTAGTCATATGTCCATATAGTGAAATGCTATAGACATAAAACCCTTTCACCGAATTCCACTTCTGGGAATCTATTCAAAAATATTTCAGCAGGTTGCACAATCAATATGGTTAAAGATGTACACTGCAGAATTTATAAAACTGGCATCAACTTCAGTTACAAATGGGATTAAATCATGGTCATGTCAATAGATACTGCTACCAAAACTACTGCCATAAGTGGAGAGGAGGGCCTTTCAATAATACCAACTGAAAACATGTTAAAGATTACTTTTAAAAAAGAAGCCTTAGAGATTTCACCTTCTAAAACGCAATTTTAATTTCAAAATGAACGTTCTGAGAAACTTTGTGAGAATGTTCGCTTATATGAAAAATGAACTTGATAAATGTTCAATCTGTACCGACCTTATCAAAATATGTATAAACATCAAAGGGAAACAAGGACACCTGCACATATATTTCCTTGAATTATTGGAGTAAGTAATTACCTCTTTAAAGGAAGAAACACGTTTGGTTCCAACACTAGAGCACTGAACACTGCCAAAGGGAAGGAATCTCAACCTACAGGCCAAACGTAGTCCCAGCCTGTTTGTACAGCCCACAAGCTTAGAATGGTTTTTACTTTTTTTGTGTGTGAACTGTGCCGTGAAAAAGTTTTATCAGAGCGGAGAAACCTACCTGTTCATTTAAAATTGTCTGGATGTTTTATCACTACAATGGCAGCATGTAGTGATTTACTCCAAACAGATCCATGGCCTACAGAGCTCAAAATATTTACTGTTTTAGAAGGAAAAAACAGATTGTGAGAATGTGGCCCTACTCCCTTGATTACTCAATCCTAATGCTTTTTGCCAAAACTTAAAGAAAACAACATCCAGTTCAAATCTAGTGCAACCAACCTATCATGTCTAAGCTGCTTTTGACAGGTTTGAGTTTATTGAACATCAGCCAGAATATTTTGTAAACTTGTTAGATAATGAAATTTTGAGTGACTGGGATTTAGTAATCTAGATCACAGAACTATTTCAAAAGGAGTCACATGGTGGGTGAGAATGGATCAGGTATATGTAAAACGTAAATATGCTAGTTATTCTACATGATAGGAACATGAAGCTATCAATCTTTTCTAATTTCTAAATGTTTTGTCCCATAGATATGAGCAGAAGAAAAATTTTAAAGCTTAATGAGCACCATAAAATGTACTTTTACAAGATAATGGGATTTCAGTTGTTGCTATGCTACAGGAGACTATAAGCAAGGTCTAACTATTCATATATGATCAATCAGAAACAATACCAAGTCATTAATGGCTGGCTTGGTAGCAAGTCTACATTTACTTGAAATGCCACACCAGCATGCACATGTGAAATGAGATCGGCTCAAGGGTAGCAAAGATAAAATTGGGGAAAGGTGGGAGGACCCAAAATCTTCCTGTTGAGTTCTACACCTAACAGGAAAAATTTTAGCCCAACTCCCAGGTTTGCAGCCAAAGGGAACTTGCCCAATTTGTAACAAAGCTATATAGCAAAAGCCAAATCTTGGGACCAATCCACCCAATTTTCAACCTCAAAGATAAAACTGGAAATTGATGCAGTGCCTATAGTTAAAAAAAGACAAAGTATCACTAGTCTTGGTGGTAGATTACGTATTTTTATTCTTTATATTTTTTCAATTTATTACATTCAGCATGTTTTGTTTTTGTGATCAAGTCATTTAAAAATAAACCCGATATAATTCCTTAAACTAAGCGCATGCTAAATAGCTAAATGAACTGTTGCCCCAGGTCCCCCAAGACATCATTCCGATGAAATATCACATTTTTCTTAGATGAGTTATTAGCTGCTCTATAAATCACGTGTTTTTTTTGTTTTTTTGGGTTTTTTTTGCCAGCTTTTCAAGATAAGGCTCTATTTTAAAACTTTTGCTACTGCAACAAAAAATGATGTGGCCAGAGTAACCAAAAGATTCTTGGACCATCAAATAGAAAAATAAGGCCAATTCCTATCATTTCCATGACACCATTTAGCTAAAATAGTGTTTACAATATTTTATAGAATACCAGATTTCCTTCCCCCGTCTCCTTTAACAGTGCTAAACCTCATCTATGACTCTTGTATTGATGTTTTTAATCTTATTTTTAAATGCTTCTGAATTTTTGTATTAAAGTGGGTTCTTGGTCTAGAGCTGGGTTTAAGTTCTACATCAGATCTAAGATCTTATTAAAAGGCTGCTCTGTGAAGACCAAGAATAGGTATTGTGGAAGCAAATCACAGCAAAATGTAAAGGTCAAATAAAAAAACACGATTTAAAAAAAAAAACCCACACACTTAATTCTATCAATGCCTCAGGATTTCAAAAAGCTCATGAATGGCCAGAGTTGACTTTCAAGAGGCCATTTATCACTCAATATATGCTGATTCTTTTCCTCTCCCAGGGCTTAGTACATGCTGTTCCCCCTGCCTAGAGGTATTCATCTGGCTAAAATCCAGAAGAGCAGCCCTGCTAGTACTTACTTCCCTTCTCCATGACAGAATTGGAATTGTGGCTTGTCCATGTCCCTTATTATCTTTCCACTAGGGAAAGAAAGCCCCATACCAGTCCCATTCACCTAATCATCCCCAAAGAGTACAGTACTGGATACATATTAAACACTTTCGTTCAACTGTTTCCTTAAGCTTAGGAGTTACAAAATCAAAGGCTTACCAAAAACCAGGGCTACATAGAACAGCAGGTGGGCTGGGAAGAGACTCTAGCCAACTGCAGTCACTGGGTAAGAGGTCAAGCTCTTGCTAGGGTGGCAGGTACTCAGCTCCTTCCAGGAGGTGCCATGCCCAAAGGTGGATTATGCCCCACTGTTGCCAAATCTGTAGATCATTCAAGTTACCAAAATTCTGGATTTTAAGGTGACTCTCTCGATTTTTAGAAATGTTGGCACTTAATTCAAAATGGTTTAACCAACTACACTGTGTGGGGCAAGGAAAATAGTCCCAAAAGCTCGATGTAGCTGCCAGTTTCAAACTGTACCTTGCCCTCCCAGTGCTCAGTGAACACTGGCTCTTGTTTCATCTCACTGATGAGAAGTCAAATCTTACCAAAACAGTGGGGACTCATCAAAATTACAAAGGAGAAAAACATGATGCCATGAAATTAGGAATTCATATATTTAAAATGAAAACAGTAAATTATTCTATTTCAGTAATTCTATCACAAACTTTGACTTCAGAGTCACATTTTATACAAATTTTTACAGTGCGACAGATTTAAATATGGAATTTTATCACTTTTAAACCACTGTGTGATATTAGCTAACATCATGAGCAGTGCCATGTACAATAAATAAAACTGATTTATATTTAACTGCTTGAGTGTTCATTTTCGCCCCAGAATGAGATTGTTTCCTTAGCTGCAAGACACTCTCTCAACAATACAATTGTTTTGACAACCGCTATTAATAGTTTTTTTTTTTAATTTACAACATGTGGGTTATGAACAATTTTATTTTGAATTAAACTTACATTTGTTTCCAGGCAATGCATTTATTTGGTAGGATACCAGTTATCAGTCATCAAAAACTCGTTATGTTGAAAATGTAATTTTAATAGATAATTCATCTTACATAGGAGCACAATAAAATATACCACATTCTGAAGAAACTCCAGAAGTTATGAGAATAAGGGGGGAAATTCAGATGGGCTACAATATCCATTACCTTAAAACTGTGAGACAAGGGTTCCAACCCACAGGTTAACATTTACATACTTAGAACTGGCTACATCAATGGCTTAAAAATAACAAGAATCAGGATTAGATATAGAGAGGGGTGGGAAAGAACAGTTTGTGGGGGGTGGGGTGGGGAGGAACTCTGTCACTGCAGAAAAAAAATTACTGAATATCAAATTGAAGAATAGGAGCTCCCATAGCAAATACTGGGATGAAACTAAGAATGAGTAACTGAGGACTTGACACTCTCAAAAGAAGCCTTTTTGGATGGCATTTATGCAAGCTGGTTGTTCAGCAGATCTGTAAAGAAGATTCATAGATGTCTCAGCAAACCCCGAATAATTATCAGATTGGTGTTTCTTAATAACATACTCCAGTGGTCACATATGAAGTTTTCAGACAAGAACTAAGAAAAAGGTCATAACTCAAATGCCTATCACAAATGTGGCACATGTGAAAGCCCTACAGTCAGCCACAACTGCTTTGCTGTGACTCTCACATACAGTAATTTTCAAACATGTGGCAAGACACCAATGATCGTCCAGCTAATCAGACAACACATTTATTTCAAATTTCTCGGCAGTTAAAATAATGTTAGCTACCGATGCTTTATGTATGCTCAGGGCCAGTTTAAAAATACTCCATTCAGTGATATCTTAAACACAAATTTGCATCAGTGAAAGGAAACTGGCAAAACCTACCTCTTGCCATTCAATTTTAGATGGTTAAGACCAAAACAGAATGCTTCATCGGTTTTAATTTTTAAATACGATTGTCACATTGGAAAATGAAATAAACACAGTAAAATAAACTGTACAAAGGCAAAGTAGAATAACAAAAAATATTTTACTAAAACAAGATTTACAGAAGTTTCCAGACAAGCCATACAAAATGGTCACAAGCTTTTTCTTGAAGGGAGGATTCTACACTTGACAGCAAAGTCACAATGTTATCAGTAAGGGCTGTGATGTTTAATGTTCCCATTTTGGTTCAAACAATCAAGCTTGTCCATCTATAGCGTCTAAATAAAGTTAGACTTGGCTAGAGAGCATATTCTAAAGAACTGGTTAGCTGCTTTTAACCAATGCAATTAGATCACCATAAAAAGGGGGAAAGGAGCCCATAAAATTAAAACTACCTCCCCCCTCAAAAAAAAATAATAAAATAAAGAAAAACACCCACACCCCTGCAGCTAACCCGACAACTACCTTCATTCACAGTGCTTTATACTTAAACCATGATGGGGAAAATGAATAAAAGCAGAGAGGGGCCACTGCTTTTAAACGTTTCGAAACAATCCCGATGATACTTCTAGCCTCTGCTCATGCTTTACAACAGTGGATCAGGACAAGACATAGATTTGCTAATGTGCATTTAATCACCAAAGGACTGAAGATGTCTGGGCTTTTATTCTGTAATGTTTCTAAGACTGTGTCCATTAAATGCAAACAAAAAAGGAAGAAGTCTTGGCAGAACAGGAGAAGTGATGCACACTTGACGATCAGATCAATTTAAATATTATTCATGGCATATAGCCTAGTCCATGCTCTAGCTGTAGACAAAAACACAAAAGCAATTATTATTTTACTTAGTTCAATATGTTACTTTCCAAACTAAAAATGTAAACAAATACTACAAAGTTAATTATGAAAATGTAATGCTGTAACCTTTTAAATTCATGCCATTTTCTAAAATCTGAATCAGGGCAAAAAGATCGCTTATATGTCTAATTACAAAAACACTACAATGGAATTCAGAAATTCTACAAAATTCAACGGGACAAAAAACAGCTGCCTTCTTTTGTCTCCTTCATTGCTAGATATAATGCTCTCCACTAATTTTGTTATAATCTGTAAAAAAAGCTTATCGATTTCAAACTCCTTCGATATAAACTGATATAATTTAATCAAACATATCGCAAAAGCAGCTCAAGAGTTCAAAAGTTTTGCTTTATTTTTATGTATTACTAGATGAATGGTAGACACCAGCGTTTGTTAAATCAGGTGTAGTTATACAAGGGTTCAAGATCTCCCAATTATATGTTGTTTTTAAGCTTGGGGATCTGGCAGTAGGTCATAAGATGGAGCATGAACATCTTTTGGTAAGAGTATTTACATAGTATAAGCAGGACTCTGATTTATTCTTTCTAAGATTATTTTTTTCTTTTTCTTAAGACACTAAAAGAAGTTTTTCAAAAGGGAGCACAAATCTGTTTCAAAAAGTAGAAGCAGTATGAAGAATTATTATTAAATACCTGTTTCTATGGCTTGGGCTTCGTTAGTCTTCCACTGCTCCGCTACATCATTTGCTAATGGATCATCTGGGTTGGGAGCACTTAACAAAGCCTGGATCGATAGCAGAACTGTGCGAATCTGCAGTGCTGGGGACCACTTATCTGACAAGGCAACAGGTACAAAATGATCAAACATGAAAAAACAGCCCCAGAACAGCTACATTTCCCTCCCAAAGACTCTGTTGTCTTGATATAAGGCAAGATGACAATGCATAGATTCTCAATATGAAATGCTTAAGAGGAAAAGGAGAAATCTTAATTGCATATTATGATAATGATAAAGATAACACTTACCTTTCAAAATATCTAAACATATTCTTCCCAACTTGTCTACATTAGGATGATAAATTTTGGTCATGAATCGTACTTTAGGGGCTGCCATCGGGTATTCTTCTGGAAGGAATAGTTCAAGTTTAAAAGTCCCTCCCTCAAAGGGGGAATCCTGGGGGCCAGCAATGACCACATGAAAATAACGGGCGTTGCTCTCATCTGGTTCTGCTTTAATGCCGGGAACTGGTTCTGCCAGCAAACGCTGGGTTTCCTACAACAGAAAGACATTAATACATTTGTGAAACAAATGTCATTTCACTAAACACCAAAATAAAAATTAGAAAGTTCATCTCTTAAAATTGAATATAACTGAACCTCTCCAATCTCCTGATGGGGTCTTTAGCTTATAAAATGCAAAATTCAAAGAAAAGACCATTTAAATAATCACAATCAGCTGAATACAACTAGCAAATACCGGTGGAGTTATCATATATATTACAGCTACAAATATCCACAAATTATGTTGATAATAAAATCGAGAAACTATTTTATACTCAAGGAACCAAAAAGGAAAAGATAAAAGGAGAAATAACACTAGGATTACCATGTAGATAAGGCAAGTTGCCTTCTTTAAATGCTACCAAAATCATCTGTAAAATTCGTTTTAAAGCCACTGAAAATCTCCCCTCTGAAAAATATAGTGGGATGAAAGAAGAAAAAGTGTATAGGAGCAAAAGAGCACTAGAGAAATGATTGACATGGATTTTAAAGGGACACTTAATGTTCCCCAAGTATCATCGAATTCTCTTTTCTATCTTGCTTCCTCTCTCCTAACTATAACATTTGTTCCCCTTGCTCTTCAAACCTCCAACGTCTCCATCTTCATCCTCACTTTTGGCTGATGACTCTACTCTTTTCTATTTCACAAGAAAACCAAACCTTCCTGAAGTTTCCACTGTAGCATTTGTACTACATGCATGCATCTGTGTGCCCATGTGCTCTGCCTTTTCTTCTGTCAATATGGATGAAATGGGGGGTAATTGTTGGCTAAGGCCAATCTCTCCTCTTGAGCACTGGATCTTATCTCTGTCTCACCTATTCAAAGGACGTTGCTTTAGCATCTCTTTCCTCTCCTGAATCATCAGTTTTCCTTTTTATTAGATCTTCCTCCTAAATGTACAAACTTGCTACAATTTCTCCCAATAAGAGGGGAAAAAGACCTTGACTGGATTCTCCCTCATTAGCTATTGCCCCATGGCTTTGCTCCTCTTTGAAAGTTATCTGTACTTGCTTGTCTACAATTTCTCTCCTCCTCGCTTATCTTAAACATAATTTTCCAATCAGGCATAGCCACTAACCTGCTTGTTGAGGTCACTAATGATTCCCACATAGTTATATCAAATGGTCAATGCTTAATCTTCATCTTGGCCTAAATGCAACACCTTACCTAACTGGTCTGCCTTCCTCCTTGCAAGGCTGCATCCAGCTTCCTGAAGACACACTCTCCCAGCTCTCTCTTCCTAAATGTCTGGCAGCAACCTCTTTCTAGTTCTTTTCTATCTACCCAACACTGAAGTGTGCCAGGGTTCTGTCCTAGGACTGCTTCTGTGTCTATACACTCTCATAGCAATCTCATCTAGCCCAAGGAATTTATATTCTAAATACACTCTGTACATGCTGAAGTCTCTCCAAATTCATATCCAGCAAAGCTCTCTCCCATGTGCATGCCTCTTTTATCCATAACTGCCTGCTTGACAGCTTTTCTTTAATGTCTAATAAAGCATCCCAAACTTAGGGAGACCATCCCCAACCTCAACCTGCTCCTCCCCTTAAAGCTTCCTCATGTAAGTTAATCATAAATCAATCTCCCCTTAAAGCTTCCTCATGTAAGTTAATCATAAATCAATCTATCCCTCCAAATAATCCACTTTTTCCTTCATACCCTACACATCTAACCTGACTGACGAATTTTGTTAGCTTGAACTTTGAGACCTACCCATGACTGGACTGCTTCTCACCACTCCACTGCTACACTGCTGATCCAAACCACCATCAGCTCTCACCTGGCATACTGCAATATCCTAACTTTATTCTCCCTGCTTCTGACCCTGCTCCCCACTCCCTCTAAGGTCTGTAGACCACAGATCTTTTAAAATAAAATTCCTTATAACAATTTTTAAGGCTTTATATCATCCCCTCACCCTACCCATCTCTTACTTATCTTCAGCTATGCTTCCCCCACCCTGCCTCCTACTCCACCCACTTTGTTCCAGCCAAACTAGCTTCTTTGTAGTTCTCCGACCAGCCAGGAAACTCCTCTCTCAGGGGCTTTGCACTTGCTCTTTCACTGGGAGACTTCTATATGGCTCACACCCTCAGCTCCTAAGATCTTTTCCATTCTCACATATTTTCACAGCGAAGACTCCATAACTGAAATTGCAAACCCCAAACAACCCTATCTCACACTCTCCCTATCCCTGTCCCTATCCCCCTACTTTATCTCCACAGCACTAATAAAATATTACATATCTCACTTAGTTTAAGAATGGAAGTGCCATAAAAGGAAAGATTTGTGTCTGTTTTATTTACTGCTCTATCCTCAGCATTTGGAAGAGTTACTGGCACCACAGATGTTCAAATAAATACTTGGTGAATTATGAATCTATTTGATGTTACAAAGAATGAGTAATAAACTCAGAATTTCATCTTTAACATTAAAGCAGTATTATGCAAAGCAGGATGTGTATCTCACAAAAGAACACAAAGGGATGATTTTAGGCGTGAAAAGAGGTTAACTTCTATTTATATATTTTTTACCCCAAAAATGTGAATATTCACTAAACAAACTGATAATGGTATGTGCAATAGTTAACAGTAATACATGTTCAACATTTTGAATAAGCATGTGTGGTCAAAAAAGTTTAGAACACTTCTATAAGCTTTTAAGTATGAAAAACAAGAATATATTTATACTGTTTCCACTTAAAAAAAAATTATATGCCTTACACCATTTCATTCTACAACCTACAGTGCATATACTAAAAAAGATTTCTCTGTCAGCAGTTACAAAGTGAAATAGTCATAAGATGCAGATACAGAAGCAACTCCCCAAAATGTGTCAAGCCTATAGCCATTTAAAGTAATGCCTTTAGGAGGCATTTTAGGGGGGAGAGGGGAGGTAGATGGGGTAATAGGGGTCAAATATATGGTGATATTAAAGAATTAAAAGTAAATTTAAAATAAAAATAAAAATAATGTCTTTATACTTTAATTCAAGACTAGGTTTTTTTGGTTTTTTTTTGTCTTGTTTTAATCATGGCAATGCCAGGGCAAGTGAAAAACTATGCTGTAAATTACTTTCAGCAAAATATTTTTTAGGTTCAGAGTAAAACATTTGTAGATAATTAAAAATCTCAAGAGGCAGTAATGAAGCATCTCTCATCTTGGGTAGTGCTCCAACACGTAATTAGAACAAAAAAAGCCGATCTTCATTTCTAGGGAAAAAAGACATGAAAGATGAAAGGCATAAAGAAATGTGAACAGAACTGGATGGTAAAGTTCCTTCAGTGCTGACCTCTCATCTCCACCCTCCTTTTGTTTTGCTCCAGGTCTCCACACTTTCAGAAAGCCATAAAAAAGAAGACTGGAAAAAAGGATAAAGCTGAGATCCAAGAGCCGAAATACCACTCTCTGATTACACAAAATAGTAGCAGCTCAATTCAGAGCTATAAAAAGCTGCCCAAAGGGCCTCCAAGTTCAAATCCCAAAATAGCTTCAAAATCACTCTCAGTACACAAAGATAAAGATACAGCATTCATTTCCTCATCTACGGTTCACCCTCAAAATCAGATAAAATGTACATATTAAACATATCATGTGATCTGATCAATTGTAAGATTTAATTTGACCACATTCTAGAATAAGCTTTTAGGTGTGAAAAACATTCTGAAATAGCCTGATATGCTCTCAAGTTCTACTGAATTTTGATGCAATAAAAATATGCCTAATTAATTTACTATATGCCACTGATTTCCCAAACAAACCCACAGCATAAATTATGGGAGAAAAAAAGAATAAAATCTAAACTAAATGAGGCTAGTAGCTACCACATAGTATAGTCAAGACACAAAGCAATTCTGTTATAATGATGTTACTTACAGGTCATTAAGAATAATTTAACTTATTTCACTTAGTGAGTACAATCTAGCATAAAAACTAAAGTATCACTATTTTCCCCTCAAAAAATACTATACAAGAAGTAATGTCAGAACATCTGAATCATAAATAGCAAGAATGTGTATAAGTGTTATTGTTTGCTACAATTGCAAAATTGTGTCTGAAAATGATTTGTAGCAATTAAAAAAAAAACCCATGGACAAAAAATAATTCAAATAAGGAAACTGCATAAAATAAGAGTTAATCATTGAGTAATTTAAATTTTTACAGTCCACACTACCCCCTAGTGGACGTAAGACATCACCTATTGCCTTTGTAAATGAAAAATTTACCCTACCTAGATAACTAACTTTTTAAAAATTGCTTATCCTCAAGTCAGAGACTAATGATTCTCTCAAGGCATACTTGAATCAATAGAAGCTCAAGTTAACAATAAAAACGAACTGTGCCAAATACTGACTTAAGTGCTCTACATATATTAGCTTGTTAATCCTCATATCCATTTTACAAATGAGGAATATAAAGAAGAATGACCACTTACAGTACAACCAAAGCTAGCAAGTGGCAGAGCCAAGACTGAAATCCAGGCTATCGGGACTATTTCGGTCTGGCTTCAGAGTCTATTTTATTAACCTCAATGGAATTTAGCAATATAAAATATTTCATACTTCTGCTCAAAAACTCAATTATACTTTCGCTCATATAATCTCAATAACATTATTTGAGGTTGATAATTCATTTTAAGACCTCAATTCACAATACGAACAGTAAACATCAAATGTCTGTCAGGGCAGTAAATAGCACATAAGGGCTTTTCTCCAGTCCTTCATATAATCATAAAGAAGTGCTTTGTGAAAGAGGTAAATTAATTTAAGTTATAATGTCACTTCCCCCCATCCCCTGTTTTCTTTTGGGACTGGCAACTGAGGAAATCTAAAGTCTTATTAAGGTAATTGAGGTAGGAAAAAAATCTGCTTTATTTAACTGAAATTTGAGATAGACCATTTTGACCTGGAATTATCTATTACACGGTAAATCATTTTGCCTATTTTTGGTACTACACAAAACCATTATGCTCTGAAATGTTACTGTGACTTTGAAATATGAATTTACTAACAAATATTTATTAATTATTTATTTTGTACATGGCATTGTGGTAGCAAACAACTCAAAAGAAAAAAACAGAGCCCCTTACTCCAGGAATTTATTTCACTGTGAGCATACAGTATGTATAAAAGTCAGTTTTTAGAAACATACATTTTTAAATGGGTATGTCAAGGTCTTAGAGAGGTACAGGGTATGAGTTAGGGAAACTATATGAGCATCGGGATTAAACTGCGGACATTTTAAACATTTTCTGGAAAGAACTTACATCTCCATCTTTTTCTCATTGTTTTTTTGAAATATAGTATTAAGTATTGGTGTTATAGTTAATGACAGTGAGACTACTCCTTCCTAACACACACATGAAATTCTTGGTGGTTAAGAATATCCTTCGACTACCTCTATCTACAGCTCTAATAAGCAGACTCATGGAAGCTAAGCTTCTTCATTTTCCCTTGGGTTCTGATTTGATGGATGATCTAACACTTCATTGCCTGGATTTTCTTTAGCACCAGCTCAAAAAATAAAAACAAGCCTTTAGTGATTTGAATAATGTAACTGTCTTACTGACTTCATGAATTCTGTCTTAGGAATGATGTCTTAGAACTCAATGAAAAGAAGATCTAGCTTAGTAATGCTCTGGGATTGCTACTGCACCAGGACTTTAAGGCACTGTTAAGAAACACATAAAAAAGCATTAAAAAAAAAAAAATGGCATATGTTAGATTCTGGAAGGAAATATATAACTTAGTAGGTAGGGGAGGGAAGGCTTTTTTATTCATTCTAAATGAAAATTAGGCAAATTTTTCAAATGTCGATTTCTGCATGGTGTAACATTAAAATTATGAGTGATATATAAGCAAAACCCAGTAAACTTGTACTTTGAAAAAAATAACTTTAAAAATAATCTAGACTGTGAGTTTCTTAAATTTTTAACTGGTTATTTGAAGTTGACAATTCATTTTAGGCCCTTATGTGTAATGTTAGCCATCTGTCCATAAATTTGTCTACTATCAAGCAATGGTAAAAATTCCCCTGTTCATTCAAATCTTCTCTCCCCTTTCTTAGTGTAATGTTAGAGATGAGAGATAAGAATATGAGAATTTGTAGAAAATAGAAAAACTTATCTATGGTCACATAGGACGACTGCCTGGCAGCATCAGGCAAAATGAGGTTCGAGGTGAGCATTTGTCATTTCTTTTGGCCAGCCCACAGCTAGAACACCCTTGTTTGGAAATGACACTCCCCACCCCCAACCTTTATGGATCACCACCTTCCTACAGAGAAGCTTCAGTCTCATTTCCTAACTCCCATGCAACTAAGCATGTGAGACACAGGCTTAGTCCAAAACTGTGCATCAGAAGCTAAACTATAAAAGAAGGATCTATTCTGGAGAGAATAGCAGTAGTTACGTTAGACAGCAAAGGATGAAGTTCTAGTGGAGCATTCAGTATTAGGCATCAGCAATCACTTTGCAATGTGCTACACACAAGGCCAGCAGTGAAATTTCCACTATGATGTGATTCTGAGCCTTGTTCCTGGCTGCCTCTTTGGTGCTCCTTAAGATTGTGTAAGGTAGCCAGACATCAGTGCTCCTATGATAATCTAATGCCTGATGATCTGAGATGAAGCTGAGGCAGTGATGCTAGCGCTGCCGCAAATACAGATGAAGCTTTTGCTTGCTCATCTGCTGCTTATCTCCTGCTGTGTGATCTGGTTCCTGAGAGGCCACAGACCAATGTGTACAGGTCCTTGGATGGGGGTTGGGGACCCCTGGTGTAAGGTACCTAATAAATCAATAATATTTCTACTTACAACGTTGGCCACTGTTGCTTGCTAAAAATACAAACTCCAAACTAGATATGGAAGTGAAGAAAAGATAAGAGTTAACAGACTGTAGGGTGGGGAAGATAAAGAGGTTAAGAAGCTAAATCTCTTGTGGATTAAATGGGGTCAAAAGAGGATAGCACTGAAGCTAGCTAAGGTCTTTACCAAAGAACTTCTACTTGGTTTAAGAGCCTTTATAAGGGAGCTAATTTCACATTAGAGAGCTAACAACTAGGCAGCCTGATGTGCCTACTAGAGAAAAAAGTCAGAGCTAGGACATGTGAATTTAATCCCAATTCTAATTGCACCTATTTGTTACACAACCATACAAATTCATTTCCCTCTCCAGCCTTCTAAAATTTAGTCCTTCGAACATTTCAAAGGTTTTCTCTAGTACTAAAATTGACAGAACATTTTATTATGGGAATGGGTTAAAAATTGCTGCTATAAACTTCCTTCTACTAGAAGGTGCCCTTTTGTAATATTCTTTAACCTTGACTACTCTTCAATATTTCGTCTTCCCTGTTGACACTGTATCCCCAGTGTCTATTCCAATGCTCAATATCTAAATAAAAAACTTTTTGCTAATGGTACCTGCTTTTTTCCCAAAGTTTTTTTTTTCACCTGTTCATTAAATTATAAAATCTTCATACTTCTTATAGTCAAAATGTGGTTAACATTCTACTATGTTAATTTTTTCTGCTAAAGACAAAAGCCTTTTAAAATGTTTACATATTTTTACTTAACTTTGTCATTGCACCCTGATTTCCTGGTTGCTTTATAAATAATCGGTATTCTTTGCAAGCCATATAGCGTAAACAGGCACTATGCCTGGCCTACAAGATAGTGGCTACACCTCTACAGTTACCATATAGTACTTACTTAGGTTTTAAATGTGGTAATCACAGCAAGATGTAAGTGCTAAATGCTGAGGACTCCACTAATAGGAAAGGTGTGTGCTTAATAGGCAAGAATACAGATGGAAGCAGAGCAGTTGAAATTTTCAGTGAGACAAAGTTATAGTTGGTCCAGATTTGCAATCCAGTCGTGCCACTGACATAATTTTGTCCAAAATCAAAACCACCAAAAAGGCAAATTTAGTTTTTTCACACTCTACACAAACTCTAGGATAAATGAGACAGCAATCAGATTGTCTCTGTCAAAATAAACTTCCTTTAACAAGTCTGCCAAACTGCACAGTTCCAAGAGGGACCATTCACATCACAACCCCTGAAGTTGTACAGTGCAAGATCCAAAATCCTATGGATTAAAGAATAAAACTTCAGTCTAGCAGCTGTAAAAATCAACTTTATTACTGTATAATTCATGAAAAATTAATTCTATAATTCTAACAAAATCAAAATCTATTTACCCCCAAACATCCCATATACCTATCCACTGTTGATAAATAGGCATTCACTGTGCTTTTAAAATCTATGCCCCACTTCAGTGGGTTATGTTTGATGTTAACTATTTGCAGGACTAGTACATTAGTACATAAATGATAAAGTTTTCTCGTACTGGGAAGAAATTAATTCTTTTTAGATTTATGGTGAAGCTGCATCTTTGTAAAATCAAATATTAAATAAGGTCCAGTATTATGTTAGGCTGTGTTCTCTGCATTGTAAGTCTCCCTACCACCCTAGAGCTAGATTAGTATATTAAGCAGATAAAGAAACAGGTCAAGTGAGATATCCAAGCTCGTATTTGGCAGAATTACAAGTCAAGCCCAGAGACCCTGGCCCCAGACTCTGTGCTCCTACCACATATAACCACACATATCCACATACCCAAATCCTTCTGCTCTTGAGAATTAGGAGGTAGACCTAAGTCATTTAAGCCATAAAACATTACTTTGCACACAAAGCAGCATTTCTATCACTCTGAAAGTCAACTTTCAGTTAAAAGGTAAGCAACTAAATGCTACTGAACACTGCTGGAAAGTAGGGGTGGCGCACCTTTTATAGAAAGCCATCTCTTACACACTTTGTCACCCTATTGTCTGTCTCCCAACTATACTAATTTCCATAGGTCAGACCCAGTACTGAATACCACAGAGACTCTCATCACATTCCACCATCAGTTGAATGAACAAATGTAACTACTACTGAGATCAACTCCACAGTGGAAAGAAAAATACAACGGTAAAAAAATACGGGGTTAAAAGGGGATTCAAGAACTTCCAAAAACTGTAGGCTGCAGGATTTAAGGAGCTGGACAGTGACAGTAAATGGCAGGAGTATGCAGGGGATGGGGGGGGCGGGGGAGTGCGGGTGGTGGAGAGACATTTTAAAATTCCAAACCCAATCTTTACAAACTATTTCATACTTCTGCTCAAAAACTTTGACCTTGGTACGTTCCTGACAGGTTGTATACTTAAAAAACCAAAAACTAAGCACCAGAGATATCAAGCTTAAGTTTCTGTTACTCCTCTAGCAGCTCTGATGATCTAATAGTCATTTTCTTCAATTTTAATATGATTATTTGCTCAATACTGATCAGTTGGTGTGCTAAAAATTCAATCTTTTACCTCGAGGTTTTTGAAAGAATTTGAAATGAAACTGCTCAAGAAACCAAATTAACCCAAGGTTAGAGATTTTAATATTTCACAGATTATCAATTTGGTTTGAAAGTTAAATAATTTTAAGCAATGCAGCTGGAGTATAAAACTCAGTATATTTTTTATTCTTTTGTAATTTCATATTATTTCTGTCATATTCTACTGAATCAGAAGAGGAAATGACCCAGACAATCCAGATTTTAATACAGGCATACCTCAGAGATATTGCGGGTTCAGTTCCAGACCGCCTCAATAAAGTGAGTCTCACAATAAAGCAAGTTGTAATCTTTTTGCTGGAAGTCTTGCCTTCAATTTGTAAAAAAACACGCCTGTAAAGTGCAATAAAGCAAAGTGCAATAAAGCAAGGTATGCCTGTATAACTGAAATATGCAAATATAAATAATGAGGCAGACATATTATATGCTAGAACATCTGTATACAATACTACTAGGTCAAATTTGTCTACTTCATGTAGATAGCCAGAGTCCCTAAAACAACACGAAAATATATTAAAAGAATACATATGCTGGACTTAGGGCTTCTTAGCAATGTGAGCTAATAAGATATTACATAAAAAACCATACCTTGAATGAAAATAACATGTTAAAAAATCATAAAATAACTGATTTAAATGGTCTGAGTTAACAGTGGTTTCATTGAAGAAAGGAATTAGGTGACTTGAACACAGAGGTGGGAGAGAGTTTTTAATGAATACCCTATTGCTGAATTTTGGAACACGTGTGAGTACTACTTACCCAAAAAAGCAAGAAAAAGTGTTTTTAAATAAAATCACCTAAAGAAATTGAATAAGCATTTCAAACAACCCTATTTTGATGCTGACAACATATCATTATCATCAAGACAATCCTTGAAACTCAGAACAAAGTTAAAAAGCAATGCTACTTAGTGTTGTGGAAAAAAGTGACTCTCATCTACATGGTTGGTTGGGACTACAAGCTGGCCTACCCTTTAACAATTCCACTTCTTGGAATTTATCCTAAGGAAAAACTGGATATGTGCTCAAAAGTACACCTTCAGAAATAATGATCACATCAAAGCCCATGGGAAAAAGATGCTATAAATGTAAGGTGTAACAACACAGAAAAATATTCCTTCTGCACAAACTGAACAGACTTCAAACAGTATAATCCTTTAATTAGTGTTGTGCTGGTGTGATGGAATGTTCTAAATCTTAACTGAGATGATTTCACAGTGTCAAAATTCAAATTGAATACTTAAAATGGGTACATTTACTTGTACCTAAGTTAAACCTTAATAAAGTTGATTTAAAAGGAAAAAAATAATGTAATGTGCACCTTAAGTTTATTGAGGGCAGGCACTGGGTCATATTTTGGGGAAGCAGGGCTCTTTATTCACCTGAATACCTGTTGGGATTTGGGGGCAGGAACAACAGTTTGACCAGGTATTCAAACATTTGAGCAGCAGAGCAATACAGGAAGAAAGAAATAGAAAGAGTGGAAAAAATACTGAGTGTCAATGAGATGGTTTATGGCTATTTGCTGCTAAACTCCTAACTCTTCAATTAAAAAAAAAAATCACTAAACCTGCAAAATGCTTGCAATTAGTGGATTCTTTTGAGGAAACTGTTGAAAGGGTTGAATATGTGCCTAGGTTAACAGCATGTATAATCTCCAAATCAAAGACAAAGGAAACCTCAAGACCCTAAACTATTAGATAAATGGCCAAATCTTGGGCAGGATCATCAGCCTTTCAGAGGCTAACAAACTGGAAAGCTAAATAAATCTAGTCCATACAGATTGACACCTATATTAATTCTTACAATTGACTTGGATGTTCACATACATTGTTTCATTTAATTCTCAGAGCCACATCTGAAAACAGTTTATAGGAATGTGTACATTTCAAGTGGCAGAACATGGACTAGAAGCCCACTCTGGGTCAAAGGCTCTTTTCACATTTCACAGCTAGAACTTGGAATCCTCAGCAACTAGCACTGCGCTTTACACCTATGCATTCCTGTTAGGTAAATGACAAAGAGTTTTAATTAAAAGGTATATGAGAGCTAAAAACAGAAATGCTTCTTAATTTGTTCTGATAGTGTAAGTGTCCTTAGAGCTGACACAAAGAGAGTCACCAAGGATAGGAGAAAGGGTAAATTCTTGAGCATCATTTGCCTGAATCTCTTGGCATTTTCTCTAATCCTTTCTTGTGCAATATTCTAGCTTGAAGGCATGCAGATCTGTCTTGAAATTTGAAGGTTGGCCCATAAAATGGGGGATTCAACTGATTTAGAGCAAAAGCCATTTCTTTATAGCATATACTAATGTGTGTGCACGCACACACACACAGAGTCAAACAAGGAGATGGGCGGGGGAGTCCTTCCCCAAAGCTTCATCAAAACTAAAAAAAAAAAAAGGGATACAAGAAGGGACTTGACTCTTCCAGGTTTCTTGGGCCACTGAGATGCCTGTGAGCATCACCCAATATCCCTGTAGTGCATTAATCCAATTTGCAGTTCATACCGCACTAAGAGAACCATCTTAATCATCATTCCATCCATTAGATCAGGGGACCTTAACCTCTTGGCCACAAACCAGTACCTGTCTGTGGCCTGTCAGGAACCCGGCCGCACAGAAAATGAGTGATGTATTTGCAGCCGCTACCCAGCATTAGCATCACAGCCTCAGCACCACCTCAGATCATCAGGCATTAGATTCTCAGAGGAGTACTGGTCCTTGATGCCAAAAAGGTTGGGGATCGCCGCCCTAGGTCAGACTCTCTTCAGAGGTTTAGATCCCAGCTGGACATGATTCTCCCAAGTTCCTAAAGTTTAATAATTTCAACCTTTTCTCCTTGTTTTTTCCCCCAGACTTAGGAGTGGTAGCTGCTTTCTATAGTTGCTAACTCCAAAATATCTTAAAAGTTTTTTCTCCCTTTCTTTCACCTAAGTAATAACTTTATATATGTGACAGTTCCCACACTGGGATTTTATCAATCTTTCTCACTTCCATTATAAAGCTTTTTCAATTGAGATGTAATAACAAGACTCAAATACTGAGCAAAACAGGCAACATTTCTAATGTTCGCAATTAATCACATTTTTCAAAACACCTATTTTCCAAAAAAAGTCTGATGAACTTATGATATGAGAAAATAACAGCATGATCATGTATAACACCTACAATTTTATAATTATGAAGTGAATCTCTGGACTTGGAATGCAATACTTGTTTGAAGCTTAAAAAATAAAATGTTTTTTTAAATGAATGTTGGTGCATTTCTACATTATCCCTCCCCTCTTAATGCAGGCATACATTTGCTTTCATTTCACTAAAACCAAATACTTGAAGTAAATTCTCTGTCTACATATGCCAGCTAATGGCAAAATGAAGTAGCTAATACTTATAAAGCAGAAAGAATTTCAGTATTTTCTTTCCAGTCTGCCATAAATAATAGAGGGGACCATCTAGAATCAGTATAAGAAACACAGTACTCATTGTCCTCACAAATACGGGTAATGGTTTAAAAGATTAACATACCTGGGTCATAATTTACATACATAAATACATAATCATAATTGGCCTGATAATACAATTCATGAAATAAAGTAGCACTTTGGAGTAGTGTGTGGATGCATGCTCAGAATGCTAAAATTGCTATAATTACCCATAAGAAGGAACATATGCTAGTTTTAACTTTCTTTTTTCATTGATAGTAGACCTAAATATCTGTTTTTTTAATACACGCCTGTGGGGCATAGGAAGCTAAAGCCTGCTCCCAGACCAGAACTGGGTTCTATACTGTCAGGGTCTTGCTGCATCTTAATACAGGAAAACCTGCTAGCACAATCCCTACAATGAAGGTGGGTGATCATGGAGGTCTCCAACACTTTTTATTAATGACCCCATTATGACAAATCCACTGTTATCAAAAGCAGTAAAAAGGCGTGGGTGTGTGCATGCATGTGTGTGTGTGTGCGTGTGTGTGTGTGTGTGTAACCACAAGGGCTAAAAAGTCTACAGGTTTTAAAAGAAAATACACTATGACCAAAACCTTGACCTAGGATGTGTTAAATATTTTATTTTTTTGATGGTTACATAGAGCAAATTAAAATATTTTTTCATCAGCTTTAAAAAAGAAAATCCTGCCATTTGGGACAACATGGATGGACCTGGAGGAAATTATGCTAAGTTAAATAAGCCAGACAGAAAGATAAATAGGAATGATCTCACTTATATGTAGAATCTTAAAAACAAAACAAAATAAAACTCATAGTAAAAGAGAACAGAAGGGTGGTTTGGTTACCAGAGGCTGGGAGATGGGGAAAAAGGAAGATATTGATCAAAGGGTACAAACTTTCAGTTATAAATTCAGGAGACCTAATGTACAGCATAGTAACTAGTCATTAATAATGCTCTGTATGATCGAAATTTGCTGAGAGTAAATCTCAAGTGTTCTGACCACGACAAAAACAAAATAACTGTAGAAAGTTGTAAATACAATTTTTGTCATGAATAAATTTTCAAAATTTTTTTTCACTGTACCACTCAATTAACAGGGCCAACATTTGTTTCCCAGAGCGCTTTAACAGAATCCCAGAAAATAAAGCAAGTGACTTTATCCCTGATATTCTTTTCATGGCACCCATAGAAGAAAGAATACAGTATTTCTAGTTCCTAAATCATAATTTATATGGCACTGGAAATATAAATGACTATGGTCAAGGTTCATCCCGGAAGAGCAGAGGAAACAAACCCAACCAACAGAGTGTACTATGCAGTCACATTTCATGTGGCGGATGTTTCCTTGCAAACATGGCATAATTCAGAAGTTAGAAAATACACTGTTTTGACTGGTAAACATTATCAGTATTAAAGGTTGCACAGGAGAGAGGAGACAGAGGAGATGTCAATGAAATAATTAAGATGAAAAGACCAGGTTGTGAGAAGCTTTATATGTCATGTTAATAAGTTTGAAGTCAATCCTTTATATGGTGAAGAGTCACATGATGACATCTGTGTTTTCAGAATAATGTGGCGGTGTGGAAAATGGGGAGGGAGACTGAGTGTAAGTGAAGACAGGAAGATGAGATCTGAGATTACTGCAAAAAAAAAAAATCCACGAGAGGATAAGAGCTCACATACAAAAATAATTGTGAAGTCGAGAGACAGAGATCGGCTAGCAAAAGCAGAGGCATTTATTAGGTTGACTCAATTGGGCTTAATAACAAACTGAAAGTGGAAGAGAGAAGGGGAGAAAATCTCAGATAACTGGGTTACTGTTGACACAATTACCAAAGAGAAGACACACTAGAAGTGCTGCTGCACATAGGGGACAGCAAAATGAATATTCCATTGTAGAATAAGTTGATTTTAAAACATCTGCAAGACATTAAGTGATAATCAAAGTAGGCAATTGGAGAGACCTGAAACTTCGGTCCACAGTGATTAATTTTGTAATCAATAAAATGATTATTGATTTTATAATCTATAATCACTGTGGACTGAAGCCAAATAAGTGAATAAATGTGTTCAGAATAAAAAAAGGTCCAGGGTCTGAACTTAAAGAGAACATGATCATTTAAAGGCTTTAAAACTATTACAACAGATAGGATACAGGCCTTCTACTGGAAACTTATACATTTATTTCAGAATATTGCTACTACTTAGCATTTGTGCAATTTTATTTTAGTTACCTATGAATCAGTTTAAAAGCCAAAAGGGAAAATCAGTTCCAGGATTCTATGATGAAAGCTTCTCCTTACTGTTTTAAATTCTGCCCAAAGGGATCATATGATCATCAAGTTTTAACATAGGATTTGAAATAACTCAGGCCCAGGGAAAATGACTTGGCCAAGGTAACAAAGTCTCTTAATCCTCAAGATAAGAATAAAAGTTTATGATGAGTCTTACCCATTATTCACCAGAATTTCTCACAGTGTCCAGTAATCATATCTAATCACTAAAGATTTACTACTGCTAACAAATTTTTCTTTAAAAGGCTCACAAGCTTAAAAGACATTTTCTAAGGCAATACAGGTTTCAAATGTGACTAGTTTTACGAGAACCAATAGAGATTACTTACCTGCTAAAATTTCTGCTTTGCTTCATTCAGCATTGTTATTTCTTTAAAGTATTATAAAACTTCAGCTAAAAAATTTAAAAGGGAATGATCCAGTTCTGATGTGTGCTACAATATGGATGAACCTTAAAAACATGCTAAGTGAAAGAAGCTAGATACAAAAAAACTCTACAGTATATGATTCCATTTATGTGAAATGTAATCCATTGAGACAGAAAGTAAGTGGTTGCCAGGGTGGTGGGGGTAGAGAGTGACCACTTAATGGATACAGGGCTCCTTTTTTGAGGTGATGAAAATGTTCTGGTTAGATACTGGTGATGACTGCACAACTTTGTTAATTTATTAAAACCAATAAACTGTTCATTTTAAAAGGATGAGTTTTATGGTATGTGAATTATGTTTCAAAAATAATGAAGCATTTAGGTTTTCTTCTCATATTCAGTAAGATTTTATCATTTAATCTATGAACTAGATTGGAATAGCAAAAGAAAGTAAAAGGGAAATAATTATCTCTACTACTTGATTTTCAGTATATAACAAATTTATTATATTAATTGAAGTTTTAGTAATGAATTCATAAACTACTGAAGAAAAAGTTTTTTAAATCAAGATTGCATTTGAAGTATGTGGTCTAAGCATAGACTTGCTGACTCATGTTTTAGTTTAGAACTGCTCAAATTATCTTCTTAAAGAATTTAATGTGCCTAATTAGAATGACATTCAACCCTCCCCGCAAAAAACCGCTTCCACTTATCTTTTGAAGTTTAGTTTAAATCTCACCCCTCTAACAATCTTTTGCTAAACCAATCTTGAACTAGACCATCACGTGTTTGGTGTTCTCACTGATGGCTTTGTTTTCTATATATGAGAAGATACTGGCTGTATGATTTTACTTATATCCCCTACATTCTACTCATCTTTGCATTGAGGCCACATGTACACAAGGCCATTATTTCTGCAAGGTGCACACTAAAATCATCTGGAGACTAAAACAAAACAAAATAGCATGCTGGGGCTGGCAACTGTTAAATGTGTAAATGCCCCCACAGAATTCTGATACAAAACTATGAACTAAGTACTCACATTAAAAACAAGTGTTCATAGAAAATAACTCCTAGTTCCTACCACTCAGAACAGTAGCAGGACAGTTAAACTGGGAGACGATTCTGATAAGAAATAGGAACGGTTTAGCCAAGTAATCACTACTCTCTAATCACAGTCAGAAACCTGAATGGAGCTTGCAGCACTTTTAGTTTAACCCTTATTTGAACAGCAACAGTAAAGACAGGGTAGACAGAGTGCTTTATTTGGGGGGAGGGGAATAAACCTACACACATACATATGTGTTATGTATATTATATGTGAATAGCTCTTTTACAGCTAAAGGTAAGAAACTTCAAGCTTTGTAACTGTAAATCACTGTGCCTCCAACTGTGAAAAGAAATTACTTAAAAAAAAAAAAGCCAAAGCAAGAATTACAATTCTTGTAATTGTAATTACAAGTGTAAGGAAAGTTATACTGAAAAAATGCTTTTCCTTATTCTCTCCAAATAGCAGTGGGGGAATTAGGTAAGTACATACACTCTCCTTGAGTGGAAAACACAAAATTCAATTTAATTGTATAAACAAGTGTAAGATAATTCTCATCTACTTAGAGGTCTACTGATGAAAAAAAAATTTGTTGAAAATTAACATTAAAATAGTTATGGTCTGATGCAGAGATACCTCAAATGTATTTTGCTGGTAAAAAAAAAAAAAAAAAAAAAGCAGGAAAGAGAAAAATCGTTGTTCTTTAGTTCCTTCTCACCAGAACCCGAAACTCCTGCATATCCAGGGATCCAGGAGGGCATAAGAGGAATATGCCACATCAGATCATGGTATTCCATTATAAAGCAAACTACTAAACAAGGGTTCACTTGTGCAAAAATCTCCAATTAAACTACAATAAGGAGACCTTTGATTTAAAAAAAAAAACAAACAAGAGTTAAATAAGCATTTAGACTCTGTGCACATGAACATGTTTTCACTTCATCTGTCCAAATGATAAAATATAAAAACACAGGCATTGCCAGTTATTATGTAGGGGCAGATATGTTCTGGCATATTGCATCTACAGTACCTGCAGTATACAGAATCAGATCGCCTGGGTTCAATATCACAGCTCCACCAACCACAACCCCTCTGTGCTGTTTCTACATCTGTAGTATAGCGAAAATGCTAATATCCACATCACAGGACTGCTGTTACAACTAATTAATACATGCAACATGCTTAGAACAGTTCCTAGTACATAGTATATAAGTGCTCAATAAAAATATCTATTTTTTTATATAATAAAAACTGTATGACCAATATCACTTCAAGAATAGTTGCCATACCACCCTCTGGTAAATATGATTCACAGACTAAGTATGAATTTGAGAATTCAAAATGCAACAATGCTTTATGCTTGATGCTAACTTTCTGAATTCAGTAGTTAAACAGTAGTAATTCCTGATGGGACCCTAATAATTAAAGCTACTAAGCACCACACATTCTGGATTTCTAGAATATGCTACGCATTTATATATATTCATCCATGTTTATTCATTTTCTCTATCTCCTATCAGCTTTCATATCTGTTATTTAATTTGCCCAAAACTCATTCTCCCTCTTTCTCTTTGAATTTAAAAATACTTCCTCAACAGATACCTCTCCTTAGACATCCTTGAATCCCATGCATGTCTTCTTTCACAACACACCTTACTGTAACTTCCTGTTTCACAACTGTGTTTTCCACTAGACAGGGATGCCTGTCTTGTTCACCTGGCTTAGTGCTAAATACACATTACGCATTCAATAAACGTCCATTTAATTGATCTGAAACCTGTCTTATGAATGGATAATAGACAAACAAATCACAATGTTATGAAAGACTGAAGTTTGGCCTTAGGCTCTTATTAGCTTACTAAAGCCACTTGTGCCCCTGCCCCACAGTAAGTGGATGGAGGGGACGATAATCCCAACCATCCTTAAGAGTCACTAAACCACTGTGATTTTACAGAAACAACATTTTTCTTAGTATAAACTATAAAGAAATAAAAGCTGATAAGTTTCTAAAAGTTGCTAACATTTTAGCTGATGTTAACTGATTTCCCATTAGTCCATCTCCTAATTTGTATATATCCATGCTGATGTCCTCACATACACATTTGCAAAGAAAATTTCAACTGTATAATAAAATCCATCTTATCCCAATCCAACTCATCTTTCATACAAAAAAATCTTCTCTCTTGATAATGCATTACACTACATATACTATGCTTTCAGACTTATTTTGTTTTTAGAAAATAAAATTATATAACATAATAATTAGGTATATACATCGCAACTGTGATGACCACAACTGCAATGTCCAAAACCCCTCATGGATGCTAACCTCATTTTCTCATTTCTGTTATTTATTCTGCAGTGCATATGTGCATCCATAACTCATGACAGCAGACTTAAATGTATATTAAGAATCTACACTATTTTAATCTGTAGCATAAGTTATTTTCTTCTTAAATCCATTTACACGCTGGTAAACCAAACCACTGGGTATAAGAAAGCAAAGGTATTAATTACTGACTTGCAAGGAATCCTAGTGACCTAACTTCTTTGGCCTACAGACTCATAAGAAAAGGAAAAGAATTGTGTTCCTTACTGTTTAAAATTCTATTAGCTGTTAAGTAAATTGTCACACGTGTGAAAAATCTCATAATCAAATGTGGTAGTATATTAAATAATATACTTATAGCCTGAAAGTTTAATTATTACCAAAGTTGTCTAGGGATTCTTAACCTAGAATCCATGGAGACCAAGGGGATTCACACAATAAACTTGTCAAGAACCTGACTCTCCACAAGTCATACACAAAAAAAATATGGTTTATTGTCCTAGGAAGGTCAGAAAAATTTTAAACTGAGACAAAAGAGCTAAGAACCACACTGTTTCTAGTGAAGTTTTTACTACATGAGTTTATCTGTTT
This sequence comes from Macroglossus sobrinus, assembly GCA_004027375.1. NCBI lineage: Eukaryota > Metazoa > Chordata > Mammalia > Chiroptera > Pteropodidae > Macroglossus > Macroglossus sobrinus. The sequence continues at coordinate 360,141 of PVKZ01000705.1, read as the reverse complement.
TTTTTTTTAACAATGTTTTCATTTTAATTTATAGGTCCATCTTCATCATGGTTAGTTTTTCATGACTTTTTTAAACTGGGAGGATAAAAACATTACCTGACAAAGATTTCCACAGCTTAAAAAGGCTCAATTTTCCAAAACATTTTTCTTACTATAAACTACCTTGTGTACTAGAATACATAGTAAACAAGTGGCTTTTATAGGAAAAAATTCTATCTGTATTTCTAAAAATCAAAATTATTAAAATAAAAAATAAAAAGAACTCAAGCCTCAATGCAAAGTCAGATCATATCAGGTTTTTAAGAATTTGAGACTAAACCTCACCAAATAGAAAAGCAAATTTAAGGAAAGACTGGTGAAATTCTAATCTCAGAATGTTGGTTTTGTAGATTTTAATCAAATAAGCCAACACCTTGAGTAAGTAAACTACAGTTTCCTAAGGCTATATTTTATTGTTTTATGATTAATTTTAAGACTTAAATTAATGTCACTCTGTCAATATAACATATACAGCTAAAATAAATTTGTTTTTGACCAAGGCCACAACTACAGATCTTGCTCCCAAAATAACTCTGGTTCTTCTTTATGACAAACGGATTAGGAAGTACCTCTTATTTTAAGTATCTTTTAACCTATATGACTTTAATCACTTTTAGAAACTTTGGCATCTAAGGCCATCCTACCATGAATAAGCCCTATCCCGTCTTATCTCAGAAGCTAAGCAGTCAGGCCTGGTTAATACTTGGATGGGAGACTACCTAGGAAGACCAGGTGCTGCAGGCGTAAAAAATAAAAATAAGAACTAAAAATAAGGGATTGTAAGCTGACAGCGTCCTTGCAATCTGTGAGGTCAACTAAGGGTTGCCTTGCCTAAAAATTTTTTTTTAAAAAAAGGAACTTTGGCCCAGGAAGGAAGAGAAAGAAAAGAAAATTCAAAAACTTCTGGCTAAATACAGAACTACCAACATTCAATAAAAAACACACATGTGCAAAATACTACTATATAAAAAATTATTCATTACAGCATGGTTTGTAAACAAAGTTTGGAGAACAATCTAAAAGTTATCAATAAGCAATTAGTTAAATTAAGATCTAACCACAAGGTTCCACAAAGCTGCCCTTCAAAAAATGAGTCACCTTGAAGATATACTGGGGGTTGGGGGAAATCAAGATATTTGCATGAGGAGGGGAACAAGCCTAACATATATGTACTAAGTCTCAATAGTTTTTCTTGAAGGATACACAATAAAAATAATGGTTGCCTAGGGAGGGGAACAGGAATGCTGAAGGACAGATGAGAGAATCTTAATTTTCCTCTATGGACTACCCTTTAGAACCTTTCAAATGTTGTGCTCTATGTGTTTCCTAGTCAACAAAATAAAAGATTGATTTGCTTTTTAATGAATTTACAGGTGGTATTAGAGATTTTTAGCTCAACATCTGTTCAGATAGAATCTACTAAGCAGTAAAAATGAATGTCAATCTACTAAGCAGTAAAAATGAATGATACAAAATAACTTCCCTAAAACTTTTCCATAAAAAGATTGAAGAGCATTCATTCATTCAATCAATATTTCAGTGCCTATTATGTGTTCTAGGCATTACAGCAATGCCCAAGTCATCCAGTAAGCCCTGACTTTAGTGAGACAAAAGGTAAGTAACATAACTTCAAGTGGTGCTAAGTGCTAAACAGAAGAGAGGGGAATGTGGGGATAAAGAGAAACAATGGGGGAAGAGGGAGAGAAAAACTGTTTTAGGAACCTTAAAGTAAACCTTTCAGATGATATGACATGTGAGTCAAGAAATGAGCAATGCAATAAACAGGAGGAAAGCCCTGTGAATGGAGCAAGGTTCCAGTGTACAGGATACAGCAAAGCAACCAGTGTGGCTGCAGTGGAACTCGAGAGAAGTGCAGGAGATAATCTCAGGGGTAGGCAGACCCCAGTCACAGGAAGGACCTAGTAGCTGGAGGGGGAGAGGGGCAGATTTTAAATATGATGGAGAATCTCTGTAGAGTTCTGAGCAGGGGAGTGACTTAATCTATATTTTAAAAAGTAATACTAGCTGCTATTAAAAGAAGTACCAGGCAACAAATGATGGAACTGGGCAATGCTTTCAGAGAAATGGGAAAATGTGTCTGATTTAGTATATATTTTGAAAGTAGAGCCTACAGAATGTGCTACTGGATTGGAAACAAGAATTCAACTGGGTAAACATCTTATATTTAAATAGTTACTTACAGGTCTCAAGGTATGTTTACATACATTATTTCATTTCATAACAAGAGGCAGGAGAAGGTCACACTGAGTCAAGATCCAAGTTCTTCCTCTTGACAGTTTTAAGACCCTATGAAGGTCATTTTAATGGGTTTCTATAAAACACTTTGTACTTCACAAGATTCCTGCAGGTTTCAACTGGTTGAAGAATTTTGCAAATGTAAATAATGACCATTTTGAGATAGATATCATCATATTAATAGATGTCCAATAAAAGATGATTTGTTCCTATTATTCAGGACAGCAGAGCTACCCCACCACTAACTACCACCACTATATTCCACAAAGAACCCTGTATAGAAGTTATCAAAGAGGCAAACTTTTTGTTTAAACTATTACATTAAGAAAAAATACATTTTCACTGATTATGGAAAAACCTACATGATACAAGCACGGGCACTAGTAAAAAACACCATTGTCTTTTAATCCTTCCTAGGGACTGGTGAAAACAGTTCTTTCAAGCTATTAATGACATTAAAGTAGAAACACCTAATTTTTACAAGATAAAACCCAAATCATAGCACCTTTCATTACAAAGACATTATCCACAAGACACTATAAAATTTTAATTATGAGTTATCAGTTTTGGTTTAAATGGTATAATGTAAATACCTAGTGTAAACTATTGTGTGCCATGTGACTTGAATTATAAGGACTTCAACTTATTGCTTTACATTATTTCTGTAAGTTTATAAGCAAGGTTCCACAGAATTTATTTTTCCATCCAAGGCTCTCATGTTACTGTAGGAGAGGTCCAGCATCAAGCAAAAATGGAAAAATATATATTAAGTCTTTAGTTCATTATGTATATTGGAAACTATTTTGAATGTCAGTTTGTATTAAGTACTTAGCAGATAACCTGAATAACAGTAAGTAATAATTCGAGAATATTTGGTGTACAGTTCTATCCTCCACCACTCATTTTCAACCGGGGCCTCAATAAACATGACCATTGGAGCCATGTGACTGCATTATAACTAAAACCACACTGTAAGGACTTTCCAACGCATACAGCAATTAAACTGCCTTGGACAAAATCCAAGACAAATTCATAATACAGTACAACAAATTTCACGTTATGAAGGTTCACATTATTAGACTTGAGCGCATAATGACAATATGTCCTACTTCTCTTATTTCTAAGAATTTCTACCTTATAAAAGGTCCTATTTCTCCGACTCAAGCACCTTTAGGTCAGAGACATCCCCCATCTCAGATATATTTAATTGAAATTGCACGAAGCACTACACAATACACAATACATCATCCTTCAACAGGTCTTTTGCTTAGTACGTCATGTCCTCCAAACTTTAAAAGAAACTAGCGTAAACACACATTCACCAGGTTACATCAAGCAAAAAGATACTGCAGCTTTAGTCACTTTAACTTGCATATTAAGCAATAAGGAGATTCGACTCATTTCCTGCATTAAAACTGACAAAAAATGTCAAGGTTTTGTTTTGCGAATTACAAGAAACATTTCAGATCTGAGAATGTGGTATTCTGCAAAGAATTTACAAAACCAAGATGCCAAATTTTTCCATATATACTTATCAAAGTATAGTATTAAGGAAGAGCCGAAGGAAAGCCTAACAATTAAAGCTCACAAAATCCAAAGCCAAAAGATTTCATAAGGACCTCCACACCTGCGCCCTACCCTCAAGTCTTGTGCTAAAAACTATTTCCTCTGAACAGAAACAGCTCTTAAGAGAGTTTGAAAACCAGAGTAAAATCACTTCGCAGAGATAACGAGCGGAAACGTATTTGAAGGAGAGGACATAGCGGAAGCTAGAGCAGTCGAGCGCGGGGCCCCCACATTCCTGGATCCTGGCTGCCAGGGGCGAGCATGTGCCGGCCACAAAACCCGCGGCCCTCCCAGAGACTCCTCCCGGGGAACAAGGCCTGGCCTGGCCTCACCCTACCGGTTCATTCATTCTGAATCTGGGGCTGCCTCCCCCGTGCGCTCCCGCCCAGGCCGAGAGGGAGATCCGCGACCGAGGGGCCGTGTCCCGCAACAACCCCAGACCAGAGTCCGGGCCCTGCCGCGATTCCCGCGCGCCCGCGGCCTCCGCCCGGGGGTGGTCTGAAAGACTGCGGAGGCCCGCGCCCAAGACCAGAACCCCGCAAATCCACCCTCCACCAGGGCCCAGACCAGGCAGCCCCCGCTCGCAAGTGGCTGCTTAGAAGCCCTCAGTCCCCGCCACCAAAGCTGCCCCACCGCGGCCGGAAGTCTCCCCGGCGCCCCCTCCCCAGCGCCCGACTTCCCTCGCCACCGCGACCAGACCCTCTCAGTGCTGCCTCGGGCCTCCCAGCGCGGGTCGTGGGCCGGAGGCAGCGAGGGGCCGCGCCGTCCGATCCACTGAGCGGGCAGGAACAGAGCAGGCAGCAGGAGACCGGCCTGGGAGGTTACCTTGATAATCCTGCGGGGCAGCCCGGCCATCTTGTCAGATCCCGACTTCGGCCTCTGGTTTCGTCTCCGGCTCTGCTCGCCTCACGCACGAGTGGAAGTCCTGGGCTCCACTTCCGGGGGACGTTGCCGCGCCCGCCGTTCCGCCGCCACCGCCGCCACCGAGGCCCCTTGGGAAATGTAGTCCCTGCTCGGTTGCGGCTGGCTTCCTTTGGCCTTGGTCCCCTCCCCGGACCACCCCACCCCAGCCCCGGCCTAGAGGTGGCGGAAGTGACGCGCCGCGGCGGGGGAGGGTCTTGGGGTGGGGGGCGGCGCGGGGCGGCGCGGGGCGGCGCGGAGCTTCGGCGCTCGTGAACTAGCCTTCCTCTCTACGGTGGGACTGGGCAGCCCGTGCACCGCCAGCCTCTAAGCCGTGGCCACGCCTGCGCCAGTGGCGACGTAACAGAGGCCCAGCCGCGGACGTAGTCCATTCATCCGTTCGTTCGTTTGTTCATTCAATGTTCCTGCCTTGCGCGCGGCGGGGGCTAGCGCTGCAGGGAATTGCTGTCAATGATCTGGCTCCTTCCTCAAAGGGAGGGGAAGAGCAAAACTCGGTAGCAAAGCTCCTAATTGCGGGTCCCCCAAGTTATTCAGAGTTTTGATGTTTAAATTTCGCATAAATCGGACCTATTTGACACACCCTTTAGATTCGGGTTAGGCTAAAAGGAAAGGGCTTGGAGATAGTGAAGGCAGACAAGAATGGCTTCTGAACGCCTGGACGTAGTAGTTGAAACCAAGGAGAGGATTAGAGAGCCCAGAGTAATCCCTGACAGGGATTACCCTTAGAGTGCTGGGAGCCTAAAGGAGGATTAGAGTGCGGATGTCCGGTGCATTAAAGAATTGAAGAATATGAATACAAGAAAATAAGAATATTAAGAGAAAACATGAGCTTGGCACAATGATAAATGATGGCATAGATTATCTCAACTATAAAGCATATAACATAGGCTTTCTTTTAACCAGTGCTTTTTAGATAAGAAACAACGAGAAGTCTGAAATGAGCAGTTCTGTGATTAGAAGAATTTGGGAGAGTAAATAATGTTGGACAAGGATACTTAGAGTATTTTAGGTGGGGGGTGGGGGGGAAGGCAGGAGACTTCACCCAGAAAGGAAGAAAGGTGGAGTGAATAATGGGTTAGAAGTGTCGGCAGTTATCTATTATCACCTAACAAAACAGGCGCAAACTTAGTGCTTAAAATAACAACAATCATTTATTTAGCTTTTGAATTTGCAATTTGGGCAGGGCTTGGCAGGGAAGGTACATCTCTGCTCCATGCTACGTCAGTGTGGGCAACCTGACTAAGGCCAGATCCAACTTGCGAGATGGCTCACATAGCTGGCAAGTTGGTACCGGCTGTTAGTTCCTTTCCAAGTGGATCTCTCCCTGGGGCAGCTTGGGCTTCCTCACTGTATGGTGGCTGGGTTCCAAGAGTGAGTGTTATAGCTAACAACAGCAAAAAAATGAATCATCTTTTTTGGCCTAGCCTTGAAAGTCTCAGAACATCAGTCCCACAATAATCTATTGGTCAACTAAGTCACAAGAGCCCACCCAGTTTCAAAGTTAGAGGACATGGACTCCACCTCTTGGGGAGTGGCAAGATTCTAGAAACTATCAAAGCATGTGTGATGGGAGCTATGTTTGTGGCCAACTTGAGAAACAAACTGCCATCACAGGTACAACATTTGTCAGAGTATGCTTAAAAACCACCCGCTTGAGAATCACCTGCCTGTGATTCTAAGTGCTGGTTACAAGCATTCCTGAAGCCCTTTCCCCAAGAGATTCTAAGTCTCTAGTTTAGTGCTAAGGCCTGGGTATTTGCATTTAAACATCACATTTAAACATCGTGGGTAATTTTGATGAATCGTAAAATTTGAGAATGAAAGTTTTTGAATAAACGAGAGCAAATGTAGAAACAAAAAATGTTGAGACGTGCCTTCTTTTGGCTATTCTCTACCAAAATGGATAGTGAGTATTATATTGATTAAGAGTTAGGGGTTTAGAGCCCCAGCCTAGATTTGAAAACTTAAAAAATTGTCTGTCCTTTGGTTTTTCACCTAGAAAATGTGCTTACTTTATTGTGATTGTTGTGAAATTTCAATGATACGTATAACTTAGAACAGGGGTCGCCCGCCCCTGGGCCCTGGACTGGTACCAGTCTATGGCTAGTTAGGAAGCAGGCCCACAGCAGGAGGTGAGTGGCCAGTACGCAAGTAAAGCTTCCTCTATATTTGCAGCCACTCCCCAGCACTAGCATCACCGCCTCAGCTCCACCTCAGATCATCAGGCATTAGATTCTCATAGGAGCACCAGTCCCTGGTGTCAGAAAGGTTGAGGACTGCTGACTTAGAAGATGACATGGCATTTAGCAAGGGCTATTATTTTTATAATCTTGAAAGAACCAGATATAGTTAAGAAATCAGATTTTTAAAACTTGACAGTATAACCTTGTTTGAAAGAGAGGGGTTTGATGGCATTAAATTCCGTTAGAGTATTAACACTTTAAAATGTATATTTTCATGTCTCTTCTAGTTATTTTTTTTTTACCCTTTTCCTCCTTGAGAACAGCTCACACTATATTCATTAGGAAAATAAAATCTGAACTTATGATTCATAAAAGTCCTGTAGAACAGGATATACTCTAGAAGGACAGGTTGCCACAGGGCCAAGATGAGGTTTATTTTCAATTTAGAAAACTGGTTAAGAATCCTACTTATTATATTCATAAAATATAGATACATAAGGATATCCACAAGACTAATTGAATCGATTTCTTCAGGGGAGGGTTGTTGGGCAGCTGGAGAACAGAAGTAAAAGGAAGACTTTTCACTCTATATTCTTGTACCTTTTGGATTTTGCTCTGTGTGAATATGCTACCTATTCAAAACATAAAATAAGAATTCAATTCACCAATTCTAACAGTCTAAGTGGTATTCAGGGTTCATTCAACACTAATCAGGAATGATATTATACACTCAAAACTCAACAAAAACGTGCTGGCCCATGGTGCAGAATAAATTATAGTGAGCATATAGCTTTTTGGTGCTAAGCAGAACTCTTAGCTAATCAATCTTTTTTGGCTCTTTGTCAGGCCTCGCTCTCATTCATGTTTTTTTCCCTAGTCTCCTTCTAGAATCAAACTACAAGTGCCTTTTAATTATGATATAGGGAAAGAGAAAGCAAGAATGCTATGTTGAAGGAATTAGAAGAATCTTGTTCTATAAAAATCTCTTACCCACTGGAACATGATTTTACTGTCTCCTGTTTCTTCCCCACACTTACCAGGTTTTTATATTCCAGATTTGCTACTTTGGCCCTAGAGAGCAGATGCAAAAGGATATTTATACCTTAAGCTCTTCAGAGTCATGGATCTCTTCCAACTTGAGCACCACTGTATCCCTGGGGCTTGAGTGCAGGGCCTGCTACATGAGAGCTCCCCAAAAAATATTTGTCAAAGGAATGAATTAGTGACTTCAGGCTGGTAATAAACACCTGTTTGAGAATGGTTGATGCATGTTTATGATTCATAAATAAATACTTACAGAAGGCACAGGATGTTTACTTTCATCCCTAAACTTTTCAACTTGACTTCCTGGAGAACAGCAGAGCTTATTTCACAAACTATCTCACGCTTTGCAGAGACAACATAGAGAAGATCAGTTTGGAAAATGTTAGCTCAGTCACCTTTAATAGAAGCCCTGTGTCAATTCATGAGCAATAGCCATTAGGCAGAAGTACTTGTTTGCAGGTCCTCTTATTGTTTCTTGCATCATAGGAAAACTATTTTGTGGGCGATTAAAACAGAAGTATCTGTGAGAAGAGAGGATTCATGAATACTGACTCAAGGAGGAAGTGGGTGGGGGAGGAAGAAAAGACTGCACACTGATTTAAAAAAGAAAAAGCACTTGCTGCCTCATATTTGTGATTTCAGTGTAAATAGCTGAGAACTTGTAAACTGTTAACCAACACAACACCAGAATGTAAGAAGGATCTGTGTTAGGTCATCTAGGATCTTGAGGTGGAAGGCCTGGAGAAAGATGAGACCCAGGAGAATCAGAGTAATAGGGTTTACCTTTGTTATGCATTATAAAGCATTTTTTAATGTTATCTCACAGAGACTTTACATGCCACCGAAGGCATTCTTTAGAACAGTGGCCCCAAACTTTATGGCATCAGGACTGGTGCTCCAATGAGAATCTAATGCCTGATGATCTGAGGTGGTGCTGAGGCAATGATCCTAGCACTGGGGAGATGCCACAGATACAGATGAAGTTTCACTCATTGCTCACCTCCTGCTATGCAACCCATTTGGTGCCACCAATTATTTGAGCCTTGCTGCAACCTGTGGGCTTAACTTTCCTCTGCTTTGCTAAGTCAGATGCCATGCCTACATCTGCTGCCTTCCACCCTTGTTCTCATTGTCGTTCAGGTGTGATTTTGAGAGAAGAGAGCAAAAACATCTTTATGCTGCTATGAGTATTTTGGTGTCTTAGTGGCGGATTTCCTGCGCAAAGAGATTATTCTCAGATTAGATTTAAACATTCAATGTATTGAAGTAACATAAAGTCTAGTTTTTTCTCATGTTTTTAAGTTTAATTTACAATTATTATTCTGTTAATTAACCTTTCATAAAATTAAATAAAATATATTTAAGTATTTTTAATTGCACTTATAAACCTAATATTTAAATTTTTTTCCTGCCCTTCAATTTTCTGATGGATAAATATTTCCAAGTATTTAATAATTCTTATGAATTAAAAGGATTTAAATAAAGTGAGCCTCTATTAAATATTTTAATCTTGCTTCTAAATCCAATGTAATTCTTTTATACTCCATCGATATGGAATCACTAGTCTAAATCAGTTACTTAATGACACGTTCAAATTGGAATTATAATTTACGGAAAACACAAGGGACTAGAGAATATATTAAAGTTTGCTCCAAGAACGTACTTAGCAAAGTCCAGATTGTGAAAATCCAACCTCATTTCTTTAAGAAATACATGCAAGGAAGCAAAGAGAGAGGCAAATAGAGGAGGGACTTATAAACTAAAGAGAATTAAAAGTGATATTAAACAACTGAAAGGCGTGGATCTAATTTGGATCCTGACTCAAACAAACAAACTAAATGAAAATATGACATTTATGAACTATTTGGAAAATTGCATGTTGACTAGATATTTAATATTGTTAAATAATCATTGTCAAATTTTTCATTTGTGTAATGATACTGTGGTTATGTCAGAAAAAAAGGAGTCTATATCTTTTAGCATTTCTTACTAAGATATTTCTAGATGAAATTAGAGGCTACCTGAAAGTTGCTTCAAAACAATATAGAAGAAGGAATATGGTAGGAGTGTAGATGTAAGAAAATTGGCCATGAGCTGATAATTCTTAAAGCTTAATGATGTGTACATGTGGTTTATTCTTTTTAATTTCATATGTATTTGAAATTTTCTGTCATAAAAAGTTTTTAAAAATTAGAACCACAAAGCTAATCTAACAGGTCATAAAGCAAATTTAATAGTCCAAATTCTCCAATATATCCCAAATACTTAAACATAAACATAGAATATACATGTTTTTGAGTGTGTTATATTCTCAAATCCAACTGGAAAATAGTATTACTAGGTGGGTTTGATTTACTTGATCATTTCTATACTTAATTCCAAATCTTTGCAGAACTCAAAGTCACTTAGACCTAACAAAACAATTAAATAACCCCCAAGTGGTGTGGGGTAACCCACACAAGCAACTTGGGGGTGTCTTATAGGTTGATTGCAAAGGTAAGGTCCAGAAGTGTGAACGTCCAGGATCATTGTCTACATGACCTGGACGGAGAAGCTGCACCAGTAAGAATTCCAAGCTCATGCCCTCCACATGGGGTGGTCTCACTGGCCATATCACCTGAATTCAAGTTACACAAATTACCTAATTCTTAGTGAAACAACCTCCTACCCCAGGTTGTTTCACTATTTGACTTACCAACATATTCAATAAAGTTATTTCCTTCTTGAACCTACTCAGAATTATTTTCATATTCTATCAGTATGGGTCACACTGCTTCTATGTGAACGAAATCCAATTGGATTCTGCACCAATCTCTGGCTTTCCAGTCACAACACAAAAGGCGTGCTAATGACATTTATTCTGACATGGTGCCAGTTATATCTTTCATTTTTCCAGATCTATTCTTAGCTTGTCCACCCTGCTGTCTGCGTAAGAAGTTGACTTGAATGAACTACACTGCATAGAAGGCTCCCTTGCCCTCTGCTTTCTGTTTGATTTGGGCATGAAGATCCCCTGCAGGGGACTAGGGAGGGGAAGGATAGGGAGGTCAAGTAATTATTACCCAGGGATTCTCATGGCTATGTCACCTCAGGCTGACTATTCCCTTCAATAGAAGATCACTGTTGCCCTCGGAATAGCTAATTTAGGATTCTCTCCTTCTGGGGTCCAGCAACTGCTTCCTCTCTTTGTCCCTTTTGGCCTGAAAGGAACAGCCAGTGCTACTAAACCCAAGTTATATTACAACTACTACTCCTTCTGATTCTACTCACACCTCTGTAAAAAAAATCCCTCTGTAAATAAACCCTCCTGGAATTATACCAATTTGATATGTCATCTGTTTTCTGCTGAGACCCTACGTAATATACCAACTTAAAGCTAGAAATCATTACTCTCCACTTTAGACAATTCATTTTTTAAAATATTTAATTACATTTATCAGATTATTCCTGACGAGCAAAAGAAAAGGATCATATTTTAATGCCTAAGGAATAAATAATCTCCTTGGGCAAGATACTCATAAAATGTATTACTCACGTATTTATTAAGCACCTATAAAGTACAATTATTCTAGCATTCATTGTTTACTACATATCAGGTTCTTTGCTAGGCATTCTAGTTACCTTGTTATTTAATGCAGTCAACAATTCAAAGTAGGATTATTGCCCCTCAAAGAATAAATTGAGACTCAAAAATTTTAAGTAAATAAATTGTCCCAGATAAATAGTTAGAAAGTAAGGGAGTCAAGATTCAAATTTAGGCAGAGAGATTCTCAGAAGCCACTTGTTAAGCTCTATACTGTACTTCCTCCCTACCATTATGTTGGACCACTAAGAGCTATACAAATTAGAAATAAGATAGGCCTATGTGCAGGAAGCCTGAGATCTTATGGGTAGAGAAGACAAAAATGTAAAAATCACTTGGAGATTTCAAGTGATTTTTTAAAGAGAGCTTTTGAGGGGAAAGTAGCTTACAAATTGTGGTTTGTATTGTACTTAATATTATGAAGAAACTTACAATTTAACTAGTACTAATCCTTTAGATATATTTTTCTTGAATCATTTGCGATTTGAATTATTTCCATTCTGTCATTTTAGTTAGGATTAAGTTCCACTGTTAGTAAAAGAGGCTCAAAGTAAAACAAGATAAAAGTTTACTGCTCTCCTTTGTAAATATCCCAAAGTAGGAAGTTCAGGAACTGGGAACTCTAGTCCACAAAATCCCAGACTCCTTCCTGCTGACTGTTCCATCATTCCAAAGTCAAGGTCTTCATCCTAATGTTCTAAGATAGTGACTATAATAATATCCACACTCTAGGAGAAAGGATAGAGTAAGGGGCAAAGTAAATGGGACAAAAAGTGCATACCAATTGTCTTTAAGGAAGAGACCCAAAGATACTGCAAGATACATTTGCTTATATCTCACTGGCCAGCACTTAGTCCCATGACAACACTCGTGATAGCAAGGGAGTCTGGGAAATATAGATTTTAAAATTCTGAGTAGCCATATACTTGATCAAAGATTAGGGATTTTATTAATATGAAGGAAAGGGAGAAACCTCTGTTGGGGAATAACTAGCAGTTTCTGCTATAAACTCCTCATAGTTTCTGGTGGGATCATTTATCAATGTGATTAAAGGTATACAATTTATCTTAACAGGGCAAAGCAAACACTTCTTAAAAACACTCAATGCTTATTAGAAAACAAGAGTCTTGGTTTTTGGGTTAAGTAAGTTTCAAATAAATGTAGTCCCTTAGAAGTCCTTTTATTGAAATTGAGGTGAAATTGATATATAACGTTATATATTTCAGGTGCACAATATTATAATTTGGTATCTGTATACACTATAAAGTGATCTCCACCAAAATTCTAGTTTCCATCCATCACCATACAATTGAATACCTTCACCTCGCAACCCTCTTCCCTTCTGGTAACCATCAATCTGTTCTCCGTATCTATAAGTTTGTTTCTGTTCTGTTTTGTTTGTTTGTTTGTTTCAGATTCCGTGTTTAATGAAATCATACGGTGTTTGTCTTTCTCCATCTGACTTACGTTACTTAGCATAATACCCTCAAGTTCCATATATATTGTCACAAATGGCAAGATTTCACTCCTTTTTATGGCTGAGTAGTATTTCATTGTGTGTGTGTGTGTGTGTGTGTGTGTGTGTGTGTGTGTGTGTGTGTTTATGTGTACCATATCTTCTTTATCCACTCATCCCTTGATGGACACTTAGGGTTTTTTTTCTATATTTTGATTATTGTAAATAATGCTGCAATAAACTTGGGGAGTGTATATATCTCTTTAAATTAGTGCTTTCATATATTTTTAAATAAATACCTAGCAGTGAAATAGCTGGATCATATGGTAGTACTATTCTTAATTTTTTAAGAATCTCCACACTGTTTTCCATAGTGGCTGCACCAAAGTATGTTTCCACCAACAGTGTGTGAGGATTCCCTTTACTCCACATCTTCTCCAATACTTGTTATTTCTTGTCTTTACGATAATGTAAATTATTTGCTGGCATTTCAAGTTTGTATTTTTTGGAAATTATAGTTTTAAACTTGCTGGCACTGAACTCTAAAGCTATGAAACACTTCATGACATGCCTCTCTTACCTACTACTCTCACACCACGGGCTCTCTCCTTGACACTTCTGAGAGGCCCTTGCTGGCTGTCTCCTTCACTTGATCTCTAAATGCCAGAATTCCCTTGGGTTGGTTCTGGGTCCCTTTTTTTTTTTTTTCCTACACTCCTTTTTCTTTTTTTCTACACTTTCTCTACATGCACTCAACATTCCCATGGCTTTAAAGCTATGTCTAGCCTATGAACTCTATTTTTCAAATACATCTGCCCAACTCTCGCCTCATTTTATATCTCTATTTGAGATATCGCAGAGGTATCTCAAACTCAACAACTCTCAAGTAGAATCATTAATTTCTACCTCCATTAGACCCCCCACCAAAGCTCTTTCAATCTTCCCTATCTCATGAACCACACCACCTTCATGCTAGTCATCAAAGAGTCACCTGAAGTGTTTGTCCTCTCAATTCCCACATCCAATCAATCCATCAGTGAGTTCTCTCATCATTTCTACTTTCAAAACATATCTGGACTCTCTTTCCTTCTTTTCATCTCCACAGTTGCCACCCTCCATTGCATTATCATCTTCATCTCTTAACTTGACTACAAGAAAGCAATAGCTTCATTAGACTTTCTTGCAGTCTTGCCACTCCTCACAGTACCACCAAAGTAATCTTTTAAAAACATAAATCATATCATGTCACTTCTTTTGTGTTAAAGCCCTTCGGTGACTACATACTGCATTTGGAATAATATCTATACCTATGGCCTGTGTCCTAATTCTATGTTATCACCATCAAGGGCCACAAAGCCTAACATGACCTGGCTTTTATTTTATCTCCTGCTACTCTCTTCTACACCATCACTCCAGCATATAGAAGCTTTAGACTTCTAAGTTGTTTCCTTAGCCTAGAGCTGTCTCTATTTTATTTCCCATGCGTATAGTTGGTTTCTTTCCTGGTCTCATTAAGTGAACCTTTTCTGGCTCCATTAAGTGAATCTCCCTGTCTGTCAATCATCCCTACTCTGCTCATAGCCATAAAGACATCAACTGGAGTCATCTTTGATCTATCCCTCTTCTGCTTTGCACAGTGAATGTTTGACAAATCCAGTTGATTGACTGTTTATTCAAATCTATTTCTCCTCTCTGTTCTTTCCTACAATATAGTCCAAAAAGACATTACGGGGTGGCTTTGAAGGATGGACAAATTAGAAAGGACATATGGACCCTCAGTGTGGGCTTCCACAGGAGTAAAGATTAGCAGCGGAATGAGCCTGATAGTCTGTAGGAAATGAGAACAGACACCACAGCAACCACATTTATTTTTCTTTATTATGAACTTATATTTACTTATTTTTAAAAGTAATCACTTCAAGACAGTGGCCCTTAACTTTTTGAGGGGTTTATTGACCCCCATGAATACATGATAAAAGCTATGAATCCTTTTCAGAAAAATGTGCATAAATACAAAATTTTGCAAATCGTAGGGGGGAATTAATTCCTAGGTTAAACTGCTGCTTTAACAGTCCATCATCTACTATCTTGGATATCTGCAATAATATTGTTTCATTCATTCAACCTACAATGAGGTCAAGCACAGCTCTAGATGGTAACTTTGTATACAATATAGAATAAGATAAATACTTTTTATCTTATTCTTGGAGCTTGCATTCTAGCATGAAACACATTAAACAAGAAAAAAATAATATATAATAGCAAATGTAAAGAAGACAAATAAGGAAGGCAGTGGGACAAGGGTGAGTGAGACTATTTTAACGGTGTGGTCCTCTCTGAGATGATAGTTGAGCAAGACCTGTATAATATAAGGCAATGGTCAGAAGTGTGAGCAATGCTGTCAATGAGAACGGAAAGTGCTAAAGCCCAGGAGCCTTTTCTCTACCCAAGATAAAAGGCAAAGTTCAAGGTTCTGTACATTTTCTTCCTTCCTTAACGAGCAGCCAGCAGAGTTCTCAGAACTTAGTGCTTGGTTTTCGGATTGGAGGCCTTCCGCACTCTCATTTCAAACGTCACATCCAACTCCTCCTCTTTTCGGTGCTTCTCTGAAATGCTCCTTACTCTGGGAAACCTTAACTCATTCACCAAGGAGCGATCTCCAGTTCCTCTGTTAGTATAAACTTAAAAAAAAAGAAATTGTGCTTACTTTCTAAGGATATGCGCGTGGGGGAAGTGACTTAGCTTTTTTACGTGACGTGCATGAAGTTGCAGGAAAACTGCTGCAGCTAAAAGTAGGAGGAGGAAGGTTGGACTCCGGTCTTCCAGAGGCACCCGGAGCTCTTTCCTGAGAGACTACATTTCCCAGAGTGCCCCACAGGCGCGTGGAACGTTGTCTCCCAGAACCCGGATTGAAGCAAGATGGTGGGCTCGTGGGGAACGCCTGTCAAGGTAACCGTAGCCCTTTCCTTCTCCAGCCAGGGGGTACCTAGAAGCTAAATTGGGCAGTCTCGGAAGGTTTACTGGCAGTTTTTGAGGTCTCTGCCGTTCGCGGCAGAATAAAGCCTCTAGCGTCACTAGACTCGGTCCATCCTGCAGAAGGGCGGGCGTGTGACCGCGTGCTTCCTGTGGGGCTCCCCCTCGTGCCTCGGCCAGTTGCTCGGGGAGCCCTCCAGATTAAGTGTTTCGGATCTGCCCGTGAGTGCTAGTCTCCATCCTCCTGGAAGCCTCTTCTCTAACTTCGAACCTTTGGAGACCGTCCGCTGTTTTTGCTTCGGGGTTGAATTCCGGGCCGAGTGATTTACCCTCAGAATGTCTCTCTCGGGTCTGGGTCTGACGGGCCTAATTCCGCCCCCAAATATTTTGTTCCTTGATCCGTACTCAGAAGAGAAGGGGTTGCGTACCACCCTTATCACTTATTAAGCAGGGGTATAGTGGTCAGGCAAATCGTTTGATCTCTCTGAGACTCTGTTATCAATGTAAAAAATAAAGATGCCTATCCTACAGACTTGTGAAAGAAAGGAAAGTGGGTCCTAAACTGTAAAAATCATATTGTATGTACTCGGGGATAGCAGCAGGAATCAGCTTAATTTAGTCTTGCAAACGAGACTGCAAGAATACTACTTTAAGTAATAATAAGATCTTGTGAAAGGTACCTAGGAGGTTGTACACAGACATATGAGCATTATGAAGGAGGATGTTCAGTGTAGCATATTTGACAGTTTCTAAGGGTAATTACACATTTGCTGAAGACTCAAGTAGAAGGAACTACACTAGGTGTTGAGAAGTTTGCATTTTGGAGAAATTGTAATAGACATAGTCCTGAGGTTTCTAATCTTATATTTTGATGATGTTGCTCATTGTCTTATATTGCATGGAGATGGAAAGTGTTTTAAAGGGTTAGCTTTTAGGTGGCTGTGGTTTTAGTTAGTGATTCCTGTCTTATTCTCATAGTGGTCAATAATATATTGTGTCATTTTAATTTATCATAGGTAGCACTGATAGGTTTTTTTAAATCTCTTACACAGGGATGAAAATAGGTATACCTAGAAGCAAATTTTAAACGCAGTTTCTCTTCAAATCATCTTTTTTCATACCACCTGATAAGCATCTCGATTCATCATGGCGGTAGCAGCAGTAAAATGGGCACTATCAAACAGATCTATCTTGAAACATTTATTTCCAATTAAAAGTAAGTGAGCTTTTTAATGTTTAAAAGTTTTAAACATTTTCAAATATTTTAGAAATATTTATTTATTCTAGAAAATTTAAAGCATTTGGTTACCACATATGTCTTTTAATACCTAGAGTGTTTGCAATAATGGAAACGGGAAGAAAATTATAAATGTTTATTAAAAGAGGGATGGATAAATTATGGTACATCTTTACTATATGTAAATATCTACACATGGAAGGGGAAAAAAGCGTGTCAGAACAATATTGTATGATCTTATTTGTGCATTTAAAAGACAATCTACCACGTGTGTGTATGTGTAAATATAGAGTAAAAAAATATGGACCAAATAGGTTATGTGTGTAGACCGCAAGTGACATTTTTAGCTGAGTGCAAGTAAGGAATTGATAAAGAGGAACTTTCTCTGGTTTTAATTGTTTATATTTACTATATTTTTACATATTACTTTTTGAGTATTACTTAAAATCAGCAAATAAAAGGCAAAGTTACAATTCCATCTTAGATAATCATTGTTAGTATTTTGGTGTATTCTCTTTGTGCTTTTTTTTTTTATCTATTCAGGTATTAAAAAATAAAATGTCATTTTTACCTTTTTTTCTAAACAAATGTATGTAGTCTTTTTCTTCAAAGCCTATTAATACATGTTTGATAGTCAAAACAATCAATATAAGTAAATAAATTATTAAAATCTTATTTACCAGCCAACCTTTCTTTCACTTACTTTTTCCACTGTCTGTGAATGCTATTCTCCCATTTCAGACACACAGGACTACAGTAGGTTTGCTTTTTCACATTTAGCTACATCAGCCAACTTTTTACACATCTCTGCTTATGTGAATCTCTTCCTTCATGTTCATTTATTGAGTTATGAGGAAAAGAGTTGTTTAAAAGCTAGTATAAAAGGTATAAGTAAAAGTATAATTAATTATGTAAACCCAGGAGGAGATTGCTAAGATACTTTAGATATAAATCAAAGTCCAAGCAAAACAAAACTACAGTCAGCTCTTGATTACCTAGGAACATTTTTGTTGTTAGGAGTGAGACCACTGCTGCTTAGCCTCCTCTTTGCCCTGACAGGAACCCAACCCCAAGGAAAATCAGACCTAATCAGTTCTTACCTAGTGCATGTCCTAGTACTCAGTGACCAACTTTTTGCATGTCAAAGCCCCTTGTTCTGCACAATTTCTGTTATTAGTATTATCGAAAGTAAAGTATTATTACTATTGTTGCTGATATTTTATATAAAAGGAAGGACATTAAGATTAGAAGCAAAGTAAAACCATGATTAAGGAAGGAAGTTCAATGAGCAAAAATAAGAAGTCTTCCTTACATTTCAGAAGAAACTTAAACAACCTTCCACAATATATAGTCAACATGGGAATGTGGAATTTTTTACAATTTTTTAAGTATATTAAGCCATTTAATCTTTACATCTTTGAATTTTACAACTTTGAATAATACCACATGGTATGCAATGTGATACTCTTTCTGAAGATGAAGGAACTTAAGTTCTCTGGCCATCAGAAACTTACCCAAGGTTGTATGTCCAGTAAATGAGAACTGTGATCAAAACCTAGGTCTCCTCATCTTACTTTGTCCAATACATCTTATGCTGTACTGCCTTTTCTTTAGTAACTTAAAATATTGAACATTTTTAAATTAAGTGGGGCTATCAACTTTTATATATCTTATCAAAATGCAATTTAACACATACACACACATGTATGTAACGATTAGTCCATAACTTAGAGAGAGAGCTAACTCTCATTGAAATTCTTTCTGGTACATTTAATTGCTTTGGATCGATTGATGTTAACTTTGGCATCAGTTCTAATTACATATTTAGAACCTCTGATACTGACCATATCTAGAATTTTATCTTGATAAAATGTCGTGAGAGGTTTTTATGTATTGATTCTGCAGAAATAAACATTTTAGAGGCAGTTTGGCAGTCATTTGTAGCCACTATAGAGATACAGTAATGAACATTGTGTGTTTCCTGGCCTTAAGGAACTAATTTAGACTTGTGAGTCAAAAAGACATCTGTGGAACAAGAGATACCTAGAATATGAGGTAGAATGTGATATATATCATGAGGGTACAAACAAATGTCTATGTAAGTACAGATTAGAAATTTTACAGTTTCTTGAACTGAACTAGTGTTGTCTTGAGTTTTCCCTCCTGCCTATTTAAGAACACTTACTTCTGTCTGTCCTACTTCTGCCATCCAACCCTGTTACTTTAAGCGAACATGTACATCACCTAGCTTGTTTTACTCAGAGAATAATTTTTTAAAAAATATTAATCCATGCATAATTAAGAAGATCCTCAACAGTTTCAAACAAGAAAATAAAATATGTAATTTTTTTTACATTATCCTCTGCTTTGTCTTATTGAATGCTCCTCTGTGTTAGCACAGATAATTGAAAATAAATCTTGAGAAACGAGGTTAAATTACTAATTCCTTGTATTTTGTTATATCTGTAGAATTTTGGGATTGACGTTTTGCTGAATAATCTTTTATGATAGTAGTGAATTTTGTTAAGGTACTTTTTATGCTTTGGGGTAGGAATTTATATTTAGACCTCTGAGTGTATGCAATCCTTGGGGAAAAGACAGGTATACAAACATGGAAGACATCTTTTTTACATCTTTTTGATATACATAACTGATGCAGAGAAAAAATGACCACAAAGAAAGTATAGTAATGTCATATGGACTGTTGGTTGTGGGACAACTCTTCTTTCTGTGATGGAGATTGTGGGGCAGGGGGGAGAAAAAGAATTTTATGGAAGAGTAGCATTTGATTTTGAAAGGTGAGTGATTTGAACAAACTGGGGATGGTGTTTAATTCTGAGGAGCAAGAGGCTCAGTTAAGAAAGGAACATTATACTTACCCCTACTAACTTCTGTTTATTTTCTCAACCTTCAGAATATCTTACATGTCATCTCCACTGTGTTTCTTTTCTCTTCCAATGCTTACCCATCCTAACAGGGCGTATCTTTTATATTGGGATTGTTTGTTCACTTCTCTATCACCAGACTTGTACTGTTTCCAAGAGTCGGGACTGGATCTTACTTATTGAATCCTTGGCCTCTAGTACATCCATGTTTCATAGTAAACAGAGCAAATATTGGTTGAATGCGTGAAACTAGCTTTATATTTATGTGAGAACATATGCTCAAATTAACTAAATCTACTTTACCGTTTGGGGTTTTTGCAGATGGAGCTTTATGTTGTGTTTCTCATAAATCTACATATTCTTCTCTTCCAGATGACTATAATTGGTATGTATCAAAATTCAATCGAAAAAAATTACAGTCTGTTTGCTGTATCTGAAATGATTTTATTTCTTATTTTGGGGTTTTCTGCTTTTTGATTATTCTTTAATTTTATTTTTTAAAATGATTTCATTTATCTTGTTTTCCCAGTATCTGGGCTTATAAACGTTTCAAATAAAAATCATTATCATTGTGTTTTAGTGAATACCTAATTTGTTGTTAAAAGACATACTGTTAGCAGTGCCCTTCTTCCTGAAGCATTCTTTAGCTTCCTGGAAAATTTAATTAGTTTTTATAGTTTTCTCTTGGGGTTTATATCTGTTAGTTTATACAATTATCTTTTGTTTGACATTGAATAATCTTAAATTACAATTATTTAATTCAACCACAATTTATTTGGTACTTATTCAATTCTAGTCACTGCTAAGAACCAGAAATAATGTATGAATAAGATGTCTTTGTTTTTCTATAGCAGAGTCTGGTTTGTGGAAACTGTAACATTTTCTTAAGCTACCTTTTTTTAAAATGTAAATTTTAGTAAGAAATGTATTTTCTTCCCTCTGGACACTGTGTAATTTTAATAAAATATTTAGTAAGTGCTAAAATAGCGATGAAATTAGACAAAGAAATAGGTAACATTTTTGAACCTGAAAAGAATGTGTCTTATAACTGTTTTTTGCTTTATGTAAAAATCCATCCTTCAGCAAAAATCATTTGTTAGATTAATTGTTCATCATAGTCCTGTTATGATATTCAGTCTTAAAACCATAATGAAACAACCTAATACTTTATCCTGTATTAGCTAAAATATATGTTGTAGTTTATTTTATTTAACTGCTGGTCTGGCTCAAATATGCTAGCTATAGAAATCCTAGAAACTTAAGTTTACAGACATCTATAGAACACATAAATTTAACAGAAGCTGAAAGTTGTGTTCCTTAGAATATATATGGTTCCAAGTACAATAGTAATTGCCAGAATCTTTGAAAAACAGGCTTGGTTACTTGGTACCTGAAGGAAGGAGATCCAGCTAAAGAATTCCTGGAAATATTTCGAGGAGTATTGCCCAGAATATATTCTTCTGGGGAATATTAATGGAGAGAAGGGATAATGTTTAGTAATGCCCAAATTTGTTTAACATAGAACCCTTTTTTACGGGAAGCTTCTTACAGTTGTACTGTTCTTCCAAAGGAAAAATGCCTATCTAGAAAAAGTGCTCAGCTACAATCTTTATGATTAGAAATTCAGTTGTTCCTTTATCTGGAAGATCATATACTTTGCTGATCTTTAACTTTAATAATTAAACCCAGTAATGTCCAAGTAATAGAATAGTGGGTAATTAAGGGTTTGTTGTGGTAAACTGACATATTTTGTGGGATAGTCTGAGTTGTCCTCTATGATATGGTACCAGGTTTGCCAGTAACATAGCATCTATTCTTCAGGGATTTATGATTAATTAATTTTAGCTCTAAGAATAATTATTCTGCTTTGAATACAGTATAACTCTGTTTTTAAAACTTTTTTTTTTTTTTTTTTAGCAAAGTAGAGCTTGCTTTGACATCTGATGGCAGGACAATAGTATGCTACCATCCTTCTGTTGATATTCCATATGAACACACAAAAGTATGTATGTGAAAATCTCTTATCATTTTTAATTTGCTGTAAGAAATATTCACTCTTCCTTACAGTAACCAAAGAGAAGGATTTCCTTTTATTTGATTTTTTTAATTTGGCTTATATTTTCTTTTGACGTTTACTGTTTTCATTTTTCTCTTATTTCTGTTTCATTGTTCTTTAAAAGCTGTTTTCAGTACAGAGGGTGAACCATTTAAACACAATTATGGCATCAGTTTTCTGGTCTAAAATTTGGTAGATTTCTGATTAGAGATCAAACACACCTGACATAAACTTACAAAACACATTGTCCCATACCACCCTATGTTATAATCTAATAAATTATGAAAAACTTATATTTTAGAGTGCTGTTTCATGACTTTTATATTGTATTGGTTCTGATAATCGGTAAATTTCTTTTTAGCTTTTGTTAGTTTTTTTCTAATTGGCCAACATGGACATATTTTAAGGCCTAGTTTAATTTCTATAAAAGCTAAGCACTAGATGGAGGAGAGGTTTTGTTTTTGTTTTTAATACAATTTATTTTAGGTTGGCTCAAGTCTTTTTATTTTGTATTTGAAATGTTTTCTCCTGTTTCTTTAAGCCTTCTACTATATTTGGTAATGTTCGATTTGCTTTTTTGAGGAGAAAATAATTAGATAATTCAAGCCATGACATGATGAATCTAGTGGTACCTATTTTAAAAAATTATCATTAGAGCCAGAGTACTGGTTGATTTGCAAAATAGATTAATGTTATTTTGCTAGTTTTTGTTCCCTTTGTAACCTCACCATTTTGTCTGCTTGCTTTGTGTGTTCTAGCCAAATATAGCAGGCAGTAATCCAGTACCTCTTTTGTTTCTTTTATTTGGGCAATTTGTGGAAAATAGGGCTAAGCCAATGACTTTTGGCCTGTAAACCTTCCAGCTCACACTATTATGTGCCTTCTTCCATTTCTATTTTGTGATATATTTCTGGTTACATACTTTATCCTGTTTTAGTAGTTAGACCAAGAAGCTCAGCACTGCGAGATCATTTCTCAGCATCCAGACTCTCATTCCATATATGGTTCTTTACACCCCTGAGTCTGACCTTTCTCCTATCCCTACTAACTCTGAAAACTTTTCCACTGCATTTTTAGAACACTATCAAAAATGAAATCTTTCATACACTTAACTTCTTCCAGAATGTTGCCTTCACCTTCTGGCTTAACAGAAACCTGGCTATACTCTGGGGCCAGTACTTCCCTGGCCGTTGCTGTTTTCTCTCTTATATCCTTTTATTACTGGGCCTAGAGGTGGAGTAGGTGTTTCTGTAGCTCCTCATTATCACATCCAGACAATTTTTCCTTCTCTTTAACAATTTCTAGCTTTGTAGTTTGTATCATTAACCTATACCATTCATTACCTTTTTTTGTTGCTGTCACCTCCCAATCTGCACTTTACTTCTCTCACTCGATCCTTCTACTCTTGAAGATTTTAGATGTACTGTCTCTCTCCACTCTGTTTCTAAACCAATTCTTTGTTATTTCAATATCCATATAGACGATCTGGTCTCTTACTTCTTGCCCTTTTCTCTGCTTCAACCTCCACTGCAATTGTACCCTAGTGATATTCTAATCACAAATAACTGGCCCTCCTTCCTTCCAGTCTTGCAGTCTTGAAAACATGTTACTTTTAAAGTACATTCCTTTAAATCCATATTTACAAATCTCATGATGATACTATATAACATTAAATATCCTCAAACATGACTTAAAATTTAGACTCGATTTTACTGTTTTCTCCAGGAAGCAGGGCTGCAACTCTAGCAGCCTGAGGTGACCACTGAAAATACTTCACTATTCCCTTGACCCAGAAAACCCCACAAAATCATGCAAATCAAGAGGTCAGATCTTCGTGTTCACTTTAAGAACACTCATAAAACTGCCAGGCCATCGAGGGTATGCGTATTCGAAAAGCTACCAAGTACATGAAGGATGCCACTTTAGAAGCAATGTGCGCCATTCCGTTGTTAACAGTGGTGGAGTTGGTAGGTTTGCCTGTGCCAAACAGTGGGGCAGGATGCAGAGTTAGTGGCCCAAAAAGAGTACTGGATTTTTGCTGCACGTGCTTAAAAATGTAGAGAGTGATGCTGAACTTCAAGCTTTAGGTGCAGACTGTGGCACACACAGGAGAACAAGGCTCCTGAGATGCAGGGCAAGAAGGTACAGAGCTTGTGGGTGGGTGAACCCTACATGAGCGCCCCCCACCACACTGAGATGGTCCTCACTGAAATGGAGCATAGTGTTCCTGAGCCAGAAGAGGAGCTCGCACAGAAGAAAATGATGTCCCAGGAGAAGCTGAAGAAACAAAACTTATGGCCCAGAAGTATATTCAGCATCAAGTAAATGCTAATAATGGTAAAAAGAGAAAAAAAGAAAGGAAGAAATTTAAGATGATTTGCTTCTTTGGTCTTCTGGTAATTTACATTTGAATCTAAAACATGTTGATTATCATCTATAGGTCTAGGTAAAAAGATCCTTCTTTATACTTCTGCCAGGTGTATGTTTTATTAAAAGTACTAATGTTCTAAAAATGTTTTTCAAATTTAGGATTTCCAGTTTAGGAAAATAAAGATATTATACCAGGGGCAAAAAAATAATGACTTGGAAAAATGAAATAAATGTGTAAATACTAGGCAGTTCTTTTTGGTGGTTGATTTAGTGGAAAATTTTGCATGTCAAGTTTTTTAAATTCTTAAGAAAAATGGGAAACTCAGGATGACAGTTATGAATAAAGTTGAAATTCAGGTTCTTTAAAAAGTTTTTCCTTTTTTATTGAAATATTTATGTGCCCTTTTTTTGAAGCTGATCTAGGAGATCAAATACTACCTAAAAATTCTAAGTCTGCAAGAGGCTTTTGGTATAGACTTTGAAGAAGCCATTAATCCCAATGTCTTATCTATGTGCCTAGAAAAGTAAAACACCTGTTTTTAATGACACAAAGCAGAGAGAATTTGTGGTATATTAGAATTGAGCTGACTTGGGAATAGGATCAGAAACCATGAACATTTATTAACACTTGAAAATAACTTTTTGATAATATTTAAAACATTTGATCTTTAGCAAAAAGTATAACCTAAAAGAGAAAACTATATGCCGTAATCCCATATTTGCTTGTACGCCACAGGGTCTGATATTAACATAAAAGACATTTATATTTATTGATATTTCACTTTATAAATGAGATGATACTTTTTCTTTAAATTTATATCATTTTTTTTCCGCTTGAGGGCATAAAAGAAATGTTAATAGCTACCTATTATTATTGAACTCTTAGAGAATGAGAGACAGCTAAGCAATCTATTATTATCTCACTGATTCCTCATCAAACCCTTATTAGATATTACTTCTCTGATTTTATAGAAAGGGAATTTAAGAACTTAAAATAACTTGCCCAAGGTCACAGAGCTAATAAGTGATAGAATCAAAGTCCAAAGCCTAAATTCTTAACCTCTTCATTATACTTTATCCTTATTCCCTCTCACACTAAGTGGTTTCTTATTTCTACTTATGTCAGATTGTTACTTCTAAGTCTAACTGTAAAGGCCTTTCATAATCTGGTTTTTTGTGATCTATTTTTAAAGATTACCTCTTTATCATGTGTTCTTACCTATGTTTCTTTACTCATAGTGTTTATTATTCCTTATCAGGTATATTCTTCACTCGGCAACAGGTCTCTTACTTGGCTCCTGTTCTACTTCTCACTGATATCTTTGTTATATTGCATTCTGATATATTTGTCCCACTTTCTTGCACTTATATATATTGCTTTTTAATGAGGTCTTATTATTTTATGTACTAAGCTAAATAAATATAAGTATATGCTATAACATACACTCAGATTGCCATAAAACATCATTTTTTGACATTTAATTCATCAAAATAAAAACTACATTTTTCCTGTTTCCATTGGATGTAAGAAATGTCATTTTCAGTGCGAGAATTTCATTGTATCTCACTTTAATGATATACAAGGTAGAGACTAACTTTTTAAATTAAAAAATGGGCACAATTTATAAGTTTGAGAAATAGAAATTAAAGTAAAAGTCTTTATTATTGAAGAGGGGAACAGAACTTTAAATAAGAACTTTTTTATTGGAAAAGAAACCTAAAACTTGGTGTGAGAAAAGAATATTTCTAATCTTTAATGAATAATGCAAATAAGCCAAACTCTCTTCTGATATCTACCTACCTTGACATATTGTGATGAATTCTTGAGCATGATAATTTTACTGTAAATTCAATCAAATGCTGGCTAATATTCCTACAGTTTGATGCTGTTCATTACTAATTATTTTGTAGCCTATCCCTCGGCCAGATCCTGTACATAATCATGAAGAAACACAGGATCAAGTGCTGAAAACCAGATTAGAAGAAAAAGATGAACACTTAGAGCAAGGACCCATGATAGAGCAACTTAGCAAAATGTTCTTTACTACTAAGCACCAATGGTATCCTCGTGGACAGTAAGTTCTATTTTCTTTACTCTTGTTATCGCAAAAAAAAAAAAAAAAAAAGTATAATAATGCCTAACTTGTATGGTGTTTTTGAGATAAATATAATCAGATAGGTTAAGCACGTGGCATATGGTATATACTCAATATGGTAATGATAATTATTAATATTGTCTCCTACTCATAGTTTTTCTCTTAACTCTTAAAGAATCTTTCCTTAAATAAGCTGTTGTGAGATACAATTGATGTACAGAAAAATTAATCAGTTTTAAGTATACGATTCTATGAGTTATGACAAATGTATACCATTGTATGGTCAATACCACAATCATAATATAGACTATTTTATCACTCCAGAAAGTTCTCTTGTGCCCTTTTTGAGTTCCCTTCCTTTAACCTCTAACCCTAGCAATCACTGATCTGCTTCCTATCACTTTAGAATTTAATGAATTTCTAGAATATCATGTTTTACCCTTTCTAGAATTTCATGTAAATGGAATTATACAGTATGTAAACTTTTGTGTCAGACTTATTTCACTTAGTTTAATACTTACCAGATTCATTCATATTGTATATACAAGGGGTTGTCCCTTTTTATTTCTGAGTAGTATTCCCTGGTATGGATAGACCACAATTTATTTACCAATTGATGACAATTTTAGATTCTTTACAGTTTTGGGCCCTTCTGAATAAAGCTGCATAAATGTTCAGGTACAAGTCATTATATTGATGTATTTCATTTCTCTTGGGTGAATACCTAAGAGTAGGATTACTCAATTTGTGATAAGGGCCTGTTTAAATTCATAATAAACTGTTACAGTGACTGAACTATTTTGCATTCCCACCAGTAGTGCGCGAGAATTCTAGTTGTTCCATATCTCTTTGTATTATGAGTCTTTTTAAATTTTAGTCATTTTTTAGGATAAGAAGTAGTTTTTCCTTATGATTTTAATTTATGTTTTGCTAATGACTAAAGAAGTTGAAATCTTTTCATATGCTTATTGGCAATTCGAATGTTTTGGGCTGTTTTTGTTTGTTTATTTTGTGAAGTATCTACAAATGTTTTGGCTGTTTTTCAAAAAAGTAGATTGGTTGTTTTAATAAGATGTAAAACTTGTAGATGAAAGTCCCTTATGAGATAGATATTTGTTTTGCAAATATTTACTGTCTGTCTTTAGCTTGCCTTTCATTTCCTTAACAATGTCTTTTGATGATCAAAAGTTTTTAATTTTGATGAAGTCCAGTTTACAATTTTTCCTTTTTAGGTTTTTGTGTCCTAGTTAAAAAAATCTTTGCCTAATTTAAGGTTACTTAGGCTTTTTACCATGTTTTATGCTAGAATTTTTATAATTTTAGCTCTAACATTTAGGTCTATAACCCATTTAGAGTTAATATATATATTATATGAGGCATAGATTGAGGTCTTTTTTTTTTTTTTGCATCTGTATATCTAGTTGTTCCAACGCCATTAGTTGAAAATATTATCTTTCTTCATTGAATTGTCCTAGCACCTTTGTTGAAAATCAGTTGACAATATATGGGTCCTGTACTTTCTATTTTGTTCTATTTAACCCATTTCTTGTTTTCCCCGAAAATACTCACTGGCGACACTTGTGGCTGCAGCGTTTACCCCAAGATAACTTGTGGATTATAGTCCTAATTTAACCCCCAAATTTTGCCAAAAAATATCTTTTATTATTTTCACTATAGTATTCACGTCGCTATAGTATTCAATGGTCTTTGGAAACAAATGACATCATTCTATTTATAGCATTCTGTTTTTAGTAGTGGTATTTCTGTTTACAAAATATAGTAATTTTTGATTACTGAAAATGTCAAATCCTAGAAAATATAGCATTCCTATGCATGATATTAACATTATTCTCGAACAGTTGTTAGCCGAATATCTATTGATGAATCCGATTTATGTATACATTTCTATTACATTAGGATTAAAGACAAGTTCTGTTTAGAAATAATTCCAAGAACTGTTTTTATATTTTATTTTCATATTGAAAACCAGTCAGATTTGCTGTAGCCTCAATGAGCATGTTTATGTAAAATTTAACGCTGGCAGTGAGCTGCACTGCACTTTTTTTTCTAAACAGAAAATGAGTTAATATATGTGTCTTTCTTTGCCAAACCACTGTTTTAGCTACTGTAGTTTTAAAAAAAATCTTGAAATCAGGTAGAGGAAGTCTTCTAAATTATTTTTTTCACAATTGTCTCAGCAATCCTAGTTCTGCATTTCCATATAAATTTTAGAATCAGTTTACTAGTTCTACAAAAAGACATCTGGGACTTTGAAAGAGATTACAGTCAGTCTATTGATCAGTCTAATTTTAGGAGGGTTGTTGTCTTAACAATGTTGAATCTTTTCATTTATGAAAATGGTATATTTATTTAGGTCTTTTCAGATTTCACTAAACAGTGTTTTATAGTTTGCAGTGTATGAATATTATACATTATTTGTTAAATTTATCCCAAACATTTGATTTTTTTATGCTATTATAAATGGTAATGAGTTCTTAATTTCATTTTTCAATGGTTTGTTGTTCGTATTTAGAAATGTAAATGATTTCTGTATGTTGACTTTGTATGCTGTGGACGTGAGACTAGTTCTAGTACCTTGTTTATATATTCCTTAGGATTTTCTACATAGATGATCATGGTATCATTGAATAAAGATAATTTTACTCTTCCTTTTATAATATGTATGCTTTTTATTTCTTTCCTTATCACAGTGCAGTAAAATGTTGTGCTTAATGTTGAGTTGAAATGTTGAGAGCAGACATCATTGTCTCCTAGTTTTAGCGATGGGAAGCATAGAGTCTTAACATTAAATATGATGTTCACTATAGATCTTTTTATAGATGCACTTTATCAGGTTGAGAAAGTTCTTTCTATTTCTGGTATGAGAGTTTTTATCATGAATGGGCGTAAACTTTTGTTAGATGCTTTTTCTTTACTTATTAAGATGATCATATTTTCTTTTTAGTCCTTACGATGATTAACTATATTGAATGGTTCTAAGTGTTAAACCAGTTTTATTTCTGGGCTAAACCTTACTTGGTCGTGATATATTGTTCTTTTCATGGATTGTTGGATTTGATTTGTTAAAATATTTATGTAGAATTTTTACATCTTTATTAGGGCTATTGGTCTGTTTTTTTAATAATGGTTTTATCTGGTTTTGATATCAGAGTAATGCTTGCATTATAGAATGGGTTTAGAAATAGTCCTTTCTCTTCAATTTTTTTGGAAGAGTATTTGTAGAATGGTTATTATTTCTTCCTTAAATATTAGAATACACCAGTGAAGCCATTTGGATATGGAGGTTTCTTTGTGATGAGGTTTTTAACTACAAATTCAATAACTGTGGTTGATATATAGGACTATTCAGTTTATCTACTTTTTCTTGAGGGATCTTTGGTAGTTTGTATCTTTCAAGGAATTTTTTCATTTTATCTCAATTGTTTGCACACAGTTGTTCAAAATAACCCCTTTTATTCTTTCAATATTTTTATAATCCATAGTGATGTCACCTCTCATTCATTTCTGGTATTGTTATTTTGTTGATTTTAGTTTCATCAATTCTATTGTTTTTGTTTTCTGTTTCATTGATTTTTGCTCTTTGTTTTCTTCAGCTTACTTTAGGTTTAATTTTTTTTTTTTTAGTTTATTAAGGCTATTGTTTGGAAATCTGTCTTTTTTTAAATAAATATTTAATGCTATAATTTTTTTCTGCTTTACCTGCATTCCACAAATTTTGATGTTTTGTTTTCATTTTATTCAGTTAAAAATGTTTTCTAATTTCCCTTGTGATTTCTTTTTTGACTCATTAGCAGTATGTTAATTTCCAAATATTTTGAAGTTTTTCAGAAATCTTTCTGTTATGATATCTAGTTTAATTCTGTTGTGATCACAAAGCATACTTTATATGATTTCAGTCTTAACATTTATTGGAATTTGTTTTATGACCCAGATTATGGACTGTCTTGGTAAATGTTTCATGTGCATTTGAAAAGTAAGTGTATATTCCATTATTGTTGGTAGTGGTATTCTAAAAATATCAATTAGGTCTAGTTGGCTTGTAATGTTGTTCAAATTGTCTATACCCTTACTAATTTTCTATTTAATCAGTTATGAGAGGAATGTTGAAATCTACCACTATAATTGTGGATTTTTCTCTCTCTTCTCAGTTCTATCTGCTTTGTTTTCATATATTTTGAAGTTTTGTTATCAAGTGTGTATATACATTTATTATTATATCCTCTTGATGAACTGACACTTTTATCTTTATGAAGTCTTTTTTTTATTGCTGCTGTTTCGTATTCTGAAATCCAATTTGTCTAGTGTTAATATAGTCTATTCAGCCTTCTGTTGATTAGCATTTGCATGATATCTTTTTCTATTCTTTTACTGTCACCCTATCTGTACCTTTATGTTTAAAGTGGGTTTTTTATAAGTAGTATATAGTTGTGTTTTGCTTTCCAACC
The DNA here is from genome assembly GCA_004027375.1 of Macroglossus sobrinus. Classification (NCBI taxonomy): domain Eukaryota; kingdom Metazoa; phylum Chordata; class Mammalia; order Chiroptera; family Pteropodidae; genus Macroglossus; species Macroglossus sobrinus. Next base: position 329,010 of record PVKZ01000705.1, on the reverse strand, counting down.
TGACTTCATTTCAGTATCAAGCCAACCTAAATGATTTTTCCTTTGATTTTCAGTACTTTTATTCTTCATCAGCTATTTGCTCTAATCATTAGATTATATACATAATACACTTCCTTCATGAAATTTCATTTGATCATAGACACTTGGAATAGCTCTTACACCTATTAGCACAATTACATATAACTATAGTTTTATTAGATATTTGTTGATATTATATTTGTAGGTAAATTTTTTATTGCATCTTCTCTAGATTATTCTTCCTTTATCAGGAATGCATCTTCTCTTTTGTAATTTTCCATAAGACCTTTAATATAATATCTTTAATATAATGTATGGGTGCTATCTTAGTATGATGAAATATTATCTTACCTAATTACCTTCACACCTTGAAGTTGTTCAATCTCTTTGAAATGGTACTCTATGATAGTCTTGGGATAGTCCACTTGTATATTTCCCAATGATTCTTAGAAGTTTCATTCCCAGAGTTCAGCTATTAAGTTATGTGGGTTGATCTAATTTCCACTTGATCTAGGTAGGTCACAAAGATGTTCCTCATTATCAGATTCTTGATTAAGCAAAAGCTTTAGGATCCCAAAGTGTTGCCCCACCTTATTCAGTCCTGAAATACCCTCATCTAATTATTGGCCTCACCCAAGATGGACTAGGAGTTAAGTAGTATGACTATGCTGAAATAGTCTAGTGGCCAATAAACATGGGTGATTAGATTATCTGAAGTCTGGAGATCTAAAGTTAAAATTGTTATTGCTAAATCTGTGAATCGGATTTTGCCTTTTCCTAGTTCTACTAATCTTGTTTACTTTAGGATGGCAAGTCAGAACCTTAGATTTGAGCTTTATACCAAAACTGAATGCTAGAACTGTTTGAATTCTTAGTGTGGGGGAAGGGTAATGAAGAAATCCAGTACACTGAATTTGGGGTTATATTGAACTTTTAGTTCCCTGCCCTCTGCCTTTGCCTAAATTACTGTTTTTATAGTTAATCGTGCAAAGGTTGGTTTAAACAAATAGCATATATAAACATGAGGCTCCTGCTTCTTCCTGTTTGACGATATTACAGGTGATGAAAATGATTTAGCTGTTACATTATATTTACCTGAAGTCATGGGACTTTGAACATGAACATATTCTTTGAGATGCACTCCTTATACAAATCCATTTTTTTGTACTGCCTACAGAAATTTGTATTTACTAGCTCCCCTGTAAATAGTTACTGAGAACATGATTCTGATTTCTTTGCTTTTCACAGCTGCCTCTGAGGTATCTCTTATTGGCCATAAGTGTTGGCAGTATTTAGGAAAAGGGACGGCATGTCAGTTCTCTCAATTGCCAGCATCTGTGTGTAGGTTCTTGCTTTCTTTAGTAGGCATGAAAAAAATCAAGTGATAGAGCAATCCTTCCAGTATAATTATTTCCAGAACACATTGGTTTAGCAATATTACAGAGTTCCTGATGATTGTATTTGACTTTTCTGTTATTTTTCTCATTAATTCAACCTTAATAACTTTGTTGAAACTCTTATTACATTTCTAAAGTTCATATAGTCTCTTGGTTTCTCTGGCTAATCCCTTTTCATCTCCCTTGTATGGGATTGTAGCACATATTGAAATTCATGCATGATAAGAAATCTGTAAATGCTATTTGACATTTATTGAGCATATTTTAGAACTTGACTTTGTTAGGTTTAGGGCTGTCAGGGTCTCAACCATTTTCAGTCATTCTTGAGTAGTGAAAATAGTTGAGCAATGTAAAAGCTGAATCATATTTTTATAGGATAGTTCCTAGTGTTTTAGGACCACAGGTTTCATTGAGGATTTGATGGAACATATGAATCTACTTTCCAGAAAAACACATATTCAAAAATTTTAGGAATAATTTCAGAAAGTTTATGACTTCCAAACTCCCACTGCTTTGAGAGAACACCTTTTAGGGTTACTATTACACAAGTAAAATCTTGATTATTGGCACAGAACTGGAACTTGTAAGAAAATCATGATTTTCTCTATGCCAATGTAATTACATGTAGACATGTTTACATAAAATACTATATGTATTATTCTACTACTTAGTGTTCCCTGTTAGAGCATGTAGATGTACTCAGTTCTTTTCAACTTATTTTGTATATTTTCCAAATTTTCAAAAAAAATCAACAAAAATATCTATAGAAATGTTGCCTATGTGAAAATTTAAGGTAAGCAAAAAATGCTTTAGATATTTTAATTGTAACAACTAAAGAGCATAAGACACGTCTTACCATAAATGATATAGTAATCCTTACATTGTATTTCCACATTAGCAGAAAGTAAAAAAAAAAAAAAAAAAAAAGATCAACTTATCAAAATCTGACTTGAAGAAAACTCAACACTAAAAACACATATATTCTGTGTGTAAATGTTCTTAAATCTATTAAGAAAATAAGGAAATGTAGAGAAGGAAAAGGGAAAATCCTCCATAGTGAAATTACTCAAAGATAATTACAGCTAACAAATTACTTGGTTTCTCTCTTTGCATCTACACATAAATTATGTAAGTTTGCTTATTTTTATATGGTTTTAAATGTACTATATATATAAATTTGCATCCTGTATTGTCCCCTCTTCCAATTACAATTTTAACCATTTTTCTATATTGCTTTAGGATAGATTTCCAGAAGAGGAATTACTAGATCAAAAGTTATGACTATTTAGAAATTTTTCAGATATATATTGCCACACTACTTTTTAAAAGTATTATACCAGTTAATACTTTACCGCTCAGGTCTGATATTGCTTATTTCACCATACTCATGCTTGGGTTGGGCATTATAACTTTAAAAATATTTGTAAAATATTTGTAAAAATATTTGCAAAAACAAGTAAAAGGTTCATCACTGTTTTAATTTTTTTATTTCTCCCATTTTTTGTGACATTGCATATTTTTCTATAAGCATATTACTTATTGCATTCTATTGTATATTAAAACTTGCTTTTGAAACTTAAAGAGTCCTCCAATTAGAAGAAAACATCCCTTTTTAAATAAAAATGTTTAATAGAGCGTGTTTGGCATGTTCACAATGTGCTGTTGTTTCTTTACTGTAAAAACAATCATTAGTTTTTAATTAAAGATCAGTCATCCAGGTTACCATATGGAAATTATCCTGAAAATATGAAAGATGATTTTCAAAAATGTTTAATTAATAGAAAACAGTCTTCATTGCAAGGAAATGTTTCTTATTAAGAACTATGAGATATATCTAACTATATATATATTTTTTGATTTATTGAGTACTAATAAACAGCAAACATCAGAAATTTGTTGTTTCTATCAGAAACAGTTAACTTATTAAAATAAATAATATTAAATATATTTTCTTCTTTTCAAGGTATCATAGACGTCGTAAGAAACTGAATCCTCCAAAAGACAGATGACATTGAAGTTTTCAGTAATCAAAGAGAAACGTTATCCTGTGTCTCATTTGCCATTTGAGAAAATGCAATCAGCTATATTCACTAATATGTTATATAGTAAAAATAATAAAATGCCTTTTCATCTATTAGAATGTGTATTTCTTTATATAAAGTAATTCTGTATTTGACATTTTTATTTAGAGAAACCTATCTTCTCAGCAATATTAGTCTCCCATTTATTTTTATGTGACTAGTATGATTATTTTACATTATCAGCCAAATATTGTTAGGAGTGTAAATATGATTACTAAGAATGTTTGTTGTTCTCCTAAAAATTTTTAAAATTGCTTTTAAAAAGCTCACAAGGTCCACTTAGAAAATAAATGTTGTGACTTATGGGAAATAGTTACATTTTAATCAGTTACTACTATCTGCTAGGTCTTTTACATACATTATGATTAAATTCTCACAATAATTCTTTGAGAAAGAGCATCATCTTCATTTTACAGGTAAGACTAAGTGACTTACCTATCTAGCAAGTGAGAGAGCCAGGGTCCAAACTGTTAGGCTCCAAAGCTTTTTTACAATGCACCACAATGACAAAGGGGGGTTTTCTTTCACTCTAGATTGTACTTTCCTATAAAGAATACAGTTCACTTTGAGACTTTTTTTTGGTGGCTGTCTTAAAATTCTGCTTTGGAACACATGCAACTCTGTGATTAAAATATTAATATCTCTAAATTAGTGTTATGAGAATTTTATGAGATTATTCTGCTGTCAGTGTCACTATATATACCAGGCAATATATCGTCCTTAATAGCATTGCTGCTCCTGTGATTTCTCTTTAGGAGGTGAGGAATCTCTTGAGGTAGAAAGGTGCTTTATTCAAACTTCTAAAATATTTGTGATATTTAAAAAACTGATTTGAAAAATGATTTCGTATTCAAAGTCTATTGTTTAGTTCTATTAATAAAGGAATTGTAGCTGAAGGTTCAAGTGTTCAGTGAAATGTAAGGAATAATGAATAGGAAAGGAAATAATGACCACTCTTTGTTACTGAGAGGAAATGTTTTTAAGTGGTTTACTTTTTTCATTAATATATTATTCATTTTGGGGGAAAGAAAGACTGGCTATGCCACATTATCAAGGTGGAATAAAAAATTAAATGACAGATTTTTCTTCAAGTTCAAAGAGCTCCTAAATAGAGATTGTTCAACTAAGATGCCTAAACCACACACCTGTCAATGCTTAAGAGAATTAACTTTGATTTTATGGTGCTGAAAATATTGATACTGCAGTTCCTAGAATTTTGGTTTTCATGGGTTGATGACTTTTAATTTTGTTAAATAAGTGCATATTCCATCACCACAATCACCACCCCTCTGTTATTCCCACCATCACTAACATTATGTAGTCATTATGAAAAATCTACTTATAAATTATATAAGGTGGAATTGTCCTTTAAATGGAATAAATTTAGTTTAATGAAAAACTACCCAGTCCTTGCTTTAGTATTTCCATTGGGGAGGCAGGTTAACACGCAAGAGCATTGAAGAGCATTGTTGGTGAAACCACCAGAGGGCACTCATACATAGGTTCAGTGAGAACATCTCACACCCAAAGGTAGTGTGCTAAAAGTAAGAATATGGAAATATTAGTAGGGAATATTTGGGTATTTTTTAGATAAGAATTACTAGTGGATTAAATAGCAGTAGTGAAATTGTTTTGAAATAGAATCTAAGGCTATTATTTATTCTGTTGATCTAGTTGAGCATTTATTGGACCCCTACATGTGAGGAAGCATACTTTTTGCTAGGTCAATAGCAAAATACTATTCCTTAAGGACTATAGTATCTACTTAACTAGTATCTACTGAGCTACATAGTTTTTATAATGACATTGTTTTTTTAAACCATGAATATAATGCATCATTATTTTTAAGAATTGGAGACCAAATAAATAGAAAATAAAAATTACCCATAAGTGTCTCGTCCAAAGATAACACTAACATTTTTGCTTACCTTTTCCCCCTTATGTTTCACTGTAAAAATATACTTCAAAAATAAAAATAGTTATTTATTATGCATGCTGTTTTGTAACATGCCTTTTTAAAATTTTTTTGCTATATTAAATATTCTTATTTAATGGACACATTCTATCATCTGGATTGTCATAATTAACTCCCTAATTTTAGACATAATCACTGTTCCCTATTATAAATAATGCTATTACTAACAACCCGGTGGATACTTTTTCCTTTTTAAAAAGACTTTTAGAGCAGTTTTAGGATCATAGCAAAATTGAGGGAGATTTCCTGTGTCCCCACATGCATAGCCTCCACCATTATCAACATTTCCCAATTGAGTGATACATTTGTTACATTTGCTATATTAATACGTCATCCTCAGAGTCCATAGTTTACATCAGGATTCACTCTTGGTGGTGTACATTCTGTGGGTTTGACAAATGTAGAATGGCATGTATCTACATGCCATTATAGTATCATACAGAGTAGTTTCACTGCCCTAAAATTCCTGTATGTTCACCTACCTATCCCCTTTTTTCTCCTTAACCCTTAATAACCACTGACCCTTTGTTGTCTCCATAGTCTCGCCTTTTCCATAATGTTATATTGTAATCATATGCTATATAGTCTTTCAGATTGGCTTTTTCACTTAGTAATATGCATTTAAGCTACCTCCATTTCTTCATGGTTTGATAGCTCATTTCTTTTTAGTGCTGAATAATATTTCATTGTATGGATGTACTACAGTATATCCATTCATCTACTGAAGACATCTTGGTTGCATCCTAATTTGGCAATTATGAATAAAGCTACTGTAAATGTCTATGTTTGGGTTTTTGTGTGGATATGTTTTCAACTCCGTTGAATAAATACTAAGAAGCATGATTGATGGATCATATGGTAAGAGTATGTTTAGTGTTATAAGGAATTGACAAACAGTCTTCCAAAGTGGCTGGACCTTTTGAGAGTTCCTATTGCTTCACATCCTTGCCATCATTTGGTGATGTCAGTGTTTTGGATTTTGGCTGTTCTAATAGGCATGTAGTGGTCTCTCATTTTGATTTGCATTTGATCACTTATGTGGACCATCTTTTTATATGCTTATTTGCCATTTATCTATCTTTGGTGAGGTGTCTATTTAAGGTGTTTAGCCCATTTTTAAATCAAATTGTTATTGTTGAGTTTTAAGAGTTATTTGTATATTTTGGGTGTCAGTCCTTTATCAGATATGTCTTTTGCAAACATTTTCTTCCAGTCTGTGGCTTGACTTTTCATTCTCTTGATAGTGTCTTCTCATATAGCAGATAATTTTAATTTTAATAAAGTCTAGCTCATCAATTATTTCTTTCATGGATCATGCATTTGGTGTTATATCTAAAAAGTCATCACCAAACCCAAGATCATCTAGATTTTCTCCTATATTATCTTCTAAAAATTTTGCATTTTGTATTTAAGTCTATGATCTATTTCAACCTAATTTTTGTGAAAAGTTAAAGACCTATGTCTAGATTAATTTTTTTTATACATGGATGTCCAGTTGTTCCAGCATCATTTGTTGACTTTTTTTGCAGCATCGTATTGCCTTTACTCCTTTGTCAGATCAGTTAACTATATTTATGTAGGTCTGTTTCTGAGTTCTCTGTTCTGTTCCATTGATCTATTTGTCTGTTCACCAGTACTACACTGTCTTCATGACTAGCTTTATAGTAAGTCTTGAAGTCAGATAGTGTCCTCTGACTTTGTTTTTCTTCTTCAATACTAATGAGTTACATCAAGTGACTTTCAAATGTTAAATCAGCATTACTTACCTGAAATAAATCCCACTTGGTCATGGTGTTTAATTTTATACTTTTTTGTCTTTGATTTGCTAATATTTTGTTGAAGATTTTTGCATCTATGTTCATTTTACAGACTGACCTGTAGTTTTCTTTTCTCATAGTGTTTTTGTCTGGTTTTGATATTAGGATAATGCTGGCCTCATAAAATGAATTAGGAAGTATTCCCTCTACCTCTCTGAAAGAGATTATAGAGTATTGGTATTACTACTTCCTTAAATGTTTGGTAGAATTCACCAGTGAACCCATCTGGGCCTGGTACTTTATATTTTGGAGGGTTATTAATTATTGATGAAATTTCTTTAATAGATATAGGCTTATTCAGCTAGTCTATTTCTTCTGTGTGAGTTTTGCCAGATACTCTTTCAAAGAATTAATACATTTCTAAGTTATCAAATTTGTGGGTATAGAGTTCATATATTCTTTTATTATCTTTTTAATGTCAGTGAGATCCCCTCTTTTATTTCTGATATTAACAATTTGTGTCCTTTTTAGTTATCCTGGTTAGTGACTTATTGATTTTTATTGATCTTTACAATGAACCAGCCTTTTGTTTTGCTTATTTTTCCTATTGATTTCCTGTTCTCAATTTCATTGATTTCTGTTCTAATTATTTCTTGTGCTTACTTTTGATTTAATTTGCTTGTCTTCCTAGTTTCCTAAGGTAGAAGTTTAAAATGGTTGATTTTAGATCTTTTTTTCTAATATATGTATTCAGTGCTAACATTTCTTTTAAGCCTGTTTTCACTACATGCCACAAATTTTGATAAATTGTGTTATTTTTATTTACTTCAAAATATTAATTTCTCTTGTTATGTCTTCTTTGACCCATGTGTTTACTTAGCAGTCTGTTTAATCTCTTAAATATTTGGGGATTTTCCAGCTGTCTTTTTAAAAAATTATGATTGATATCTAGTTTAATTCCACTGTGGTCTGAGAGTAGATATCATATGATTTCTATTCTTTTAAATTTGTTAAGGTGTGTTTTATGGCCCAGAATGTGGTCTATATTGGTGAATGTTCTATATGAGCTGGGATATGTATTCTGCTGTTATTGGATGAGATAGTCTATACATGTCCATTATCTCTAGTTGATTAATGGTATTGAGTTCAACCATGTCCTTACTGATTTTCTGTCTATTAGATCTGTCCATTTATGATAGAGGTGTGTTAAAGTCTCCAATTATAAAAGTGGATTCATCTATTTCTCTCTATAGTTCTAATGGTTTTTGCCTCAGGTATTTTGACATTCTGTTATGTTAGATGCATACATGTTAAGGATTGTTATGTCTTCTTGGAGAGATAACCCTTTAATCATTTTCTAATGCCCTTCTTTTTTCCTGATAACTTTCCTGAAGTACACTCTGTCTGCTTTCATTTGAATAATATGCCTTTATTTCTAATCTCTATGCGCCTTTATATTTAAAATGAGTTTCTTGCAAACAACATATAGTTGGGTCTTATTTTTTGTTTTTATTTATTTATTTTTTGTTTTGCAATTTTGCAGTTTTGCAGTTTTGCAGTTTTACAGCTTTTATGCATTTACAATCAGGAGAAAACAAGAAAGGTACATAAAATTCATTGGTGGTAGATCTAGGAGGTGGGAGAAAGCAAAGCAATCTCTAGAACTAAATAAAAAGCAACATGGAGAAACACTGGTGAGTATGGGATAGCTAATAATTAACATTTACAGTACATAGAGATGGTATGCAAGGAACAAGATAACAATAAGGAGTTCAGTGGTCTCATGTTTTAGTGGACTTATGCCCTTGTACTATGGTGCCTTCGAGGGTCTGTGGGAGGGTGATATTTTGGCACAGGGAGGTAGAGTAGTCTGGAGGCAGCCATTAATAATAATTTGCTCAAGGTTCACATAGAATGTTGGAGTAGGATATCAGGAATTTCCCAGAGGCAGTTGGTGATGGCGGCCAATTGCTTTTTGAGTTGCTAAGAAGTGCCCCATTTTTCATGGATTTCTATTGTCTTCTTGGATCTTGTTTTCTGATTCATTTTGGCAATCTCTTTTAATTGTTACATTTAGACCATTGATGTTTAAAGTTTATTGATACAGTTGGAATACTATCTACCATATTTATTACCGTTTTCTATTTTTAACCCTTGTTCTTTTTCTATTTTTGTCTTCTACTATTTGTGTGTGTGTTTGTGGTTTTAATTAATCATTTTATATAATTCTATTTTCTCTTTTTTTTCATATCTATTATACTTTTTTTTAAAATCTTTTTTAGTGGTTGCCCTAGAGTTTGCAACATATATTTTCAACTAAATCAAGTCCACTTTCAAATAACACTATACTGCTTTGTGGGTAGTGTGAGTACCTAACAAGAACAAAATAATCCCAATTCTCCACCCATCTCTTGTATCTTTGCTGTCATTAATTTCTCTTACACAAAGCATATAAGCATATATGAAAACAAATATCAAATATATTATTGTTGAACAATATAGTATATTAGATTAATAAAGAATAAGAAAAATGAAAGTTTTTATTTTACCTTCACTTATTCCTTCTTCACTGCTTGTCATATATATATATATATATATATATATATATATATATATATATATATTCAAGTCTCTGACCTATATTATTTTCCTTCTCACTAAAGAACTTCTTTTAAGATTCTTGCAAGGCAGGTCTACTGGCAACAAATTCCCTCAATTTTTGTTTGATAAAGTCTTTATTTCTCCACTTTTGAAGGATAATTTTGTAGGGTACAGAATTAATTCTAGGTTGGTGGGTCTTTTGCTCTCAATACTTGAAATATTTCACTCCATTCTCTTCTTGCTTGCATGGTGTCTGAAGAGAAGTAAGATAATTCTTATCTCTATACCATCTGATCTAAGTTTTTGATTAGGCATTGTGTGTATATGTGCATGTGATTTCTTGATTAATGTTTGTTTTCCCTACATGACTTGCAAGGACTTTGGCTGTTTATGTGTACTGCTATGTCTCTAGTGCTGCCTCACAAGCATATAAATGTGATTTGGTAACAGAAATTGCTCTATTGCAAAAATTTTTAACCTAAGATTCCATTAATGGCATTAGGAGTTGGGGTGTATCTGTGAATTTTCTGAAATTGTATTGAATTTTGAGAATGTGTGTCTATTCTCCTGGTGATACAGTCTGTAGTTTTTCAGCAGTTCATAAAAGGCCATGTAACATCATGCCCTAGTTCTTGCCTATAGCTAAGCACATAATGACATTAGTACTGGAATGATATTGATAAGAAGATAGAAAATATGGTTTCTACATATTCTAAGAAACTATCTTAATTAGATTCCAATATTTTTTAAGAAAACTAAATAAGATATGTGTCTTTGTTTTGGATGGCTCTAGCATTTTAGGCAAACCCCTACTCAAGGAACATTTTTCCAGTTTCAGATGCGTATTTTTTGGTGTTCATAAATGATTCAACTTGACTATCAGTGCACAAACACAAGAAGTTAGCAAACTATTTTATTTGCTGAAGACATAAATAAATGTCTTCATTGCTTATAAGCAAAGAAAAGATTTCTTAGATTTTTTTCCTCAGAAGCACAAAATGACTTGCTAATATTCCTACCAAAATGATTTGCAAATATTCTAATACCCAAGAAATCTTTTTCCAATTATAGTTAAGCTAATTGCTATTTTCTAATGTACTGTTTCACCTAAAAGTAAGAATATTTTTAATGCACTATGAAGAAATGCTCAGGAAAAACATGTAATGTGCTAGTTTTGCACCCGGGCATTCACTTTTACCTCATATTTATATAGCACCTTCCTTCAAGAAGCTCCAAATGCTTAACAATTATGATTGCCTACATTCTTGTAATGTTGCTTATAAATTAGTGCCTGTTTTAATATGAAACTGAGACAGTCTCACAATTAATACTGGAAATTGCAAGTAGAATTCTAATTTCTTCTGAGTCTTCAATTCAGCAGAATTACATCTTCCTTCTAATGTTCTCTCCAGGTATCTAATCATTTTAGCAAATTTCATTAAGTACTATAGAGGCAAGACCACTGTGAGTTCAAAGATATATACCTCATTCCTGATTAACAAACTATCTTGCCCAAGCATTCCCTTCTTTCTCCTCCAGTCAGAATTCACCTCTTGCCCTTCCATAATTTAAAGCACATTGCATGACCATTATACCACTTCAATTTGTGTTGAATTAGAGCAGTGTTTGTGGTTAGTAAAATGGTCAGTGTGACAATTTGGATTGATCCCATTGGTCTTTTCAATTATTGCCATTCAGGTATAACTCCCATGAGTAGGATCATAGAAGATAGAAGAGTAGATCTGAAAAACAACTTAAAAATGACTTTTGGGCACAGACTTTGATTTTACAGATATGGGAACTGAGATTAAGTGTGACTAATTGACTTTCTTAAGAGCACGTATAGCAGAACCACCCCAAAATTTTTAAACATTAAGAATATTAAGGATTTTTTATATGTATATTTATGTACACATACTGATGAAATTTGCCTCCAAAAACAGATGTACCCAGTGGTATACTAGTAAAGGTTTAACAACTGGCTCTGATTGGTATTGCTTTCCAGTTTCCATGGTGTAAATACTCTCATCACAGCTGACTTAGGCTACCAACGGTTTAACAACTGGCTCACAAAATTCCTTAAAAGGTAACAGTTAGATCTCATGGATTGATGTAAACCAGCTCTAGCATTTCACTGGATGTGCCTCTGAAATCACACAATTACTATTAAAACATTAGTTCATTTCCTCCCTTTCTAGTTTTCCATTCAGAAGCACTCTACCTTGTTTTCTGGTTAATATTTCCAGGGAGAAATAAATTATTCCTACATGTCAGCTTCAACCTTCACTTTCAGTTTCTTTTAAAGATTTAATGATTTATTAATAAGTGTTTAAAACTATTTGGAGAGTCTGTCTTTAAGAGAACTTTAGATGAATCCTTGAGTATCAGTTATCTATTGCTAAATTACAAATACTGCCAAATTTATTGGCTTAAAACAACCCTTTCGTTAGTTCACAGTTCTGGGTAATTCTGGTCTAGGTTAGGCTCTGTCAGGTTGATTCTGACTGGGTTTGGCTATGCATCTAAGATCATTAATTGGGTTAATGAGGCTTGGATGGCATCATGCACATGTCTAGTGATTGAGTGACTGTCACCTGGGGCAATAAGAGGACCTATGTGTTTCTCATGACTTCAGGGTTCCAAGGATACAACACTGGAAGCTACAAGGCTCCCTGAGGCCTAGTCTCAGAACTGACACAATGCCACCCCAGGTTCAGGGGTGGGGAAATGGGCTTTAACTTTTGAAGGGAGAAGCAGCAAATATTCTGACTATTCCATTGCTGGAGGAATCACTGAAGCTTAATTGATTTGTTTATGGGTTTAGGTTGTCCTATCTTTGTAGGACAGAGCTGAATGTACATGGTATAGTTGGCTCTCATTCAGAAATTGATTGGTGTTTTCTAGTGTTCAAAAGAAATTCACAACTTTTACTTATAAAAACATTTCTATTTGAAGGATCACTTATTGATATGATCAATAATTTAAAATTTTCTTATCAATTTAAACCATATATTTTAACACCATCTCTTTTCCACAGCATTAAAATATATGGTTTAAAAAATATGCGGTGGGTGGAGCTGGGGTGAGAGCTAACCAATAAGGCAGTACGGGCCTGCTTAACAATAAGAGACCATAATAAGACATTAAATAACCAAATGGTAAATTGTGTGCCATTATTCAAGTTTAGAAAAAGAAACAATCACTGGGGATTAGAGTAGATTTCCTTATGGAGGAGGATTTTTTAAATCTACCTTATTAAGGCATAATTTATATACAATAAAATGCACACATTGTAAATATATGGTTTGATGAGCTTTGACAAATATAGGCACCTATGTAACTGCTATCACAATCAAAATATAAAACATTTTTATCACTCCCCCAAATTATCAAGTTATCTTATGCTCCTCCCCAACGCTGGCCCTAAACAATCCTTCCCAATGCTGGCCCTAAACAATCATAAAGAAATAAGTCCAAAATCAAAGATTTCTTTGAAAGAAAGTCTAATGGATTTTAAAAGTTGAAAAAGCAGGTGTTCAACATTTTAACAAATAAATACTAATGTTTTTTAGGCTTCTAAAGTAAACAATTTTAAATTGCTAAAGCTTGTCAATTGTTGACATTAGTGGATGTGGAGAAAAGGAAACCCTTGTACACTGTTGGTGGGAATGTAAGTTGGTGTAGCCACTCTGGAAAACAGTATTAAAGTTTTTCAAATGATTAAAAATAGAACTACCATATTATCCAACAATTCAACTTTCAGATATTATCTGAAGAAAACAAAAACAATAACTCCAAAAGATCTATGCACCCCTATGTCCACTGCAGCATTATTTACAATAGCCAAGATATAGAAACAACCTAAATGCCCATTGATGGATAAATGGATAAAGAAATCGTGGAATATATACAATGAAATATTATTCAGCCATAAAAAAGAATTAAATCTTTCATTTGCAACAACATGGGCATTACGCAATGTGAAATAAGACAGAGAAAGACAAATATCATATCCCTCTTATGTGGAATCTAAAAAAAAACAGACAAACCAAACTCATAAACATAGAGAACAGATTGGTGGTTGCCAGAGGTGGGGAGTTGAGAGTGGGAGAAATGATAAACTGGTTTTGTTTGTTTGTTTGTTTTTTAGTTTAAATAAATTGAATAAAAAAGAAAAGAAAAGAAAAACATGAAGAGGGAACCAAATATAAGGGTTTTCTTTTTCATGCCAGAGAACTAATTCAGGGCAAAGAGTTTTATCTTGTTGCTCTTGGAGAAATGCCTCTGGAATCTAGCTAAAAGTCTTGAAGGCAAATTAAAACAATATATATATATATATCAATATATATATATATATATATTTTACCAACAAAGAAGTAATGTGTACCCTACTCCTAACCTAAGGACATTTTAAAAGTTGAGTACTCACAATTCTAAGTGTTATTTCCATGTTTCCTGTTTATTAAAATCAGTACTACACAAACAGACCTTTTCTATAAAGTCTTTCCAGACACCAAGTGCACCTATGGGGTTTTATTTGGTAATATATTGTACACTTTTGAAAGTCTGCATAAACTGACAAAACCTTAAGATGATGGCAAGAGTCCCCTTCTGTTAGCTTAAGGAAAAAACCAAAATTCAAATGTAGAGGAAAGCTTCTCTAACCAGGCAATTCCTGATAAATAGACGAGTTAGCCAGAAAATAAGCATTGCAGGCAGAAAGAGCAATATGGGCAAAAGCCTATAGGCAAGAGAACATGGTGAATTTGCAGTTTTCAAAACTACAGTAATTTAATATGCCTGGAATACGAAGTGTATGATGGGAATTCGAAGAAAGGAAGCTGAAGTGCTTCAAATAAGTTTCAGGTTTTATTTCAGGAAGGGAAAGTCCATTGTAAATAAGTATGAAGTCACATGTGCAAGAAAACATTAAGTATATGTGCAGGAATAGACTTCAGACAGACCTGAAGCCTGGCGTGACAAACTGAGCAGGTCATACCATGTCTCAGTAAACAACTTATAAGTAGAATGTATAAATATGTTGTGGTATATGCATACTATGGACAGTGAAAATGAATACACTGTAGCAATACCACCAACATGGATGAATCCATAAAACTATGGGCAAGTCACAGAAGAATACATAAAGAAGAGGAATCCGTGTAAATGAAGATCCATCCTGAATTCCAGTAGAAGAATCAAGCAGAGCCATTAGTGTTTGCAGTTTGCTGCATTACTACTTTATTTCTTCAATTCTAAGATGCACATTTTGTAGAATTTTAATGTTTCTAAAACTGGGATTGCATTTTAAAATCCATGGACAATTTAATATATATTTTTTTCTCCTAGAAACTTCTTATTAAAATGAAGGTGTCTTTAAAAATATACAATACACACAATACACATACACAAAATTGTCAAGACAGTGAAAAATGCATAGAAAATTATGTCTTAGGAAGGTTGGGAGAATCCAGCAAAGAACGTAGTTCAATTATTACTTAACAACATGACAATTTGAAATATACAAATAGATTAACTTGTAGAATGAATAAAGCTAATAAATTATTTTTTCTTGCACCCAATTTATGGACATGAATATATACATCTTTCTAATATGTCAGTTCTCTTAGTTTATATACTTTTTAAATATGATAGCAATATGAAGAATTCTCTTTGTTTTTGTTTCATTGCCTACAAACATAATTAACTTTAAACAACAGAAAGCTATGAAATATTACATTGTCAATGAAAGTGATTCGAGGTTTTCTGTAGGAATACAATTGGATGCATAGCTGCAGTGACAACAAAACATTCTGAAATAGTTACCTAAATCAAGCACCTTGTCCCAAAATATAAGTCAACATACTACTTATTTCTTTGAGAAAGTCTTGGTATAAAAAGCTTATCAACTGAAATAGAAAGTGTGCTTAGTGACTTAGTAAAGATTATAAATTATATAAAAGTTAATGCAGTAAATCCAAGATTATTCTCTTTGTTATGAGATTATATGAAAGACAGTCATAAACAACTGTGATTACATGCTGAGATATGATGGTTATCTAGAGGGAAAGTTCTACTGAGCGTATTTGAACATTTAGCATCGCTGCAAGAAACCACTTTGGTCCTATCTTTTTAAGTATATAAATTGGCCAGCTAGAGTTATTAATTTTTTGATGTCTTCAAAATTTTCATTTTTATAATTTTTCCATGCAAGGCAGGAATGCAACCTGTTTTATAATAGCAAATAAAATCAAAGGGCAAAAACAAAAGGTAAATGCTTGGAAGAACAAAGTTTCGACAGATTGTTATTACACATTATTACGTTATTTAATAACAATTGTCACTGAAGTAGGTGATTATCTTGATGCTACACATCTGCAAAAAGTTATCAAGCCATTAAGAATTTGATAGAATGTTTGAATTTTATTTTCCATTAAAGAATGTCCACATACAGCAAATTTATAGATACGAAATCATTTATTTCATCAAAAGGTGATTTAAATTTAACTATAAATTTATAAGATACATTATTCTAACTGACAATTAATGAATTTAAAATGAATTTTGAAAATGCAGCATCACTGCCTTCATTTTAAACAAAAGTTAAAAAGAAAAATTCTGAGCATGCTGTAATTATTTTAAAATCTCTTTCCATTCCCATTTTCATTCCTTTGTAAATTTGGTTCTTATGAGTGATATTAAAACAAAACATAGAAACAGTTTAGATATATATCATTCCCTGAGAATAGCATTGTTGTCAGTCTAATCTGGATTAGATAGTTAAACAAGAAATAAACAAGCTTATTTGTCACATTAAAAACTTTAAACTATTAATATGCATGGTTTTTATTCAAAGTATGCATGTAAAAATGGTCTAATCTAGAGAATTACTAGTTCACTTATAATTTTTTAGTTACAATTGAAGAACGAAACAAGCTGAGTTATAGAAATAAATCTTACATGGACATTTTCAATAAATATTTTTAAATCATTATTTTCTTTACCTTTACGTTTGTTCTAATTCTACTTATTGAAATTTAATTTTACGTTCTTCGAATCAGATAATAAAAAATTTGAGCTTGCCTTTTTTTAATTTCTACTAATTTAGTTTTTATTGCAATTTATAAAAGTATTAGGCCACAGTGGATTAAAGAACTGTCTCTTCATCAAGGATGGTTTGAAAACTCCTGTTTTACAATATACTCTCTAGATGGTTATTCAACTTTGGCTTGAACCCTTTTAGTACCTAGGAGTTCATTACCTTTCTGGGAAGCTAATCCACTAATGGACAGTTCTGATTATTAGAAATTATTTCCTTATACTGAGTAGAAATCAATCATTTTATGGTTTATAATCCTCAGACTTGCTTCTGTCCTTGGGACTATACAAAATAAATTTACTCCTTTTTACATATGACAGCTCTTTGGATATTTGAAAACACTTCATATCCCTCCTTGTTTATTTTTAAGCTCCACTTTTTCTGATTATCCATGTGACATGATTTCCAGAACCTCCCTGTCCTGGTTGTCCTCTTCTGGACATATTCTTTTAAAACATATTACCCAGAACTGAACTGGACATAATTTTCTTGTTCTGGACAATATATTTCTGCTAATGGTACCAATAATGCATTAAGTTTTTTAGCAGTTATGTCACTCTGTTGATTTGTAATGAATCATAATTTCTCAAGAGGGAATCAGAATATCAAAATAGTCTCCAAATAGCTTATTCCTTATATAAATGAACTCTTCTACCCTTCTGTTTCCTTTTAGGGAGAAAAGAAAACAAAGTTTATTTTTGTCACTAACCTCACTGATTTTTTTCTTTTCGTTTTTATATTTTTATTTTCTCAATTTTAGTTGAGATACAATATTATATTCATTTCAGCTGTATGAAACAGTGATTAGACATTTATATAACTTATAAAACGATCACCCCAATAAGTCCAGTACCCATATGACACCATACATAGTTATTGCATTACTACTGACTATATTCCCCATGCTATACTCTACATCTCCATGACTATTTTGTAACTACCAGTTTGTACCTCTTAATCATCTCCCCCTTCATGTATTCTCCCATGCCCCAACTGACAACTATCAACATGCTCTCTATATGTATGAGCTTGTTTCTGTTGTTGGTTTATCCTGTTCTCTAGATTCCACATATGACATTTGTCTTTCTTTGTCTGACTTGCTCCACTCAGCCCAGTACCCTCTAGATCCATCCATATTGTGGCAGATGGCAAGATTTGTTCTTTTTTATGGCTGAGTAATATTTTATTATATATATTTACCACCTCTTTATCCATTCATCCATTGATGGACACCCAGGATGCCTCCATATCTTAGCTACTGTAAATCATGCTGCAACATACAGATTCACATGTCCCTTCAAAGTAGTATCTTGGATTTTTTCAGATAAATACCCAGAAGTGGGATAACTGGGTTCTTCTTTGTCTCTTGTTATAGCCTTTGTTTTAAAGTCTGTTTTATCTGGTATGAGTATTGATACTCATACCAGCTTTTTTGTTTGTTTGTTTCCATTTTCATGAAACATCTTTTTTCATCTCTTTACTTTCAATCTGGGTGTGTCTTTTGATTTGATGAGTCTCTTATAGGCAGCATATGTAAGAAACTTGTTTTCTTATCCATTTGGCCACCCTGTCTTTTGACTGGAGCATTTAATCAATTTACATTTAAAGTAATTGTTGATAGATATGTAGTTACTGCCATTTTATTATTCATATTTTTATCTTTTTCTTTTTCTTCTTAAAGTAGTCTCTATAACATTTTCTGTAATGCTGGCTTGGTGATGATGAACTCCTTTAGCTTTTTCTTTTCTGGGAAGCTATTTATCCATCCTTCGATTCTACATGACAGCTTCACTGTGTAGAGTAATCTTGGTTGTAGGTCCTTGCTTTTCATCACTTTGAATATTTCCTGCCATCTGGCCTGCAAAGTTTCTGTTGAGCAATCAGCTGATAGTCTTATGAAAGCTCCCTTGTAGGTAATTGACTGCTTTTCTCCTGCTGCTTTTAAGAGTCTCTCTTTGTCTTTAACCTTTGGCATTTTAATTGTGATGTGTCTGGGTGTGGACCTCTTTTAGTTCATCTTGTTTGGGACTCTGTACTTCCTGGACTTGCATGTCTATTTCCTTCATCAGGTTAGGAAAGTTTTCCATCATTATTTCTTGAAATAGGTTTTCAATTCCTTGCTCTCTTTCTTCTTCTGGTCTCTCTGTGATGTGAATGTTTGTACACTTGATGTTGTCCCAGAGGCCCCTGAAATGATCCTCATTTTTTGAATTCTTTGTTCTTATTGCTGTTGTAATTGGGTGTTTTCTGCTACTTTATCTTCTAAATCACTGATTTGATTCTCTACTTCATCTAATATACTGTTGATTCCCTCTAATATAGTCTTTATTTCAGTTATTGTATTCCTCATTTCTAACTGGCTCTTTTTTATGTTTTCAAACCCCACTTTTATGTTTTCTATCTCTTTATTAAATTTTTCACTGAATTCCTCTATTCTTCTAAGTTCACTGAGCATCTTTTTAACCAGTGTTTCAAACTCTGCATCTAGTAGAGTTCTTGTCTCCATTTGGTTAGTTCTTTTTCTGGAACTTTGTTCTCTTCTTGTGTTTAAGACATGTTTCTTTGTCTTCCCATTTTGGCTGCCTACTTGTTTTTGTTTCTATGTATTAGATAGGGTTGCTATGTATCTTGGTCTTAGTAGAGTGGCCTTATGTAGTAGATATGCTGTGGGGCCCAGTGACACAGTCTTCCCTGGTCACCTGAGCCAGGTGTTCTAGATATGACCCTTGTGTGGGTTGTGTTTGCCCTCCTATTGTAGTTGAGCCTTGGTTGCTGTTTGCTCAGGGGATTGACCTTTGAGCTGATCAGTTGTGATGACTGGTTATCACCAGTGGAGGAGCCTTTGTGCAGGGGCTGACCCTACAGAGCAAGATTCACTGCATCAGGGCTCTGGTGCCTGCCCTATTGGCCCTTTAGGTGTGTTGTCCTCACATGTGACCCCTGGTGGTACTCTGGTTCAGCTGGCCACTGGGTGTGCGGGCTGGGGACTCCTGGGAGGGGCCCTGCTGCAGGCCAAATTCAGCTGCAGCCTGTGTGCGCCTGTCTAGGGCCACTTGGTGGCATGAGCCACTAGGCAATTCTCAGATGGCCATCACTAAAGCTGGGCTTTGAAGTGCCTTGAGAGGCCACGCCACAAACTGAGGCTGGCTACCACTAGTGCTGGGCTTGGAGCTGCTCGCAAGAGGTATGGGGCACACTAAGGCCTGATACTTCTTGTTTAGGTTGTGTAAACCTTTGAGAGATTTTAGGAAAATCTGCAGCATGAGCTATGACAGGCCATTTGTATGGAAAATCCACTGGAAGCAGCTTGGGTGAGCCTACAATTTGGGAGGGTCTGTGTCTCAGGGAATCACCAGGGTGGGGCTTGATTGTTAGCTATGTTTCTGGAGATTCAGATATGGTGGCCACCTAGGTCTGCAAGCTGGGCAGGGGAGGGCTCAACAAAGGAACCATGGGTTCTACCAGCACTTTTGCTTGAGAGAAAGCTGCCCCTCCAGCCCTTGCCCTAAAGCCAGACAACTCAGTTCCTCCCCGTATATCCTGGGCACCTTTTGAGATGCTGTCCCAGTGCTGGAGATCAGAGGGAGTGAGTCCATCAGTAGTAAGTCCATGCTTGCGGGCTCTCTAAGAGGAACACCTGCGACTCCCTCAATCTTTTTTCTCAGCCACAATCTCCACTGGTTTTCACAGCCAGAAGTTGTGAGGATTTCTCTTCCTGGAACTAGAACCTTGGGCTGGGGAGCCCAGTGTGGGGTCGGGACCTCTCGCTCCTCCAGGGGAACCTCTGGCAGCCAAGATAATCCTCCTGATTCTCAACCACCACACACAGGTGTGGGACCAGCGTGTTTTGCACCTTCACCCTTCCTACCTGTCTTGATGTAGCCGCTTCTGTGTGTCCCTAGTTGTAGGACTTCTGTTCAACTGAACTTCAGGTGACTCCCAATGATGGCTATTCTGTATTTAGTTGTAATTTTGATGTAGTTGTGTCTCTTACTTAATATTTTAGTTTTTCTAGTTCTTAAGGCTAAGTTGAAACCCTAATCCTGTGTTTACCCAGACAGTTGCTGAGTTCAAGGACAGCTAACAAAGCTGGTTAATGGCTTTTATTTCCTTAAAAAGAATTTGGGTTTGGTTCAATGCATATTCAATACTATATTAATTGCTCCATTCCAGTTTTTCTTTGCCTACCTCAGAATCAGCCTCCGGTTTTCTTTCGGTATTTCCCCTTTCTCTGCTCTCACTCTATATTGTCTCAGTGGCATTCTAATGCCTACATCAAGAGTGGAGTCATGACCCAGGCCCAAGACAACCTGAGGTGGGTACATGACCTAAACAGTACAACTGGAAAACATTTCAAGACTTTTATGAATTCTACCAGCAGATATGTTTTTCTTCCCTACTGAATATAAACTTAAGGGGCTATGAGGCTGGCATTCCTAAAGCCATTTTATGACCGTGAGGGATTGTCTGTCTGAGAATGGAGTCAATCCAAATGCTGTAAAGCTGAGCGATGAAGAAAGAGAAATCAGGTCCTAATTACTTGAACCAAAATTTAATTTTTGCTTAAGGCCATTTAAATAGATCTTTCTTTTACCTACAACCAACAGTCTTAACTGATATAATAATGATCATGTAAAATTCACTTGAATAAGATAAATAATTGGATAAATACATATTTATATAATTTTTTAAAGAGTTAGATCTGAAAAACAATTGAAAACTCAGAATTATTGGCAATATCAGCTTGTCCTGTATGCTTGCTAAAATTTACTTGTACAGTAAAGAGGGTAGAGCTTAAGAAACTAGGCTCTGAATATTCTAAAAAATCCAACCAATTGCATGGGCTATCTCAAATCTGAGAGATTTAGCCCAGTCCCTTAATAATGAATTATAATGAGAGCAGTTGTTCTGAGTGGTGACCATGAGACACTGGAAAGCCACAATTGTGAGAGAGAAAGATTCATAGTCTCATTGAATTTTTTACCTGGAAGAGTTAAAATCACCAAATATTAATCCAAGGAAATGGACTTGTGCCATTTTCAATAATATAAATTGAATTACATGTTTTAAGTTAATCCTTAAATAAGAAGAAACTTACATATATAAAAACAATGGTTTTCCAATCTTTTCTACTGACTAAGACTCTACAATACAAGGGAATGTGACCATGGCTGGGCCTTTGTAGGTGTTGAGAGACACAGAAGCTTAACTACCCCTACCTTTTTTTCTCCATCCTATAATTCATATGGTGGGACAGATCTTTTATTTTTCAAGGTAATCTTTGAAGAATTCCATACATTTGATTCAAATTATTTGGGAAGAAGCATGTGGAGTAGAAATTGGAAGAAATTGAGAATTAGCAGATTTTTATTTCAATTTTAACCCTGTCTAGAACTGTGTGATTTACTAGATAACCTCCATGAGGACACAGCCCAGATCTGTCTTATTTCATTGATGTATACCCAATGCCAAGCACAGTAACTGGCACATATAATAGATGCTCAATAGATTTCTGTTACATAAATTAATATATGGATTTTGCATGACACCCTTAACTTTTCTATGTTAGTTAGGCTAATTGGTACAACAATCACTAAATTTCAGTGCCTGGAAATAATAAAGGCTTAGTTCTCACTCCTGTTGCAGTCTAACTCAGGTCAGTGAATAAGGAAAAACATCTCTGCCCCACGAAGTCATTCAGGCACCCAGACTCTTGCCAAGTAGTGGCTTTACCAATCCCGAGGGCTTTACCATCCCCTGGGGCTTTGGACTCCTCTACTGAATTCTATACATCTGAGTGACAGGCAAAGAGAATAAAGAAATGTGGAAAACAAAAGATTGTATGCAAGGTTTTAGTGGCCAGCCCTGGAGGGGGCTTCTGCCACATCCATTGGCCAGAACTCTGCCAGCCCAGCTCTTCATCTGCAAGAGAGCTAGGAACTTGAACTAGTGGCATGCCCTGGATGAAGGGGAGAAATTTAAGGACTGGTGAGAATTAGCTTTTTCTGAATTACTCTGAGCCCCAATTTCTTCTTCCGAAAAGAAGAATTAATGATTGCTATTTGCCAGCACTTTATGAGAATTTAATGAGGCAACAAATGAGAAAGTACTTGGTAAAGTGCTAATCAAATGTTAGTTTTGAATATTCCTGAGTAATTTTGTCTCTTTGACTCTGCATTTCATCTGTGAAATGTGTAGGCTTGAAATGCCCTCTAAGACTCCTTTCCAGCTCTAAACTCTTTGATACTATGGTTATTTTAAATATTCAGCAAGCAAGTGCCTTTCCAGCTTTGTATTAGTGCCTAGGATAAATCTTTTAGGATCCTACACCTGACTCTACAACTCAATTCTCCTGTCCGCAAACCTTCTCTCATTGCTGTAACGTTCTTTTTGAGACATAACCTATCTTATCTCATTTTATTTCTGTTTATTCCACTTGGGTAAAAGATAACTTTTGCCTTTCTACTGCAGCTAACAGTCCAGCCTGCTAGATTTCTTAATTTCAGAAGAAAATTGTAGATGTAGGGAAGAGAACCTAAGAAAATATTTGACAGACTTGAAATATTAAAAACAAACATGGTGACTTTAATTCTGCATTGAAAGATTCCATGTAATAGGAGTATGGTTCAATCAATGTCTTTTGTCTGTGGAACTCTTAGTTCTCTTACCACAGTTTCCCAGAGTTTTTTTTTCCCCCCAGCTAAATTTCCTTTGTGATTCATTGACAAGTGTTTTGCACAATTCCTAGGGAAGGACAGCCAAGGGGAGTCTAAATTCTCTTATATGAAAGGCAGGTAAGGGGCTAATATGCATTGATGCTTAGAGGTATTCTGGCTTATAGGTCATTCAAATAAAGTAGAGGACCATTCCGCCCCCTTCCTACCCTTCACCACACCACAGCCATGTGTCTCTTTTCACATTGCAAATCCGATGTCATTCCCATGCTTAAAACACTTTAATTTGTGTAGTGTTTGATAATTGGATATGCCTGTGAAACTACAACCCCAAACAAGATGTAGAATAATTCTGTCATCTCAGAAAGTTCCCTTGCTCCCCTTTGCTAGTCATTTTGCTCCCTGCCTGGCCCCTATACCCAGAGGCAACCACTTTCTGATTTTTATCACCATAGATTAGTTTGGGCTCTTTTGGGGTTTCATACAAATATAATCACACAGTATGCACTTTTTGGTGTTTGGCTATTTTTACTCAGCATAACCTTTTTGAGAGTATTCTCTGTTGTTATGTGTTCATTCCTTTCAGTTGAGTACGAATATACCACAGTTTATTTATCCATTTTCTTGTTGATGGGCATTTGGATTGTTTCCAGTTTTAGGCTATTTTAAGGCTGCTATGAATATTCAATTTAATTATTTTGTGGACGTAAGTTTTTATTTCTCTTGGGTAAATACCTAAAAGTGAAATTATCGAGTAATAGGGGCCTTCACAGTGTTTAGCACAACTCCAGATTGGCCTTGATCACCAATCTGGAGTTGTGCTAAACACTCTTTCCTTCTCCCTACTTTCGGAAATTCAGCCCCTCTGTACATGCTCTTTCCTCTGCCAGAAACCCTCTTTTCCAGCCCATACATCAGATCTAAACTTCAGCAACTGCTGCCTACCTTCCACAGAAAGGTAAATCCCTTATCATAGGCATTCATGGCTCTGTGTTCTCGATGCCCATACCAAGCACTTACCCAGACTGTGGCTGGGCATGATTCCTTGCTTAATGTTTGCCTCTCACTCAGCAACAAGCTCCATGAGGACAGGTTATGTCTGTCTTACTCACCAGTGCCTAGCCTAGTTTCTGACACATACTAAGCATACATCATTGTTGGATAAGTGAATAATGGCTATTTCTTGCCCCACCTTAGATTCTGTTCTATACCTTGGTAAACCTCTCTCCAGAGAAGAAACTCTGTCCTCATCATGGATTTCTCAATGGCCTGGCCTCATCTGGAGGGAATAAGACCAGTCAATCAATTATGTTCTGGCTGCCCGGTTTCCAGAAAAGAGAAAAGCTTGAATATTAACCTTAATACCTCTTGTCCTAAGCAGATCATTGTATAAACAAAATTCCTGCTGAAGGGGCTCTTCTGATTTAAAAAAGACAACAAGGCAATGCAGTTAGCAGATATTCCACCCTGAACTAGGCCAAGGCAACTGGCTTCTGGTTTTGTTCATTTCCCCTAATTGTTCTTCTTGAGCACCAAGAACTGGGGGCGTTCTCACGACAGTACTGGTCTTTGTGGAAAGTAGAAATTTTTCTTAATAAAGAGTCAAAGAATTAAGTGCCAGGAAAAAAAAAAAAACAGAGGATAAATCAAATTTACTTCTCTATTGAAATGCACCTTTGCGAGGCATTTTCATCATTTGACTAGCCTGAGCTGAGGAGCTCCTGAACTAGGAAGGTTCGTTTACTCAATGTGTCATTTTTGTGAGCAAGGCTATTTAAGGATGTGTTTAGCTACACCCCTCCCACCTCCTCTACCCAAATCCCAATAGTGCATTCATGAAGATGATCACTGTAATCTTACAGATCTTCACATGATTATGTGTTTTCATGAATGATTTCCTTCTGGGGTTGACTTCTTGCCCACTGGGAGTAATAATAATGTGCAGATGAGTGTGTGATGCTTTCTTCTTTAAATATTTTGTCTTTCAAAAAGAATGCAGAAATGTGATCCTAAGAAGGTGAGTGTAGTACAGAAAGGACTATAAGTGTTCAAGAAAACAATGTGCATCTTATTATCATGAGATTTTTTTTTTATTTCTGCAAGGAAATAAAATTATTTTAGGACTCAGCAAACCTTCATTTAAGGAACAGATACTCTCCCATCTTTAAATAGGAATGGATGATTCTTCACTTGAAGAAGATTTGAGAAAGTCCACATGATAATATGTGTTAGGAAGTCTGCCAGAGTATTTATCAAGAAATTTCAAAGTGTCTATACCCTTTGGTCTAATAATTCCACTCCTAGATATGTGTCTTGAAGAATTAATTATATATGTAGATGAGTCTATTACAAGGAAGGCCATTGCTGCATTATTTACAATAGAAAGATATTGAAAATGGTCTAAACATTTCACAAAAAGAGAATGGTTAAATAAATTCTGGAGCCTGCTTATTACAAAATATTGTAATATTAAAAAATATTTGCAAAAACTATTTAATAACATAGGAAAAATTTCTGAGTGAAAGAAGCAGTTAGTATAGTATCTGCAATATTAAAGTCAGTAGATATTTGTTGAATCAATACATGAATGGATTACTTATATAACAAAAGAAAATGATTTAAAAATCTGCTAGAAAATTGAAGGTTAACAATAAAAAGTGGGGGATGAGTGGGAGGGGATAACCCTACTTGATCTTGAAAATAGGCCAGTAGAAGAACTCTTTTCTAGGCTATTTTACATGGAAACAGAGTCCATGTGCTATACTGTAGGTGCTTTATTTTAAAATTAGATTCTGTTTTTGTGTGCTAAAATATTTGCTGAGATGTTAGTTTGAGGGACTTTTCTAATTTAAAGGAATTTTGCCCTTTTACTGTTTTGTTAGATGAAGCATTGAAAAGATTTCTGCCTCGTTAAATAGCCAGACAGAGCACCTGCCATGTAAGTCTGATTTCTACTCTTGCCCTCTAAAGTTAAGACTGGCAGCTGAGGGCATTCTTGAAAGTGTTTGCCTGGTACATTTGAGCTCATTTTTAAAAACGGGCCTCTTGCCAATCTGCACTCCAGCTTCTGATACTTCAATAGAAAATTCAGTGGAAGCAAATATAGAAGAGAGAGAGAGAGAGAGAGAGAGAGAGAGAGAGAGAGAGAGAGAGTGTTTGTGTGTGTGTAGGGGGATGGTGGGAAGAGGTACAAAAAGAAAACCATACTCTGAGCCAATGGCTGCACTTGATACATGGAAATTAGGGGTCTATCAATAACAGGAGTGTTTCAAAACTAATATCAGGACAGAGCTATCAAAGTCCCAAGTCAGCCCTAGGGACACATGGGTTCTGAAGGAAATTACACTGTACTTCATAGTGTAGGATAATCCAGCTTTGGGAGGCGGAGGGAAGTGTTATAATTTTGGGGAACCCTCTTTAAGAAAATAATACAATTTGAGGATAAAAATGCTATAGCAAGAAGATACAACAGTGCTTAAGAAACATGTAAATAATCTGCTAAACCCCACCATGTGTACCTCCAAGGCAGCTTTCCTTTAACCAGATCCCATGACGTCCAAAGCTCTCTGACACGGGGGAGATTGTTATGGAAGGAAAGTCTGAGAACAAAAACAGAAGGCTTAACCAATCATGGTTATAATGTCCTAATTTTGCAAATCATGGTTATAATGTCCTAATTTTGCACATTTAACAAAAACATGTGGTCTTGTGAACACACTGCCAGGACCCTTTCTAAGGTCTTTACCAGTTAGGGACCTTGAAACTCAACTTTCATTAACTTCAAGATAAACCTCACTCTGCCCATACCCCACTGCTAGTATTTTCTTGTAGATTAAATCAGACTGAAGTGAAGGCAGCCAATGGGATGAGTAGAAGGCAGAAACTAGAAAGTCACCGTGGGGACTCATCACACACATTTCTATTCCTCTTGCAAATGTTGAGCTCTCAGGCTTGGAGATGATGAAGGACATGTTAGGTTTTCTGGAAAATACAAAAAGGAGTCTTGAGGCTGAAGATCAGGCCTCCAGATGTTAATAAGCATTAGCACAAACTGGGAAGCAAGGCTGATTCAACCCAGTGGAGAAAAGAAAGTGACTTAGAAAGGCAGAGGAGCTACTTAAAGTTGAGAGAGTTAGAAGATAGAGCCTTGTTCAGGTACCTTAGTTTGGGTTCTGCAAGTAATGCTCTTGACTGGGCACTCATTGGTAGCTTTGCAGTTCCTTCCAGCTGGCAAATGGGGACCTTGTACTGTGGTTCTCAGTAGACAGGGCTACACATATGGAAAAAAAAAAGAACCCAAGGTTGCTTTTTGGATAGTCTAATGAATCTCAAGTTCTGGGGCAAGGTACAGGATTGGGAGTGAGTGGTTGGTAAAGGGCTGATGGAGGACACGCTTACTGCCTTAGGAATCCCAAGGCAGCAATGGCAGAAACAGTGAGAGCATTTATATGGGTGTTGGCACTGGAAGGGTGGAAGTGGAAGGCGCAGAGAGAACCCCTGAATAAGGTATACGATCAAACCAGTTAGGTAAATTAAAAATACAAGCTCATCAAACAATGCATATTTTATAAGAACACATTTGGAAACAAAAGGATGCAAATTAAATACATTAGAAGGGCTGCATATGGGAGAGGATTAGGAGTAAGAATGCGGGTTAAAAGCGAACACGTTACTCATTCACTCAGTCCATAATAAACAAGAAAGGGGCCATAAAAACAAACAAAACACTCCAGCAGCAATGGGAGAGCTCTAACATTTTGGCCAAATGGGGAGAGTCCCAGTAACAATGCTAGGTGGGATCTGCATAGAGAAATTTAAGACTCTCAGTGGCCCCAAGGTTGTGAGGTTTAGGAAATAAGGGCTGCCCATGTATGAGAACAGAAGAGATATTTTTAAAAAAACTGCTTCATAGTTTTTTGGGAAAAATAATACATGTTTTTATTTTTGTAAAAAATGCAGACAATACAGATTATTAAATGAATCAAATCCATGTGAAGTACTTAAAAGAATGCCTGAGACATAATAAGCCCTCAATAAATGTTATAAAAATAACCTGAAATTCTACCACCCAGAGATAACCACAATTAAGATTTTGATAAATGTCTTTTCTAGGAAATATTTCAATTTACTTATCCATTTTTTTCATAAATGAGATCAAATTCTACATAAGGTTCTGAAACCTGCTTTTTTCATACAACATGATACTGTAAAGAGCATTTTATGTCTAGGAATATAGACTATCCTCACCCTTTCTAAAGTCTAGGGTGTATTCCATTGTATAGATGTGCAAGCATGCCTCATTTTATTGTACTTCCCTTTATGGAGCTTCACAGGTGTGTTTTTTACAAATTGAAGGCAAGACCCTTCATCAGCAAAAAGATTATGACTTCCTTTATTGTGATACTGTCATTATAGTGGTGGTCTAAAACCAAGTCCACTGTATCTCTGAGGAATGCCTGTACTATAATTTACTTAACCTGGTCCCAACTGATGGACATTGCAGCTGCTTCGAATTTTCATTATTATATATGACATTGCTGGAGCACCCACATAATCCCACCATTTTGTACTTGTCTGAATCTTCTTAGTATGATCTCCTAGGATTGAAATTGTGGAGTCAAAGGGTATGCACATTTGACATTTTGATACTGCCAAACTGCCCTACAAAAAAGTTTTTTTGTGTCTGTGTCCCCACCAATGGCATATGAATATTCTGTTATATTTTAACAAAACTGGGTGTGGTTCTTTTCAATCTCTGCATATCTGATGGGTGAAGAATAGCTTATTGTCAATTACATTTGCTTTCTAAAAATTAGTATGATAGTTAATTTTATATGTCAGCATGGCTTGGCTATTGTACCCAATTTTTGGTCAATCACAAGTCTAGATGCTGCTGTGAAGGTATTTTTTTAGATGAGATTAACATTTAAATCAGTAGATTTTGAGTAAAACAGATTGTCCTCCATAATGTGGGTGTGCCTTATCCAATCAGTTAAAGACCTTAAGAGAAAAGACTGAGATTAACTTTTCCTCGGGTATCCAGCCTCTGGCATCCTCTACATATTTTGGACTTGCCTGCCTCCACAGTGGCGTGAGCCAATTCTTTAAAATAAAGCTCCATCTCTCCGTATATACATATCCTGTTGGTTTTGTTTCCTTGGAGAATCCTAATACAGTTAGTGAGGTTGCTCAGCTCAAATGTTTATTGGCCATCTGTATTTCTTTTCTCTTCTTTTCTTTTAAAAATTTCTTTCCTTTCCTGTCTTTCTTCTTAAAAAATTATGTCCTTGCCTTATGCCTGGGTCTTTTTATTTTTAACCCCTCTGCTCATGCCTGGCATGAGACAATGTGACCTGGAGACCCCTCAAAATAAGGAGCTCTGATCTGTACTCCCCAATTTTCAGACTAGGTACTTATATTACAAGTGAAGTTATGCAAATAAATAGAGCCAAGTAATTGAGAATGCTGCTTAGTTAAGGGAACTTATTTTAAAAACCAGCTCTTTCTTCATTTATTTATCAGTTAATAGCTGAACACGGAATTTCCAGTTGTTTCTTTTTTTCTCTTCTCTTAGCAGTTGATGTCATCATAGCCATCTAGAAGAACAATTTCCTACAGTGATGGAGGTTCTGTGATGTCATTGGGATTACAAAAGCTGGCAAGGAAATTTGCTGTCATCACTTATTACCGGAAATTACAAAGGAAATTAATTTTAAACTTTCTGGGAAAGGAGCTCTTCAGTGAAACTAAACATTTTTCTTAGTTTATTATTCAAAGAAATTTTATCCTTTGTCTACCAAAGAGAGAATAGCCTACAACTTCAAGGTATTAAATAAAACAGGGCTGCTGAACAGATAATTCTATTTCAGTGAGCTAAGTATCTGTGCATATGGTAACTACCTTCATACTGGATAGGCTGGTGACTGGACTATTTTTCAAGCAACCAGACCTGCCCTGAGAAAGCTTTGAAATTTCCTACTTTTTAAATCTTAGGTCAAATATCCTATTTACTGCTCTCCCCCTCCCACCACCATCCTCCCCGCCTCCCCACACACACCATTAGGATGGAAGCAGGATTATTAGTTTTCTGTGGCTGCTGTAATAAATTACAACAAGCTTGTGGCTTAAAACATCAGAACTTTATTTTCTCACAGCTGAGGTCAGAAGTCCAAAATCAAGGTGTAGGGAATCACATCTGAACTATACTGAGTATGGAGGGGCAGTTGCTGTAGATAAGAGCAATATGTTACCAGGAGGGAACATGTGCAGCTGGGCAGGCTCAAACACAAGATGAAGAGTGTGGGGGGAATGATGGTGAGTTCATGCTAAGTTATGACATAACTGGTGAGATACAAATGATGTCTCCTGTCTACTAAGTTTGGCAGCAGTTTTATCAATTTAACTTAAGCAAGAAGACTTTCGTTGGAGTGTGGGGCAGGAGGATTATTGAAGGGAGTTAAAAATAAATGGATATTGAGGAAAGTTGAGATGCAGATGGTCAGAAGCCAAAGAGAGTTAGGGTCTGTTTGGGAACATTCTCTGCCAGAAGACTGTTGCTCATGCGGCTTTCCAGGGCCTTAAAGCAATTCTTAAAGGCTGATACCCGCACTGGCAGCATTGGGTACCTGCACTGGCAGCATTGGGAACTTACTAGAAAAGCACATTTTGGGGACCTACTCTTCAATCTCTATATTTAACAAGCCCTCCAGGCAATTCTGATATAGAACAAAGTCTGAGAACTATAGCCTTGTGTGCCTGGAGGGACAAGTTTTGATAGAGCTTGTGGTACCATCTGTCTTGGGGAGTTGTATGTGAGTGTTCTTAACATGTTTATTCTAGCTGGGCTTGCTGGAAGCAGAGTGTCTGGTTTTGGGTGGGGTTGGGTCTTGAGAGTATTGGACTTAAGGGCCTGAATTTCTGCAAAGCAATCAAATGCAAAAAAAGACTTTGTTTTCCCAGGTCAGACTCTCTGCTGCTTCGGTATGAAATACACCTGTTTTGATCTTTCAAGCAGATCAGCAATTTGACATCTTCCCACTCCTCTGAGCACCCTGGTAGTAAGCAGATCTCTGAAGGGCAGATCTGGTATTTAGCTGAAGCTGTCACAGGGTGACGTTTCTCACAATATTTGCACAGCCCCTGGAAATGTTAACTAGGAACTTGGTTTGCTCTTTCACTTCAGTCTATCTTTCTAAAATAGATCTCTTTTTTTTTTTGCCACTTTAGAGACTAGACTAATATTCAAAGTAGCAAAGTTATTAAAGATTTATTATCTTTACAAAGCACAGTGGGTTTAAGATGAGCTCTCCAATAATATTACTCTTACTTGCATTCTGATTTGCTTCCTTGAAAGGAAGAGATTGAGATAAATGGAGTTCCTGCTAACCACTGGGATTCACATATGGCTCCCCACATACATTATCTATGGCACACTCTTATACATGTGTCTTTATCTTTTTTTTTTAATAGCTAGGAACTATAGGACAATATTCCCTTTACTCTTTTTTCAAAAAAAATTTATTTTAATTAGTTTCAAGTATACAGTACATTGGTTAGACATCTATATAGTTCATAAAATGATCCTCCCAATTGCTCCCTCCCTCCCAATCCTCCACCTAGCCAACGTATTAATGCTAACTGCATTACCTATATGCTGTGCTTCCCATCCCAGTGACCATCCATCAGCTACTAATTTGTACTTCTTTAACCCTTCACCCCATTCTCCCAGCCCTCCATTCTCCTCTCCCCTCTATCCATCACCAAATTGTTCACTTTATTTGTGAGTCTGTTTTTGATTAGTATGTTCTTTTTATTCCGTAGATTCTGCATATAAGTGAAATCATATAGTGTTTATCTTTCTCTGTCTGACTTAAATACCTTCTAGGTCCATCAAAGCAATATCTTTTTTTGTCTCCTTCCTTTTCATATGTAGGGGTGTTGTTTTCTTATCTTTTTAGCCACTCAATCTTTTGGTTGGAGCACTTAATTCTTTTTTATTTAAGGTACTTATTCATAGAAATATAGTTGTTGCCATTCTTTATTCTTGTTTTTGATACCTGTTTTTTCTTCTTAAGGAAGTCCCTCCAATATTTCTGGTAATACTAGCTTGGTGGTGATAAATTCCTTTAGCTTATTTTTGTGTGGGAAACTTTTTATCTGTCCTTCAACTCTAAATGATAGCTTTGCTGGATAAATTATTCTTGGTTGTAGATCCTGGGTCTTCATCATGTTGAATATTTCGTGCCAAACACTTCTGTCCTGCGGAGTTTATTTTGAGAAATCACCTGCCAGTCTTATGGGTATTCTCTTGTAGGTAACTATCTGCTTTTCTTTTGCTGCTTTTAATATTCTTTCTTCATATTTAACCTTTAGCATTTTAATTATGATGTGTCCTGGTATGGGCCTCTTTGGATCCCTGTTTTTTTGGATTCTCTGAGCTTCCTGGTGTTTTATGTCCATTTTCTTCACCAGGTTAAGGAAGTTTTTCATCATTATTTCTTTGAACTGCTTTTCAACATCTTGTTTTCTTCCAGTTACACTGATCAAATGGATATTTTGACCCTTAATAATGTCCCATATGCTCCTTAAATTATTTTTATAGTTTTGGTATCTTTTTTCTTGCCATTCTGATTGAGTATCCTTGCTTTTCCCAATCTCTAGATAGGTCATTTGATCCTTTCCTTTATTCACTTTGTTTATTCCATTTAATACACTTCTCATCTCAGATAATGTGTTCTTCATTTCTGACTGGTTCGCTTTTATAATTTTTATTTCCATTTTTATGTTTTTTATCTCTTTGTTGAAGTTCTCACTGAATTTATCTACACTTCCCAAAAGTTCATTGAGCATCTTTATAAGCAGTGTTTTGAACTCTGTGAGATTACTTGACTCCATTATATC
The DNA here is from genome assembly GCA_004027375.1 of Macroglossus sobrinus. Taxonomy (NCBI): domain Eukaryota; kingdom Metazoa; phylum Chordata; class Mammalia; order Chiroptera; family Pteropodidae; genus Macroglossus; species Macroglossus sobrinus. The sequence continues at coordinate 295,508 of PVKZ01000705.1, read as the reverse complement.
TGGATCTGTGTTCTGTTCTCTCATATGGTTTCTGTTTCTTTGTCTTCCCTTTTTGGCTGCCTTTCTGTGTCTGTTTCTATCTACTAAGAAAAGCTCCTAAATCTCCTGGTCTTATTAGTGTGGCTTTGTGTGGTAGGTCCATTAGCACAGTCCTGAGAGGGGTTCATCTGCAGGCCTAATTTAGCCCCAGATTATGCCCTTCTGGGGCCACCTGTTAAGATTCAGCAAGCAATCACAGATGCTGTGCTTATAGTTGGCTCAAAAAGCCACACCAGAAACCGAGGCCAGCTGCCTCCAGTGTGAGTCTAGGTACTGCTCAGCAAGGAGCACCTGACTGGCTGAGGATACACCTGGATATGGCTTGAGTGGGCCTGTGAGTTGGGGGAGGTGGGGTTTCAGGAAATTATTTGGGCAGAGTAACTTATTTATCCAGTTTGATGAATTATCGGCTATAGTGGTGCTATATCTGGGTACTGGAAGTGGGGAGGGCTCAACAGGGAACAATGAATACCCCGGCACTTCTGCACAGAGCAAGTTTTGCCTCATCCCTCACTCCGACAATGTCTCCCTGTAAGTCCCTGGTGCCCACTGTGTGTAGCCAACACCACACTGGTGCTCAGAGCAAGCAGGTTCTTTACTGAGAAAATCTGCTTGCGGATCTGGCCCCTTTAAGAAGGGTCTGCCACTGCTGCAGCCACTGCCACAGCTGCTGAAGACCAGGCAGCCCCACGTTCCCGCCCTGAACTACCTTTTGCTGTTGCAGAGTGCTTTCTTGGATTTCTCTCTAGTTATATGGCTTGCTCATCTAGATCCCAGGCGTTTTTTGCTTGCTGCTTGCTCCTTGTTTCCATCACAAATTTGGTTTGGTTGCCAGAGGGATGAACAGAGCTCCTATCATCTACACTATTTTTTTTTTGCTTCCCTCGCACGTCTTTATTTTATTTTCCCTTAATAGCTATACACGAAAGTCATCTGTTCAGTGGGCAGGTAACATGAAGTATGGTGCAATGCAAACTCGATTGAGGCAGGGCTGGTTAGCTCACAATTTTATCTCTAAAACCTAGAATTATAACAGCACCCAACAAACAAATTGAATGAATGAAAGAACATAGTCACTGTAATTGAATTTTGAATCATTCTAGAAGCTAGAGGTCTCAGAGAGTTATCATTCTGAGTATTAATTCTCACCATCTTGGACCATAAATGTAGCATGTGTAGGCCTGGCCAGATAATTTTCATAGAACAGTCCAAAATGAAAATGCAGTGCCCCTTATTAAAAAATTATTGAGAACTTCAAGACAGTAACATCAGAGCATTAAATCAAACGTAGGGCCCTTCTGAGTGTAAGGCCCCATGCTTCTGTACAAATTCCATGCAGGAGAACATATAGGTAGAATATGGAATGAAATCTTAACTACTCCTGGTAATAAAAATGAACTTTTATGTAGTTGTTTTCAACATGAAAGAGAAGGGCAATATCAAAATGGAGGTGATAAGGTCGGATCATCCCAATTCTATCCCACTGTGGAAAGCATCCACAGTCTTTGTCATGTTGCTCCACAGTGCCTCCCACTGGAGACATCAGAGTAATTCCCCATTTATTGATGTCAGACTAGGCATACGACTCACTTTGTCCATGGATTGTAAGTAGACAAGATATGAGCAGAGACTTTGTGCTCTTGTAGTTTGGCCTAGCCTCTCATCCTCTACATGAAAACAGTCCTGGGTAGCTGCTAGTCCAAGGAAAATGAGAGAAATGTGATCTGCATCTGCAACCCAAAGCAGAGCTGCTCCAGCTGCCCCACAGACCTGTGAGAAGAAAAAGAAATGCTTTTGGTAAGCCACTGAGATTTTAGAGTCATTCATTACACAGCAGTCACATAGGAGATACTTGACTAATAAGGCATCCTTTAGGTGGATCCTAACAGATACTTTACTGCATTTGTTTAAACTTTGGGGATGCTAAAATGACAAAGATGAGGCAAGAAAAAGAGTCAAAATTAATGTTGAACATTGATACAAAATTCTGACACTCAAATCAAGCCAGGAAGCACTAAACAAACTCAGCAAGTGCTAAACAAAGTACTACTAAACAGTGCTAAGCTGGATATCATTAAAGAGATCTTATTTTAGTTGCCATTTTTTTTAAAGAGATTGCAACTACTATATAGTAACTCCCTGAAGAAGCAGCAGGAGGAAGAGGCCTCATTTTTAAGGAATGCTCATCCCATGTTTTGGCAAAAATGGACACAGAAGCTACCAGCTCATCAACCCCAGCAGCAGAGAGGACCACCATGATATTTAACAGGCAGTATGGAAAGGGCTCTGACTATGCAGGGAGAGGCCCTGCTCCCAACCCACCTTTGAAGCCAATGAGCTGTGATCAGTTCTTGGGATGGGGTGAAGGGTTCTTTGCCAAGAATTTCAGTAGAAGACCCAAACTCATTCTGAGCCAGTGTTGTTGAATTGGACTAACCCAGAATATGTGATCCAAGAATGAAAAATGGATGTTGCCTGCAGCAGGCTGAATAATGCTTTCAACCCTACTTCAAAGAAAGAGGTCTATATTCTAATTCAGAGAAACTATGAATAGGTTACATGGCAAAGAGGGAGATTATCCAGGTAAAACCAATAGAATCTCCAGTTACCTTAAAAGTGAAGAAAGAGGTAGAAGAGGGACAGCTCGAGAGATGGTAGTATGAAAAGAACTTGGCCTGACATTGCTGGCTTTGAAGGTGGAAGAATGAGGCCATGAGCCAAGGTACATGGGAGTCTCTAGAAACTAGAAAAGGCAGAGAAACGTTCTCCCCATGGGACTCTAGGAGGAGCACAGCCTTGCTGATACCTTAACTTTAGCTCAGTGAGACCTAGTTTGGACTTCAGACCTCCGAAAGCAGGTTTTTTTTTTTTTTAAATTTTAACCATATATTTATATTTTAAAAACAGGACATGTACACCTATGACTAAATAGCATGGTGTACACTTATAGACCGAGTCCACACTAGTCAGCTTCCGACTAAAAGCACAGGCAGAGTAAGAATAAATATTAGTAATAATAGTGCCTTGGGGAGAACAGTAGTGACCAATAGGGAAGACAAAGAAGGAGCACACTGAAGCAGGAACAACTCCCCAGCACTGACATGTGCTAAGTTCTAGGTCTCCCCAATGGGCAACCAGACTGTGGGCTGCAGTGGGTAGACACTCAGGCATGGTGGACACAGATATTGGGGGGTGGGTGAGTAGGGACAGGACAGAGAAAACCAGAAGAACTAGAGTTCAGATGAGCACATGAGTGCACACCATGTAACAGAACTATGCAGTTTACCAACGGGGCTCCCACCCTCCATGTCACTTCACTGGCAGTAGGTCAGGCCACTTCTACCTCTGACACACAGACATCCTCATCAGGAGGAAGGCTGTTCTGTTCAGTGAGGATGGGTCTTTAGGTGAGAGCTAAGCTACTGTAGTTACAGCATTACTTGAACACCCTTAAACAAAAGATGTTGCTTGCCAATTACAAGTCTACAAGCTGAAATTGCTTTCCCTCCCACCCTCCAAGGATGAGCAGAGTCCATCACTGTCTATGCAGTGGTTCTGTACAAACCTGTGGCTGTGCTTCAGCAAGTGCAACTAGGGTTCATATGCTAAAATTTGTACTTGCTGTTATGAATATATTTTGTGAGTGAAAACCAAGTGTCTAAGAACATACTAAGCCTATGATGGACTTTCATCTGTAAGTAAGGCCCATGGTAATGAAACCTATCCAGGGTTTCAAGCATACATAAACTGAAGAAAAATTAAAGCCACAATTAGGTCCAGTCCAGACACAAGAAGTCACAGCTAGCTGACTGATCAGGGTTTCTCAGAATTGGGTATCAGTTGAATTGCATATTCAAGAAGTAGCATCAGATTTGGAGGCCTTTGAAAGTTCTCACCCTCAAGATACTGCCATTGAGCTTCAGGTTCTCCTTGTTGGCTCCATGCCAGCCAGCATGTGGGGCGTTTTTCCCTGAATAGGTAGAAGTGAGGACAGGCTTGCTGCCAGAAGGTGGAAGTTGAGATACCGCAAAGACAGGCCAAATGATGCTGTTGACCATGGCATTGGACATGGTGGTAGTGTTCAGCTTGAGCACCTTGCCCAGTTTGGTGGGTGCCAGACCTCGCCACTTGTTGGGTGTTTGGGGAGCACTGCCATAGAGAATCTCCATCTCTGTCTTTTTCTTGTTCTTCAGTTGCCTTTCCTGCTTGGTCCATTCTTTCTCTAATGGTGCATCTCCCATTCTGTCACACATGCCATGAATTTCTGCCTATTCACCACAAATGCCTTTGAATTCTCCTGTTCCCACTTTTTAGTCTGTGCTTTCAACTCCTCTTCAAGCTTAGGGAGTATTTTCTGGAGCCTGGCACATTGCTTTTCTTCTTTTAGAAGATTTCTATCATGATTTGTAAATTGACTTGGATCTGAAGCCTTTCTCTCAAACTCTAAGAAAAGCCTCCAGCTTTCTTCTCACTTCTGGACACCTTCAAAGAGCTCTTTGTCAACGTTGTAGTAGTTTCTTAACCACACGATCTCAGCATCGTAGAGCTGGAGCAGATTTTCTGTATACTCCTCGTCATAGTATGGGGTGAAAGCCTGTCTCTGCTCCTGACTGTAAAAACACTGGTCCCAGTACTGAGCCAGCTCCACGCATACTGCGTCAACCACTTTCTGCATGTTTTGCATTTTTCAGTTCTTTCAAACAATCCACTTCTAGTTGCAGCACTTTCTTGACCTTGGCCTTTGAACCAGTTGCAACCAGGGCCACAGCTTGTCTCTCTTCTGCTGATATTTGCAACCTGTCCCAGAGCTCTCTGATGTGAGCATGCAGACCCTCACACACAGCTTCATTTTGTGATTTTTGCATTCCCAGCTGCCATAGCAACTTCTGTAGTGTTGCAATACTCTCCAAGGCATCTTCATCTTCATACACCACATCTCTTTCAAAGCTTATATCTGGGGAGTGATCCAGTTCTTCCACACACAGTATGATCTGTCTCTTTATGTTGACAAACTCTTCACGCCTGGGTGCCTTTGTTTCCTTCAAAGTTGCCACGTGTTGTCTGAACTGGTTCAACTTTTCCAGCTGGGAACTGAGTCACTGTCAATGTCATAGGGTGTCACACAGAGCATTTAAACAAATTTGTTTTAAACTACTCAGTTTATGATAATTTATTATGGCAACAATAGAAAACTAATTCATTCCCAAACAGAAAACTAGAATGCTCTTACCTAAACAAGGGGGGAAATGCGGGCAAGCAGACAAATAGGCTGGAATAGATGTATAGTGAAGACTAGATCTCTGGGACCTGTTGTTCCATAATTCCTTGGATATTTTCCAAGGGGAGGCAGAACTTACTTAACAAAGCATTTTTGATAGCAGCATGCACCTGTTCCATAAAGCCAAAGCTCGCTCGTAGCTTTTGTGAGCAAGAGTGCTGCCACTGAAGGCACTACAAACAGACTTGAAACCTGATTTCTTCACTCACCAGCTGGTTAACCGCGGGCAAGTTACTTAACTTCTTTGTACCTCAGTAAAACAAGGATGGTAAATATCTCCCTAAGGACATTTTTATGAAGACTAATAATGTTAATATATATAACTAAGAATCATTGCTGGCTTATACTTAAGGCTCAATCAATGTTAACAGTTGCTATTATGACTAATACTACTGGGCAGTATCTGCAGTGATAAGTAACTTTGGGTCTGGACCCAGACTATGTGGGGTCAAATTCAGCTCTGTCACTTAGAATTTTTATGCTTGGGCAAGTTATTTAACATTTGCAAAACCCAGTTTTTTTCATGTGTAAAATGGGGATATTAAAGTTACCTACCTCATGGAGTTAGGATGGGAGGGTTAATCAATTAATACATATATAGAGTATTAGAAAAATGCATCCAATAAATGTCATTTGTCATCATTACTAGTAGTATGGGGTCACCATCACTCTGGATGATTAATAACTAAACCAACACCATGAATTTGATGGCATCTCACGTGATCATGAAGACCTCATTTTAGGCTGGAACAAACCATGGGATTCACAGGGAGCAATACCATCTTTTCTCTATCAGGAAATCAAATTATGGCAGCACCTGGGTGTGAACCATATGTTACATAGAAAAAGAAAGTGGAAGAATTAGTTATTAGAAATACTGTAGGCAAAGGCTCCTGAAAAGGGTGCAGAGAGAGCTTACCTGCTTTTCTTTTTTTCTCTGCTCTGCAATAACTGCAGGGTTGTACTTGCCTTTGCTTTTGATTCAGTATTTTTACATTTTGTAACATAGTAAGAACACTAGGTTAAGGAATCTTGCCATTTGCCTCTCCAGAGCAGTCCTCTTAACAATACCAAGAATCCTCACTTTCATAGATAATGACAAGAAATACAACAGCCAGTTTATACACAAGCAAATCATTTCATGGCAACAGCTGATTTAATCAAAACATTCTGGTTCTCCCTCATTTGAACTCACACAAGAAATGAACCAATCCAATTGGAAAAAATATTTGTTTTATCTTTGCCACATTTATTTACTCTTAGGGACTGTTTAACTTGATCGTACAGAGAAGTTGGAAAGAACAGAAATACTGGACACACTGACCAGCTTTCTTTCCAGGCGGAAATGGCCTGTTGAGCAGTTTCTTGAAATCCTTTGCCTTCATCTTCAGGGTGTAGAACAGAACTGTTCATGGACCAAGTTTTGGGGGTGGGAGTAAAGAATAGGAATCAGAAAAAATAAGTCAGTCATTTAGCAATCCTTCCCAGTCACGAAATAATTTCAAAGTATGAAATATCATTCCACAAAACTTACTGACAATTTAATATGTGCAAGGCATTATGTAGGTGTTACAGGAAGGCAAAGATAAATTAGATAAGGATTAAGTCTCAAGGTACTCCCAAAGGAGTCACGTGAGACACACATACACCTGTGGGGAGTAGGGAGCTACAGCTGTGTTTTCAGTTGGACTCCCAGGAAGCAGAGCCAGCAGAGGGCTGTATGCCAGTGATTTATTGAGAGAGAGCTCTGGGTGATATCTCTGAAGATAAGAGTGAGGCAGGACAGAGCAGGGAGAAATTAGCAAAGAGGTGGGTGCAGCCTCTGCTCTACCCCATGAGGAGCTATGAAGAATGACTGATGCTTGCGGTATAATTAAAAAAAAAAAAAGTATTTGGTCTTTGTTCCTGGATCCTGGCACAGAGCTTCCCAAACTCTTAGAAATTATTATCTTTTGTATGCTAATGAGATGTGTCCTATAGGCGGCCCTAGATAGCTTCAGGATGAGGGCCAGTTACCAGAAAAAACAATCTTAGGATAAGAGGGTTAGAACTTTCAGCCCCATTCCCCAATCTCTGGGGAGGGCAGAGAGACTGGAGTTTGAGGTCAATCACCAATGGCCAGGGATTCAATCAATTGTGCCTATGTAATGAAACTTCCATAAAACCCCTAAAGGACAGGATTAGGGAACTTCTGGGTTGGTGAACAAGTGCATGTGCCAGGAGGGTGGTGCATCCTAACTCACGGGGACAGAAGTACTTGGGACCCTCCCAGATCTTGCCCTGTGTATGTCTTAATCTGGTTGTTCATTTGTATCCTTTATAATAAACTATAATAGTAATTAGAGCACTTTCCGGAGTCCTATGTGTTGTTCCAGTGAATTATTGAAACTGAGACAGGGGGTGCTTCATGGGAACTCCTAAATTTGTAGCTGATCAGGTGAAGTGTGGGCCACTTGAGGCTGGCATCTGAAGTGGGGACAGTATTGTGGTACTGAGCTCTTTAACTTGTGGGATCTGATGCTAGCTAACTTGATATAGATAGTGTTAGAATTGAATTGCTGGACACCCAATTGGTGTTGGAGAATTGTTTGGTGTCAGGAAAAAACACATATTTGCTGTCAGAAAACACCACACAGTACCACAAAGTTGTTCCAATTTGAGGCAAGGGAGATAGGCTTTTGTACCCTATATCAGCTAGCCATTCGGCTGTGGGCTGCCCCTGGGGATAGAATAATCTCCCAGACTCTTCTGGAAAAGGTGGCTCCCACGGATTAAGGGTGACTCTCCAGAGAAGGGTGCGGCTGTAGCAGGCAACACTCACAGCAGCCATGGAATGGTCACACCTGCCCGGTAAAGAGAATCTGAAAAGGACACATCAGCATTGTTTACAAGGTAGCATTCAGAGGAGGGTAGGACCTGTTGGTGGAAGTTCCCATGAGATGTGAACCGATCTATTGAAATAGCAGGAGGCTGAGAGGTCATGCAAATGCTAGTTCATAAATATAAACAAACAAACAAATAGTAAACGAGACTCCTTGGAATAGTCATCCAGGAAGGTCTCGCCTGAAGATTCCAATAAGACATAAGATGATTGTATTAGCATTCTCCAGAGAAACAGTACCAATAGGAGTCTCACTATCTGCAGTGAGCAAAGTGGAGAACCAGGAAAGCGAGTGGTATAATTCAATCGAAGTCCAAATGCCTGAGGGATGGGGAGTGGGGGGGCACTGAGACGGAAGTCTCAGCCTGAGTCTAAAGGTCCAAGAACTAGGAGTGCTGATGTCAGAGGGCAGAAGATGGATGTCCCAGCTCGAGCAGAGACAAATTTACTTTTCCTCTGCTTTTTTGTTCTCTTCAGGCCCTCAGTGGATTACACTGTGCCCACCCACACTGGTAATGGATAGTCTTTACTCTATCTACCTATACTAATCTCTTCCAAAAACATCTTCACAGGCACACCAAAAAATAATATTTTACCAGCCATCTGAGCATCTTTTAGCCCAGTCAATTTGACACATATAATCAAAGAATTGCTTTCCTGTGTGATTTCTTTTCCTTCTCTGTAAATGCTGGTATTTCCTGCCTCAGAGGATTGGGTGAGAGAACAAATAGGAGGTGCCTGTAGAGTGCTTAGCACAGAGCTAAAAATATAGGTCATGCTCAGTAAATGTTAGCCACAATACTAATAGTAGTGGTGATTATTGTTATCACTACCTCTATTTTTTCAGGCTATTATTTCCTGCCTATTTTCTCTCTGCTTTCTATCACCTCAGTTTGGAAAAGGAACCAGAGAAGTATAGGGACAAGGTGGGAGTGGGGAAAGATACCTCAGGTCAAATCCAGCTATTGCCAAAAGTCAGATCAAGAGATTTGTTAAGGATGATGCCATTTGCCTTGCCAAATGTAAACCTTGGATCCTCTGAAATTGGCACTGGAGGGAGAATCTGAGTGTGAGGGGGAGATCAGCAGACCATTGTACCCCATATTCCCTTGGAGATTGTGCTTCTAGTCTGCAAAGCACAGATAAATATCTCTAGGGAGTACAAAACTCCAGAGAAAGATAGACAGCCCTGGAAATAGAGCTCCAATTCTCAATGCTGCCCCCTCCCACCCCTTCAGGAGGAAATGAAGAGGTATCACCTTCCCTTTAGCATCTAGACCAGGTTGAGACATCCAGAAGCACATGACTGCAGCGTGGCCAGCCACAAAGCCTGGCTGGTCCTGCTTGCTTTCCAGGGCTCACCTGGAAAGCATACACTATTCTCTAACTCTAGCTCAGGGAGCCTAAGGCCCAGGGAAAGAAATTGAGATTGAGTTCCTCTGCCATGCTTCTCAACCTGGGGATCTCCCAGGGAGCTTAAAAACAGCAGTGCCAGGCACCCACCCCCAGGGATTCTGATTTAATAACTTGAGGGTTCATTCTAAGCATCGTTGTTTAGAAAAGTCTATAGCTATTGCTACTGTTCAGCTGAGGATGAGAACCACTGTTGCATTCCTCACATAGTTCTGGGTGTTTTTTTGAGGACACTTCTGTGCAGGCTGAATAACCCATGGGGCACCTCTATTATTCACAGTTCTGTGTCCTTATCTTAGTAGCTATCCAAGAAAGTCCTCAGGACACAAGACATTCACACTATAAAGCAGGGTGAGAATGGAGTGTGGAATTATTTTTAGGGGAAGTGGGATGGTCACAATGTTACAAGTCTGCACAGGGTGAGATACAGAAATCAGTAACAGGGAACCGACAGTGTTTGTCTAGAGCTTATCTCCTGGAAAAAAATTAATAATAAATAAAATCTTACTGGAGGCGTTTTGAGAGTCAAGAACCTGTTCTTCATGGCCTTAAAGCAGCTGTGCTGGAGAATGTTTTCACTACTGTGTCCCTGCACCTATCAACTGCAAAAGTCCTGGAATGTTCTTTTGCAGCCATTCACTTCACCCACCCCCATTTCCTGGTACATGATCTGTTTTCTAGAATGTCATGTAAAAGGAATCCTATAATTTGCTGTCTGGCTTCTCATACTTAGCATATTACTTTTGAGACTAATTCATGTTGTTGCATGGGTCAGTAGTTTGTTCTTTTTTTATGGCTGAGTATTTCATGGTCTAAATGTTGCACAATTTGTTTATTATTCACCTGTTGGTGAACATTTGGGCTGTTTCCAGTCTTTAGTTATGATGAATAAAATTATTATAAACATTCATGTACAGGTCTTTGTGTAGACATATGAGTTCACTTCTCTCACATAAATACGGGGAGTGGTATTTCTGGATCATATAATTTTTGTATTTTTAACTTTATAAGAAACTGCCAAACTGTTTTAAAGTGGTTTTATTATTTTCCGTTCTCACAAGAAATCTAAGAGTTTCAGTTGCCCCATATGCTCTCCAATGTTTAGTAATGTCTTTTTAAATTTTGACATTCTAGTGGGAGTACAGTGGCATTTTCTTATGGTTTTACTTATATTTCACTAAATTCAAATTAGCATTTTTGGTGAACTAATATGCCATTCATATATATTCTTTGGTGAAAGTGTCTATTTAAATATTTTGATGCTTTTTAAGTTTAATTTTTATATTGTTTTTGAGCTATAAAAGTTCTTTAAAAGTATTCTAGATACAAGTTCCTTATCAGATATCAAATTTTCTAATAATTTTCCAAGTCTATGGCTTCCCCCCCACTTTCTTAACATAATTTTTTTAAAATAGCAACTTTATTGAGATATATTCACACAGCATTATCTTTTTTTCATTATCTTTTGAAGAGAAGAAATTTTCAATTTTTATGAAGTCTAGTATTTTTTCTTTTGTGGTTTGTGATATTTGTGTTCTATATAAGAATCCTTTGCCTAACCCAAGGTAACAAGATTTTCTCCTATGTTTTCTCTGAAGTTTTATAGGATTGTTTCTTACATTTAGATCTATGATCCATTTCAAGTTAATTTTTGTATATGGTATGAAGTAAGAGTCAAAGTTCACTATTTTGGTATGGATGTTCAATTGTTCAGCATCATTTGTTGTAAAACTATACTTTATCCATTGAATTACTTGGGTACTTTTGTTTAAAATCACTTTATTATTTTGGTGGAGCCATTTCTGGATTCTCTAGTCTTTTACTTTAATCTATATGTCTATCTTTGGCTAGTATTATGTTGTCTTTATTACTATAGCTTTAGAATAAGTCTTGAAAACAGAGTGAATTCTATAACTTTTTTTTTCAAAAATTATTTCTAGGTTTTCTGCATTTCCAAATAAATTTTAGAATTAGTTTGTCAATTTCTACAGTAACAATAAAAAGGATATTGAGGTTTTATTTAAGATTGTGTAGAATCTATAGATCAGTTTGGGGAGAATTGGCAACTTAACAATATTAACTCTTCCCATCCATGAGCATAATTGGCCTCCTTATTTGTTTACTTCTTCCTTTATTTATCTCATCATTAAAAATTATTTTTCAATAAATAGTTTTTTGCACATACTTGATTAAATTCATGTCTAAATATGTCATGTTTTTAATCTATTATCAATGATTTTTAACATTTTCTATTTCCAATAGCTCGTTGCTGTGAAATAGAAGAACAATTTATTTTTTTATATTGACCTAGTATCCTGAAACCTAGCTAAACTCATGTATTCGTTATAGTAATTATGTGTATTTTTGATTCCTTAAAATGTTCAATGTAAATGATTATGCTTTTTTCAATTAAGGAAATTATTACTTCTTCCATTACAATCTACATACTTTTATTAATTATTTTCTTACTTTATTGCACTGGCGAGTGCCTCCAATACAATGATGAAAAGAAATTGTAAAAGTGGACATTCTTACTTTGATACCAATCTTAGGGGGAAAGCATTCAGTCTTTTACCATGAAAAATGATGTTAGCTGTTGGTTTTTGTTGATAAGATGTGTCAGATTGAGGAAGTTTCTTTCTTTTCCTAATTTGCTGAAATTTTTTATGATGGATATTGAATTTTATGAAATTTTAAAATGTATATTGAGATAATTATATGATTTTACTATTTTAGTCTGTTGAAATTGTGAATTTTACTGATTAATTTTGAATGTTGAATCATCCTTGCCTTCTTGGAATACACTCAAGTGGGTCATAATATATTTAATTTGCTAATATTTCCTGACTGTGCTCATGAGAGATATTGGTGTATAGTTTTCTTTTTTTGTCTTATCTGTCTTTGGTATCTAGATAATTTTGGTCTCTAAAATGAATTCTTCTAATTTTGGGGAAAGTTTATATAGAATAGGTGTTATTTCTTTATTAAGTGTTTGGTAAAATTCACATGTGAAGGCTCCTGAATATGGAGTCTATTTATTGATATGAGTAAGTCTATATAGGTTGTCCACTTCTTCTTGAGTGAATTTTGTGTAGATGGTGTTTTATTCTTTTGTGGTGGTCTCTGTGTAAGATGCCGGCACATTATAGTTTTTCTGATTTCCCAACTGCTATCGGTAAAATCTTATTTATGTATTCATATCATATTCATTTATTGCTTATTTTTGTCCACGTAATGGTTGGAATTAATAGATTACAATGCAGTCAATCTGGTTGACAATAAACATGCTGGTTGTTAAAGAGTGAAAAGCATTGTTGATCTTGGGTTTAAAACATGTCAAAAAAGACAGGATTTGCCTGATGACTTCATCAGACAATTTTGTCTCTTTTAAGTATGGTTTTAAAAATGAGAGGACAAAGGGGAACTTACAATAAAAATCTTCCCAGCAAGCACTGGAAAAGCTAAAGGGAAAAATGGCTGGACTTATTAGCATGATTTACAGTGTTTGTTTTAGAATTGTTGGCACATATTAAAATGTTTGGGAATATTTTTAAATGAAACAGAAAGAACCCAATTTTCTCCTTCAATTCTTTATCCCTCGCTTATGTTTAAATATTATAAATAACCTTTGAAATATTATAGCCAGATTTGTTGAAATAGCATTGTCAGTGGTTTGGATGACCTATTTTAAAATCAACTTACCCTCCAACCTACTTTTCCACTTCAAATGTTTTATTTGTTCATATTAAACTCTACACTGTTTTCCTAAAGACAAGTTGTTTACAAGTACAAAATAACCTACTTCATCTACTTTGCATTATTTTACTTACATATAAAGTGGGTATTTTTCCTACCATCTTCAAAGGATTGTTATAACAATAAAATCAGGTATAACATACTGATGAAGAGGGATTTAACCATCACGTAAGGGCACATTGATGATATTATATTCCTTTCTTTTATAGTATGACATGACCATTATAAGTTTAATGTGTTAGGATAGCAGAAAAGACCTGTATGTATGATCAGCTGTCCTTCCCACGTGGGAAGTATTTGGAGGTTGCCCTGTGGCTTGAGGAGGTAGCTACTGTTTATGCTGTTTAGAGCTTGCCTTTTATAGCTCTGCCACATGCCTTTGGTTAAAGTTAGTCTCACCCATGATTGCCAATCTCTAGGTGAGTTCACTGGGTGCTGTTGCTTCTCAGAATTCCATGACTAAGCCAGGGGTGGTGTTTGTTATTTACTTATAGGTATTTCTTCTGCCTGCTCTGCTTACCACATCATCACACCAGGCCTTGACCTTCTCTGGAAAATCAAACATACCTAGAAGCTGCCCAGGCTTAGGTCTAATAACATCATCAATTGCTCTTTGTGAGGCTACTAAACAGAGCTTGAAAGGTGATTTGAACGAGAAGGAAACACACCAGTTCGTCAAACCCAAAATTTTCATGAGAAAACAATCCAGAGAAGCTAAGGGGCTTGATCAAGGTCTTCATTCCCATAAAGCCTTTCTGGGCTTCCCAAGGTGGTTGTAGTAGTGCTTTCCAGCTGTTGCAAAACCACTCGGTACATTCCTCCATGAGTTTTCACTCTTTGTTAGAATGCTTTGCTGATGCTGTCTTTTTCACTAAACTGAGATCTCTTTAAGAGTAGGCTGAATTACATTTGTCCACAGGGCCTGGAATATTTTAAGTACTCATGAATGTCTGTTGAGTGGGTGAGTCTCTCACATGCTATCTATTAGGTTCTCTAGCTGTGAGCCAGGCTGATGCAGATTAAGGAGAAACTCCAAGAGAGCCAAGCAGGCCAAAGACTGAAGGCTAAGCCATAGATGAAGCTGAAAAGCACAACTAAGCAGAGGAAGATGAGTGTTAAAAGGATCCAGGCCAGAAAGAAGGTAGTAAAAATATTTCAGGTTTCTCACTTGTAGATGCATTTGATTCATTCATTCAATAACTTTATAGTGGGTATCTACTATAGGAAAAGAGCTGCTTTAGGCATTGAAGATACAGTAGTGAATAGAACAGAGTCCCTGATTATATTCCAATGGGGGAGAGATATTAAACAAATGACAAATGAAAAATTTATAATGTCAAGTAGTGCTAAATGCTGTGATGAAAAATACAGCAGGGGAAAGAGTCACTGAGAAGAAAGGGGAGGCCTCTCTGGGCAAAGACCTGAATGAAGTGAGGGAGCAATGTCATGAGAATATCAGGAAAAAAGCATTTCACAGAGAATAACAAGTACAAAGGCCCTGGGGCAGGCTTGGTGTATTTGAGAAACAAAGAGTACAGAGAGTTAGAGCATCATGAGAGAGAAGAAAAGAGATGAAGAAAATCATTCTGCACTAGTGAAATCCAGCACAGAAGTCTAGGGGAAAGCCATCTGCCTGGCTTTTTCCTCTCCCCATCCCTGACTCAGGGCAGTGAAGCCAGCGGCATTGGCTCCTTTTCCTCTTGCTTTGTCCACTGATGAGCATCCTCCACCATGGGGATAGAGCAAGTAGGATATTGCAAAAAGGGATTGCTACTGAGAAGCATCAGAGGAAATGTAAGAGATGCTCATTAAAGTAGAAGGTTATTTCTCTTCTTCATCCTCTCAATTCTCCATTCCACTCCCTCCCATAAATGCCTCCACATCCAACCCACTATACGCTATGAGAAAGTCTTTCATTGAAGTTACAGAAACCCAAATTAAACCAGGTTAGGAAAAAATAAACTCATTGGCTCCTGTATCTGAGAAGCCCAAAGGGATGTTGGATTCAGTGCTCAGGTTGTCCCCCTATTACTTGAACCTCTTTGTGTTTCTCTGTTCCCTTTGTTCTCTGATGGGCGCTGTCCAAGTAGTAGAAGGGCTGGTTTATGCAGTCATTACCGCTCATCATCTTGGAAAGGGAGAGATTGTTTCTCTTGCAGCACTCACATCAAATCCTAAAAAAAAAAATTGCTGGACAGACCCCTGTGCCCAGTGGTTTGGAGTATTTCTATTGGCTGCCTAGGTCACATGTTCTCTAGGAAAGTGGGTTTCAGAATCACAAGGAGTCTGTGTGTGTGTGAGGGGGGGTGGTGGTGGTGGTGGTGGTGGTACTGGTGAGGTGGCAAATTCTAAAAGGAAGGGATGGCAGTCATGTAAAAGCATAGCTTTTGCCCACAGTGCTTCAGACACAATAGCCAAGGATCATCCTATACCTTCCCATCCCTAAAACAAAAACAAAAAATTCTCTCTGCAACTCTGCAGAAACTCAGTGTGGAGTACTCATCAATTCCAGTATTAGAATATGTACATTGAAGAATCCACAATTTGTGCCAAACCCAAACTGTGGGTTTGGCACATAAAGGGAATTTTCAAACCCTGGTAATTCCTCAGTGCAGACAATAGAAGAAACTCTCCAGGTTTGTGGAAATCACTCTTTCTTCTCTCTTTAAGCAGAATGACAGTTCACCTTGCAGCCATGCACTTGTCCCACTGAACAGAAATGTTTCTGAATAGCTAGGAACAAATGGAATCACTTTTTCACCCTATGAATGTAAAGCTGACGACAGGCTCCAGGAAATGAACTACAAGAAGTTCTCAGGCAGTCCCAGGTGGGTGACTGTTGAGTTTCATATAAACAAATATAGGATAATCTTACTAATGAGGAGAAAAATACAAACTCATTTAGAGTAAAAAGATGATAGTTGAAATACAGCTAGTCTTTATTATTTGCTGAGTACCAGAGCATTTTTCATAGATTATCTCATTTAACATTTTTCATAGATTATCTCAAACAGCTCTGTAAGGTAATTTTCATTAACAGATCCAAAAGAGGCAAATAATTTACCAAAGATCACATATGTAGCAAGCAGTGTCAGAGTGAAGATTCACACCTGGGCAGTTTAACTCTAAAGCTATACTGTTAAAGCATCCATCCATCCATTCATTCACCAATTGTGTGTAATGCCCACTACATGCTGGGAACTATTCAAGGTGCTTAGGTAGAGCTTTGAACAATGCAAAGACAAATACATGTCCTTATGAAGCTTATTTTCTAGTTGGAGAGAAAGAAAAGAAACCAGACCAATAAATAAGATATAAACTAGGTTAGATAGTGATCAGTATTAAGGGAAAAACTAGAGCAGGGAAGAGAGATAAGTGTGTGTGGGAGGGTTGATTCTGAATAGGGTGACCTAGCAAGGTCCCACTGAGAAAGTAACCCTGAATAAAGATCTGAGGAAGGGAGGAATCAAACCATGTGGATATCTGAAAGAAAGAGCATGATAGGTAGAGGAAACAGCATAAGCAAATGCCCAAGAAAGGAGTAAAGGCAACATGTTCTCTTAAGAGCAAGGAATCCAGTGTGACTTGCACAGCATAATTACAGAAGAACAAGAGGAGATGAGATCAGACACAAACGGGAACAGATCTTGCAAAGGTCTTGGGAGTGGCTATTGGGATTTTGTCTTTTACTCAGGTGTGATGTAGCCATTTGGGTTGGAGCAGAGGAAGGACATGAAATGACTCAGTTTAAACAGGATCCCACTCACTGCTCTGTCAGGAGAGTCTATAAAGGGGGGGCGGGGGGTGGGACAAGGATGCCAGGAAGGAGGCTGTAGCAGTAAGCCAGGCAGAGATGAAGTGGCTTGGACAGGTGTGTGGCAGAGATGTGGCAAGCACTTCAATTCTGAGTTTATTATGAAATCAAAGTCAAAGGATTGGCTGACAAGTGGGCTGTGGGGTGTGAGAAAGAGAAGGCAAGGATGACTCTAAGGCTTCTGGCCTGAGCAAATGAAGACTGGAATTGACATTTTCAGAGATGGGGAAGATTGAAAGAGGAATGGTTGTTGTTTTTATTTTAAAGGGAGATTGTTTTAGAGGTTATCAAGAATCAGTTTGGGACATATTAAACTAGAGGTACCTATTAAACATTCAAAAGTGATGCTGAATGGCAGATCTGCCATTGGCAGATCAGGAGAGAGGCCCATCGGGACTGGAATTATAAGCTTTACAAACTACACTCTACACCCTTTAAATACTAGAATAGTATTTAAAAAATCAAATTTAAAAATTCACCAATATCCTGCTACCCTAAAAACACGTTTTCATTTCTCCACATTCCCTTGTTTTTGCCCACATGCAAACATAATTGTATGTTGTAATAGCATCAATACAATTTCATAGTCTACTTTTTTTCACTTTATATGATCCCATAATTATTTTCCTAAGAGGCTCCCATATGTGTTTATTGGGGATTAAAAAGGCCAACAAAGTACTGGGCATTGCTGAGAAACATTTCATAGACAAAAATTGAAATCCTACTTTGGTACAAAATTTGGTGCCCCTACAGCTTGTATTGTACTTATTGTAACTTTTGTGGGCAATTTACTATGTGACGGTGACTTTGAGCTGGGACCTGAATGAGATCTAGCCATATACCCTTAAGACTGGCATTTTAGCAAAAGGATATAGCATGTCTTAGGAAGCAACAGGGAAGCACATTAAGAAGGGTTGCCGGCTGACAAAAAGAAATTTCTCTTTGAAACTTAAAAAAAAATTCTTTTAATTTAAACTACAGAAGAGAAAGTACACCCTTCTCTACCAAGGTAGGAGAAACCACATGGAATTTAGAACATAGTTAACTACATAGATGTAGTCTTAAAAATTCTGGGTTCAAACTACATACGAGCTCTACATGGAATCTGATTTGTTCATTCATCCAGTCCCTCACTTGGTACTGGAGTCCAGTCCCTTAATTTTATATAAATGGCCCAGGGTCTAAAACGGTGAATGATCCGTGCAAGCCTTCAGCTACTCTACAGAGAGTTTTAACCAAGGTTCAATCAGCTCTGCCCTCCACATCAGACTCTAAAAAACAAAACATGATTCTGCGCACACGACTCCATCGCCGAAAAAGCCCTTTGTTAGCTGGGATATGCCCCACCCCTCCCTGGCTCTACTTCCTCACAAGTATAGTTATTTACTCAAAAGCAGTAAAATCGAGAAAACCTACCGCCCGATTCCCGGAGGGGAATACGGAGAGCTGGCTTATGCTTCCTCCCAGAGCCAGCAGGGGGAGCACCAGGCAAGGCCTGTGAGCCGTGCCTCCCCCACGCCTCTTCCCGCTTCCTCTCCCAACTTCCCCACAGCCGCCGCTTCAACTAAAAGTGGCCATTGACCTTTTAAGCAGTGGTGCAATATAATAGTATTTCAAAGGAAAATAGTTATCGAAATTTTGGATCCGGTTTTCCTTTGTTAATGGTTTGAAAAGTAGGCCACATTTCAGGGGCGGGCGTGCAGGTAAGGAGATGAGTTCCAACTGAGGCCAGGAGACCTCCATTCGGGTGAAAAAAGGTGAAGGGTTCCTGGACAGGAAAGAAGCGACGGGATCTTTCCGAATTCTCAGTCTTTGGGCGCCAGCCCCGTGGGAAATCACAGAGACGCGCGCTCTCCAACCTCAGGCACCGAGGCCCGCCGCCCAGCACCACCCGGGAGCGCCGGTGAGGGAGCTCCCTCGGCAGTCGGCGTAGGTGAGGGGGGGCCACTCGGAGGCCGGAAGGAGAGTGTGGAGCGGGAGGAGGGAAGGAGCCGGGCCGGACTGGTTTGGGAGACTGCAAGTAGCGCCGCCCGGGGGAGGGGACTGAGAGCGGCCAGCAACGCCTTAGGAGGCGCCGCTCTCCAGCCGCTGGCTGCCTCATCAGGACCTGAGCCGAGGGGACCGCCTCCGGCCCGCTCCCTCCGCCGTCCCGCGTGGGCACAAGGGGCTGGAAGGGGGCCTTCTCCAACCCATTCTGGTGTCTCCGACGGGGAGAGGCCTCTGCGAGGACCTC
The DNA here is from genome assembly GCA_004027375.1 of Macroglossus sobrinus. NCBI lineage: Eukaryota > Metazoa > Chordata > Mammalia > Chiroptera > Pteropodidae > Macroglossus > Macroglossus sobrinus. The sequence continues at coordinate 276,094 of PVKZ01000705.1, read as the reverse complement.
CAGTCTCTCTCACACGCCGCTCACAAAATGTGGGGCCTGGAGCGTCGCGTGGAGAAGGCGCAGAGGGAACGGGAAAGACAACTCCCGCGCCGGGCCGAGGGGTCGCGAGTGTGTTGTTCACTCGACCCCGGAGCACCCCGGCACGGATGGGGAGCAGGCTCCGGCCGCCGAAACGAGGACGGTGGCTGCCGGGGGCTCATCCTGCGCGTCTCCAGGTCAGAGGAAGGCGGGTTCCGAGGCAGCGACACCGCCCAGCTCCGCGCCGGAGCGCTGAGTCCGCCTCCCCTGCAGCCTGCGCAGTAGCGCCCCAGCCTTTTTAAAGCTGTAGCGGGGGCCGCGGTCACGTGGGACGAATTCCTGGAAAGTTCCTGGAAAGCCGCCTCCGCAGCGGTCGGGCGGGGCGAGCTGGGAGCGCGGGCTAGGGCAGGAGGCGGGGAGCAATGGAGGCGCGTCGGGCTGGGAAGTCGCGCGCACTCGTCGCTCCGGGGACAGACGTTTAACTCTTGCCAAGTCTCGCCGCCGCCGCGGCTCGCGGGCCTTGGGCTTCCCTTGAAGCATGAGCCTCCTAGCCCGCCACCGCCGGCGCTGCGCGGGCCGCGGACGGTGCGCGCCGGAGCCTTGGGCGCACAGCCTCGGACTCCCCTGGACCCACAGTCCGGGCGCCAGAGGAGCTCGGGCCGGGACTGGCGGCAGGTACTGGTCCCAGGAGCCTAGAGGCTCCACCCTAGGAGGGTCGCTGGGGAGGGCGCCCGAGCGCGGCCGCGAGCGCCGGGCTGCTTTGGCTTCCGCAGTTGAGAGCAGCGGGAAGGAGGGAGAGAGTCTCAGCCACGTTTCTGCCCCGAGGCCGGGCTTTGTTGCCGGCTTTCTCTGGTTCCTTCCCGGCGTCGAAAAGTCTCCGGAGTTTTTTTTTTTTCTTTCCTCCTAAACTGCCATCCAAATTAATAATCCTCCTAATAACCTGATCTCCCGCTCCTCCCCACCCGCCTGCCTCCCGCCCTGGCTCCTTACTCCTCCCTCTGTCCTTCCCTCCTCCTTGGTCGCTGGCAGAGGGAAACCCAGCAGCTCCAGGGTTGGGGGTGTCCAGGTCCAGAAGGGGGATGTCGGAGCCCGGGGGCTTCTAGGCGATGATCCCCAGGGCTTTTGTTTGTGCCATGCGCTGCCCCCGCCGCTGAGCGCCGGGCTTGTCGCAACCCCAGGCACCTCGTTCCTAAATTAAAAACTGAGGAAACTCGGGCAGATACCCCTCTTCTCCTGGATCCCTCCGGGCTCTCCCGCCCCGGGTCCTCAGGGGAGGCTGCCGAGTGCGGAGGCGGCGGCTGAGGCCGAGGTAAGGGTTCAGCGTTCGGTGTCTTTTGTGTCCCGTGGCTCTCGCTGCCGCCTGCTCGGCCCCGGCCCGGGCTCGAGGCTCGAACCCCCACAAGGGCTGCGCGCTGGGGCGGATTCCTCGACAGCGTCCACGGCAACAGCAGCAGCGCCGCCTGGCCCCGGGAGCAGCCGTCACGGCGCCCCCGACCCCTGCTCCAAGCGGGCACCGGGAAGCGGGGGGGAGGGGGGGGAGGGGCACGAGGCAGCCTCCAGGCCCGGGATGCGGCAGGTCGAGCACCTCGGAGCTGCGGGCTGGCTGCTCCAGCTCCGGGAGCCTCGCGACGCTTTAGGGTGAGGAACCAGGTTTGTGCTGGGTGCTTCTTCTCGGGGCTTCTTGGGCTGTGCGGAATGTGGGATAGGAGTACCAGTTTGGGATCCTTCCCGTTCTTTCCTTTAAACAATTTCCGACTTCTTCACAAGGTCCTGTTTACCACGATGCTCGCAGGTGACTCTTCCAGTCGCTAGTCTGCGATTTCAGCGAGCCGCGCTGGGCGGGAAGAGACCCGGTTCCCCACCCTCATCCTGTCCCTCCTCCCCGCCCCCTCCCTCTTTCCACCTGGAGTCTCGGATCCCTGCTCTCTCTTTATCCTTCTGTCTCTAGAGCTGGGCCAGGGCAGTAACTGGATGCTTGGGGTTAAATGGTGCGGGAGCATAGACGCGGAGGAGTCCACGGGATTTTCCACGTCTCTGTCTTTCCACCCACACCCCAGACAGGGGTCCAGTTTGGACTGACCCAACTCTACACTTTCTCTTTGCAGGCAAACTGTGGGTGACCGCGCCTGCGGGGGACTTTGCCATCCGTCCATTGGGATCTGGGGAGGAAGAACCAGCAGCTCTCCACCCCCTCCCCCTCCACCACCATTTTGGATACTCCGCAGGGACGCGATTTGGGGATCTCACTGACTTCCAGGAAGGACGCGTGCCCCTCTCTGACCCCAGCTCGGGCGGCCACCTGTCTTTGCCACGGTGCCCTTCTCCCATGACCCTGCGGTGCCTCGAGTCCTCCGGGAATGGCGCGGAAGGGACGCGGAGCCAGTGGGGGGCCGCGGGATCGGCGGAGGAGCCTTCCCCCGAGGCGGCGCGTCTGGCAAAGGCCTTGCGGGAACTCAGTCAAACAGGTAGGGAGCGGAACGGCCGCGACGCATGCGAGAGGGGGTGCCTGCCCACAGACGCTGCTGGGGGCTGTGCTGGTGAGGCCCGCAGCTGGGAAGTGGGGCCGAGGTGGGAAGCAATGAAGAGGATGGAATAAAGTCCCCCTTGCTTCCTGTCCCCTCCTCAGAGCGGGGGACCGCAGAGAGGATGCCGCACAGCTCTGGATCCTTGGGAATGCGAAAGGAAAGTGGTTTTCAGGAGACTCAGAGATCTGGGGGAGGGTAGAGCGGGAGAAGCGCTCGTTGGAAGTTGCCACTAAGGGCGTTGGAACCGTGACTATTTCCGCCCTGCTCAAGGGTCGGCACTCGGGTTCGAACCCTAGCGGGACAAAGTGCCTGGCGCCTCCCTTTCCGCGCAGTGCGAGTGAACGCAGCGCTGCCTGCAGCTTCAGCTTCATCCGGCTCCCCGGCGGAGCGGCAGCTGCAGTCCGGCATCTGGGCGGCTAAGTCCAGGGACCGACAGATTGCTGCATAGGCGGCTGCAGCGGAGCCGGGAGGAGCGCGTCCTTCAGGGGCGGCGCGCCCAGGGTAGTGCTGGTTTCAAGTGCAGTCCTGCCCTTTGTGCGGTTTGCTGTGGTCTCTCGGCATCTGAAAGAAGAATGAAAAAAAAAAATTCTGGCGAACTGTTCAGGCTTTCAAAATTTGGATCCTAAACGCTTACGTTTGGGGCAAAGTTGAAGTTTTAGTAGAGCTAGCGGGACGGGAAAGTTCTCTCACTTGCAGTTGAGGTCTTTCCGTGCGGGCTTTTTCTCTCAGCCGAGGGACCGGCAGATTCTGAAATACGAGCAATTTTTTTTTTTTGGGGGGGATGCATATTGTTCAAAGTTCTTAAATACAGAATATGACTTAAGCCATATTTGAAAACGGGATGGGCCCGGGAGATGGTGCAGGCAGATCAGTTCGAGAATGCTGGGAGACCGACGGTTGGGCTTGGATTTGGATTAGGGCAAAGTCCAAAAGACTGCAAACTTGAAGTCCTAATTATCAATTGGGGTTTCCCTCATTTCTCAATGACTGATAAGGTAGTTGTAATCGAAGAAACAGACAGAAGCTGCACTTTTGAAACAATTAAATAGCAGTACTTTGCAGGGCTTTGAACAGAGATGCAGCCATTGACAGATTGGGGAGGGTGGGGGTGGTGGACACCAACAATCCAAAAAGTTACTTCTGTTTTTACTCTTGGAATTACTAGAGTTGGGTTTTCCACTTTTTTTTTTTTAAAAGGGCATGACTTTTATTTCTAACTTCTGACTTATTTCTGATTTACTTTGAATCTTCGATTTCACTCTAGTGCTGGAAGCATCATGCTTGTCAGCCACTGTGTCATATTGCAAACTCTTTTGCTTCGTTGGGAGAAAATCTTTAACGTACTTTGAAGAACAGCTACAGAAAGTTACCAAAAAAAAAAAAAAAGAAAAGAAAACTGTCTCACAGTTTGTGTTCATGATAACATGGACCTACATTTCCATTAAGTTTCTACCGAAAGTATTTTTGGTAGCCTCTGGTAAACTTTTACTCACACACTTCTTTTTAGAGCTGGAAAAATTGTTGTCAAGTACTTGCCCCATTTAAAGCATTCTTTATAATAACTATTTTTACCCTCTTTTCTTTTTCTTTTTGAACAAAAACCCCAGGTTGGTACTGGGGAAGTATGACTGTTAACGAAGCCAAAGAAAAATTAAAAGAGGCACCAGAAGGAACTTTCTTGATTAGAGATAGTTCGCATTCAGACTACCTACTAACAATATCTGTTAAAACATCAGCTGGACCAACTAATCTGCGAATCGAATACCACGATGGAAAATTCAGATTGGACTCTATCATATGTGTCAAGTCCAAGCTTAAACAGTTTGACAGTGTGGTTCATCTGATCGACTACTATGTTCAGATGTGCAAGGATAAGCGGACGGGCCCAGAAGCCCCCCGGAATGGCACTGTTCACCTCTATCTGATCAAACCGCTCTACACATCAGCACCACCTCTGCAGCATCTCTGTAGACTCACCATTAACAAATGTACCGGTACCATCTGGGGACTGCCTTTACCAACAAGACTAAAAGATTACTTGGAAGAGTATAAATTCCAGGTATAAGTGTTTCTCTTTTTCTAAACATGCCTCATATAGAGTATCTCCGAATGCAGCTATGTAAAAAGAGAACCAAAACTTGAGTGACTGCTCTGAATACTACATGGAATTCTTAAGAACAGCTGAAGTCAATTTAATTTAAATGTGTGATGAAATAGCTAGGTAGTTAAAGTTCCCCTAGATATTTTCACCTGAGTAATGCCTCCCTTCCTATGGCTGAACAAGACCAGTTGATCCTTTTAAGTTAAAAATTAAATGTCCCAAGTAAAGGCTGAAGTAACATTTTATCAATGCCGTTCCTTTCTTTTTGGTTGAAGGTCTAAGTGCCAGTAGTAGAGAAAGAACTCCATGTGGGAGTACTGAAGAAGGAAGGGAACTGACACAGGCTTAACTTTAGTTTTATATGCCTGGTGACCAGAGTCTATATGAGGACATTTTATATTTTGCATTCTGATGTACCTAGGAGTTTTGTTGAACAGATATGCTTGTATTTATCCTTCATTTTATGCAATTAACCAAATCAACCAAAAAAAGTGACCATGAAATTCTGTATCTGTATTTTTACTACATGTATGAACTCTAATGTGAATGAGTACTGTAGTAATCTCAAGGGAGCCTTACTTCAGAAATATTTCAAACTGGTGCAAACAGAAAAGACTTTGTCTTTTCCTTTAAGGCTAAAGACAAGAATGTCATGCTTTTACAGGTGCAACTCAATCTCTGTTAATAAAACCATGTAGATACAGACATTTTACCTTTTGAAGTAGCTGTGCCCCAACCTGTTGCCATGGATGTTTTTGGAAATGGCTTTAGAAATTTCCAAGTTGTCCTCGAATTGTCTAACCATGGATATCAGCAGTTGTCTCCCTTCTACCATGTAGAAAACTCTTACTTAATTTTCTTCCATATATAGGGGGATACCTGCCTGTTTTTTCAAAGTGTTTATTTACTGCTGTTACTATTTGATTAGAATGTATTAAATAAAAAAAAAACCCTGACTTTTACAAGTTGCACTTAATTACTTTGAATTGTGGAGAACATACACTTTCATGGTAATAGAGGGTTGCCATAAAAACTTACATCAAGTGAAATAAGCCAAATATGCAGCAAGAGGTAGAGCATTATTTGCCCTTCTCTGAAGTTGTGGGTTGTACTTGCCCTTTGCATTTCAGAAATCATGGTTTAGAAACTACAAGAATTGCCAAGTGGCCCGGTCTTTTATGAGTTGAATAAGCATAGCACTGATGCCCTTTGTAGTTCCAAAAACGCGTTTTAGAAACTACAAAAATGTGACATATCAGAGTCTTACACATTGAGTAGACATAATACAAAATAGAAAAAGTTTTGTGGCCATTTATTTTTTGCCAACTTAAAAAATGTTTTCCTGTACAGCTGTATCTGATGGTGTGTCACTAGGAAGGTGAACCTAATAATCATATGCGTGTCCCAAGTGAATTATGCTTAGAAGCATATAATTTATTTATAAATTATAGTAAGGCCTTATCACAAACTCATGAAAAATGGTTTTGTACCTGGAAGGAAGACAAGTATGTGTGTCCAAACAGCAGAGCCAAACAAAAGATCACTAAGATGTCTCTTAGAATCTGTAGCCTAAAATTCACAGAAGAGCTATACTTTTAGGGTACATGATCGAGAGATAACCTTTTCATTAAGATGTTCAGGTTCCGTGCATTGCTTACCCTTTTTCTTCACTCACAACAGTTTTCTAATGTGGGATGTTTGACTTCTTTGGCAAAACTTTTACATGACCAGTGCCAAGGGGATTTGTGGAATTTCTTTTAGGTCTTTGTTGTTTCTGTTCCCATTGTTTTAATATTGTAGTTTCTCATTTATGGAGCAGTAGATAAATGGGATGTGAGTATCTGTGGAACTGTGGAAAGTTCTGCATTATTGCTAGCAAGTGAGTAATTGTGAGCCAGAGGACAGTAAAGACATCTCGAGTGTGCTGTGGAACTATTGCCTTACGTTTCAATCTTCCATGTTCCAAGTAAGTTGATAAGCATCAGGAGACAGAGTTAGTCAGTCTCTCTCTCTCTCTCTTTCTCTCTCTCTCTCTCTCTCTCTCTCTCTCTCCCCCTCCCTCCCTCCCCGCCTCCTCTCTCTCTCTCCCCCTCCTCCTCTCCCTCCCTCCCACAATTACTAACATTATTTATTTATTGAGTGTATCATGTGCCATGTTCTCACTCAGTATTGTACATGCATTATCTCCTTTAATCCTCATTCAGCAGACTGGATGAGCAAAGTTCAGTTCACAGGAGGTACGCCTTCTGATATGTGAGTGAGAAGTCATTCCAGGAATATCCTAGCCTTTTTTATTCCTGGAAAGGAATTATGAAGAGCAAATTGGTGCTATTTCTACATTGATCCAGACAAACAAGTTAGAGCAGGCTATAAAAGGAACCTCAGCATTTTTATATAGTTGCCTCAACCGGAAAAGTATAGGTGCCTTAATTAGTGTTGTGCTCTGAGGGATTCCAGTCAGCTGGGCCCAGTGGTTTTCTCCTGGTGTAGGTGGGGGATCCAGAGGGGGTTCACTGTTTTACTTAGTGGTCAGTAAATGATACCAATTATTGGTAGCCCAATTTTATAGATGGTTGAATAAAAAGGTTAAGATGTACACTGTCTAAATTATCCTCAACAGAGCCAGGGAAAATATCCGGGGTTATGTCCCTATGCAGGGCAGTTTGGGACATTAGTGAGTGTATTTATTATTGTTGCTATCGTTGAAGAATGTAGTGTACAGGACTTATAAAACCCCATAAACTTAAAATACTTTGGTCTGAGTTTCCACTGAGAGCAGAGTTGAGGCAGTAGAATTTTTCATTCTATCACAGTGGGGATTGAGGACTGCTTTTTAGGGTTTTTGAGTTTTTTGGTTTTTTTGTTTGTTTGTTTGTTTGTTTGTTTTTAGGTCTTTGGACAGTGGAGAAAAGGCAGTTCAGCTTATGAGCTGAAAGTTCTTTTTTTGGCACGTCAATAAGAAAGTCTTGACTTCATAGTAATTATGTAATCCAAATAGGTAACAGAATGGGACAGTTGTTTGGGAGTGTTTATTTTCTTGGGAAGGATTTTCTCTGCTTTTAGAAAATTGTACCCTAGTAGGAGGGTAGGAGACAGAGACGTCATCAAATAATCCATGGGGCAGAATGTCCTGAGACCAGGCTGTGACCTACTCAGTGTGGATGCAGGCACAAGGTGGTGGGTGTTGAGTAGCTGTGGCTATATCTAACAGCTGGGCTGAAGCCTCTGTTTTCTCCCAGTTGTCCTTTCTAGCTTTGGAGCAAAAAAGTGTTGTTCATTTATTTGTTTACCAAGAGGCCTGTCTTCTCTCCCCATTTTTAACTTCCTAGAATTTTAAAGCTTGAAACCACTTTTCAGATCACGTATTTTAGTTTCATCATTTTACTGAAGATGACTTTCAGATCCCAGGAGGTCAGGAGATTCACGTGTACACGCGCACACAAACGCACAATTAATCTAGCAAATCAATGGCAGAGTCAGTGAACACATATTTTAACCTCAGGTTTAGTATTTGTAAAAACTGCATCCTACTCTTTGTTTAATTTGATGATACTCTTCCTCACTACCCTGTAAGCCCTGCAGTTCTTTTAACATCACGTTTTTCCTCTCTGAAATTAGACAGCAGGCCTTTAGAATACTGTGTGGGATAATTCCAGTTCTTGGCTCCTTCCTCCCTGCTCCAAATAACCAGCTTCTGCTGGGTTTCTTGATGTCTCGGTCCACATTAGAGTTTTGCGTTCATTTTAACTACTCAACGTTTCTAACCTATTTGCTGTTTTAAAGTCTAAAACCTGCTGTCAATGTTGTTTTATGATCTCATTTCTACCTCGGCCAGATATGACTCACACACAACCGTGTCCGGGTGACTGCCCACCTCCTGTCCGCACCAGTGGAGCCCGTTCTTTCTTTTGCCCGCTCGCCCTGGGCATAATGACAGTTAATTCCTGCCTTGCTTTCTCCCTTTTGTATCACAAAGTTGCCCTTTTAGCTCATCTGACACCACCCTGTTGGCCATATTGTACTCTAGTGAAACAGTAATTATATTTTCCTTCAGTTGGGTAATTGAGTGATTTAGGATACTGTAAGATTAAATCTTCTTAGTCTCTCTGATTCCTTTCAGGTTTTTAAATAAGTAGCCAGCCCGAAATACCACACTTTAGGTTTGCGCATGTTTTTAAGTTTTTGTTTTAAAGTACCAGAGGCTCCTTCATTGTTAAGTTGAGTTTCATTTGAGTGGAATGGAAATATGTAAGAATGATTCTGTGATAGTCTTGTTTCACTTCTACATAGGCATATTTTTCTTTTATTCCCATCTTCACATATTTTTAATTTTTCTAATTTTTCTTCTATGTGGCTTGAGCTCAGTTTTTTTTATTACCAAAGTAAAGCAACAGCTGTTGCTACGGTAGCCTCTAAAAGCCCTGGAAGTCTCAAATGCCTAGATAGTAAGCCGAAATCATGGAGCAAAGCTGGATATTCCTTTCTACCCCTGAAGGAGCTGTGTCAACCAGAAATGCTGCATCAGACGAGTGTTGTCATAGAGAATGGGGTTCATGTCAGTAAACATTCAGTGAGCCATACAAATAAACCGATTTTATAGACAGTCTTGCTTGGAAACTATATTCTTAACTTAAAGGAACTCCGACTTGCACCAGGGATCAGGAGCACATTTTGTGAACTATTAGGCATGTGGAGCTGCCTGTTAGAAGCAGAGAGAAGGGAAGACAAGCCAGAGCCCTAGGAAAAAGGAAAAAGGTGCTGCCAGCTGCCTTCCTCTTCTAAGTGTGAATACCACACGAGTCCTTTTTCTATGGTGGAGACAGGGAGACGTCATCACAGAACTTCATAAAATTTTTCTGTATCTCCACAGTTTCCAACTGTGTTAAGATAAAAATTTATATTTTGATAAACGATTTTCCCTTCTGTCAATTTAGTGTGCTTTTTCCTGTTTAGCTTTTGGTCCACAGAGCTTCTGTGATATTTCTACCCAGAGAAATTGTTTGATTTTCCATTTTAACCTCCCTCAGCCATTTTGATGAACTTGACCCTTCTTAGGTTTCTAGCATAGTTTCTTGCTCCTCATTTCTATTTCCAGGTTGTGGCCATCAATTCTATATATTTGGTCAGAAAGTGTGTGTGCATTTTGCACATTTGCTTAGGGCATCTGCTTTCAGTTATCTGCTGTAATAAGGGCAGAGAGAATGGGGTAATTGAAACTCATAAACACATCTAGCTAATACTAGTTTCAACTTCCTCCCCATTCATGATCTTCTTCGCTAGAACTAGCAGGAAAATGAGCTGCTTCTTTGCTCTCATTTTATTTTCCCTATCAGGCAATAATGATGTTAAATAACAAAGTAACTAAAAAGATGGCAAGAATGAGAAAATTAAGGAGGATGGAGAATCAGTGGTGTGCTGAGGGCTCCTGAGTACCAATTGTTAAATACTGATTTTGTGAGCTACATCATCATGAGTAAATCATTGTTAGACAGGAATCACCCATGGTGAGAGTATTTATATCTCAGAAACTGGCAGACACTACAATTAAGCACCATTCCTTGACTCACCACCATGATGTCTGGTTTAACGATACACCACTGAGCTAGGTGTTGGTTTCTCCTCAATAATTGAGACCTCACTAGAGTAAGATCAGTTTATTTGTATTCTCCTTGGTATCAAATCTAGTGTTTAGAGCAGAGTAGGAATGGGAAATTTGAGGAATAAATTAAAAAATACATATGTGTGTGCGCCACTCCTTTATTGAGTTATACCACTGATAGATCTGCCAGTCTGTTGATTCAGTATCTTGTCCTGGTTGTACAATAGTATCCGCAGATATCTTTTCAGTGTTTTTAGCTGGGAGAGACAGGACCTTTTCAAAGTCATATGACTAGTGAAATAACTCTTTAAGCTCTGATAGACTAGGGTCTCTTTTCTCTTCCAGCTTCATTCATTCATTCATTCATTCATTTTATTTCATTATTTAATTTCCTTTTTTATTTCCTTCCTTTTTACTTGATTTTCTTCCTCTTCTTTTTTTCTGCCAGCATTTATTGAGTGCCTACTGTATTATTAACCAGGAATATAAAAGTGTAAAAAAATTGTCTTGCATTGAAGGAGCTCTCATAGTCCACGGAAAGGGATGGGAGAAGAGAGGAACTAACACTTACTAAACAATCTAATATATTCTTTAGCTTACATAGTCATTCCATTGAATCCTTGCAACAAGCTGGTAAGGTATGTATTTCCTCACTTATTGAAAATGAAACAGACTTGGCAAGAGAAAATATTCTGCCCAGTAAGTAGTGAAGTCATGGTTCAAACCCAGGATTTTGTTGGGCTCTGCATCTCAGGGTACCACGTTATACAGGTTTTAACTAGATGAGCAGTTTGCTGTAAAACACAGTGATTAAGGCAACTTGGACAAGGTGCCATCAGCCTGACCTGAGAGGTTGAAGACCTCAGAGGAAAGTGGCTCGTATCTGAGTATTGAAAGGCAGAAAGGAGTCTTTAGACCTCTTGGTGAGGAAGGTCCTTCTGTAGAATGGTTGAAGAGGAGGGTAGAGGTGGCCAGGGGCAGATCCCGAGGCCTTGCTGAAGAGCTTGGAACTTAGCCAGAGGGCAGTGAATAAAAGCTTTTTAAGATGGAATAACTGAACGAGATTTGTTTTTTATTTCATCCCTCTGAAGGCCCTTTGGAAAATAGCTTGGTAAAAAGCAGGAGTGGAGTTAAGGAGACTAGTTAGGTATGAGCTGCTAGGTGTGAATGGGGTGGGAAGGAGACAGTGGCTGGGAAGAAGATTGGGGAGGGGTGCAGACACTGACTCCCTTTGTTTGCAGGATCACACTTGCACTGGACTTTTGGGCTTTGGGTCCCATAGATGCATGCTTCCCTTCGAAGTCTAGCTTCTACACCGGGCGAGTTGGGGGAACTGGCAGATTACATTCCCAGGAATGTAGAGAGTGGTGGTGCAGTGGGCAGAACCTTTACCCAGGAACTGGAAAACTTGGGGTCCACTTCTGCTTGTTTGACCTTGAGCCAAACACTGAATCTCCTAGGGCCTTAGTAATGCCATCTGTAAAATGAGGAGTTTGGCACCTTCATGCTTTTTCGTCATTCTCGTGAAGTACCCCATACGCCCAGGTGGTGGAGTGACCAGAGGAGAGACAAGCTCCACATTTCTCTGGGGTCTCAGTTTTGACTTAAACTGTAATGTAGATTTTGCCTCTCTATATAATTGATTCTCATTTATTTTTTTAAAAATAACTTTCTTTTAACTCTGGATGTTTTCACAGCTGGAGTCAGTTGACTCCATTTTTATTCTGGTAAAAAGAATTTTGGTTTTTGTCTGGCTGTGTGGATCTTTGAGCGCTACCCTGTAATCAGAGTTAGATCTGGATTTTTAAGATCTTAATTCTGATGGAGAAACAGGAATCTGCTGTGTATCAGCCATTATTACAATGACCCTTTGGTTGAATTTTCATTATCAAGAGACATGGAGGATTATCTTTGCTCTGCTCCCTGACCAATATAATGGGTGTGATCCTAGACGATTGTGGGCAAATAATATGCTTTCGCAAGTCATTTTTCCTGTTTATGTAGATTGTTTGCATTTCTGATTGATTCTCAATGAACAAGGATGCCATTGAGCTTTATTTTTTCTTTGTTAAGCAATTCATTGTGGCGGGATATGGGGAGAGCGAGAGAGAGATAAGAGAAGAGAACAGAAAAAAGGAAAACATAAACCTGGAAAATACTAAGGGAATTCTTAGATTCTTTGATAAAATAAAAAGAATCTTAGAGCATAAACAAACCTGCCTTAATCTATCCATCTTGCATATTTGGATTTTCCTGGGTCTGTTTTAAAGTGAAGCACACCTCTGATCTTGGGGCACACTCTAGGAGGATGGGTGTGTGCAGACTTCATACGTATAAGTACATCTTTGAGCCTGGGCTCCCAAGAGATCCAGTTTGCAGGTAGGCCATGGGATTCATAATGTTCCAAGCATGGCAGTATAACAAAACAATTCTTGGGCTTCCAGGGGATTGGAAAAAACTAAAACATTTAGTAATGCTAGGCATTGCATTTGACACTTAAAAAATATGACCTCATTTGGTGCTGCCAACAAACCTTGAAGTAGGTTCTGCTTTTATCTCCACGATAGAGATAAGGAGATTGACACAGAGAAATTTAGTGACTTAAGAGAACTGAGATTTGAACTCAGGCTAGTCTGACTCCAAAGTCTGTGCTTTTATTCACTCTCCTATCCTTTTTCTCAATAAGTTTATAAATGCTTTTTAGCTCTCGAGGCCTGCAGTCAGCATGTGCCTTGATGTATTCTAGACATATACCTTTTAGTCATATGCAGTTAATATTAAGAGGGCTATGACCCTGCCTGCTCAATTTGTAATTATGGTGTTACTAGGACTTTGATTTCAGAAATAATACGCATCTCCCCAAACCCTGAGCATCCAGCTCAGAAGGATCCCTTCCATCTGAATTTATACCACCCCTCCCTTCTTCTAATCTCCTTTAAGGACTTATCCAGTGTAATCATGACCCACCATCTCTTCCCTATCACCCTTTCTCTGGAGGCAAATTATACGAACAATGCGTTGGTGATAATAAGCTAAGTTATGCTGTAAAAGCCCCAAACTCTCAGTGTCTTAACAATGATTTATGTCTTAAAATCACAAAGGTTTCTGGCAAGTCACCAGAGAGGTTCTTTTCTTTAGTCAGTCCAAAACCCAGGCTGACAAAGCAGCTACCTCCTCAAAGGTGCTGGGGTGCTGAGCTGGTGGGAAAGGATAAATCCAAGAATCGCTGTTGGCATTTAACACCCTGCCACTTCTACTCCCAGCTCACTGGCCTGAACTCTGTAAAATAGTGCCACCCAACCACAAGGGGGCCAAGCAGTCCAGTCCACCCCTGGAGAAGGAAAAATACAGAAATATTTGGTGAGTAGCAGTAATAACCACCACATGTACCATGCAATATATATCTTCCTTTTTTAGTTCGGCTAATTCAATCAGGTAAACTTTATAGGACACACATAGCCTCTTTAAATTCCATTCCTCCTTTCTGGTTGTCTTCCAAAACTTTTTCAAATACTGCAAAATAATTTCTCTCTTTCCTCCGTGTGAGCCATATGTGAGTCAAAAGGAAAGGTCTCAAGTCTTGAAGTAAAAGTATACATATTAAAGAGCTAAGGCTACTAACTGGAAAGCTTTTGAAACCAGAAATTTCTTCTGATCGGCACAAATTTCTCCCTGGCTTCTTCACCCTGGTCAAACTAAACCTGTTGTTCCTCCACTGTCAATGTTCAAGACAAATAATGTTCACATTCACTTCTGCTTACTGTTTTTGCTTAATTAGCTATACTGCAATAGTACTGAAGAGTATTATTTCCTACCAGTTTTCAGTTATACATAGACACATGGTTTCTAAGCCTTATTTTAGAATATAACATTCCTGGGTTGGGGTCTTTTTCTATAGTATATTTATGTATAATTAGAATACCAGGATAAATGCTGTGTTTTAATGGACAATTAACCTCTATTGCAGGAGTCCCCAACCCCTGGGCTAAGGACTTTTAACTGGTCCATGTTAGGAACAGTAGGTTAGCAGCCAGCTAACCAGCTAAGCCTCATCTGTATTGCAGCCGCTCCTTAGCATTAGCATCACTGTCTCAGCTCCTCTTCAGCTCCAGCTCAGCTTCACCTCAGATCATCAGGCATTAGATTCTAATAGGAGCACCAGTCCCTGATGCCAAAAAGGTTGGGGACCACTGTTCTACTGTATTAATGGGTTATCTTTGAAAAAATTAGAACATGTACTTAATTCAGAACTTTATGAACACAGTTTTCCTTCATTCTCCATTTCACTCTTTCTACATTAACCCAGATTAGAAATTGTAATGTTATTTTTTATTTCTCCCTCTTTATATTTATCTTTTATTTATTTAGTCATTCATTCACTCAATCATTCAACAGATATTTACAGAGCATCTACTTGGCAAAGTCCGGAGACAATTAAAAACATTGTCTGCCATCAAGGAGATTCTGGGTAGTGGGGAGACACATGCTAGCAATTATAGTGCAGATAACCCTTGAAGTACACAGATTTGAACTGTGTGGGTCCACTTATATGTGGATTTGTTTCCATAAATACTGTAAATGTATTTTTCTTATGATTTTCTTAATAACATTTTCTCTAGCTTACTTTATTAAAAGAATCCAGTATATAATACATACAACATACAAAATATGTTACAAAATCAACTGTTTGTGTGATCAGTAAGGCTGCCAGTCAATCGGAACTACTAGCAGTTAAGTTTTGGGAGAGTCAAAAGTTATATGTGGATTTACGACTGTGCAGGTTGTGCGGGTTGGCTCCCCAAATCCTCACATCGTTCAAGGGCCAACAGTATGGCAAAGTTATCAACATAACGAGGTATGTACAAAGAACAACAGAAGCAGAGATGAAGCGCCTAGGTCTACTGGAAGGTGTCAGGTAAGGCATCAGAATGGCGGTAGCTTTTGACCGGGCACTTTAAGAGAATCTGACCTCAAGCAGGGTGAAGGAGTTCCAAGGAGAGAAGACACAACGGAGCTGTGAGAGAACTAAGCTTACCATCCTGGGTGGAGCTTCAAATGCAAGAGAGGGGGCAGGAGGGTGGGAATAAGCCTGAGTGCTGAGCACAGGACAGAGGACCAAGGGCTCTGCCTGCCTCACAGAAGTTTGTATTTCACCCAGGAAATAAAGGAGCCATTGAAGACTTTCGAGCAGAACGACAGCACTGGATTTGGTGGCAATGTGAAAAGCTGGTTTGGAGAGGCATGACCCTAGATCAGGGCTTTTTCACCCACTCCTTGGATTTGCAAGAAATCCATGGATGGATCCATGAACTTGGATAGGAAAAAAATTACTTTTTATTGTCACTTAACTCTAACTGAAATTGAGCATTTTCTTTAAATATGAATCTAGGCAGCAGATTATGGTAGAATTAGCAGATGTGAATTTCTCACCAATAGAAATCAGGCATTTTGATATCTTTACAGTTGTAGATACCTCAAAACGCCCTTTACACATTTTACTAAACCCAAATTACTGTAGCCATTGGACTCACAGCTAGATTTTATTATTTAATGACTTAATAAAGAAGTACATACATTATTATGTCACGACTTAAAAATAATTGATATGTGCATTTTAATAGAATTCATCTTTCGTGATCTATATATTTAATTTTTTGATTTAAACACAGTATCCTGAGGATGGGTTTATAGTCTTTGCTTGACTACCAAAGGGGTCATAAAAGGTCAGAACTCACACGCCAGAGGAAGGCAATTGTGAGGAGGTCACTGCAGCCAAAGGTAGTCATGAGAAAGGAAGTAGGGGAAGAATTTGTGGGAGATTCTAGGGTCAGAGTGAACCTGTTGACAGATCTGGGACATAAAGCAGAGAGACAGATTCACATGTACCCTATTTCCTTCATCAAGTTTCTGGCTAGAGCAGAATTCTCTCTATTGCTTATCATGTCTGTCCATTCCTTTTCATTGCTATTTTTATTTAATTCTTAAACTTTTATCAAAGTCATGTAAGTGTGGTTTTAAAAAATCAAGTACTATGAAAATACATCATGAAAAACCACCATCTCCCGCTCCCATCCTCTCCATCTGTCAATCCTACACTTTTTTTGGAAACTCTTATAGTGTTATCTTTTCTAGCTAGACTGCAAATTCTGTGCAAGAAGTGCCTTGTGATCTCCACTATGTTTTTCATTTTAGGAGTTGAGTGAATGATGGATAGATTCCAAAGGCACCTCTTATTTCCAGGTTACTTTGTACATCAGTTGTACCCTACTCTAGTTACAGAAGTTATACCAACTGCAACATTCTAAGAGACAGTACTTTTACCTCAATTCTCAAGTTTTCATTTGTCTTAAAATAACAGAATAAGCAAATAAAAATTCCATTTACTTGGGCTTTCTGGTTGTTTTTGTGAAAGTGAGTTTAGTGTGATGGTGGATTGAATAATCCTATATAATTTTAAACCAGATATTGAGAAGGTGAATTTGAAATTTCTACCCATTAATTTTTCTTGTGGGGGAGAAAGGAGTGTTGTTACCTGCCCTGTCTTGGTAGCAGTGGTTAATTTCAGTGTCATTGCCCATGTTGAGGTCTGCAGGTGGAATTGCAGCTAAACTCTTTGGCTTCCTGAAATTCCTTCCCGTACTCCTTGTGAGGTCCAGAAATGTATAGTTTTGTGGTCCGATGTAGTTTGATGGTTGCTAGATAAAACTGATGTCTGGCACTTTTCTGAGGAATACACATTTAAATGTCTTTAAATTGATCTGTAGAAACTTAGTGTTATAACAATTTTGTAGCAGAAGTTGTTATTACAATTTCTCTAGTGGCAGAAGAAATAAAGGAACTTCACTTTTTAGGGCTGTTAACAGCATCTTTCATTAGTCCCCAAACTGAGAAGGTTGACAAAGTACCTTATTGTTAATATGGATTTATGACAAAAATAATTAAGTATTTGGACTTTTAAGAGTTACCCAAATAGTAAAATGTGGTTTTAGCTAACAACACTAGACTAGCTCCCAAACTTTTAGATAAAGGCACCTTTTCCCTTTATTGTCTAATAGCATTTCTCAATCCAGTAACCAGAAAGACACTATGGGGTTAACCTCGAGATTTGATTTGCTGTTTCAGTTCTTGCTGTGTTTTGGAATTAGGGAGGCAGAATTTGGGAGAAACGCCTCTGGGAAAGTTAGCTTCCTAATTTGCATGTGAAAATCACAGTCCTTACCTTTATTTATATTATAAATATTTGAGAAGTACTTTAGAGATAATGAAGAAGTGAGAGATATTACCTGGTAATACGATGAGTTAACTTTTCTTTAAAATTCTTGGCTTCTCCCTTAACACTAACTGGCTGGATAACAAGTTTGTACTTGTTGGCACTGCAGTTAAACCTCGGAATACTCAGAGCAAAATTACTATTTTTTTTTAATGCTGTATTGAAATATAATTTTTAGTGGAGGAGAATTTTAGATTTGAAAGAAATATTTAAGCTGCAGACCTTCAAACCCAGCATTTTCAAAAGACATTTAATGACCAGGTTAATGAAGTGAAGGAAGAGAGAACTTTGATGGTTAATAAAGGAGGTAAAAACCCAGACTTAGCAGAGAGACTGGAAGTGAGTGACTTTGATTTATGTATACAAAACCAGGAATGAAACAGCCAGTAGATATTTCTAGGAACTAGTTAAAGGAGAATGAAAAAGACAGGAGTGAGAAGAAAGTGTCTTGTCTGCGGGAGGAGGAATCTCATAATAGTTTCTGTTCTTTCTCCTTGAGGATTTTCAAACGCAGTTCGGACAGGGGCTAGCTGAAAGAATGTCTATGACGACGACGTGCACTCAGGCTGTTGACAGGGAAGTGATCGTGGTGCTGCTGGGTGATGCAAAAAAAAAAAATGTTGTTTGTGTGTAGACTGCTTTGAGTGGAGAGCTCAGTCGTGGCTGTGGCCCAGGCAGCTGCTCCCGGAAGCGACCCAGAGCCGCTTGCTAGGGGTGAGCTACTGGACCTCTTGCAATGTAGCCTAGGAAGGAAAGGAGATGTTTAGAAATTGCCCGATATCAACCTCTCTAATATTGGAAGCACACCAGATGAATGTAGTATTTAGAATAAATGGCTATGTTTATCATTTTGCTGTGTATGGAGTGGGTTAACATCTGTTCATGTAGCCTTAGTTATCCTGATGGAGAATAGAATGTGGCTGGGCAAAGGGCTTCCACAGATTGGCTCACAAAAGTGCATCAGTTCTGTTTTTGTTAATGTAGGTTTAATATTAGCTTTTATTATTAGCTAGCTTTTCAATTAATCTAAAAGAAATAACACGATGATTACTATGATTAGAAATCTAATCAGTTCAGAAGGATATGAAGTCACTATTATTAAAGGTTTCTTTTTTGTTCTTTCAGAATTTTTTAATGCAAGATAAGCATATATTTAAACTTTTTAAAAAGATGCAAATAGTATTATACATTCTGCTTTGCAATTAGCTTTTTTAATTTAATATTTGAGATCTCTCTATAGCTATACAGCTTTTTGTATCTTTTATGGTAACAAAAAGCTCTACCTCTTTCCTATTAACATTTGCAGAATATTCCATCGTATAAATGCACCATCATTCATTGATTTGATCCCCTACTGGTGTATGTCTTGTTTGTTTCCAGCTTTCTGCTATTACAAACATCAATTCAGAAAACATATCTGTGATCATATTGATGCATGCTTTTGGGAATGCATTGAGTAGTAAGTTTCTAGAAGTGGAATTTTAGGGTCAAAGGATACGTGCATTAACATTTTAATAGATAGTTCCAAATCATGTTCCAAAAAGGGTACACAATTATATTTCAGGCTTAAATAAGTTACTATCTTTTAAGTTTAAGTACAATTGAGGGTTTTTCTTAAAATGCTGTTAATTTTTAAATAAAATATTTAGTATTGAGACTAAATAAGCTTGTTAATTTGCTAATTAAATGATCTGGAAGTTAACTTAAATTCCATGCTAGAAAGGATGAGTGTTAAGTGGTCTGGCCTTTGGAATCAACAAGAGGCAGAGCCTGGCAGCCCGGAAAACCTCAGACCCGGGGTGATCAGAGATGTCCAGAGCTAAGGGACAGGCACATGGCTTCATGTTTTGATTGTGGCTCCAGAGAAAACAACTGTCTTCAGGAAAAAAAAAAAATCAATATTTAATAATATCTTCAATTAGTTTTGATCAAAAGACATTGATTAAGCACAACTGTGGTAAAATTTCCTCCTCCAACTTTCTGTCATCCCTATTCTTTATCCCCCTTATCTTAGCTTTCTCTCTTCTCTCTGTCTTTTGTGTTTGTTTCTTTTCACTTATCCTTTACACCCACTGATGATACCAAAGGGGTGGCCAATTTTAGGAACAATGGAATTGATTTTCTGCAACTGAAAGGTGGTTCTGGAGAGGGTATTAACTATGCCAGTGGTGATTACCACAGTGAGCTGACTCTATATCTAGATTCTCCCCTCCCATAAGCAGATCTGCTTATGAGTCCAAATGCTTAAAGCATTCCACCTATACAGAAACACTTAATTTCTTACTTTTAATTTGTTTTTCATAGTTAACAGCTATTATAGATGAAATCAAGATATAATTGAAGACTAAGATATAAGTTGTTTCAAAAACCTGTGGTTCAAGATGCTATTAAATTGCTTCATAAGTGATCATAGTAGCACCTCAAAATACCTTGTAGATCATAGCCAACTCTTTGGAAGTCACAGAACACTGACAAGTATTTTATTTTACAAATTACCTGCTTGTTTGGAAAATGAACTTTTCAAAATCCAGCTCTCTTACCCTCAAAACTCATCTTAAACGAAGACACGGCCATATCAGAATAGGATCTAGGTGTCAGCAAAAAGGAAAACAGCAACAAGACAAACCCCATACTAAACTAAACTAAACTAAACTAAACTAAACTAAACTAAACTAAGCTAAACAACTAAACTAAAAATTAAACTGAATTTCCCATTTAAGGTCTGAATCTGTGGTTTTGTAAGCTACTCCATTATTGAACAGAGACTTATGCCTTAAAATAAAAGAAATAAACCAAGAGGCATAGAAAGCCTGTCTAATCAAAA
This sequence comes from Macroglossus sobrinus, assembly GCA_004027375.1. Lineage (NCBI taxonomy): Eukaryota > Metazoa > Chordata > Mammalia > Chiroptera > Pteropodidae > Macroglossus > Macroglossus sobrinus. The sequence goes on along the minus strand of PVKZ01000705.1, from coordinate 255,757 downwards.
TTCTTCATTTTGAACTCTTAATTTCCCAGTAACACATGAGAAGCCAGCAGGAAGAGAGAGGAGGTGAAATGGATTGTTCCATGTTGTCCCTAAATAGAACGTTCTTCACAACTGGGAGGAAGCACCTGGGAAATTGCTTTAGAAATTTGAAAATAAATTGTTTTTGAACTAAGAAGAGAATAAAAAATTGATTTCTAAATTGGGGTGCTTTTAACATTTTTTTCATACATACATTTTTGTAATCTGAATTTTGATGATCATGAATTCAAGGTAAAAATGTATTTAAATTTAGGGAAGAATTCAGATAATGTCAAGATAGGAAATTGAGACAGGAAATTTTGGCTTAACTCTGAATCTCCTTTGCTTACTTTGACTAAAATTGACCTTCAATAATACAGTACTTTCATTTTTACAGCTTTTTACATATTCTATAAAAAAGCTTAAAAGTGAAACAAAGATGTTTCTTTATTATTATAATTTCTACAGCCTAACTCTTCTAACTTTTTAAACTCATTAAGACTTTAGAAGATATTGTTTCCCAAATCTATCCTTTAATTGACAATTTACTAATGGAATTGATGTGATTTTTCTGTTTTTATTTTCCATAAGAAGAAATATTCTGATTTCTTTTATTATTCTTATATTATTTCTTTAGATGTAATTCTTTTTCTTCTTTTGTAAATAATACAGAATTAATTCATTGTAGAGAATTCTGTTGTTCTGACAGCTGATAATATGAACACATATTTACGGACATTACTAGGAAGAATGTTATATAAGGGAATCAGTGGGGAAATACCAGCTTTCGGACACTGGAAGTTAAGGGAAAATTTTGTACTTGCAGACCATTGGTTATTTAAAACTATGTTTTAAATAAAAATTTAAAAAAGAATTTCACCATTATATAAAAATGGTGAAATTTAAGCAAATTTTACTACATTTTGTTAATATGTCAAATTGAATAATCCAACCAGAGACACAGGATAGCAATTTTTCTTGTCAGCAATACTTTAAAAGTAGGGATTTATTAAAAGTTCTTTTATTACCTCGACTTCATTACTTTTGCAAAATATGTGATGGGTATTAAACTTGGATTTATTAGTGTACTTAAAATCTTGTCAAAATGAAACAAGCACTTTTCATCATAAATATTACTGATTTAAAAGCATTTGTAGGGGGTGGTTATGCTTTTGGAATCTCACTCATTACTGAAACTAAAATATGCTTTACCTTTTTTCTTTTCATAATAGCCACATATTTTACTGATTCTAAGTAACTTTAGAAATACTTTACACATTTTAACTAATCTTTGTGACTTAGTTTTAAAAATGAGTTATATTTTAGATTGTTCCTTCTTTATATGTACCTGATTTATATATTTCAGAAGACATGTCTCAGACCCTGTCATTATAAATTCAGTTGAAAGACTAGTCCTTTCTACTGTTCTTTGTTCTGATTTCAGAATTTCAAGTAAGTTTATTGTCAGCTTTAATGTACCTTTAGAGAATAAATTAAGTCTCCAATTTCTTGCATGTGTGTGTGTTCCTGGAGCTGGAATGCTTTTCTTCGGCCAGCTGAAAGTAGAGCCTAGCCCTCCTTTCACAGATTAAATCTAGTTTCAGTAGTTTTAAATTTAGTTGGTTCATGACCAAAGAAAAAAAGTGCTCTATTTTTTCTGTTTAATTTTAAACAACCACAATCTATAGTCCCGTTGTCTTTGGGAACTTCAAGTATATAGCTATTTTTGGCTTTGTGTTTGGTTAATGTAATAGAGTCTATATTCTTTGGCATTCAATTTGTGATTATATAACCTATTGTAGTCTATGGGGTTACACAAATGAAACAAGCCATTTTATTTTATATATATATATATATATTTTTTTTTTTTTTTGCTTGGGGTATGGTTCTCCCAACTATTTTCTTACAGTTAATAGAGGGCATAGGCATTGTGGTAACTTTATGGAGTTTGCCTTACCTCTGTCCTCACCCCTACATCCATTTACCCACAATTCAATCCTTCTCAGTAAGAACCTTCATACTTCACCCAGCACAAAAACCTGGTTATATGCTGGGACAGCATTATGTACAGGAGGGTCCTTGGGATAGATAGTAGATGTATTAGAACTTACTTCACAGGTAATAGGTTGTGTTCTTGACTTTTAATTGTGCTCTTACTATGTGCCAAGTTTTATGCTAAGCATTTTACATGTATTATTTGATTTAGACACCAGGTATGACATATAATCACATTTTTCCCTTTCAGCAGACGAGGAAACTGAGACTCAGAGAACTGAAAGTAGAAGTTCAACCTTTTACTAAGTGGCAGAGCTGGGATTTGAAGCCAGGTTATGCAATTTTAATATCTGATTTAATATTTTATATCTGGGATCTTCAGCTATGCTTTGCAGCCTGAGTTACTGGGAGGTCACTGTGATATGAGTTACTCACTGGGAGGTCACTGTGATGTGAGTCTAGACCCGTGCATTGGTAAACTTGGTTGTTCAAAGGAAATTGCAGTTTCTGCAGGCCTTCCTGCCATGCCCCATATACCACCTATGACAATTGCGTTTTTGGGGCTTCGCTTTTCTCATCTGTCAAATAGAAATAATGTTATTTTAGGTGGGCCATGTAGTTCTCTTTTTATAAAACAAACAAACAAAAAACTTTATTTTGAAATAATTAAAGGTTCAGAGGATGTTAGGAAGATAGTACAGAGAGGGAGACAGAGAAGACCTGTGTACCCTTCACCTAGTTTCCCCCACTGGTTACGTGTTATATAACTGTAGCACGAGCAGAAACACAAAACTGACATTGGTATAAAGTGTATATATAATTCCATGCCATGTAATCACCTGTAGATTAGTGTAAGGGACACTAAAATCAGGGTACAGAACTTTTCCGTTACCATTAAGGTCTCTTTCTTTTTTATAGTCACCGCCCCTCCCCCATCTCTAACCACTGCAACTACTAATTTATTTTCCATCTCTACAGTTTCAAATCTCTCTCTTTAAAAAAATAATTGTGTTTTTATTATGAAATATCTCTCTCAGAAAATTACGAAGAATACTGTAGCAATACTTACCACTCAGATTTAACAAATTTAACAAATAATCAGATTTAATAAATGTTGTATTTCCTTCACAATTAAAATGAATCACATATTAAAACTGAAGCCTCTTTGTTCCATTCTGATCTTACTGATCACCTACCCTGCCCACAGATAAACCCTACCCAAAAGTTATTGTATGTCTTCTCTATTCATGTTTTTATCTTTTTCCTATATACCAAGGTGCCTATAACATTATATGGCATATAGTATAGTTTTATATATTTTTAAAATTTACATAAATAAGTCAACAAATATTTACTGAGTGCTTATTATGTGTTAGGCACCACTCTAGACCCTGGGAATATGGTGGTTAATAGGGCAAAACCCTTGTCCTAAATATATAAATGTATGAATAAATAAGATAATTGCAGGTATCTGTAACTATGTGAAAATTATAAAATAGGATACAGTAGTTCCTCCTTATCAGAGGATGATATGGTCCATGACCCCCAGTGAATACCTGAAACTGTGGTTAATACTAAACCCTATATATACTGTTTTTTTCCTATATATACATACCTAATGTAAAGTTTAATTTATAAATTAGTCAAGTAAGAAATTAACAATAACTAATAATAAAATAGAACAATTATAACAATCTACTGTAATTAAAGTTATGTGAATGTGGTCTTTCTCTCCCTCTCTCAAAATACCGTACTGTTGTGATGCATTAGTGGAAACATTCCATAAACATTCCATGGCTGTCACTCACATTCTCTGATTGCATTTCTAGAACAGAGGCAGATAATTTTTGTTTTTGAGAGTGCATGGGTTCTTTGCTCTGTACACTGTATCTGGCTTTATCATGTGACCTGCAGTATTGCCACATTGTACCACATCTGCCCTTTCATGTTTTGAGGTCTGGTGACTCCTTTGCAGTTTCATGAATGTAGATTCTACTAGCATCTTCCAGGAGGGCCCAGTTTCATCACAATTGAAGACTTGCTTTTAATGGTTTCCTTTCCCTTTTTCTTAATCAACTTCTTCAACTCTGCCAGAAATATGGTAGCAGCTTCTTCATTGACAGACACAGCCTCTTCAGTAATTTTTATATTTCTCAGTCCAAACCTATTCCTAAATCTAAGTAACCATCCCTTACTTGTAGTAAATGGCTTGTTGTCACTCATTTCAAGGGATGCCTTGCTGAAGTCTTCCTATGGGTTCAATGCTTTCAGGTAACACGATGCCATTGATCAAAACATGTTTTCTGTTCATGTCTTGCACCTACAAATTTTCTCTATTTCCATACTAACTAAGCACTTGTCCTGTATTGTGGCCATAATTTTTTCAGTTTGGGTTGTGATAGCGAAACTAGCACATATTTCCTTTTCCTTCTCAATTTTACAAATAGCAGATTTGTTCTCAGCAACCTCAGCATATGATTTTTTATTTTTCTTATTAAGTTGAGCACTTTCACTTAAAGGAAGCACTTCACAACTTCTCTTGGGCATATCTGAGTTGCCAGCATCACTACCCTTGTGCTTTGGGGTGCATTCTCAAGTAAAATAAGGGTTACTTGAACACAAGGATTGTACTTCTGCAATAGTCTGTCTGATAACTGAGAGGTTGCCATTAAATGACCAAAGAGCAGGGAGCATGACAAAGAGATGATTCCCAGGAAATAGCATGAGATTTCATCATACTACTCAGAACAGTGTGCAATTTAAAACTTATGAGTTGTATTTTTTTTGAATTTTCCATCTAATATTTTCCAACCATGGTTGAATGCAGGTAACTGAAACTGTGGAAAACAAAACTTTGCACAAAAGGGGACTACTGTATTGTGGTTTAGATTGGCAGAGATGTAGAGCAATGAGGGGATTGGCAGGGCACTGAGGAAAGGCTTTGCTGAGGATATTGCATTTAAAATCAAACCCTAAATGATAAGAAGGAATAAGCCAAACAAAACTAATGGCAAGCAAGTGCAGATGCTCTAGCACAGGAATGAGATTGGCATGTACATGGAAGAGTAATATGTGCACTGAGGCTGAAGCAGTGTAAACGCCAGGGAGAGTGGAGGGGGATGAGGTCTGAGGGGTGGAAGATAGGAGGTGGGAGGGGGTGGGGGAGACCTCACTTGGTAAGGAGTTTGTATTTTATTAAGGCTGTTAGGGGAATTTATTGAAAAGTATAAGCAGGGATGCACCATAGTTACCATGTAGAAGATGGCACATGAAGGGACAGAATGGAAACAATTAGGCTGTTGCAGTTTTCCAGGGAAAAAATCAGCCAGGGGGATGGTGATGCCTTCTAATAAGATGAAAAGACTTGGTCCCACCTTATCCTTCTACAATTTGCCTTTAGGATTCAACATTGTGTTTTAAGATTTACTTATATTGACACTTTTAGATAAAGTTAATTCATTTTAATTGCTATGTATATTTTGTTCTATGATTATATCAAATTTTCTTGATTAATTTTCTTATTAAAAGACTTTAAGGATATATCTGTTTCTCCTATACACAGTCCTACCCAAAGCATCTTTATATATGGATTCTTGTGAATAGGATATAAGAGTTTCTCTGAGATATACATCTAGCAATAGAATTGCTGGGGTCTTGAGGTATGCTTATTTAAGCTCTGTCAGATACTTTAAAATTGCTCTTCAGAGAGTTGTACCAATTTGTACTCACTAGCTGTGTATGAGAATTTCTCCACATCCTTTATGTTTGGTGTTATGCTTTCTGGTAGATATAAAATGGAAGGTCATTGTTATAATTTGCATTTCCTGATTACTAGCTACTATATTTTTTGGCTCTTTAGGTTTCTTTTCTGAGAAGTTTTTGTTTCTATTCTATGACTACTTTCCTGTTGGGTTGTTGTTTTTTCACTTATTGATTTGTAGGATTCTTTTATGTATTCTGGATAATAATCCTTTGTTGGATTTAGTGCATTGAAATATGCATTCAAAGCATCTTTGTTGGGTTTTATGCATTAAATTATTTTCTTACAATTTTTAGCTTGTCTTTTCACTGTTTTAAATGGTTTACATTAAAAAAAATAATAAAATAGTCAGTTTTACCAATCTTGTTTTTTATGTTTTGTGCTTTCCAACCATGAGATCATAAACATATTAAAGTTTTGCGTTCCATTTTAATTATTGAATTGACATGGACATTAATTTTGTGAATGAGAGGAAGTAAGAATTAAAAAAATATTTTGTTCCAAATGGAAAACTAACTAATTGAGCACCATTTATTGAGTAGTCTTATCCCATTGCTACTGATTTGTAATGTTATCTCTGACATATGTCAAGTTTTCCCATAAACATTATCTTTTGATGGGCTCTCTGTTCTGCTGTTCTATTTGTCTATCTCTACTCCAATGATATTCTTTTGAAATTACTGTAGCTTCATAATAAGCCTTGCTATCTAATGTGGTGAATTGTCTTTCTTCTTTCTTCTAAGTAATCTTCGGCATTTTGTATTCTTTACTCTTATGTTAACTTATGGACTACTTGTCCAATGCCACAGGGGAAAAAAAACTAATGAATTTTAATTATTATTGCAATGAGTTTATAGATTAGTTTGGAGAGAATTGCCATCTTTGAGTCTTTTCATCTCACACATAAACATAGAATATCCTTTCACTTATTTATTGTGCCTCAATAAAGCTTTGGAAAAGCCAAAGGAACTTATGTTGTTTATAAGTTCCCCAAGTTTTTGTTGCTACTACATTTTTTTTAATTTAAATTTTTCAATTAGGGTTGACACTTAATATTATTTTATATTAGTTTCAGGTGTACAACATAGTGGTTAGACATTTATATCATTAACAAAATGACCACTCCACCCTAATTAGTCTAGTACCCACCTGGCACTATACATAATTAGTACAATATTCTTCACTATATTCCCTACACTGTCCTTCACATCCCTGTGACTATTTTGTAACTATTAATTTGAACTTCTTAATCCTTTCACCATTTTCACCTAGTCTCCTCACCCCCTATCCCTCAGGCAAGCACCAGTTTGTTCTCTGTAACTATGAGTCTGTTTTCATTTTGTTTGTTCATTTGTTTTGTTCCTTAGATTCCACATATAAATGAAATCATTTATCTTTGTCTGACTTATTTCACTTAGCATAATACCCTCTAGGTCTATCCATGTTATTACAAATGGTAAGATTTCATTTTTTCTTAGGGCTGAATAATATTCTACTGTATATATGTACCACTTCTTTATCTAATCATCTACTGATGGGCACTTAGGTTTCTTCCATATCTTGGTTATTGTAAATAGTGCTGCAGTGAGTATAAGATTGCATATATCTTTTTGAATTAGTTTTTGGTTTTTTTTTTGGATAAATACCCAGAAGTAGAATAGCTGGGTTATAAGGTAGTTCATAAGAATAGCTGGGTTATAAGGTAGTTCATAAGGTAGTTATAAGGTAGTTTTTCGAGGAACCTCCAAACTGTTTTCCATAGTGGATGTACCAATTTGCAATCTCACTAACAGTGCACGCGGGTTCCCTTTTCTCCACATCCTTGCCATTATGACAGTTTTTAAGTAATTTCTCTTTGTGGTTTTAATTTGCATTTCTCTGATGAATAGCAACATTGAGAATCTTTTCATATGTCTGTAGGCCATCTGTATATCCTGTTTGGAGAAATACCTATGCGGGTCTTCTTCCAATTTTTTAATTGGATTGTTTGTTTTTCTGTTGTTGAGCTGTATGAGTTCTTTATGCATTTTGGATATTAACCCCTTATCTCAGTATCATTGAAAATATCTTCTCCTATTCAGTAGATTGTTTTTTCTTTTTGTTGTTTTTCTCTGCTGTGCAAAACCTTTTTAGTTTGATGTAGTTTAATTGGTTTATTTTTTCTTTTGTTTCCCTTGCCCTAGAAACTATATTTAAAAAAAATATATATTACTAAGAGCAATGTTAGAGAGTTTCCTACTTATGTTTTTTTTTTTGGGGGGAGTTTTATGGTTTTGGATCTTACATTTAAGTCTTTAATCCATTTTGAGTATATTCTTGTATATGGTGTAAGAAAGTGGTCCAGTTTCACTTTTTTGCATGTATCCATCCAGTTTTCCCAACATCATTTGTTAAATAGTCTGTCTTTACCCCATCGTGTATTTTTGTATCCTTTGTCATAGATTAAATGGCCATATAGGTGTAGATTTATTTCTGGGCTCTCTATTCTGTTCCATGAATCTATGTGTCTGTATTTATGTCAGTACCTTGCTGTTCTGATTACTATAGCCTTGTAGTATAGTTTGATATCAGGTAGCTTGATACCTCCAACTTTATTTTTCTTTCTCAAAATTGCCATGGCTATTTGGAGTTTTTTATGGTTCCATATAAATTTTAGGATTATTTGTTGTAGTTCTGTGAAAAATTCCATTGGTATTTTGATAAGGATTGCATTGAATTTATAGATTGATTTAGGTAGTAAGGACATTTTAACGTTAATTCTTCATATCTATGAGCACAGTATAGGCTTCCCTTTATTTGTATCTTCTTCAGTTTCTTTTTTCAATGACTTATAATTTTCCAAATAAAGCTGTTCCTTTTTTCAATGACTTATACTTTTCCAAAAAAGCTGTTTTGCCTCCTTGATTAAATTTATTCCTAACCATTTTATTTTTTGATGCAATCATAAATGGGATTACTGTCTTAATTTCTCTTTCTGATGGTTCATTATTCGTTTATAAGAATGCAACCAATTTCTGAATAATCTTGTATCCTGCTGCTTTATTGAATTCATTTCCAGTTTCTAATAGTTTTTTTTTTGGGGGGGGGAGGGGTGGAATCTTTAGAGTTCTCTCAGTATAATATCATGTCATCTAAAAATGAAGTTTTAGTTGACATGATTTTATACATGTCAAGAAGTTTTACTTCTTTCTTTTCAATTTGAATACTTTTTATTTTTTTTCTTGTCTGAGTGCTGTGGCTAGGACTTCCAATACAATGTTGAATCAAAGTGGTGAAAGTGGACATCCTTGTTTGTTCCTGATCTTAAGGAAAACATTTTTAGTTTTTCTTGTTGGGTATGATGTTTATCACAGATGACTTTGTTATGTTGAGATATGTTCTCTCTATTGCCACTTTACTAAGAGTTGTTATCATCATAAACGAATGCTGGATTTTGTCACTTTTCCTGCATGTATTGATATGATTATATGATTTTTATCTTTCAATTTATTAATGTTATGTATCACATTAATTGATTTGCTGATATTGAAACAAACTTGCATCCCAGGAATAAATCTCACTTGATAATGGTGTACGATCTTTTTAATGTATTACTGAATTAGGTTTGCTAATATTTTTTTTGAGAATTTTTACATCTTTGTCCATCAAGGATATCAACCTATAATTATCTTTCTCTTTTTTTTGTAATGTCTATCTGGTTGTGGAATCAGGATAATGGTGGCCTCGTAAAAAGAACTAGGGAGACTTCCTTTCTTTTGAATTTTTTTATAATAGTTTGAGAAGAATAGGTTTTACTTCTTTGAATATTTGGTGAAATTTACCTGTAAAACCACTTGGTCCAGGGCTTTTGTTTTTTAGTTTTTTTTGATTACTGATTTAATTTCATTAATAGTAATTGGTTGGTTCAGATTTTCTGTTTCTTTTTTACTCACTCTTGGAAGATTACTTGTTTCTAGGAATGGATCCATTTCTTCCAGATTATTCAATTTGTTGGCATATAAGTGCTAATAGTATTTTCTTATGATTCTTTGTATTTCTGTGGAGTCAGTTGTCACTTCTCCCCCTTCATTGTTGATTTTATTTATTTTGGTCCTCTCTCTCTTTTTTTTTTTTTTTTACTGGATGAGACTGGTTAAAGATTTATCACTTGTGTTTATCTTTTCAAGAGCAAGCTCTTGGTTTTATTGATCTTTTGTAATTTTTTTAGACTCTATTTTGTATATTTTCATTCTGACTTTTATTATTTACTTCCTTCTACTCACTTAGTATTTTATTTACTGTTTTTTTCTAATTTCTTTAAGTGTAAAGTTGACTTGTTTATTTGAGATTTTTCTTATTTCTTGAGGTAGGCATGTATTGCTATGAATTTCCCTCTTAAAATGGCTTTTGCTGGTCCCGTAGATTTGGGTCATTGTGTTTTCATTTTCATCTGTTTCAAGGTATCTTTTGATTTATACTCATTGTTAACTCCTTTGTTGTTTTGTAACATATTATTTAACCTCCATATTTTTGTGTATTTTTTGTTTTTTTCCTCATGATTGATTTCTAGTTTCATACCATTGTGATTGGAGAAGACTCTTGATATGATTTTTTTTCTCTTGATATGATTTCAATCTTCTTAAATTTAATGAGATTTGTTTTGAGGTCTAACATTTGATCTATCTTGGAAAATGTTCCATGTGCACCTGAGAAGAATGTAATTTCTGTTTCTTTGGGGTGAAACACTCTAAAAATATGAATTAAATCCATCTGAGCTAGTCAGTTAAGGCCATTGTTTTCTTCTTAATTTCTGTCTGGAAGATCTGTCCATTGGTATCGATGGGTGTTAAAGTCCCCTACTATACTATTACTGTCAGCCTCTTTTTTGTGTCTGTTGATATTTGCTTTATATATTTAGGTTCTCCCATGTTGGGTACATAAATGTTTATTAGGGTTATATTCTCTTATTGGAACGATCCCTTTGTCCTTATGTAATGTCCTTCTTTGTGTCTTACTATAGCCTTTATTTTAAAGTCTATTTTGTCTGATATAATTATTGCAGCACTGGGTTTTTTTTTCATTTCTATTTGCATGAAATATCCATTTCCAACGCTTTACTTTCAGTCTCTGTGTGTCTTTTGATCTGAATTTTTTTTTTTTGTGGACAGCATATGTATGAGTCTTGTTTTCTAATCTATTTGGCTACACTATGTCTTTTAATTGAAACATTGATCTATTTACATTTAAAGTGATTATTGATTGGTATATTGTTATTGCCATTTTATTATTTATATTTATGTTATGTTTCCTTTTTCTTCTTTTTAAATAAGTTCCTTCAACATTTCTTGTAATACTGGCTTGGTGGTGATGGATTCCTTTAGCTTTTTCTTGTCAGGGAAGGAATCTCATTTTCAATTTTAATTGATAACCTTGCTGGATAGAGTAGCCTTGGTCATAGCTCCTTGCTTTTTCATCACTTTGAAAATTTCATTCCAATCCCTTCTGGCTTGCAAATTTTCTGTTAAGAAATCAGCTGACATTCTTATGGATGTACCCTTGTAGGTAATAAGGTACCTTTCTCTTACTGCTTTTAGGATTCTCTCTTTGTTTTTAGCCTTTGCCATTTTAATTATGACATGTCTTGGTGTAGGTCTGTTTAGGTTCATATTATATGGGATCATCTGCACTTTCTAGGCTTGTAACAATATCTATTTCCCTCAGCAGGTTAAGGAAGTTTATGTTTTTTTTCTTTTTTCTTTTTTTTTTTTTGCTTTTAAATTATACTTTCTATTAGTTTTCTGTTGGGATATGAGATTACTATTAATTTTTGAATATTTATTTTTATCCAAGAGCCTTTCTAATTTTAGTAGTTTGAAGAATCTTTTGGTTTTTTTTTTGTTGTTACGTAGACAGTCATATTGTTTGCAAATAATTATTTCATTAGTTTTTTCAGTTAACCAGCAGTTAGTTAATCTCCTTAAGTCTCTTCCAAACTCTAGGATCCTTGATTCTATTCAGTGCTTTTGTATTTCTGTGTGGATAAAAATTAAGCATGTGCCTCATTCTTGTTACATAATATCTTGAAACACTATACAAAAATCTTTCTTTATTCTTGCCTCCTATTCCCTCCTCTGTTGAATTTACTAGGAAACTGTCACTGAAATTTTGATAACAAAAATAAAACATATAATTTTAAAAATCTTTAAGAGATTAGACATTATGCATCACTTGTTGATGACTGTGATATCACTATAGACTCAGACACATGCTGCACATATTATAGATTTCAAGATGTGGGTCAGAAAGAAATGAGAAAACGAAAATTATGTCAGTCTTTAGTATTTGTAGAACACACACATACACACACACAATATGTGTGTATATAAAGTCATGCGAGCTATAACATATTGGCATGAGAACATATTTTCTGCCATTGAAAAAAAAAATCAAATCCAAGAAATGGATCCAGTTTCCTGTTAAGCTTCAAAAGTATATGACAGGTCTCTATGAAACTTTGGAATGTATTATTTCTGAATATGAGTGGATCCACAGGGTGAGTTGTAGACAAACTCCATTGCTCATCTCCTAAGAAAGGAGGGGGCTCTTTTCTATCTCAGAACCCCGCATTCTGTAATTCACTAAGATACTGGCCCTGGCACTATATGGGGTGTTGGTAGTGAGATAAAGAACACCGGAGGTTGGTGAACCCATCCAATTGACAACCAGGTTGTCATCTGGGTCTTCTGCCATCTTTGCGATATCTTAGGTAGAACAGAAAAGTCACAGGCCTGTTCCTCTTGGAAAGCTTTGCAAAGGCCTGGCCTATAGAAATTTGCTGGGCCTGCTTTTCTGGATTGTCCAAACCTCCCCAGAGTGAGGTCCAGTCAGGATGTGGTCTGAACTCAGAGGCAGTTACCAGGCCATTTACTCTACCATCAAATCTACTTTGTCACAGACCAAGTCATAGCTGTTCCCCAAAGCTATGAGAGTAAACACGGCCTCCTATTTTTAGTAGTTTATTGCTTGCAAAAATAGCTTGAAATCCAGGCGTTTGAGTCTCAACAGCCTTCAGTTTAGCAGGCTATTCTGTGATAACAACCACCACAACAATGAAAATAACAGTCACCACCAACATTCACCCAGGTTTGCTGTATGCAGACGTTGTGCTAAGTGCTCTATATGCATTGTCTTGTTTCATCCTCACATGGTGCAGCCATTATTATTATCCCTGTTTTTCAGATTGAGAGACCAGCATTCAGAAAGGTTAGGCCACCTGCCCCAAGTCACACAGCCCTTCAGAAGCAGAGCCTAGTAGCTGAACCCAAGTCAATCCAGCCAGATGTCACAGTTTATGTTTTCAGCCACTTTTTATTCCTGCCTTTCCACATTCTATAATAGCATCTGTGGTGGGATGTTTATTATGTGAGATCTGGTCCAGGTTCCTTAAAGAATTTCAGTTGATAATTGAATCAAGTTAAATACTCAAAATATTACATTCATTTATGTGGGAGATATTAAATATAATTTTTCTTGTTGTTTTATTACTTTTTAAATCATTATATTTACAAGTTACCTTGTTCTTTTTATTATGTTCTCTTTTTACAGATAAACTCAATATATATTTTTTAACATGGTATTTAGGATGATTGCTTAACAGTTTAAAGGGCACCCAGCAGTTGTGTAGAATGCAGTCTTAAAATGGCCGGTAAAACCATCAAAGAACGAGCAAGCTCCAGGGTGGAACCAGAAATATGGCTTCCAGTTCCCTGTTGATTGCTTTAGCAGAAAAATCAAGTTCAGGATTTTGTGTTTTCAGAGATGATTGGCATGCATTATTAGAGTAGCTGCACCTGGAAAATTTTGACTTAAAGCTATTGATCTTATGTAAATGGCATATGTGAAACAATAAGTGTTGGTTTGATTTCCAAATATAAACCTAGGGAACACTCATATGAACACAATATTGCTTGTTTCTAATCTGACAGCTTTCAGAGGGAAAACACTGTAGTGCTGGCTATTTCCTGGTGAGTCTTCATGGTGTATATAAGTGTATAACAACTCCACTAATTGTATGGAGAGATGAGGTGGCTGGCAGAGGCCTCACAGAATGCCTGCACTGGGAGTTAAGAATCAAGGCTCTTTTGCTTGCAAATAAAAAAACCTACTTCAAACTAGCTTAAGCAGAAATAAGTGAATAATAATAATATTTACACATACTGTTGACCCTTGAACAATATGATTTTGAACTGTATGGGTCCACTTATATGTAGGTTTTTTTCAATAAATACATACTGTAAATGTATTTTCTCTTATGATTTTCTTAATAACATTTTCTTTTCTCTAGCTTACTTTACTATAATAATATAGTATATAATACATATAACACAAAATATGTGTTAATTGACTATATTATCGGTAAAGCTTCTAGTTGACAGTAGGATTTTAGTAGATAAGTTTTGGGGGAGCCAAAAGTTATACATGAATTTCAACTGTGTAGGATGTCTGTGCCCCTAACACTCATGTTGGTCAAGGATCAACTGTATATCTACCTACATGAGATGATGTACATAGGACAGGGTTTTGCTCTAAGGATACAAGGTTATCACATGGAATCCAAGGATGACCAGTGTTGTGGGCTTTAGAAGAGACCAGAATGCCTTTTTTCAGGGCAGCTGTCCTCTTAGGCACCTCCTGTCTGGGACCTATGGCTCCTCATCCCTACTTCTCCATCCTCCTCTTTTCTCTTCTTCTCTGTGGACCAGCTCTGCTTCTCTGTGCACAGCTGCCTCATAACTCACAGTGTCATCTGTCTTCAGCTTATATGACCAAAAGACCCTGACTCTGCACCTCACATCCAAATTTTGGGTCAGAGAATGTAATTAAATCAGCCCAGCTCAGGTCAGCAACCCCAGTCGTCAGCTCTTGCCTGGGTAGTGAGGTGACTGGACTCAAACTTGACCTTGCAAGGAAGGTCAGTTTCTAACTAGTCTTTTCTTTCTATTATTCTAAACATATAACTTTTTTTAAAAAGTTGAATTTTTGTCACTGATAGTCCTCTAATGATGAAGAATAATGTGAGAAGTAGATGTTATCTTTGCATGGACAGCCCATATATAAATGAAGTATGGAGAAATGCCTGTTTTAAAAAAAATGATACCTGTGGGATATAAACACAAAAGCAACAAATGAATAGGACAATCAAACAGAGACTCATGGACATGGACAATGGACTAGTGGTTACCAGAGGGAAGGAGGAGAGTGGGGAGGAGGGAGGTAGATGGGGTAAAAGGAGTCAAATATGTGGTGACATTAAAAAATTAAACAAATAAAAATAAATAAATAAATAAATAATTGCTACCCCAATAATCTGCATTTTTATTCCTCAGACCAAGAGAAAACGATTCACTCTATTCTAATTTAATGTTTTTATGTTCGAAAGAATTTTATTGATCACCTATCAAAATTAATTATAGTAACTATAATAAAGGAGCAGTTTTAGTAGACATTTTATAGGTAGAGTTATACCTATCAAAATACCTAAATTGAGTGTTTTAAGAAAAAACTCTGGTGAGTATTTTGGAAAGATTTAGATTTGTAAAGTGATTCCTCACCTATTCACATATTTGCTGGGTAAGTTCAGAATTTTTTTTTTTAGTTGATTCCTCTCACATATAGGGTAAAATGCTTAAGGAACAACCAGCCATGTCCTGCTCCTTTTCTGCCCCCAATCAGAATGGTCTTGGTGATGTTATCTGTCAACACAGCTTTGGATTAATTCTTTTAAATTATTACTTCTCATTTAAAATTGTGCTTATAATGTATTTCAAATACACAAAATGTATGGAGAATAATATGACACCAATGACACCTTCCCCACATTTAACAAAGATGATTGTTGTGGCATTGCTTTTAATAGCCTCCTAAATGAGAAAGTTTCTAAGTGTTATATGCACTGTATAACCAATATGTGTAAGATTAAAAGTTATCCAAAGCTATGCTTTATATTTCTTATGGATACATGTACTTATTAAGACATAAATACAGAATGGAGAGGATACTCAACCACCTCCAAAGGGCCAAAACCTGTCGGAAATTGAATGGGTGAGGCCAGGAGCTTCAGCCATATCTTTGGGGTTTTATTTTTTAAAATCATCTGTAGCAAATATGGAAAATATTGATTCTTAGAAGTTTTTAGTATAAAGCATATGGTGAGACAATTTGATTTTTTAAGTAGTCCCTTAGAAATGACTCCCTCCCAGGCACATTAGTAATTAATAAAAAGGAATTATATTATTGATCATGGGTAGATGTCCCTTGCATGAATATCTATTGCATGAATATCACTAGAGTCAGAGAATGGGGTAAAAGGGGAAAAGGGAAATGTATTTCAAATTGTGTAGCCCTAATTTTATTCTAATTGTTTGGTGCTGTTCTAAGAGGTAGTAGAGGCAGAATTCGTAACTATCACTGTCATCATCATAGCTAACATTTGTTGTATGCTTTATAATGTGTCAGTTGAAAACACTTTACATGGGATATTAATTAGGATACAGGTATACCTGCCATAACAGACTCAAGATAACAGTGTAGAATTTTATTTATCACCCATATAACAGTCTGGACATATATAGCCCATAGCTGATATGATGGCTCCACAGGATCAAAGATTCAGGCTTCTCCCATCTTGCTGCTCTGCCATTCCTAGGGATCACCCTTACATTCTAGGATGGCTCTTGGCTCTCCATCACTACTTGTTGCTAGTATTTCCTTGGCTAGAATTGAACCACATGAGCACATCTGGCTGCAAGGGAAGCTTGGAAATGTAGTCTTTACTCTGCACAGCCACATATAGAAGCTATAAAAGTTTCTATGCCTATAGAGTAAGAGGAGATAAATATTACTTCTTATGGGGGGCCATAAGAAGTCTGTGCCACAATGGACAGTTTCTCTTTAACCTCACAACAACACTAGGAGTCAAGCTCAAGTTGGCCCATTTAACATTTGAGGAAAAGTGAGATTATGTTACTCACTGAAGGTCACACAGCCAGTACTTGCTGAGCTGGGTGTGGCTTTATTTTTGTTTCTTTTGCATTTGCATCTAGTTTGCTGAGAAGTTCTAATACTAGGATCAGGGCTGGGAGTTCTCAGCCTCTTTGGGACTGCCACACCTCAGCAATGTTAGCTTGATTTCATAACATTTAATATAATCATGCAGGAAGGCACTGTGCTTTAGTTTGAAAGCAAGCACATATTTAATTTTGTTCAAGGAATTCTGTGACATTTATTGAGCAATAGGTAGTATGTTTGAGTGTTGCCCAATCAGAACTGGGAACCTAGACCAGAGAAATGTCATTCTTTAGTTTAATTCAGATTATACCTGGCTTCTGGTTAGGCTACAAGAACAATAAACACTTTTATTACATGAGATAAAATGGGTGAGGGAAGGATTTATTTGCCTTCCCAGTCCCTGATTTTCCTTGCATAGAACTCCAGTTCCTTGCCCTCTAGCCCGTTGCCATCTGCTCAGCTACACTGGCCTGGTCTTAAAGTAATGCATACAAGAAACTTGCCCTGCTGGAACTGCCCCTCTAGAAAACTGCTGATTTTGACATTCTTTTTTCTTTCATCATATTTCTTATGTATTTTCTTTGATGGGTTTTTGTTTAAAATCTCTCCCTCCTCAGGAATCAGCTTGGCCTCCTCCTTGCGGCCTGGGGACAGTACATAGTGGGATTTGTACTACTGTCCGCACGTTGTGCTGTCAATGGGCATGAGGCAGCTCTTCACTGGGATCTTGGTGTGAAGCAGTTCCTTGTTGGTTGGATTGTAGACAACATGAATAACCCTTGTTTTGCACTCGGAGCTCCTGGAGAAGTTCCTCATGTCCAGCTTCTTGTTGCTTCCCTACACACGGACTGTGTGTATCCAGCGCAGACTAACCTTAGTGTTGGCAGCAGGACATCCCAGCTCATATTTTCGCTTCTTGTGGAAGGGCTTTCTCTTGCCCCCTGTCTTGTGGTGTGCACTTGAGCTAGTTGTCCTGAGAGATACCCATAGCTTGGCGCCTACTGGAAATAGAGTGTCAAAATCTTTTTTTTTTCTTTTTCTTTTTAACACCTACAGCCCTGGTCTTCCTATGTGTTCTCCCCTCCAAATACTAACCAGGCCCTATCCTGCTTAGCTTCTGAGATCAAATGAGATTGGGCATGTTTAGGGTGGCATGGCCATACAGAGCCAAAATCTTTTTAATAAGAAAATGCTTGAATAAAAATATATGTTCTAACATTTTTTTTTTGAGCCCAATAATAAGACCATGGACTACTTCCAAATTATTAAGTAAGAAGTAGAAAATTTTCTAGACATGATTTTATTTTAAGAGGAAAAAAGTAGCTTTGAAACCAGATGTTGCTTTTCTACAATGCATCCAACCACCAGCATCTTACAAGCAATAAAATTTGGCAGGAGGGTGACCCCTTTCTTCCACCCAGTTCACAATTTCCAAGTGTTGGCATCTGCTGAAAACAAAATTGCTAAAGGGAAACATAGTTCCTGAAAATTCACATCTGACATTATTTAAGCTTATGCTGGATCAAAAAGATACATGGTATGAAAAGACATGCAATCTTACCTGTCATAGATTTTTGCTTTTGGAAATATTAAAAGTTGAAGTCTTTGCCTGGTTCAATACCAGGGTGAGGATTAGGGTAAGGTAAGGGAAGAGCTCACGTCTGGCAGCAAAATTTACAGGGGTGCCATAAAACTTAATAATCAAAATAATAATAAGATATTTTAATGAAAGAATTTTTAAATGCAAATTAATTTGTGATGAGCAAATATCACATTTTTAAATAAAGACAGGCTATTGTTGTTACTGTTACCATATTGTATCTTTGCGTGATGGGAACAGCCATTTCTATTCAGCCTCAACTTTCTGGCCCCTAGATTTTCAAATAACCCACCAGGCAGTTTTATGAGCATTGAGAATATGTGGGAACAGGTTGGGCATATAATATGGGGCTTTATAGATTGTCATGTCTTTTGATTATAGAGTTTCTATTAATTTTTCTTTCTTAGTTCAAAAGATTTTGGAGGATATTTTGATAAGTGTATATAGAAGTGCACATTTTCCCTTTGTTTTGGGCTCTACAGGGCACTATTTAGGATGTCCAAAAACCTGTTCTTCATGCTGGATGAGCCATCACTGCAGGAGCTTCAAACTCTTGGGAGACTTAAAAGTGATGGTTCCTTCTCTGAGACCAATTGACTAAACACATGATTGCTCCCTCTTTAATTACCATGCCCCAAATGCACTTAGTCTTATTGCAAAAATGGAAATCTCTTGAGTTTGTGTGTTTAGAGATGCATTAACACCATCTGACCTAGATTGGAAATCCCCTGATCCCCATCTCCCCAACCCTTCCCTTCAAAAATTAGTTCCCACTTTTTTCTCTCCTGTTTTAATCCTTATTCTCATTTACAATTTTCCAGTGTCTGTTTATTTCACAGTGGTCTCCCCTGCTTGGCTGCAGGCTCTGTGAGAATAGGGAGCATGTCTGGCTGGCTCATCACTCTGCTTTCAGCACTTAGCACAGTGTCTACATGTTATAGAGGGTTCATACAGATTTTTAGATAGTTAAATGAACTCAGAAGTGATTTATCTGCATTGTTCAATTCTAAGTAAATCTTCAGGTGCTTAATAAATGTTATTGATACTAATGCTATATGATTTTTTTTTTTTAAATCAAGAATGCCTTCAAATGTCAATGGATTAAATCTTTCTTTTTCTTTTTTCTTAGCTAGGTCTTGATTAAGCAATATTTCTGAAACCTGATAACTACTGTTGCATTTTCAGCAACATTATGCAATATCTGGAAGGATAGTAATACAAAGGCAGTTTGAGTTAGTGGAAAGAGCTTTGGATTGAAAGTCAGAAGGCCTGGATGAGAAGTGTAACTCTAACAAAAAAATGGGATGCTTTTGGTGGCATGGGCTGGGTTTTCCCTTAACAGTTGAGTAGGCCTCATTCTCTTGTAGGTCCTTAGCTATGGGCAAGTCTCCTAAGTCCAAAGTCATCTTGATTTTTCAGGTCTGCTCTGCCACCTTTGAAATCTGACCATTAACCCTTACAGCAGAGGCCTCTTGAGAGCTCACTCCATCCATGTCCACTACATCATTGTGCAGCCAGTGAAGCCTCCATGTTTAGTGTCTTCCCTAAGTACCTCTTTGGAGATTCTGGATAGTATCGGGGGAATCTAGGAGTTACCTTTTTGAGGAGTCCAGTGAATATTTAGCCACCTCATATTATACATTCTCATAAAGCATGTGATCAGGAAAGAAGTCCCTACCTTCGAGGGCCATCTTATCAGGTTGGGGGAGGCAGGATGGTGATGGAAAAAGCCCCGGCTTTGTATTGAAGCAGACTGGGCTCTAATCCCAGGATGGCATTTACTAGCCAGGTAACCTCAGTTCGAAACTGAGAAAATAGCAAGAGAATAATATTAATATTCTATTAGCCAGGACTCTTGGTTGCACATGCCAGACACCTAACTCAAATTAATTTAATGGGTGTAAATAACTTAAATGGCATAAGTAGGATCAACCAGAGGGGCTTATCTAGTTTATTACCTGTAAGCCCAGGAAGGGTAGGGTATAGCTGGATTCCAGTGACAATTGGAACTAGAGTCTGTAACATTGTTAGGGCACTTCTTTCTTTTTCTGTTCTCTGCTTACGTCTATATGCAAAGATATTAGTTCCTAAGGATGGCTTCTTCCAATGGTCAAAAACATGACCTCATATTTCATAGCTTCTCCACCAGAAGGAGATTGCATCTCTTCTTTGTGATCCTGTTTGAAAAATCTTAAGAAGGATCTTATTGGCTTGACTTGGATCACATGCTGAAACTTGGACCAATCAGCTTTGGCAAGGGCAGGTGGTTTATTGTGATGGACAACCTTCATTAGAAGCACATGTTGGAGTTGGTAGAGGGATATTCCTCAAAAGAAGGGAGCTTGTTTTTTTCCAGAAATGGAGAGATGTGAAGTAGACTAAACAATAGATGTTCACCACATGTTTACATTTCAGGGTTGTTTGAGAGGATTAGAGATAATGTATATAAAGCACCAATTGTGAAATGATAATGATGATGACAACTATTATCTCAGCATCTCTGGATACCCAGGCTTCACATATGGGACCATTTTATCTCATAGACAGAAACACACTCTCTTTTTTGTTATCCTTTTGACTTTGGAACAGTTGTCTTAATAGACTCCTATGAAGTCCTTCATCACAGATGAAGAAAGAAGACCTAAGAAGAGTATGTGACTGGCTCAAGGACATAGAGCTAGTTAGTGGCACAGTGAGGCCTAAACCCAACCGTCAAGGCTTCCAATCTACTTTACCATTTGTATACCATATGGCAATTAAAAATACTGACTCTGAAGATAGCCTACCTGCCTTTAAAGCTCAGCCTCTCATACTGTGTGACCTTGGGCAAGTTCCTTAACCTCTCTGAGCCTCAGAGGGTCCTTTTGCAGGGCTATTATGAGTATTAAATAAATTAATATGGGAATATTTGCTATTATGATTATTCCACTCTCAGATATTTCCACTTGGATCTCCTACCCTAGAGCTCGTCACCTCCTCCAAGTGTGTCTGGGGACATGCCAGGCATTGCAGTGGGGCTGCATTGCCTAGCATATAGTAAGGGCTATATATGCATTATCAATTTGTAGTATTATTTCTTACAATGTGATGTCTTATTTAATGCTAAAATCATTGCCTATGCCACATTAAATCATCTCTCATTCTCCTGTGAGATGCATCATCTCACTCTTGAGGAAATATGGTTTAATGGAACCAGCACAGGCTCTGGAAAGACATCCTCTTTGGCTTAATTGGTGATCATAGAGGTAAATTACTAACTTCTTTAAATCTCAGATTTTTAGATGAGGATAAAGATACCTACCTACCAGAGAATGCCATAAGATCAAAGACGTAAAATAGAGAGCAGCTACCCAAACATTTGACTTGTAAAGGATCCTCATTAAATATTGGTTTACCTTAAAGCACTTATTCATAGCTATCCGCTGGGGGTTTGTGGATACCTCTGCTGGAATCTGCAAACATGTTGCTCACTGTATTATGTTAATTTAAAAATACACATGAGTATGTTAAAGCAGTGATTCAGATTTAACACACATAAAAATTATGTCGAGTTAGGGTAACTAACTCATTTTAGATTGTCCTAGACAAGTCCCTCATCTTCAGATGTTCCTTGGTCCCAGGCAAACCTGGATGCTTGGTCATTGGGAATTGTTCAAACCTAGATTCCTGGGATCCCTACTCCAGAAATTCTGATTCAGCATGTGTAGTCTGGAATGTGGCCTGAGATTTTTCATTTATAACAAAGCTTCTAGGTGCTGCAGCTAGTCTGAGGACCACACCTTGGGTAGCACCACCTTAGACTACTTTATCATACTAATGCCTGTACTTGGTGTTCCATTTCTAAAAGTTGAGAATCACTTAACTTTTAGAACTTCAAAATTGTCTCTGAGCTTCATTCCCTCATCTGTAAGGTGAATATTTGCTAACCACTTCACCTGGGTATTGAGAAGCCTGGATATTGAGAAGATCAATAACCACCTGGGTATTGGGAAGCTCAAGTGAGACACTGGATAGGAACAAGCTTTAAAAATTGCAACAGACTCAGGAGAAATTGTCATTGTCCCTGTCATTGCCACTTAATTGTCAGTGAAACAGAGCCTGAAAGTTAAGGCTAGTATAACAAAATAGAATGCACATTAAATGCAAACAAAAGTTTAAAAAATTTTTGTTCTCATTTTGCATGATGTTTGACAACACTATTAAAAATAGACTGTCCTTGTAGTAGACTGAGAATACCAAACTTCTTTGTAAACCAGCTATTTTTAAAAATTTATTTATTTGTTAATTAATGACAGGTTTGGGAAGGCACCTGTTCTCTAGGGCAAGGTTTTAAGTGGATCAGGTAGATGTTATTTTCACAGCTCAAATAGTACTTTTCTTTGTTTCTCTTCTGTCTCGGGCAGCCCTGGTGTTCGGATTCATCTGTGTGCTGAGGATTTACACCATTAGGAATAATCTCCTACCTGCAAGACTGGGTGTGCAGGGATCTATGCACGACTCCCTTTGTGTAATGCAATTTTCTGTAGAGTATAAGACTCTCCCTCTACAGAAGGCAGATGGATGAAGCTTCTGGAGCAGCCAGCAGAATGTCCCAGGTCTACCCCTTACAATATCTGGGGGCTGCAGAGATCTTTAGTTGTTTTATAATCAGGTGTGAAGTGTGGTCAGTTGTGTGTGTGTGTGTGTGTGTGTTTTTAGCAGAGACTTATAGATCACTTGCAAGCATTTTTGGAACACAAATGGACTTTAAAAAAGAGTCTTTGTTTTAGGTTCAGGCATTTCTCTGAAGAGTGAGCTTTATATTCTTAGTGGAACAAGGTAAAGTGTGAATAAACATACACAACACAAAAACTACTGAAGCACGCAGACAGATACTGTATATGAAGTCCTTCCTTCACCATTAAGATGGAATGAGTTTATAGACTTTTCAAAGACAGCAATGCAGTCTTATGTTTCTCTGACCCCACGTGATACTGCTTGATACTTTGTACATATGATATTGTGTTACCCTTCCACTTAAAATCTTTCAATGGCACCAGTGCCTCCATGATAAAATCTAGACTTCTTCATTTGGTACTCCAGGTCCCTCACAATCAGGCCTGTCCTGCCTCGCCTCTTGCCATTGCCTGTTTAAATTCCAAACAGCAGCCACTTGTAACGAATTGCGATGTCCTGAACATGCCCTAAGTGGGTGCATTGTAAATGCTCTCTGTGCTTTTCTCATCAGGCTAAATTCTTCTCTTACTCTTTCCAGGCCCTGTTCATTATCTCCTTCTTAGGGACAACCTCTCAAACTATTCTTCCTTCTCCTCATGCCCTAAGCCCGATCTCCCACTGGGTTAGCTGTCTTTCATCTGAGCCTCCTCATTATCTTGTCACAGCCCTTGACATTCTGAATTGTTAATAAACAGTTTACTTGTCTGTGCCCACTTCAGGAACAGGGGTTGTGTGTTGTTCATTGTTCATTTCCAGAGCCTAGTCCAGTGCTTGAGATACAGTAGCATCCATCCCCACCCCCACCTCGTAATCTACAGGAGCAGGGGTATGTTCCAAGATCCCGAGTGGACACCTGAAACAGCAGATAGTATTGAATCCTATATGAACTATGTCTTTCCATGCACATTCATACCTTTTCACTTAAAGAAACACTTTACAGATTCTCTGGGGCATATCCGAATTACCAGGATCACTTTTCTTGTGCTTTGGGTCCATTGTTAAGTAAAACAAGGGTTCCATGAACATGAGTACTACAGTATCATGATCTGATAACAGATCGACTAATGGGTGGGGAGTGTATACAGTGTGAACACACTGGACAAAGGGATGATTCATGTCCTGGGCAGGACAGAGCAGGAATGCATGAGATTTTATCACATTACAGTATGCAATTTAAAACTTATGAATTATTTATTTCTGGAATTTTCCATTTAATATTTTTAGAGCATAGTTGACTGTAAGTAACTGAAATTGCAGCAAGCAAAACTGCAAATAAGGGCGGACTGCTTTAGAAGAAGTGTATAATAATTATTAGCTGAATTCATCAATGAGTAGCTGGTTCAGATTTCATCTTACCCTCTCCATTGGCATCAGCCTCTTTGGCTGTTTTTCTATAGGGTCACTAAGCAGGGATCCTGCAGAGTGGATGGGGAAGGACTGCATCTGTGGTGAGACTTGCCCCTCCCAAATGGGTTATTATGTAGGGTGTTTGTCTTTACCATTCTCCATTTTAATTGGATTAAGGTATTATTCTCTGAGTGGTGAAAGCACTACATAGCATTCTCATGAGAAGTTAGATAGAATTAAAGAGTGTTAAAGTAGAAGGGATCTTAGAGGTTATAGAGTCCATCCCTCTTTTTGCCCATGAGAAACCAAGCCCAGAGATGGAAAGATTTGCTAAGCTTTCATGCTCATTTAATGGCTAAAGAGAATGTTTATTGCTTTTGCTTGCCTCAGTCCCTTAGGGGAACCAGCTCTTCCCACTCCTAGAGTTTTGTGTGGTGCTGAATTCACTTTCCAATCCAGGATGAGCATGTGAACTAGGCCTGGCTAATCAGAGCATCAGGACCTGTATTCCCAGGAAGCCAATCAAAGCTAACAAGACTTGACTTCAGGATGTTGAAATAGAGAAGTTCGTAAGCTCTATCGGGGTTGCTGAGAAGATAGGACTAATGGCAGCCTTTTTGTCATCATGGGTGGAGAGCCAATGAAAGCAGTGACAAGAGACAGAGCAAGTCTGTCCTAATGACATCATTGGAGACCCTGATGTAACTGTGTCTGATCCCTGAACTCTGTAGGAACTCATTAATTACTGGATTGTTTTTGTTTGTTTTGCTTAACTCAAATTCTATCACTTTCAACTAATTTACCTAACTGAAATGTTAGATCTAGAACCAAGCCTCTTAACTCTCAATGCAGTGCTCTTTCCACTAAACCACACTGGGCATTCCTCTGATTAACCCAATGCCACCCATCATCACATAACAAAAAGCAGAACTGGGAGAGGATGGGAGACAAGAGGACTATGTTTGGATGGAGAGGAGTCATGTGCTTCTAGTAAGGGACTCTGGGGACCAGTGGGAAGGTCATTGGGGTAACGGGGGACCAGTGGGAGGTCACTGAGGGTAATGGGGAGTTGGAATTGAAGTGAACAAGAGAGTACATTAAAACCAAAATTTTCCTGCTTCCCTGTTTTGACCCTGGCAGTCTACTGAATAAGGACTTGTGAGTTGAGAGTGGGGATGTACATGTGACTAGAAGCATATTCAGCTGGACTTTTCTTCTAAATTAATAAAAACACCTTTTGATCTGGACCTGGGAAAGCTGCTGGGTGCAGACTGGAAAAGCAATGACAAAAATCAAGACATCACCCTTTTGTTCTTAACGTCTTATGACTCATCTAAGGTGTGGGAAAATATTATGCTGCAGAACAGACACAGCCATAATAAAAAAACATTCGGCATACCCGGCACTACTGATATGACTGTGTTGGGCCATGTCCATTGATGGAGATCCAGGCAAACAATGATATCACTGTGATATGCTAATGAGATTGCTTCACGGTTTGGGGATAATTTGGTTTCTAGTTTCTGAGATCAGATCTTCAGCATAATTCCCAGGAAGCATGAACTGAAACTGAGGCCTGTCCCTAGTGGGAATCCCATATTGCCCACACACCAGGATGAAACTTTTAGAGGTCAGCTTCATCTCACTAATATAACTCTCATCTCTGCATTCATATAGAGTCCAAAAACAAGCAAAACTAAATTATGGTGTAAGAAAACAGGATGGTGATTACATTTGGAGGTATGGTGAGGAGCAATTTGGAGGGTTCAAGAGGGGTTCCTGGAATGCTGGGTTCTTAAACTGTGTTGGTTATATAGAGATGGTAGGTTTGTGAAAATTTATTAAGCTATGTACTTATGAGTGGTATGCTTTTCTATATGTGTGTTATTTCAATAAAGAACATTACATCTTGCTCAATGCCATCTTTGTAGGCAATTATTAGTGTAGGTGAAGTTCCTAGAAACAAAAGGAAATGACAGCCACTGAAATTATGTGATAATACTATTCTCTTCTAAGGTGAGCATACAGATGATCCAGAATATGTCCACATTAATTTTGAAATATATAATCATCAAAAATAAAATAATAAAATAAAATATAAAATAAAATAAAATAAAATATATAGCAGATGCTCATTGTCCTCCAGGGGTCTAGGACACTGGTTGGAAAAAACCTCAGAATCATAGTGTAAATGGACCTTAAATCCATTCATGTCTCTCCACTTTCATTTCCAATATTCTGGTTCAAGCCACCAGCACCTCTGGCATGGACTGCAGCAATAACCCCCCACTCTTGCCGGATGTATAATCCATTGCCCATAAGGTAGAAGACTGTAGATTAAAAATATGGCTTGAATTACTCCCCAACCTGAAACCCTTCAAAAACTTTCTAATTCTTGCCTCAATGTCTAAATCTCTTTCCACTGCCCACCATACTCAGCACTGACTGGTCCCCACTGCCTCTCTGATTGTCCCTCTACCATTCTCCCCCCAGCTCACCAATTTCCAGCCCCTCTGGACTCTCTATTTTTTCAACACTTCATTCTTGTCCTCAGCTTAAAGCTTTTACATAAGCACTTCTCTGCCTGAACTAGGGGTCTGCCAGAACATTGGATGAATTGCTAGCTGCTGCCTCAGCTTTTAAGTCTCAGTTCAAATGTCAGCCCCTCAAGTAGCTTCTCCTAGCCATTCTTTATTACATCATCTTTTTTTCCCCCTCATAGCACTCACAGTTATTTTGTTTATGTAGTTGCATGCCAGTATGTAGGCCCCATGGTGGCAAGGTCTTGTCCGCCTCCTTCATTTATATTAATGTCCCGGTGAGCAGCAAATGGAATACTCAAAAAGTTTAATAAAGAGGAGCGTAACAAAGACCACATACAGAAATGTGAGCAGGGTGAGGGGAATCAACTAGGCATGATGAGGCTCACAGGGAAAAAGTCATCTCCACTTCTAGACCTGAGTGGGTGAGAGAGGGAGTCTTGTCCCACACCCAGTGAGAGCTGTGCTATGGAAGAGGGGCTGCCTGCCACACACAAGGCAGGGAGGATGTGAAGTGGTGGTAAACTACCCAACTTCTTTCTCCTCCCACTCTCAGATTTCCTGCCAGTATTTCCTGGTCAAACCTAACAGAAAGCCAGAGGGCAAGGGAGGCTGGGGGATGCAGTCCATGTAGTCAACCTCCTGGTACACAGAACAGAGCAGGAAAGAGTGTGGTGTGAAACGATAGGAACAAATAGACAAGAGTCAGTTCAATGCCAGGTACATGATAGATGCTCACACATGCTGATTGGATGAATGATGAATGAATCAACAAAGAAAGCTTAAGAGAAAGGAATATCAAAAGAATGATCATTTAATAAGTTTTTACTGTGGACCAGGCCATCTTATATAAATGATCTTGTTTAAATCCACACAGAAATCCTACAGGGTGCATTGTCCTCACATATGATTGAAGAATCTGTAGAGGTTAACATATCTCATTCAGGAGAAATCATGGAGCCAGAATGCCAATTCAGGCCCTAAGTTTTATCCACTGTGTTGCATTAAACATACCTTGCACATTTCCATACCTGCATAAGCCCAGAGTTTGCATCCCTTCCTGCCTGGAATGCCCTTTGCCTGCCAAAATCCCAGTAAAACTCTGGTTCAGCTCCCACTCCCTGTCTTCACAGCCTGCTCTGGATCACCACAGCTTTCCTCTGAATATTATAGCAACTGTTACACATCATTCATGTATTGTATAGTTTTTTTTTATAATGTAATTTATTTTTCTTTATAACTTATTTGAGAGCATCTCATCTTAACTATTTTGAAAACTTTTGGAAGCAGGGTGTTTGTGTTTTTGTCTCTTGTCATTACTTTGCATTTATAGCACTTGGTAGATAATCAATAAATATTTGTTGGTTTGTCTATTTACTTGTATTATATGTCATTTTCAAATGTTTTTTATTGTTTAAGATTCACTTAAATGATGCACTTTTATATATACTGAGAAAACAACTTCTATCCTTTTCTCACTTAATATTAGATCTTAAATATTTTTCTATTACATATCTTTTGTAAGCAATCTTTTTAATGGCGATCCAATAGTCAATCCAAGAATGTACCAAAACTTACTTTTCTATTGGTGGACATTTAGGTGTATGGTTTTTCCTCACTCTTTCTCCAACCTTCTATATCAATGTTGTCAAAAACATTTTTGTGATTGCATCTCTCTCGATGGAAACATTTATTTAAGAACCCATTTTTAGGGAATGTTTAATTAAGACTGATTAAATGCTTCAGTTGTTAATTATACTAAATGGATTTAGCTCTGATACTCTATTTTATGATCCATTTGGGACTGACTCTAAGAGAAGAGTCAAAATAATATTGTCTTCTGCTATATGTAGATGTATGAATACCTTTGGGCAGCCAGTTGATAATCTATCCATCCATCTATTATCCATCCGTTATCCATTTATCTATCCACCTATCCACCCATCCAGTCCACACTACCCAGGAGACCTGGTGGGGAGTGTGGCAGTCACCCCAGGAGATTGGTAGCCTTCTTTGAAGATGTAACATTTTACTATCTGTTGTTTGGTGGCCAAGAAGCTGTTCCACCTCTGAGCCAAAACCATATAGATACCACTTATTATGATACTGATTACCTGTCTGGATATTATAGCAGTTTTTGATGCACCAAACTGAAATGACAACTTTTATTAGTATCTAAAATATCAGGCTGTACTTGTTAACATCAGAAAATCCCCAGTTCTGTTACTAAAATTGCCTCAAAGCACAGGAGGGGATGTGAGAAGGGAACTTAAATAGACTGAGTATCTATTATGAGTCAGAAATTTGAATCATATATTTTACAAGCATAATGCTTTGATTAAGAGTAGTGAAATCTGGAGCCAGATTACCTGGGTCCCAGCTCAGATACCTACTTTGCTTCATCATGATTCTGTGACCAGGCAAATTTCTTAACTTTTCCTTTTCTTATCTGTAAAGCAGAAGTAATAATCTCCCTATAAGGTTATTGTAAGACCTGGTTACATATGAGCACTAGATCAATAAAACAAGCAGAATGGTGGCTGGTACATATTAAGTGCTCTGTGAGTGTTTGCTATTATTATTACTGATCTTATTTTAAGCTCATTTAATTTAGTTCTCACAACTGTCTGAGGTAGATCAGGGATTGAAAATTGTCAGCCTATGGGCTGATCTTGGTCTCCAGACATGTTTTGTTTGGCATGCACATATTTCTTTAATTTGAGCCAATATTTTAGAATCTAGAGTTTTATATAAAAATCTAGATTTCTGGCTCTTCTTGAAAAATCTTCATCTGGCAACAACCAGCAAGAGCCAAACGCTGCTGATTTCTTTAGATGAGGAATGCACCTCAGCAGCTGCGTCCGTGCAGTGGGGATGATTTCGGTGGTGAGTGATAGAAAAGCCAACTAATATTTTTTTCAGGTAAGGATTTATGACCTTGGTTAAGAAGTCCAAGGAAAGGTAGTTCCAGGGTTGATGCAGTGGCACAAAAGTGTTGTCAAGGACTGCTGCTCCCCAACTGTTGATGTTTTTTGCCTGTTTTTTGGACATCTTGCGTTTGGCAACTATGAATTTCCCTCTCATTTCTACCAGTGCCTCCAAAAGATTCACATGTCACATGCAGACACACGCATGTCCAAAAGAGGAGGGCAGGTCCTCCCATTGGTCTCTTTTTCTTATAAAGGAAACCCTTTAAAAACAAAACAAAACAAAACAAAAACCTTAGCTGACTTCCCACTGAGCTCACAAGTGGCCAAGACTGGCTCATATGTCAATACTCCAGTTGCTAGGGAGCTTAGGAAAGCATGTCTCACACTTCCTGCTGTTCTAAGTGCGGAGGCAAGGTCTCCCTACAGGAAAGAAGAGGCAAGGTTAGTGAGCAGGCAACTGAGAATGCCAAGTACATCCCATTCAATAAATTCTCAAGTGCTTATACCCAGTTTTCTCTATTTATTTAGCTACCTGTGGGCAACTGATTCTGTGATTCCTGGGGGAGACAGTGTTTTTCCATTTTACAGATAAACTGCAGCTCATAAAGAATACATAATTTAACCAATGTGATACAACTGGTAAATGCTTAGAAGAATGCCTGCCACATAGTAAGCATTCAACAAATGATAGCTACAAATTTTCTGTCGTATGGGAGTTTTGAGGCATGGAAATTTAGGCAGATTTAAAAAATCATTTTGAGTTATTTAGAAAGGAGCTTTACGTTGGTTCAAAGTGGTATGATGACTTTGCTGTTAAGAGTTTGAAATTAAATTGGTATATTTACTCCTACCTGGATGACCAACAGCACCAAGCAGTACTTATGGTGTTTCCAGGTACACATATAAGATGACATTTAAGATGACATTTAAGATGTAGGCACAACCCTCTAGGTACTCAACACCTAAACAACTCCAGTGGGCATTGTTTTATATGAGAATAACAGAGCTGGGCATGAGAATATTGCAAGCATCAGGAATTGTTGGAATGTCTTAGCAGGGCTTGCATGCCATTCCGTAAACCAAGGGGGAAAAGCTGTAGTAAGTAGAAGCTATGAGGGAAAGATGTTTTGATTCCATATTAAAGATGGAACCCCCAAACAAGCCCCAGCTAGAAGTGGCTTTGTGGAAAGAAATTTCTTGGGTTAGCTGATGCTTCTTATTATTCTCTTTCAGCTATCTCTTACGAACTACCTTTAAACAAGCAGGTAGGAGCCCAGTCTTTTCACAATCCCTTGAGATAATCCTTTTAAAACTTTCAGCTACAAGTGAAAGTCCCATTTTTTCCCCACCTCTGATGTCTCTTTCAGATCCCTTTACTGTTTACATTTGCTCATACTAGTTACTTCTCGTGCTGAATCATTCACTAACTATCTGGCCATCTCCTGGGGGAGCCAAATAGTTTTGAACATTCTCAGTGACTCATGTATCCTTACCAGTGATTTTATTTATTTATTTTTGTTGATGTCTCTCTCTCTCTCTCTCTCTCTCTCTCTCTCTCTCTCTCTCTCTCTCTCTCTCTCACACACACACACACACACACACACACATACACAGAAAAATAGGACGCTAAAGTTTCTACTTAGTATATAATAATGAATCTTTGCTTTTTCAGTGTGTCTTCACTACATTTTAGTTTACTAGTTCATAGTGTTGAAATAAAAGTCTGATAATTTTAATATTTAACCAAGTCTTGAGTTTAACCAAGAGTGTCAAATTTAGATTTCAGCCCTACAAAGCTTAAGAGTTCCTTGATAAAAAAAGAATGCTGTATTATTACTATTTTGCCCTTTGGATCAAGTGTTTTGCTACCTTCAACTGCTCTGGCATGAATACAAACCCTGTGTCTGAAATTATTAAGGAACGAGACTAACAAAGTCAGTGGTATTATTATTCTATTTTATTATTTTTAAAAAGCCCTGAAAATATAGGGTGCTTAGTAACTAAAAGGAAAAGGCCTGATGAAAGCAACAAAAGAAGTGAGAAGGACCCAGGTTGGACACCACAGTGGATACTTAGCCCATCTTTTAGACTGTTCAACCATAGGCTTGGTTCTTCCAGCTTGAGATCATTGTTTAGGTCTAACCAGGGAATATTTAAAGTAAAACAATCCTCTTCCTGTTTATCCCACTGCTGCCATTTTGTCTTACCAATGTACTCCTTGAAAGCTTCTCAAGGTAATGTTGACCTCTGTTGAATGCAGACATATCTTTGCTGACTACCAAGTCCTGACTCCTTAGCATGGCACACCTTTGCAGCCTTACCTTGTTGACCTTCCTTCACCCCCCAGCCCCACCTCCCTACACACACCCTACAATCCAGGCATGCCTAACTAATCACATAATTACCAAGCAGGCCATCAGAGCTTCTGAACATATTGTTCCCTTCCTAGAATGCCCTGCTCCACCTCATCTACCTGGAAAACTCCTACTTATCTTTTGACACCCAACTCAAACATTTCTTAACCTTTCCGGCCTTCTTACCTCTCCAAATAGCATGGGAACTTTGGATCCATCGCTGTGCCTATTGCAGCACTCACCTGCTTGTCCTTAATGTCGGTCTCCTGTGTATTGTAAGCCATCCGTAGGCAACCACTTATCTATACGTTGTCTCTATAGATTTGCCTAGTCTGGGCTCTTCATATAAATGGAATTATATACTATTCAGTTCTGTAGCCCTTTGTGTCTAGCTTCTTTACCTTAGAATATTTTCAAGATTCATTCATGTTATAGAATATATCTGTGCTTCATTCCTTTTTATGGTGGAATAATGTTCCATTATATGAATACAACACATGTTATTCATCTGTTCATCAGTTGATGAACATTGGGTTATTTTCACTTTTTGGCTGTTATGAATAATGCTGCTGTTAATATTTGTATACATCTTTTTGTGTGGACATACGTGTTTTCATTTCTCTTGAATACATATCTCAACTTTTTTTCAAAGTGGCTACATCATTTTACATTTCTACCAGCGATGTATCAGGGTTCCAAATTCTCCACACTTAACTGTTATCTGCCTTTTTGATTACTGGTGTCTTGGTGTGTTTGAAGTTGTATTTCATTATGGTTTTGATTTGCTTTTCCTTGATAGCTAATGAAGTTGAGTATCTTTTCATGTGTTTTTTGACTATTTATATCTCCTCTTTGGAGAAATGTCTGTTTGGATCCTTGGCCTATTTGTAACTGGTTTATTTGTCCTCTTATATTTAGCTTGCAAAAGTTTTTAAAAATATATTTCAGATATAATGCCTTTATCATATATGTAAATTGCAAATATTTTCTCCTGTTCTGTGGGTTGTCTTTTCACTTTCTTGATAGTGTTATTTAAGAATAAAAATTTTAAGTTTCAATGAAATCTAATTTATCTATTTTTTCTTTTGCTACTGTGCTTTTGATGTCAGATCTAAGAAATCATCATTTAACCCAAGATCATGTAGATCTCCACCTATATTTTTTTAAGAGTTTTATAATTTTTGTTCTTATATTTAAGAGGCCTTTGATTCATTTTCAATTAATTTTTATAAATGGTGTGAGATAGAGGTCCTGCTTCATTCATGTGGATATCTAGTTGTTCCATTTGCTGAAAAAATTTTTCTTCCTCCATTCAATTGTTTGGGCACCCTTGTTAAAAATCAATTGACTATATATGTGAAGATTTATTCCTGACTCTCAATTATATTCTTTTGATTTATATGTCTGTCCTTATGTTGTAGCTTTGTATTAAGTTTTGTAATTGGAAAGTGTGAATTTTCCAACTTTGTTCTCTATTTGGAGATTGTTTTAACTATTCTGGACCCCTTTAATTTTCATATGAATTTCAGATCAGCTTATCAATTTTTGCAGAGTATCACCATCCTAACAGTATTAAGTCTTTCAACCAATGAACAATGTTGTCTCTCAACCAAATGGAGATGTCTTTCCATTTATTTAAGTTTTTTAAAAATTTATTTCAGTAACTTTCAGTGTATATATTTTGCACTTCTTTTGTAAAATTTATTCCTGAGCATTTTACTCCTTTTGATGCTATTGTAAATGAAATAGTTTTCTTAATTTCATTTTCAGATTGCTCATTGCAAGTGTATAGAAATACAACTTTTATAAATTGATCTTATATCTTACAAACTTGCTGAATTCATTTTTTTTCTTAGTTTTAGTAGTTATTTAATGGATCCCTTAGGATTTTTATATAAAAGATCATGTCATCTGCAAACAGAGACAATTTTACTTCTTTCTTTCCCACTTGAATACCTTTTCATTCTTTTCTTGCCTAATTGCCTACCTCAATGCAGTACAGTGTTGCATACAAGTGGTGAGAGTAGACATCCTTGTCTTGTTTCTAGTCTTATCCCATTAAATATGATGTGAAGTATAGGTTTTTCATAGATGTCCTTTTAACAAATTGAGGAAGTTCTTTCTATTTCTAGTTTGTGAATATTTGGTTTTGTTTTGTTCTTTTATTCATGAAGGGATATTGGACTTCGCCAAATGTTCTTCTGAACTTTGGCATCTATGTTCATAAGGGATATTTGTTGTAGTTCTCTTTTGTTGTCAATATCCTTGTCTGGTTTTAGTTACAGGGTCATACTGACCTCATAGAATGAGTTTGGAAGTGTTCTCTCCTCTTCTATTTTTTGAAAGAGTTTATGAAGAATTGGTGTTAATTCTTTTTTAAAAACCTGTAGAATTCACCAGTGAATCCATCTATGCCTAGGGGATTTCTGTGGGTAGTTTTTAAATTATTAATTGTTTTAAAACATAAGTTTTATTATTATTTGGGTCTGGTGAGGCTGTTAGATCAGGAGCTGATTACCATTGAAAAGATACTTTGTTACAGGTTCCAAGTTTTCACACCTTGGAGAAATAATAGGGAATGTCAGAATGCAAATGGCAAGAACTTTTTAGCTTTTCTGTGAATGTTAGTGTAAGGAGGATTTGGCTTGGCTAATTTGAATAATTTCATCAGGCTCTGGGGCATAGGTGTTGTTCTTAGCTTCCTGGTACCTAGGACTAGGGTGATTAGGGTGGGGGAATAGTGGTCTAGAGAATAAGAGCCCAGTAGAGGAGGTGGTGTATAGGCTTTGGATTTGTTAGTTTGCCTATGAAAGGTTCACTCACAGGTGAGTAGTTTTCCATTTCTAGGAAAAGGCTAACCCTGGAAGGTACAGTCTCTCCTGGGCCCATAAGCCTCCAGATGTCAAAACATTAAAAATACAGAAAATAAAAAGGCATGATTGATATGAAATTCAATCTCTTTACTTGTTATAGGACTATTTAGATTTTCTATTTCTACTTGAATCACTTTCAGTAATTTGTGTCTACATAAATTTGTCTATTTTATCTAAATTATCTAATTTGTTGGTATATAGTGTCCATAATATTTCTTTATAATCCTCTTTACTTCTCTAATGTTGTCAGTAATGTCCCTATTTTCACTCTTAATTTTAGTAATTTGAGGCTTCTCTCTTTTTCTAGCTAAATGTTGGTCAGTGTTGTTGATCTTTTCAAAGAACCAACTTCTGGTTTTATTGATTTTTCTCCACTGAATTTTTTAATTCTCTATTTTATTAATTTTTGCTGTAATCTTAATTATTTCTCTCCTCCTGCTTGGTTTAGGTTTAGTGTGCTTTTCTTTTCCAGTGTCTTAAGGTGTGAGGTTGGGTTATAGCTTTGGGATACTTTTCCCTTTTCAATAAAAGTATTGACAGCTGTAAATTTCCCTCTAAGTATTGATTTCACTGCATACCATAAATGTTGGTATGCTGGGCTTTCATTTTCATTCATCTCAAAGTATTTTCTAATTTCCCTTGTGATTGCTCCTTTGACTCATATATTATTTTAATTTCCACATATTGTGAATTTTTCTAAAATTCTGTTATGGGTTTCTAATTTCATTCCATTATGGTTAAAAAAACATACTTTGTATGATTTGAATCATTTTTAAGTATATTGAGACTAATATAGCATCTATCCTGGAGAATGTTTCTTTGTACTTTTGAGGAGAATGCGTGTTCTGCTGTTGTTGGATTAAGTGTTCTATAGATGTTTGGTAGGTGTACTGGGTGTATAGTGTTCAAACTGTCCATTTCCTTGTTGATCTTCCTCATTCTGTCAATTATTAAAAATAAGGGGTTGAAGTCTCCAACTATTATTATTGAATTGTCTGTTTCTTCTTTCAATTCTGTCATTTTTTTTGTTTCATATATTTTGGGGCTCTGATGCTGAGTGCAGAGAAATGTTTTTAATTATTATATCTTCCTGATGAATTGACTTTGTTATCATTGTAAAATGTCCTCCTTTATCTCTAGTAACATCTTTTTTGTCTTAAAATCTATTTTGTCTGATATTAGTATAGCCACTTCAGCTTTCTTATGTAAAGTGTATCTCTTGTAGACAGCATATGTTTGGCTTTTGTTTTTTTTTATCCTATCTGACAACCTCTTCTTTTTGATTGGATTGTTTAATCTATTCATATTTACTGTTATTATTGAAATAGTTGGATTTATGTCTGCCATTTACTTTTTCCCCTCGTCTTATGTCCTCTTTTCCCCTCTACTCTCCTTTACTGCTTTCTTTTGCATTATTTTCTAGTGAACATTTTAATTCTTTTAGTAATATTTTTTCACTGCGTTTTTTAAGTTAATTTCTTAGTTGTTGCTCTATGTTTCACCAAATATGTGAGGTAAGTTCTTAGTTGTTACTCTGTGTCTCACCAAATACACCCTACTTATTAGAACAGACTTCAGTGAGACATGGAAACTTTACTCCTACATACCTCTATTCTCTCTTCCTCCTTTTAGTGCTATTATTGAGATATGTTGGCTCTCTTATCTTCTTTCGACTTCTTTAAAAGGTATAAAATTATATAAAATAATAGTAATAATGTATAGTTGGGTTTGTACCACATATAGAATTATTGATATATACATATGTAATATATACATATACATGTATATTTTATGTAACTTTTTTGTCTTTTAAAGAAGTTGAGAACAAGTATATATTTATAGAATTTGTTATATTAACCTTCTTATTTATTCTTCCCAGTTCTTTTCAATAGTTCCTGTGGATGCGAGTTATTATCTGGTCTCATTTCTTTATGCAAACACAGCTTTGCTCCCACCTGTCTTCTTTCTGCTGTATTATCAAATATATTATGTTTCTATGTTATAGGCCCAACAATACAATTATATGCATGTAATTTTATGCACTTGCTTTTAAAATAATTTAAGAGAAGAAATATGCATTTATCTTCTCTGTTGCAATTACCTATATAATTACCTTTCCTGGTGCTGTTTGGTTTCTGTGTGTGTGGAATCAGATTATCCTCTAGGGTCACTTGCTTTTACCTTCAATAACTTTCTTTAGTGTTTCTTATAAGGTGAGGCTATATTGTTTGCATTGAATCTCTGTTGTTGCTGTTGCTGTTGCTGTTATTTTCACCTATTAATGTACCATGTTTTATCCTATCAACTATTCTTCTAAAAGATAACATATACCTACATGATATTCCATGGCCAACATGTATCTAACCATTCTCCTAAAGGGTTATTTTCAATTTTTTATTGTTACAAATGATGCCATCAAAACATCTTTGCATATATATTATTTAGAAAACATTTTTATTTTATTTACTTATTTTTTTAGGAAACATTTTTAAAATATGCAATTAATCTAAGAATATATTTATATCTAAAACCATTCAGACAAAGTCCACATTCATAGGCCATCCCCCTCTTTTCCCTAAATGTAATCAGTTGTATTGGCTTGGTGTGTGTGTCTTTTCATATATATAGTCTAAGCATTGATAAATGCAAAGGGAAGGAGAGACACAGAGGAAGGGGAAGGAGAGGGAGAGAGAGATGGTTTTTATTTATTTTTTTGGTGATGGTTTTAGTTTTATACCACTGAGTTTGTCCTGTATATCCTGAATTTCATCTTGTTTTCTTCACTTAACAGCATGTCTGGGGATCTTCTCATGTCATGGTTTAAATGCATTTCTTTTTAAACTGCTACATAGAATTCCAGTCATTTAACAAACATTTGTTGCATCCCTATTGTGTGGCAGGCCCTGGGGATTTAGAGACTATATTCTCATAAAATTTATTGTCACAGTATGGATGTACCAAAATGAATTCCCATTTTGATAAAGTGTAGGTCTTTTTCCAAAGGCAGATGTTTAGCAAAAAATTACTGAGTCTATTGACCTATAATATAAAATTTCTTTCCAGGAAATGGGACCAGTTTACATTCCCAAGAGGAATGTATAGGAGTGGTAGCCTGCTAATTTGGTAGAGGGAAATTTTGTTCAATTTGCATTTTTTTATATTACTATGGATATCGAATTTTTTGGTATTTATTAGCCAATTGTATTTTCTTTGTGGATTGTTAAAGAAAAATCATTGACCAACTTATAATACAGTTTATTTTTGTTTTCTTATTTACTTTCATTAATATATTGTAGATATATGTTTTGTAGTTTTTTTTGCAAATATTCTTTCCTATTTGTATTTTGCATCTAATTTTTAAATGTCTCTTTGATGAACAAAAGGATTTTATTTTTAAAGGTCTTATTTTAATAAAATCAAAGTATTCATTTCCCCCCTTTTGTTGTTTCTTCTGTTGTGTTTATGCTTACAAAGCCCTCCCCTAAATCAAGATAATTGTATATTTATTTAACTATTGGTTTTATATTTAGCATTAAACTTTAATTCACTTGAATAAAATTACTATAGGTAATGAAGAAAATTTTAATTTTATTATTTTCTTCTCCAAATTGTTCTCACATAAATTACTGAATGACTGACTCTTTCACTCTCTGCGTGTACCTGATGCCATGGAACCCTGTTCCCATTCATCCTTGTAAGATCCTTCTCTTTATTTGTTTTTTACTTTTATTGTTGATCCCACTCCCACTTGTTGTTCTCTATAGACATCTACCTTAATGTTTTTGATATAGGTCCTCGAATAATATACATATCCTTATAAAATATGTATTGTTTGTTTTGTGTGCTTAAAATGTACATTCAGTGTAAAATCCCACAGATTATTCTGTTTTTAACTTGATCTGGCTTGCTAGAGTTGTATGTATTTTGTTCATCATTTCATAATCTGTCATTGGTTTATTAATCTATTTCTTTCTGTCCCTACCTTTTTATTTATTCCCCTTATATCTCACTGGATTTATTCTACAATAGTCAAGATTCTCTCACTGAAGAAATGTGCTAAATATGTTAATTTCTTAGAACATTTATATCAAATGGGGTGGCTTTAAACAACAGAAATTTATTCTCTCACTGTCCTTTAGGCAACATTTCAAATCAAGGTATGCGCAGAGCCACGTTCCCTCTGAAGGCTCTAGGGAAACAGTCCCCAAACTTTTTGGCACCAGGAACCGGTGCTCCTATGAGAATTTAATGCCTGATGATCTGAGGTAAAGCTGAGGTGTTGATGATACCACTGGGGAGTGGCTGCAAATAGAGGAAGCTTCTCTCCCTGTCCTGCTGCTCACCTCCTGCTGTACAGCCCATTTCCTAACAGGCCACTGACCTTCACGGGGAAGTTGGGGACTCCTGCTCTAGGGGATTTCTTTCTCGTAGTTGCTGGTAATCTCTGGTGTTTCTTGGCTTGTAGTTGCATCATTCCAATCTCTGCCTTCTGTGATCACATGGTCGTATTCCCTCTGTGTGTGTGTGTGTGGCTATGTCCAAATTTTCTTATAAGGACACCAGTCATTGGATTAGGGCCCACCTAATCTAGTATGATTTTATTTCAGCAAAGACTCCATTTCCAAAGGTTACATAACAGGTTTTGGGTAGGTATTAATTTTGGGGGAAGGGAGGCACTGTTCAACTCAGTAGAGTCTCTCTTTTCATGTCTTCATGGCTATAGGGAAAGGGCTATATACATATATATGTTTTTAACCATTATATTTTGAACTGGTAATTACTATACAAGGACTGCTTTTTTGAATAGTGGAAGTAGAAGACTCCACCAGCTTTCTGCTGAGCAGACTTGAAATTCCCACCTGTGGAATCAGTAATGGATTGTTAATAAAAACAGGGCTATTATCTTTATCCATCAGGGGAATTGTTCTTTTGTCCTCTTCTCTTAGTAGGTAACTGTGTATTATTTGATCAGATAAAGTATCTTCTAGCTTGGTACAATGAAGTGACTTTCTGGTCTTACTAGAAAAGACAAGTAGATTTAATGGTAATGTGAGCCAATAAGAGGGTGCAGCATAAGAGCAGACCCAGGCATATGGAATTGACACCTCTGGTAATGAAGGGAAGGAGTGACAGAGGGAAGAGGGATTTTGTGAAAAGGGGTTGTCTTCTCAATTTCCCTACCCATTTATTTTGCCTCCAGGCATAAAGAGTAACTGGAGGTTTAAAGTAGTGGTGAAAACACATGCTGGCACTTAGCAATCCACCTCTGGGTAAGCATCTTATTGTCCTCAATGTTCTTATCTAGGAAATAGGGCCATACTACGACCACAAAATGTCATTATTAGATATTTGTGATACACACACACACACACACACACACACACACACACACACTCTGTATCTGGCCCGTAACAGGTGTTCAATAAATGTTAATTCCTTTTCCCAAACATTCCTTGATATTACCATTTCCATTGGAAAGTTAACAATATGGAACAGGAGAATGAATGCTATGATTTTCAGAGAATGTGAATATCTTGACATTTCATTTACGAATCTTTTTCTACTTCTAAGTAGCTATGCTTCTTTAAGTTACTGCAAGTCAGTAACACAATTTGCAATTAAAGTTGGTACATGAGTATCTGAAATGTAAAGATAATCGATTAAGGAAAACATGCCTCACTATTTCACCACTGTCTCTCTGCACTTTAGTCCAAGCCTTTTCCTTTCCCAAATTGTCTCATTTTGTCATGTGCCCTGGTTTTAGAGTATAAGCAGGTGGCGAGTAGAGACAGTCCCCTTTGTAGAGAAACATTTATAGCTTATATTCTAAGA
Organism: Macroglossus sobrinus; assembly: GCA_004027375.1. Taxonomy (NCBI): domain Eukaryota; kingdom Metazoa; phylum Chordata; class Mammalia; order Chiroptera; family Pteropodidae; genus Macroglossus; species Macroglossus sobrinus. The sequence goes on along the minus strand of PVKZ01000705.1, from coordinate 214,746 downwards.
ATTACATGATGATTTTTCACTATTCGTTCCTTTTATTCTTTTACCTTTCTTCTGCATGTTTGCAAAACAGAGGCTACGGTTTTGCCTTTTCAGTGCTCATTTGAATATTGGGAACCATTCTGTTGTCAAACTTTTTGCAGCTGGTTCCTGGCTAGTATTTTGTAATCCATTCTGAAAAATTTAATAGCCCTTAGTTTTTCATGTCAATTGTGTTTTCTGCCTTAGATATAGTAGAGGTCGAGGCTTGATTGGGCCATCAACTCCCTTTTCCACACATCTTTAAGAGGCACCAGGAATTCGGATTCGTGAGGCTGTTTGATATTATGACTTTCCTCAAAGACACTTTATTAATTCCACTTCTAAGCATTGATTTGTCCTTGAATTTGTGTGATTTATTCTTCCAATATGTGCTGGTATTTCTTATGTTTTATTCTTTTTTTATTTCTTTGTCAATGATTCTTAAATAATTTCAAACTGTTGAATGGCTATCAGACACCAAAAAAACCAAAACAATAAAAAAACAAAGCTGAAGACTAAGATCATGTTACCAACATTTTCTTTGCCAATAATAATAATAATAATAATAATAATAATAATAATAGAGTATCATTTTCTATTATCATTTCATAAAAGGACATTTTAACATCAAAGCAAGAGGTAATCTTGCAATAAAGTTCTTTAAGTGGAATGTATTTAAAAAGAAAAACTTGCTACATTGTCCTATTTCTCGTTTTGTCTGGACTAGTGAAAATTTATACAAAGACATGTGGGTTCCACTGCCTTAAGGCCTCTACCTATACCCTCTTTCTAGTTTGCTTTGAGCACTTTCTGTTATCTTTCTTTTGCGAGGCTGTTTCTACCTGATACTTTCCCCTCCTGCTGCTCCAGCAGCATTCAAAGATCTTTCCCTCTGACGAGGGCTTCACTGCCACACTGGAGAGCCTTGATCATCAATTCTGTTAGAATGGATGTCAAAGGAGCTGGTGGTAGTGAAAGCCCAGCAGAGGTGGCAGCTGTTAGCTCTGAGGAAAAGAAGCAGCTGTCCACTGTCATTCCAGAGCTATCCCATCACTTACTGTGCACAGAGATAGCTTTACAGTTCTCCTTCATCCTTGCTCTTCTCATATTAGCTAGGAGAACACAATGCCTTTCATCTTGGTGCCATGACTCAAGGTCTTTGCCATTTGTCTTGATTTCCGTAAGATTTTGTGTCATAGTCAGGATCATGTTCCAAAATTAAACACAAAAATGCAGGTGTCCACAGAACAAGAATTGCTATACTTTTGGCTTGATCAGGTTTTTTCCTGAATTCCAAGCACAGTTTCTGCAAAATGAGGAAGAAGATGAAGTGTCTGCTGTTCCCGGGGTTTTCTCTGCACCCTTTGTTTCATTTTCATCTACCCGTTCTCTGGAGAGCTGGTGGCTTTGTGCTATCGTTTACTTTTTCTCCAGAGTGCAAGTAATCTGATAAAACTGCTCACAATAAGGGGTTAGGAGTGTAATTTCTTCCCTCTCAGAGGTTTTTACACACAATGAAGTGGAAAGAGAGCTCAGCTTTGGCGTCTGAAGGATTTAATTCCAGCCTTGGCTATACTTGTTGCTATGTGACTTAGGCAATTGATGTAATTTCTCTGAGACTGTTCTTCACCAACTCAATGAGAATGATAGTATCTATTTCAGAGGCTTGATGTAGAATTTCAATGTGACCGTGAGTGGTCATAATGCTTTATAATGTGAAAAGTGTTTTGATTGTTAGTCTGTTTCTTGGGTAGTAAATAGTAGAAGCCTACCTAAGCTAACTTGAGTAAAGAAACTGGGTCCGATCAAGCAAGTTTCATATAAGGCAAGATTGAGAGATTATGGGAAACCAAGAGCTTCTTTTTCTCCATATGTAGCAGATTCTTCTAGTGTTCACCAATATCTGGTTCTACTTTTCTTCATAAGGTAAAGTTATATTTCTTATTCTTTCTTGCATTTAGGTAGAACTATATGACTGAGTTCTGGCCAAAAGATGTGGAAAGAAGTGATATATCCTTCTACTAAGTCTGGTTACAAAATGTCCCATGATTTTTCATGTTCTCTTTCTTTAATACTGGGATGATATGGGATGATTTCAGGGGGATCTTGAAACAACAAGAGTGTGGGATGAGATGAGATGAGAAGAGCCTAGATCCTCAAGTTGCCACTTGGAGATGTGCAGGAGAGATGCCTAACCAGGACTTTGCATGAGCAAGAAATAAACTTGTGCTAGGTCACCAAGATTTGAGATTGTTTCTGATAGTAGTTAGTCTACTGCAATACACTGTATCTTGAGTTTACTTCTTTTCCACCCCTGTGTCATCTGTTTCTTGCTGTACACCAGCTTTCTCTGCCTTCTTATTCATCATGGTGGAAAATGGCCCCAGCAGCTGCAACCATTTGATGTCTCTTCCATTCAAGGGGACTTGATTGCAACTAAAAATACTCATGTCACATTTCAAACCCTTTTGAGAGAATTGAGTTAAGTTCAGCTAGTATTGGGTGCTGATTACTGAACCAATAAATATGTAATATCTGTGAGGATAAAGAGGAAGAACAATTTCCAGAAAAGTGGTGTATGGCAGCCAAGCTAAAACATGTTTACCACAGTGCTCCATATTTACTGTTAACATTTTTAAAAAAGAACATGGGAAGAGCAAAGACATCCTTTTCTTTCTGCAAAAGAATGAATTTTCAAGGATGGTTTTGGCTTTTTAGTCTTCAGGTAATAATTTACTTCTTGGGACTGGGTAGTCTTTCCCAATTGCCCTCACACTATGTAGGTTTCAATGTTGCCCTTCCAGTTGGGAGGCCCTGGGTTAGGAGCTGCATATTCTGGCCTGTGGGCCATACCAGATATAATTACCATGCTGGTATGTGCAGTAGGTCAAGGATGCGAATCATAATCTTGTGCATGAAAGTCCATAAGGTGATGTGTGAATGGTTTTGCAATAGATGATAGACAAGATTAGGAGTTTTACTCTCTAAAAAGTACAGAATGAATATCACAAAACAAAAAAGAAGCCACAGAAATATCGGCTTTCTTATGTAAACAACTTTCCATATTATTGTTCCCACCGCCTAAAAGCTAAAAGTTAAAATTCTGAGCATGATACCCAAGGCCCTCTGTGAGCAACTCTCCCAGTAGATCCTCTCACATGTTCCATCACCAGCCTCCAACCAGGTTAAACCATAAGCATTTTCCTGAGAGGATCACATTCTCTGACGCCTCAGTTTTAGTGTATGGTTTCCATTCTGCCTGGAATATCCCATTCCTATCAAGAGCAGATAACCCCAGATGATTTCAGGACTCAGTTCCAGCACATCCTCTGGGACTAACTAAACCCACAGTTTGGATTAGGCCTTCTCTCCTTCATGCTCTGTTATAACACCTAAATATACTTTAAACAAATAACATTTCCCCCTCTAATTGCAAGATCGAAATATGTTAATGCTACAAACTTTGGAAAGTCCAAATAAGTATGCACGTGTGCGTGCACACCCACCCACTCACACACACACACACCCACACACACACAAACTGCTCATTATCCGGAAAAATATATGTACAGTAAACTTATACACACAAAACACATGTACATATATAAATAATTTTCTAAATTTTTGATTTTATGCTTGCTTTCCTTTCTTGACAATGTCATGAAGACTTTCCTATTCATCTATAATATAATTTTTTAAAATTAAATTTATTGGAGTAACATTAGTTAATAACATAAATTTCAGGTGTACAACTTTATAATATAGCATCTATATACTCTGTATGCCCACCACATGAAGTTTAGTCTTCTTCTGTCTAGTCTCTTTACTCTTTTTGTCTTTTTCCCTCCCCTCTTCATCTCTGGTAACCATTTTGTTGGCTGTTTCTATGAGTTTTTTTTGTTGTTGTTCATTTGTTGCTTTTTGTTTTATATCCCAAATACAAATAAAATCATACAGTTATTGTCCTTTCTTATATGACTTATTTCACTTAGCATAATATTCTCAAAAACCACTCATGTGGTTGTAAATGGCAATATTTCATCTCTTCTTATGGCTGAGTAGTATTCCATTGCATATAAGTACCACATCTTCTTTATCTAATCATGTGTCGAAGGATACTTAGGTTCTTGGCTATTGTGAATAATGCTGCAATGAACATAGGAGTAGAGATATATCTTTAAGAATAAATGTTTTCAAATTTTGGGGGTAGATACCCAGAAGAGAGATTGATGGGTCATATGGTAGCTCTATTCTTAATTGTTTGAGGACCCTCCATACTGTTTTTCATAGAGGCTGCACAAATTTACATTCCCTCCAGCAGTATATGAGTGTTCTCTTTTCTCCACATTCTCTCAAACTCTTGTTATTTTTTTGTCTTATTGGTAATAACCATTCTAACAAGTTGAGGTGGTATCTCATAGTGGTTTTTACTTGCAGTTTCTTTATAACTAGTGATGATGAGCATCTTTTCATATATCTGTTGACCATCTGTATGTCTTCCTGAAAAAGCAAATCATTTTTAAATCAAATTGTTTGATTTTTGCAATATAATTTTAATGAATATGTAATAACTTATGGATGTCCTATAATTTCTTTAATAAAATTTATTATTGGGTGTTTATGGTTGTTTCTATTCTTTGTACTAAATAATTCTGGGATGAATGACCTTGGATGTAAATCTTTGCATACCTCTTTGATTATTACTTTAGGATAAAGACATAGAAATAGAGTTGCTGGGTCAAGGTCATGTAAATAAGATCCAAAGGCAAAAAAGCAAAGAGAGTTACTGTCTTGATTCACTTCCTCAGGAAAAGGAAAACTTTCCCAGGGACCCCTCTGTCTAGAAGGTTTTCCCTTATGCGTCGTGGACAGAATTACATCATGTGCATATGCTTAAATTAGGTACTGGCAAGGGTAGTGAGGCTACATGATTGGTTTAGACCATTCAGATGTATTTCATCACATCTAATACCTCAAAATATGGCTTTTTGTTATTAACAATAATTTGAAAGTAGCTAGCTGTTTGATAGGAACCAAGTTTCTTTTGTAGTTACTGCAGGGTATTAAAATGTTGAAACAACTTTTCTAATTTGTCAGGTGACAAGTAGTTTCTTATTGTCATCTTTATTTATATATTTTTTGACTGTTGATGGGCATGAACATTTTTTTCAAATATTTATTGGTCATTGTATATCTTTTGTGATGTGCTAAATCACAGTTCACATATCATACAAACATGCACATCCTTTTAAAATTTCTTGGTTTTTATTTTCTGAATTCTACAGTTCCCAAAGCTATGTCTACCCTATAGTCAGCCCCAAATAAAGGCTTGTAAGATGAATGAGTTCAAATATATATGGGCTTACACACAGTTTGGTGTGTATTTTGTAGTAATAAGTAAGACTAAGTGGAAGAGTGATTCACAATGCTATTGACCTCTAGAGACTGTAAAGTTGTAGGGTATAAATTTAAGGCAGCCTGGGAACAGAATAAGAGATTTTCCCATGACAGGTCAGGCATTCATCTCCAAAATACAGCTTACATTTATATTAGTTCAATGTATTTTCCATTGGCTAGCTTTTAAATGAGTTTTATAAAGACTATTACAATGCCATCCTTCTTTAAGCCAAAAGGGTTTTGATGGGCTATAGAGAAAAAAAAATCTATCACCTGAAGAAAAAGAGCACCCAAGATATTAATTATAAAATTATTCACCTTGACAGTGATCTTTGTATTAATGAGTCTTTGTGTAATTCTCACCCAGTTTTTTGAGAATAAATTTGCTATTCTCGTAATGCTAGAGTTACATACAGAACTCTGGAGAGCAATAGAAAGAAATATCAGTCTATTGCTGAATAACTAATATGGTGAGTCATTGGTTTAAATCTTGAGGTTTATGGGAATTGAATAAGAGTGTGTGTGTGTGTGTGTGTGTGTGTGTGTGTGTGTGTGTGTGTGTGTGTGTGTGTGGAGAAATTCCTGAAAGCTTCTTTTGATAATGGGAGGCTTAGAAGTATGTCTTATAAACCCAGGAGCTTGAAGTTCTAATGAGAAAGTGCACAATTTTCTAATTTCATGATTAAAAATAAAAAAAGAATCTTTTTTAGGAACAAAACCTAAGAACTGCGTTTAATGGAGCCTTGAATAAATGAGTCAGGCTCCCTTCCTATGTGGTTCATGATATCAGTCAGGACAGTGGAGAAGCAGCATCGCCTCTAAGACAACGAGTAATTGTATAACCTTCGGTCCATCAACAGCAGCTACCTGTTAACATAACCAGCCTTCATGAGGAAATTATTATTTAGATTTGTAATTGTTGATAATACTATTAAATAGATTTTTACAATAATGTATCAGTCTATCTCTAACAGCTTATACTTATGATTGGCTTTTTTTTTTAAACCATAGAGAATGAACACACCAAATTTCTTGCTCTTTACTGAGATTTTCCAATAATTAAACCTTAAAATGATTTTTGCATGGAGGACATGTGGACCATTCAAGGGCTATATAATTGATTATGAAATCATGATTGATTGCAGAGTTCTATAATCCTTCATCTTCTAGACATGAGCTCAATGATAAGCCAATGAGAATTTTGAAGTGAATGACAAAGTGGTTAAGTATTAAAACTCATTGGCACTCAGATGCATGTGAATAGATTATAGAAATATGCTGGTAAGAAAAAGGCTGTATGATTCTGCCAAATTTGTTCTCTCCCTGCCTCACCTAGATGTGAGTCTCTGAGTTTCAGTGATAGTCCCCAGAGCCCAAGTCTTGCCTGCTCACTTTGTAATAATGTCCACAGATAGGGTATTGAGTTTGGACTGATGTTATGAATTGAATGTTTCTCCCAATCATATGTTAAAGCCCTAATATTGAATGTGATGATATTTGGAGGTGAAGCCTTTGGGAGGTAATTCGGGTGAGGTTAGGTGATGGAGGTGGGCCCTAATGGTGGAACCGGTGCCCTTATAAGAAGAGTTCTGTCTTTGTAATGTGAAGACACAACATAAAGGTAGCCAGGAGGAGAACTTTCACCAGGAATTAAACTGGCTAGCACCTTGATCTTGGACTTCTCAGCCTCCAGAACTGTTTCTGGTATTTATTTTGTTATGGCAACCTGAGCAGACTAAGACAGAGTGAGATCTAGGCTACTGAGAATTTAATAAAGAAGTTAGATTTTCAGGTGTATTCTCTCACGATTATACCTTTCTTTGTATTACTTTCATTCCTCATTTTTATTAGCAATTATGTCATACTTTATCAGCAGTTATAGAATATGCAATTTGGCTTGATTACTTAAGTGCATAAGAATTTATTAAGCATATATTAATGTAGCCATCTTGGCTTTAAACTTTGAATAAAAGGTACAAAAGTGAATAAATGCCCATGACTGCAATTGAGCATATAACGGTTTATACCTGGGTTGTAAAAACTAACGAATAACAGGGGACTGAAGTAGGTGCTGTGGGAATCCGGGGAGTGAGACTTCCAAAGGATTCCAGGAAAGCTTTCAAGAGAGATGACAGTGTGAGTTTTACTAAATAATAAAGATGCACGTAAAAATTAATATTAACACCCTAATGTTATAGAGTATAAATTATAAAACACATTAAACATACATGAAATGTGGCAAATACTATAATAGACTTCTGTATATCTATTATGCAAATGTAATACAAGTAAGCTTTGTTTCTGATATCTCCTCTCACTTTTTTTTAAAGCAGTAAAATGGCAGGTTAATAGCTTAAGTTCTATCCTTCATCCCTTTATTATTTTTTTTATCCAAAAGTAATATCTATTCTGAAATTAATGAGTTTCACCATACATATTTTGGAATGCAAACTGTATAGGTTAAGTATGTGCATGTAGAATAGTTATATGTATTTTTTAAGTGTACATCACAGCATTGTTTAAAACTTGCCATCTTCATGTATGTATATGGTTTTGAGGTTTGTTCACATCTAGATAGGTTATTTCCTCACTTTTTCTTGATGTACTATAAATTAATAATGGAATAAACTTATACATATCTTATATGAATTTGAAAGAGTATTTTCTGATGCCTAAAAATGAGGCTCTTAAACTATTTTAAAGAAACTCTCAGACTATATTTTTAACATTTCAAGGTGTTGTTCCAACCCAGGAAACTGCTTCATCATTTGAACACAAACTGTAATATGAACCTTGCTAGAAAGTAAAATAACACGATCATTACTTTTTGGGGCTTCCTTTGTGCCAGGCACTGATAAATGTGCTTTACATGCATTATTTCTTTTATCATATTTAGTTTCACCCGTTCTTTTTCTTTTTCATTTCAACTTTATTTGTATAACAGAAAGCTTTGTCCCTAGTTAAAAGATTTTTCATTTTAATGAAGTCCAACATCAATTTTTTTTTCATGAGTCATGCTTTTTAAAAATGGTTATTTTGTGATATAAAGCACATAACATAAAATTTACTATCTTAACCATTTTTAAGTGCAATTCAGTAGTGTTAACTATATGCACATTGTTGTGCAATTGATCTCTAGAACTTTTTCATCTTGTAACACTGAAACTCTATACACATTGAACAAGAGTGCCCCATTTTCCCCTCCTGGTAACTGCATTCTACTTTTTGCTTCTATGCATTTGACTACTTTAGATACCTCATATAGGTGGAATCATACAGTATTTGTCCTTCTGTACCTGACTTATTTCATTAGCACAATGTCCTCAAAGTTCATTATAGTGCATAACAGGATTTCCTTCTTTTTTAAAGCTGAATAATATGATATTGTATGTAAATACCACATTTTGTTTATTCATTCATCCATCATTGGACATTTGGGTTTTTCCACCTTTTGTAAGTAATACTACAATAAATGTGAGTGTGCACATATCCGTTCAAGATCTTCTTTTCATTTCCTTTGGATATATACCCAGAAGTGGGATTGCTGGATCATATGATAGTTCTATTTTTAATTTTTTGAGGAATCTCTGTACTGTTTTCCATATCAGCTGAACCATTTTACATTCTCACCAACAATGCACAATGGTTCCAATCTCTCCATATTCTCACTAGCACTTTTTTTTAATAATTGCCATCTTAATGAGTATGAGGTATTATTACATTATGGTTTTGATTTGCATTCTTTTTCTGATTAGTAATCTTGAACATTTTGCATATACTTGTTGGCCATTTGTATGTCTTTTTTGGTGAAATGTCTGTTCAGGTCATTTGCTATTTTTTTAATTGGGCAATTTATTTCTTTTACTGGTGAGTATTAGGAGTTGTTTATATATTCCGGATATTAAACCTTTATCAGATATACAGTTTGCAAATATTTCTCCCATTCCATAGGTTGCTTTTTAACTCCATTGATTATTTCCTTTTTGCATAGAAGAAATCCATTGGGTGTGTATGAACATTCTCATTTCATTATATCCTAGACGGTGCTGGAGAGTGTCAGATTATTTCCTTCTTGTCTCTCACATTTTATGGACCCTGAAAGTCTTGGGATTTGGGCAGAAATAGTGCTAGAACCCAGGATTCATTCCCAGTCCAGGGCTCAATGATTAGTTTAAATATTAACCATGTTCGTTTAAGATCATTTACTTGTACTTCCTACAACATTTTTAGAAATATTTAAAAATAATTGACAAAGTTGTGGGCCTGAATTTTAAGTTTTGCCCTGATAATCCCCCTCATCCCAAGTCTGGTAGTGAGGGGATACAGTCAGTCTTGTTGTGTTTTCTAAGTATTGTATGGGGAATGGGGACAGCATATTGGGAGTGACATTATACACATTTATTTGGAAAGTCTGGGACACTTTAAGACAGATGAAATGTAAGAAATGGTTGAATTAAGAAAAGGTTCATTAAAATAGGCTCAGGTGCTATTAATGCAATCAAGGATAAAGGTTGTTTGGACAGAGATGCTGAACAATTCAAATCTGGAAGGTTGATGTGGGTCTGCTATTATGAAAACACAGGGGCTGCTTTTATGGGTGAACATATTTCTAGGCAAATCAGATATCATTCTACAGAACTCATTTTTCAAAAATAATATTAAAAAATCTTTTTTCTTTTACCTTTATCTCAAAGTACTTCCTGCTGACTGAAAAGGCTGAAAAGATAGGTATCCACAAAAGTTTATAGGCATGAATTAAAGCTTAGGTCATTTCCCTGAGGAACACATGACCTAGAATTAGGCCTTGCATTTGTGAATAATTCAGAGAGACACCAGAGAAAAGGGCAGTGTAATGGGTGGATCTCTGTCTAGCCACACTCTAGGAAGCTCTCTTTTACTTAATGCAGACCTGGATTTGTTTACTTGAAAGCTAATTAACCTTTAAGTCTCAGTGTCCTTATCTGAAAATAAGGATAATAATTCTGACTTCACAGGAGTGTTGTGACAATTAAAAGAGGTAATGCATTCGAAATGCCTACATATAGGAAGCACTTGATAAATGCCACCTCTTCTTATTGGTTTCTAACCTCTCTGAATTCTGAAAAGGCTTTTAGTGGAGTACTTCATAATTTAGTAGCTAATTGCATGCTGTCTTATGTAGTTTGCTTCAGTTTCTTCTAAGTTAATTGTGTCTTTCTTAAGCTTCATAGATCTTATGAAGATCACTGTCTTAATATCTAAACCCACTCCTTTACACTGTACAAATGTGTCCACAGATTTTCCTTTACACATCTTTTAATGTTCAGCTGAACATGGATGAAGCACTTTACAATATGTATTAACTGATTGATGGCTCTTTGTCGGAAAGATGAACTCCTTCCAGAAGTGAATTCAATGATTGTGAATCATAGAGGTTCACTTTGAAGACAGAGCACAGTACATTTAAAAACATTTTAAAAGAAAGCTTCTCCTTTTGAGAATGTTTAGTCTGCTAGATTAAATAAAAATCATTATGAATCAGTTTTCATGGGAGCACTCTGGTAAAGTTAAAAAGTGCCTGTGGCACACTGTCCCTTTTTGAAGAGGGAAATACAATACCGTAATGGTACGTGAAGCTCATCGCTAAGCAACAGAACCAGGTCTGGTCTCCACGGGAATAAAAATTCTTTGTTCACTATGATAAAAAATGACTAAATGGAAAATGCTTAATAGAATCTTACCTGCAACAATAACACCCATTATTTTTCAAAGCACTAATCAGCAGTTGATAACTAATTTTCATTTTCATGGGTGTCTCTGATAATAGCTCACATTTCTGTTCTCTGTATGAAATTGTTCAACAAGAAGACTTTGGATATTCATTTTGTGGAAGGCATGGATCTGGCATCTAAATGAAAAATCACTTGCGTTCTTGGTTTTATTCAGGATTATAAAAATCCATCTCAAGTAATTTCAGTACTGGTTAATCTTGACGGAAATGTGTTTATCATTTAAAACAATGGTCCCAAGACAGCATCACCTGGGAACCTGGTAGAAATGCACATTCCAGAGCCCCATTCCAGGCCTGCTGAGTCAGAGACTCTGGGAGCAGGGTCTGAAACTCATCTTTCACTTACCCTCCTGGTAATTCTTATACTCTTTAAAGTTTTAGAACTGGGAGGATCAGGGTAACTGCATGAGATACATAAAAGTAGACAGTTGGAGAGTTAAGTTTGGTTTCGCACCACTAGAACATCTTGAAACCACTGTTGAACCACTGCACCATTTTGAACTCAGAAAGTAACCACGGAGGAAGAAGCATATGTAGTGGAGGAGATTCTTCAAGGTAGCCTTTACTCCCTGCTGAAATTGGAGCCATCTATAAACAGCTTCCATCAATTGCATATGTGACAAGCAGTTTTTGAAGAGCTCATTTACCAAGGATACATAATAATTTTTTTGTTCTCCCTCCTATCCTATAGACATTAAGGTGAAATGACATACCTTGCTTATGACATGGGAGATTGGTAACCTGAAAAGTTTTATTCAAAATAAAACAAAGCCTAGAAAAAATATGTGCACATCAATATTATATGTGCATGTGGTGTCAGTTTGGAAATTTGAAATCATGTGTATTAACTCATGCAAAATGACTGAAAAAGTCATTGCTCAGTTACATATTAAGAATTAAATTGGTAAGTGATGTAATTTCATTCTATCAGCTACTAGTCCTATAGCCACAAATTGCTTTATTTCTCTATGCCTCCTTTTTACTTTTATGAAATAAAGGGCCATTTCTTAACTATTTTCTATTTACTAAATTCTATGGTTGTACAAAACTCCACATTCTGTGATACAGTTTATATTTTTTTCAAGGAGTATCATCTGCAGTAGCTCACTTGAACTATACAAGAACCCAATCCTTCTGCACAATAAGAGAAATGTTTAACTTTGGAGAACTTAATCATAGAAAACACATAATAATTATTATATAGGTTTGGCAGAAGTTTCAGACATTTAATAATTAATTAACTTGGGAAATGCTGTTTTAAATGTCTTGTGCTTACAGGATGTGCATAATAGGAAGAATCTTCTTTCATAGCTAAGTCTTGATCTCTAGGTGCTCTTGAAGTGAACACTGCAACCTTCCAGGAGAGAGTCGTGAGCTCTACATTGAGGCTAAGCTGCCCTGACCTTATTATCCCTGGTGAATGTTCCTAGGGAAGCTGGACAGTCTGAAGGGAGCATAGTACCCTCATGGCAGTAATTAGGATTTAGGACTTTGGAATAAGACTTGTATTTGAGTCCTGGTTCTGTCACATAGCCAGTTGTACCTACTTCATAAGGCTGCGCAAGAACTAAATAAAGCTAGATGGGATAACATTTATAAGGAATATTCACATTTCCTAGCATGTAGTAAATGTTCAGTAATTGTTAGCTTAAAAAAATAGGATGAAAACTATTGAAACTGTATAATTTAAATTAGATCTCAGTGAATATGTTACTTTAGCTAACAATCTGTTTTCTTCTGCATTCTGCTTATTCTTCATATTCAAATGTGTCTTAGGTTTATTCACTAATTGATTTATTGACTTCTTAACTTAAGAACTATTTATTGAGCACCTATTATGTGTTGGACTCTCTTAGAGACATTGAAAATATAACAGCCAACAAGACAGCAAAGGTCCCTGCTCTTATAGACATGCATTTTAATTGGGAGAGAAAGAAAATACTCTTCCTCCCAATAAACAAAGCAACTAACAGATAAATAAAATTCACCAGTAGTGATAAATGCTATGAAGAGACTGAAACAAGGTGATGTGGTAAAATCTGGGAAGCAATTTTAGGGAAGCAATATTCAGGGAAGACCTCTCTAGGGAGGTGACACCCAAATGACAAGATAGAGCAGAATTCTGGAGCCTGAGCAAGATTTGATAGCGATTTAGATAAGAGTAATGGTGGTTAGGATGAGGAGATATGATTGGGTTAGCGGCTGTAGAAATAGAATCAACAGGACTTATTGATGGATTGAATGGAAAGTATGAGGGAGAGAGAGGAATCAAAGATGACGACTACAGTCTTTGGCCTGGTGGGAATTGGCACCATATACAGAAGTGGAGTGGACTGGGGAGGAGTGGACTGGGGGTCAGAAAGATCAGGTGTCCACATTGAGAAAGATTAGGTTTGAGTGGCCTCTTGAACTCCAAGTGGAGATGTCAAGAAGAAAACAGGATACATGAAGGCAAAGCTAATTATTTTAAAGAATTTTTGCCTTTAGACAACATTTAATGGAATAGGTTGGATGAGAGTACTTAGGGAAAAAAGTACAGTTAGAAAAGAGGTCCTAGGAATATTCTTAAGTTTCATGTATTTATGACTAATAACAAAGGCTTATAAAAATGACATATATGCATATATACACACATATGTATATATACATACACATACATATGAATAAGACCTATAACACTTATAAAATTAACCGCATAAAAATGAATTGGTAGGAATTTTTGCTTTCTTATATTTAGTATACATGAATGGGGGCCCAAAAAGCAGTGTGGTTGTAATGCACTGATCTCATATGTGCTTAATTACCCATGTTTTTGAGTGCTACTGCAAGGCATCATATTAGGCACTATGTGTAAAATGAAATCAATAAGGCAGTCATGTTATTTATTGGTCAAACGTATTTACTGAGCAATTATTGTGTGCATAGTACTAGATCATTTGGATAGACCACAAAAATGGAAAATCAGTTCTCTGTCTCCAAGAGAAGACAGTCCAAAATTGCTACTCAAAAGGAGAACAAACCACTCAAAAGTCACAAGGATAGTATATTTCCTTTTTCTTTTCCATATCTGATATTCTTGGTCCATTAGGAGAAATCTATGTGGGCTGAATGAACTGGTGTGGTAGGCCACAGTCCATAACTGATTCGGTCTTTTCCCTTCCCTCCCACTTCTGGTCAATGAGAGGGCTTCTCTGGGTAGAGAAAAGCTTATTTCAACCCCTCTCATACTTCTGGTTGATGGTACTCCAAGCATCCCAGTATTTATATTCTCATTAGCTGGGGAGAATAGACATAAAGAATTCATCAGCACTTTTAATGGCTAAGTTCATTTCCTTACTAAATCAAACACAGTGTCCCTGAAGAATAGTTCTAATGCCTCAGTATTAGCATACACTATTTGTTCAAAATTTTATACTTCCTGTATAGCTAGTAGATGGATTGGATGCATGCCCACTTATCAGTGCAAATGAGAAGGAAGGAAAGCACCCCCGTTTGAGATAATGGTTGTTTTGTTTTATTAAAATAGTGCTAAACCTTTTGGCAGATTATTTTCAGAACAGCCCAGCCTCAATTATGCTGAAAAAAAAATGATTATATTTAGTAGTCATTGTTTAATTTTTAAATGGACTTTATTTAAAAACCCCAGATAAAAACTTAGTTCATTTAACCACTTGGTACATTTACTGATATCAGCCTGGCAGACCCGTGTTGATGTAGTTTTCTGCATGGAAGGAAACTCTTGGTAAGGTTGATGTAAAGTTTTTGTGGTCACTGTGGCAAGTTGGTAATGGAAATACTGGTTTTTTTTTTTTTGGCGGAGGGCAGGGTCAAAATAATTCTTTGTGCTTTATGATGTCAGATTCTGTGGTCTCAGCCACATATTTGGTCTTATGCTTAAATGGGTTCAAACTTCTTTTTCAGTTGTTGTTCATTGAGAAACCTCTTGGCCCCTTTCCCTGATAAGAATACAAGTTTCTTCTATGTCACTTCTTTTGAACAAGAATGGAAGGAACACTAAATTACTCATCACAAAATGCTAAGCTAATCCATTTTATGTCTCTTATTCAAAGGGTATAGATTTCTCTTCAATCAATGATATGTGATGCCAGCCCAGTAGTCATTCAGCAGGGAATTTAACTATTAAATCTTGCCATTTAGAATACTTAGGTTTGGTTGTTAGACAGTCCTTGAGAGAGTTTAAATGGCATCCATTTACTAGTTTCTTCCAATCACTGCATTTAGTTATACCAGTCAGTATCTACATTGTATTATCTTGTGCTTTATATTGGGTTAATATCAGGACATCCAGTTGAAGAACATTTTAGTATCTTATGTAAGTAATATAAGAAAACCATAGTTATAAATTTATCTGATGTTTCTTACATAAAGAATCATTTAATAAACTCCTGCTTGAACCCAATGTCAGAGAAATTTTAGCATCTGTAAATAATCTGGGATATTTTCTTTCTTCAAGAGATGGTAACTATATAAAACAATTTTTTTTCTTTTTATTGTGAATGCTAGGAAACTCAGAAATTATTTTAACATGTCCTAATATCTTTAGGTATCTTCATATGTTACTTTCTTAACTGGCTTTTTATCCATCTTTTAAATATGTGTAGTCCAGTTTTATAACTATGGTAAACTTTTTTGAAGAAAAATATGAAAGGTTACCTTAGAGAGACTTTCTCTGCAGACTCAGCTGAAATCAGCTCTTTTCCCTTGGCACAATGACAGATTTTCTTATCAAAGTTCTCTTCCTTCATTGCATTTATAATAATTCATAATTATTATTTCTGGTTCCTTGCTTGTGTTTGTATCCTCCTCTAGACTCTAAATTCATGAAGTCAGAGAACTGATCTCTTTCAGTATGTTAGCCCTAGCTAATCCAAGCATATAATAAATGCTCAATAAAAACTTATTGATATCAAATTATAAATAAATTGCAATAATTCTAGTAGTATCAATTATTAAATTCTGATAGCATAATACTGCAAACATTAAGAAATGTTAAGGTATTAAATTAGTAGATGATAATTTGTGCAATAATGCATTTGGCTCTTTTCAAAAGTTTGCAATTTAGGTTTTTGTAAACTGTCCCAGGATTTTTACAATAAACAGTTATGAACCAAAGATCAAACTGGGATATCAGAAAACTGAAGGAATCATTAGAATTTATAACTTATTAAAATAAAAATTAATTGGTGCATATTATTCAGGTAATATTATCTACAGCATAATACTTTTATCAAAAGTTATACAGAGAGTAGCATAGGTAATAGAGACTCTGTTCATCCCTCTGGTGACCAAATCAAAATTGTGACAGAACAAGAAACAAATAGCAAGGGCAATTGCCTGGGATCTAGATGAAGAAGCCATACAAGTAGGGAGAAATCTAAGAAGTCAACCTGCAATGGCAGAAAGCAGGATAAGGTGAGGCTGTGAGGCTGCCGGTACCCTAGCGACTGAGTGGGATGGAGGTTGTGGCAGTAGCAGCTGCCTCTTAAAGTGGCCACATCCGCAAGTGGACTTGCATAGTGACAGACATGCTCACTCTGAATAACAGTGCCAGTTTGGCTGTGCAGGGACTTATAGGGCAACACTGAATTGTCAGAGTGAGGGAAGCAGCAAGGCTCTCTCACCACAGAAGTGCTGGCGGTATTCATTGTTCCTCTGTTGAGCCCTCCCTCCTCTTAGTGCGTGGACTAAGCACCGCCATAGCAGAGATGTAATCAAACTGAATAACAGAGGTTGCTCTGCCCAGAGGATTCCCTAAAATTCTGCGGCCTCCAACTTGGGGCCCTATCCAAGTGTATTCTTAGCGAGACAGGTGCTCCTTGCTGAGCAGCATCTAGACTCACATTGGAGGCAGCTGGCCTCATTTTCTGGCATGGCATTTTGAGGCAACTATAAGCACAGCCTTTGTAGATTGCTTGCTAAATCTTAACAGGTGGCCCTGGAGGGGGCACAAGTTTGGGCTAAATTTGGCCTGCAGCTGAACCCCTCTCAGGACTGTGCCACTGGACATTTACTTCACAAATCCTTACTAGTAAGACTGAGAGACTTAGAAACTTTACTTAGTACATAAAAACAGACACATAAAAGCAGCCAAAATGGGAAGACGAAGAAGCAGAAGCCATATGAGAGAACATAGATTCAGAAATAATAGAGTCAAGCAATCTAACAGATGCAGAGTTCAAAACACTGGTTATGAAGACACTCAATGAACTTATGAGAAAGGTAGATGAATTTAGTGAGAACTTCAACAAAGAGATTAAAAAAACATAAAAATAGAAATGGAAATTATAAAAGGGAACCAGTCAGAAATGAAGAACTTTATCTGAGATGAGAAATATATTAAATGGAATAAACAAAGGAATAAACAAAGTAAATAAAGAAGAGGATCAAATGATCTATATAGAAGATGGGAAAGCCAAGGACACTCAATTAGAATGGCAAGAAAAAAGAAGCCACGACTATAATAATAATCTAAGAAGCCTATGGCACACTATTAAATGTAAAAAATATCCATGTCATAGGGGCATCTGAGGAAAAACAAGATGTTGAAGAGCTATTTGAAGAAATAATGATGGAAAACTCCCCTAACCTGTTGAAGGAAACAGACATAAAATCTCAGGAAGCTCAGAGAGTCCCCAAAACCAGAAACCCAAAGAGGCCCATAGCAAGACACATTATAATTAAAATGCCAAAGGTTAAAGACAAAGAGAGACTCTTAAAAGCAGCAAGAGAAAAACAGTTAGCTACCTTCAAGGGAGCACCCATAAGGCTGGCAGCTGATTTCTCAAAAGAAACTATGTAGGACAGAAAAGGCTTGACACAAAATATTCAAAGTGATGGAAACCCAGGATCTACAACCAAGAATACTTTATCCAGCAAAGGTATCATTTAGAATTGAAGGACAGATAAAGAGCTTCCCAGACAAAAATAAGCTAAAGGCATTTCTCATCACCAAGCCAGTATTAAAGGAAATGTTGGAAGGACTTTTTTAAGAAGGAAAAACATGTATCAAAAACAGGAATAAAGAATGGTAACAACCACATTCCTATCAACATTGACCTCAAATGGAAAATAATTAAGTGCTCCAACGAAAAGATAGAGTTGCTGAATAGATAAGAAAACAAGATCCCTACATATGCTGCCTACAAGTGACTCAC
This sequence comes from Macroglossus sobrinus, assembly GCA_004027375.1. Lineage (NCBI taxonomy): Eukaryota > Metazoa > Chordata > Mammalia > Chiroptera > Pteropodidae > Macroglossus > Macroglossus sobrinus. Next base: position 196,386 of record PVKZ01000705.1, on the reverse strand, counting down.
TTCAGATTAAAAAGCACACACAGACTAAAAGGAAGGGGTTGAAAAGAGATATTGTCTTGATGGACCTAGAGCACGTTGTGTTGAATGAAATGGGTCAGAGAAAGACAAATATCACGTGATTTCATGTACATGTGGAATCTAAAGAAGAAAATCAACAACCACAACAACAACAATAGAAATAAACTCATAGATACAGAGAATATTTTAAGGGATACAGATGGGAGGGGGATGAGGGGAAAGAGGACAAAGGGATTGAGAGGTGCAGGTGGATGGTTGCAGAGTAGACATGGGGATGCAGAGTATAGCATAGGGAAGATAATTAATAATGTTGGAATGAATATGTGGGTGGGAGGAGGGGGTGCTAGATTTGGTGGGGTGAGCACTTTGCAAGTTGTATGAATCTCTGATCAATATACTGTAGCTGAAGCTGGGGCTGGTGTCTTGTATATCAATTATAATGGGATGAGAGTGCAGGCGTTTTTAAAGTGGTCATGGACGGCCTCTCTGATAAGATGACTTTCGAGACTTGACTATTATTTCAATTGTGTCCTAGGCCGTGGTGGAGTTACTGTGTTAAAATGCAATTTGATAATTACATTTTTTCCTTAGATAACCCCCTAAGTAATGCTACTATTTTTCATTTCCAGGAGACTGTATTGTTTAACCACAGCAAAGATGGCGGAAAAGGCTTCAGCCTGGCACTTGCCCCCAGTAAAGATGGCTACAACACGTCCGGTGTTTGCCCTTAACAAAGATGGCGACAATACTTCCTGTTCACGGCTTTCGCCCTCAACAAAGATGGTGCCTATGGTACAGATTCCCTAACAGTCTGGATTCCAGTTGCAATTTTTATTTATTTATTTTTAAGATACGTGTTTGCAGACGTAAGTAACAGGAAACCAGAAACCCCGTATTCATCTTTTCTCGAAGGCCCTGCGCCGTGGCGTCTGCGTCCTGGGTCCGCCGTGGCTCCTCCGGCCCTTATTCCGCTCGTGGCGGCCTGAGCCGGGCTGGTTGGGGGACGGTGGGGGTGCCCGAGGCCCGCTCTTCTTTCGGTCCGCTCTGAAGGTCATTCTCAGCACCCTCTTTTTAGCGGGTCAGGTTGCCCCCCCCCCCCCCAAATCTCTCGTACTTCTTCCTGTTCGTAATACCACTGGGCTTCATCTGGCAAGGCAGGGAATAAAAAGAAGTTCCGAACGGGCACTTGCAGTCAAAAGTGCACACCCTCCATTCACCTGCCACCTACCCGACCTCACTCAGGGCTGCTAGAGGGCTGTGTGGGGTCGCCAGCCGCGGCCGCACGTCTGTGGTGTCTGGAAATCCAATCTGCCGCCCCTGCCGTCCCTCTCCGCCACTTATTTACCCTCAGCCTCCACATAACCTTTCCCTCAGCTCAGGGCAGTGGTCTTGGGAATACGCCTTCAAATCGTGCGTGGCTACTGACCAGGACTGACATTTTTCTTTCAAAGAAAAAAAATCCATTAAATGTCTCATGCATGTGTAAGCCACAGCAGTGTCGTGATGCGATGGAGAGTCTGAATTCTTAGAGGGAATGGATGGAGTCTGTGACAACATAAGGTTAAGTAAACTGGGCACAAACACTTAAATATTTTTCTTGAAGGTGATGATGTATAGGCCTTTTCTTACCGGAAAAGACCCTTTAACTTATTGGTGCCTGCTGGTTTCTGGCCCCCACACCCATTGCCATCAGGTTTTGCAAATGCTCATGTTTAGAAGGGCACTTGCATGCATGTTGGCAGCCTCTGCAGTGACAGGGTAACTGATGAATTCAGTGTTAAAATAAAACCACTATTTCTACTTATGTTAAAATGAAATGTTGCTCTATAATCTTCGGAGAAAAGTTTCTTTTTAAGCAGTGTCTCCGATCTACTTTGTTCCAAATCTCTTTATCGAACAAGGAATTGAACTAGAACCCTAATGTGTGAAAAGCAAAAACAGAAATTCAGTGTTCATTATTTTCAGAAACATTTGAAATTAATTTGGCTTGGCTTAACAGCCATGCGTTTAACACCATGGCCTGCCACTCTGATAAGGTTCAAAGATGACCATGACCTTAGAGAGCTTACATGGCAGTACACTATCATTAGGGGTTCATCAGAATTCCTGTAATCTGAGCTACAATTTTATCTCTTCCCAGGGGGAAATGGAGGCTAGAGACAAGCAAGTACTTCGCTCCCTTCGCCTGGAGCTGAGTGCAGAGGTACTGGTGGAGGGACTGGTCCTTCAGTATCTTTACCAGGAAGGAGTCTTGACGGAAAACCATGTTCAAGAAATTAAAGCTCAAGCCACAGGCCTCCGGAAAACAATGCTGCTGCTGGATATCCTACCTTCCAGGGGTCCTAAAGCATTTGATGCATTCCTAGATTCTCTGCAGGAGTTTCCCTGGGTAAGGGAGAAGCTGGAGAAAGCAAGAGAAGAAGCCATAACTGAGCTGCCTTCAGGTAGGCCTCAAAAAATACCACTTCAAACCAGCTCCAAAATTGTTGAACCATGCATGGCCTTTGGATCTGAAGTTGGAGTTTTAGTAGCAGTTTCTGAAAGTAGGTAAGGAGTTTAGACTGAAGGCACATGGCAGTAGAGGAACAGGATGAGGAGGCGGAATTAGGAAGTGCAGGGAAGGAAGGAAATATGAACCATGATTGAGAGGGTGAGGAGGGAGCTCAGAGAATACATTTAGAAATGCTTCCAGGGAAACTTGGCGAGTCACTTGGGAGGCATGTTCTCATTTGAGAGACAGGTTATATCTCAACCTTTGGCATTGGGAACCACTTGGAAAGTGCACATGGGAAAGCAGGCATTAGGCTTACTGATAACTGCTTCATGGGGTGCCAGAGCTGCCTGCTGCAAAAGGTCATATTTGTGAAGGAGACAGCCTCTAGGAAGGCACGCCTTGCACCTGTTGGCTATGCTATCCTACACTGCCAAAGGGGATTGTTTGGAAAGCTGGCTTAGGTTTATTTTGTTGTTGTTGTTGTTGTTGTTTTTAAAGTTATTGATTTGAAGTTGTCCTTTTCAGTTGGTTTTGTGCAGACACCTAGAGGACTTAATTTTGTAAGGACAGTAGTTTGCAGAGGTTCTCATTTTGTTCTTAAGCAAAGTTGGAGGCTACAGAAAAAAACAGCCTTAGTGCCATTAACCTGGCTTATCACAGGATGATGTGATATGAAATACTTGTTCCCTTTTAACAGTGCCCACTTACACATATTACAAAGATTGAAGAGCAGAGAACTGAACTGCTAAAAAAAAATTGACTTGCAAATTTTTAACTGAGTTAGGAAATCAATATTCTCTGGAGTTTTTGATAGCAGTGATAGAACTACTCCAAGTCAGTGGTCCCCAGACTTTGTTGTTGCTGTTTTTTAAATACTTGTATAACAGGTTGAAAGCAAATACCAGTAAAAAGACCACTTTTATTATTTTTGTCTCATGGACCTCATATTTTGAATGATTTTCCAGACCACATATATTAGTACTCATGATTAATTCTTCTATTTTTATTAATGACATATTTAATCAGCAGAGATAACCAGTCAACTTAGGAAAGCCTAGTCAAATCCCAATGGGAAAAGAAAAAAATATTTTTATCTCTTAAATTATTTCTTAACAAATGTATATTTTAGGTTTTTTTTGAAGTACTGAAAATAGCTGGCTTTTGAGTGCCATAGGAATTCTCAGGTTGGATTATCCTTACAAAATAAATACTCTAGGTTTGTGAACAAAGCCAATTTAAAATATCTAAGACATTTCTACCATGTTACTGAAAGTGGACTAAATAACAGAATTGGGGAGATGATGAAAAAATAATAGGATGTCCAGTGTATTTTCCTGGTATTTGACTTAACCTGGTTCCCCTTGGCAACACATAATTGGAAACAACAAAATAGGCAACTACCAAAATATTTAATTTAATTTTATAATCATTTTGAGTGATGTAAGTAGTACTATTGTTTTTAAATGTGAACTCATTGTCATTTCTTCATATTCATTCAAATAATAAGAAAAATTAAGATTTTTTTTTAACCAAATGGTGGAATTTGTAGAGAAGTCGAGGGAAAAATAGTTTTTTAAGAAGTAAGGAGAATGAAACAGTTTAGAGTTGGAAAAAAATTGAGTGTATCAGTGTTGAAGTTTAGAAAAATAATGTTATTTTGTTAATTCTGTGGAAGTGGTCCAGTAGAATGGTAGATTGCCTACTGTGCAAATTAAATACTCTTAATTGTTTTCTTGTTGAATAACACTGCTACTGAAAAATATTCTAGAGTTCAATTTACATATGTCTCTATATATCTTCCAAAATGAAAATTATATAAACTTACTTTTTAAATAGTTATTGTTAATTATTGAATATTTTAAGTAAGATTACAAAGTATAAGTAAGGTATGGAGAATAATATTAACTGAACACATGTTTTTCCATCACTCAGTTAAAAAAAAAAATATTGCCATTGCCTTTGCGCCTCTCGGTGCTCCTCCCCAATCCGAGCTTGTCCCCAACCCCTCACTCACTGATAAACCCTGAATGTGGAGGTTATCATTTCCTTCTTCACTTTGTAGTTTTCCTTCTCATAAAAATCACATTTGAAATCCACGTATGTTATAGAAAATTCACTATACCATAAGTTTTAGCTCTCTATATATCTATAAATTAATGGAGGAAATGATATTAATGTAAAGGAGTTGTTAACAGCTTTATCTTATTAGAGACCTTAAACTTTAAGTGTTTAAATTAATTAATTTGATGGCAGCATTTTAATTCTAAAATTAAAGTGGCATTTAATTAGAAACCTAATTTTTTTTTTCTTTTTGAAAAGCCTGGGAAGAGTATCAGAATTGAAAGGCCTTTAATTTAATGGCCCTGTAAAAAATGCGAATGGACCCAGAGGCCTATTTCCAGGGGTCACAGTGCTTCTTCAGTGTTGTAGTAGAATAATTTTAATAAATTTTTAAATAATCTGTTTAAATTTCTGTAAATTTTTGAATGTTGAAGAACTAGACTGTAGGAAGATGTGGTACTTACATATGTATTTATATACATCAACTTTTTCTGACCTTTTACTCATTTTGGTTGTAATTATTAATTAATTTGTGTAGATTTGGTGATATCCTCTTGGGAGGAATGGCTTTCTTTTTGGCCAAGAGGTGGATCTTTCTCCAAAAATGAGCTGATTTCATTTTATTAAAAAAAAATTCTTGGTTGGTTCTTCTCAGAGACTCTTGGTTTTCTCTTTGTTTGTTGTGTTTTTGTGTTTCACTTTTAAATTTTGAGCTACCTCAAAGGCCTACTTGGTGATTGATCCCATTTAGTTCTTTTTATTTGTATTATGGATTTAAACCTTTGATTCTCTCAGAATATGCCTAGATGATTGGTCTCCCTATCTCTTTAATTAAAAAGTCTCAGGTGTTAATGGAGAATTGATTTTGTGATTTTTCTTATCCTATAAGGGCTCTTATACTTTAGAAGAGAAATTCTGGCAATAAAATGACTTAGTCCAGCTTGGCACCTTGGAAGGAACACTTGACAGTGTGTCCCTTACTGGCCAAGGTCACATAGTAGATACTAGATCAGCTGAAATCCTCTCTGGGCTCCTGTCAGATCATTTTTAGGAGATAACAATAGTGCTGAATTTGGGTGAATAAGGTGTGTGCATGCCCATCTGCCTTCCCACTCCGTATGGGCCCTGTCTGCACTGACAGGCTCACTCTAGTGCCTGAACTAATCTGGATCTGGAAAGGTTTATAGGCAGTTCGTCTCACCAGCTGGCTGGATGTAGCCTAAGTCATGGTGGGAGTGATTCCTGGGCCCCAGGACTTCCCGTTCTACAGTGTTGGCCCTGGCTGTGGGACTGGGTCTCTGCCATGATTCTCATTTCACAGTCAGCCTGGCAACCCTGCCTTTAAACCCAGTCTTCCTTTAGGCTTGGGAGTTATTTATTTCTTTCCGTCCTTCCTAAGCTCGATTCCTGTTTTACGTTCTCTTAGTCACTGGCAAGGGTATCTTGGAACTCAGCTCTGAGCCTCCAGTGTTAGTATCAGATGCCTCAATTCTTTAGCCTGCTGGAGTAGCTGTGCTGGGGTCGACATTTGCTTCAGCCTTGCCTGAACTTGAGCTGATCCTTTCCTTGGACCTTATGCCTTGGACTCCTGGGCTGCCCTCACTGAAGCAGGATGCAGGGCTGTCCTCTTTTCCTTTTATCTACCAGCTCCAGGCCTTGGCCTGTCCCTTTTTGAGCTGGCATTGCCTGACTGTGTAGAGCCACATTAGCCACTGTTTTGAGATACTCTCTGGCTCTCATATGTATACTTAGACGCATCTGAAGTTACTGAGCAATAATGGCAAAAATTTAGGCATTGTAAGAGATTCATTAGAGAGATCTCTAGCCTGGGATTTTCCAATAATACCATGAATTGACCATACTCTGCATACAAGTTCAGTGTTGATCTTGGTTTACCTAGCTCGTGGTCTATCCAGGCACCTCCCCTGGGGCTGAGTAGAGGTCACTTCATGGCATCCTGTGTACTAAGAGGGAATGGAGTATGAACATCCACAGCTAGACCTCTCCTGTGCTAAAGGCAGAGTCTAGAGAGACCAGATTTTTGCCTATCCCTAGCATGATTATATACTTCTTGAGGACCAACTAGGTGCCTGGCCCTATGAAGGACCTCTGGATCAACTGAGGGGGGTTCATTTGTTCATTCAACAAATATCAGGTGTTGACCATGTAAGAGATGTTAAGTGATATTAAAGTAAACAAAGCCCCTGCTCTTTTGAGCTCTCTATATTCTAGTCTGATGGGGACAGACAACAAGCACATGAATAAATAATACAATCATGTGTTGCCTAACAACCTTTTGGTTAACAACAGGCTGCACATACCACTGTGGTCCCATAAACTTATAATGGAGCTGAAAAATTCCTGTCACCTAATGATGTCATAGCTGTCGTAATGTCATAGCACAATACATTATTCAGGTGGTTGTGATGATGCTGGTGTAAACAAACCCACTGCGCTACCAGTCATATAAAAATATAGTACAGCACATAAACTTAATAATGATAATAAATGATTATGTTACTGCTTCATGTATTTACTACACTTTTTATTATTATTTTAGAGTGTACTTTTTCTATTTATAAAAAATGAAAGTTTGCTGTTAAACTGCATGCCGTGTTATGCTGGCAACAGCCTCATATGTCTTGTGTTTACTGCATCTCTTGATTGCATCATTTTCTCTTGTGCTTGATTTAATCTCTGTTGTACAAGAACATGCTGTACAGGCTTGTAGCCTTGGAGCAATAGGCTATCCCATATAGCCTAGGTGTGTAGTAGGCTATGCCATCTAGGTTTGTTTGCACAACAACAAAATTGCCTAACACCGCATTTCTCAGAATGTATCCATGTTGTTAAGTGATGTGTGACTGCATATGGTGATAGTGCCATGAAGAAAAAATGTGTGTGGTAGGGTGGTCAGAGAAAGCCTTTTCGATGAGGGAGTACTCAACAGAGACCTGGATTCTATGACAGAGTGGATACAAGGAGGAAGAACCTTTCAGATAGCGAGAAGTCCAGGTGACAGTGTGGTGAGAGCCCGGGCCCATCAGGGATAAGAACCTTACTCATGGACGGATGAATCACAGTGCATGTCAGCATAGGCACAGTTGGAACCATTTGTTGTTGTGCCTCCCCAAACGTGAGGTGTGTGCACAGCCATTATTTTAGGGAGTTCTTAAAATGATTTTAGGTAGTGTATGGACAGGATTAAATCACATGGTGAGAGATTTATTTTTATTTTTCAATCCCGATAACATCCAGGTGAAAACCCTCATTTGGTACAAGTATTTCTGAAACATCTTGCTTGATACTTGCCCGTTTTTCTTTTTTAACAGACAGAAAAAGGTCCATAGGCTTAAAACCTTCTGTGGAAAATAGTATTTAGCTAGAATTTAGATGTTTTGCTTGATTTTTTTATATCATTTAAAATTTTTCTTTCTATTAATGACAAGTAAAACTTTTCTGTTTATGAAGTTCCTTCAAAAAAACACATTGTTTTTATTTAAGTCAAAAGGAGTCAACATAAAGAAAATACTACGAAAATAATAATGGTATGAGGATATGGCAAAAAACGTGAAGATGCTTTTTATGTATTTTCTCATTTAAAGAGAGTGAAGGGGTTTGGGGTAGGAACAATTGCCCAGCTGGCAGAGTTGGAGAAGGAAGCCTTCGGTTCTAGTTCAGATAGAAGATAGTGCTGTATTCAAGGTACTTTACTGTTTTGATCATTCAGTTTATGCACAATGGCTGGGAACTAGTTAAATTTATTAGAGTTGCCAGAATGACTTAATTTTAGGTTGTCTAAATTGTAAACACATTAATTTGCTAATGTAGCAAAGTCAACGAGATAAAGACATATCTTTGTATTCCAGACTTTTAGACTGGGAGAGACTTCCAGATCATTTAGTTTTTCTGAGAAAACCGAGTTTTAGGGGGATTAAATAACCCATGATCATATAGCTAGTTAATGTAATTTGTTGCCAGGGCTGGAATTCAGGCCTCCCAACTCTTGATTTAGGATTTTTTCTGCTCTGCAATCTTGGCTTTGGGTTTGAAATGGGATTGTATTATGCTGAAATGTTAATAGTTGAAATTAACTTTTTAAAAATTGTACTTTTTTTATTTTAAGAGGAAAAATTTCAAGGACTTTTAGAGGTATTTGGGGATGAGATTTTACTAAAATATTTTATTTTTGTGAATGCTAATTTTAATAATTTAAAAGGAAATTTTGATAGTTCAGTACTGCATTTCATCAGAAAATTCCCCCCTCTCCCTGAAAGGCTGACATAAAGGAAGAGCAGAAGAATTTTATCAGGTATTTATGAGACTCATGAAATAATGCATCTGTTGGTATCCAATTGCAGCTCTTTCTAGGAACAGCAAACCATGTGACAGGTCTTTCTCCAGCAGAGATGCCTCCATTTCACTGGGTTTATTGTTACTTTCTTTTAGAAATTTTCACTATGATACTTTTTTTCTCCTGTGGCTGTATGGTTCACTTGACTAGATCAGTCACCTTTTTGTCTATCAAGGTTGATTTAGCTTCAAGTATGGCTTTTAAAGAACTACTGATTCCTGTCCAAAATTTATAAAGATCTCATACAACTCAGTAACAAAAAAATAAGCAACAATTAAAAAATAGGCAGAGACCCGAGTAGGTATTTTTCCAAAGAGCACATACAGATAGCCAATAAACATAGGAAAAGATGATCAAGGTCATTAATCATCAGAGAAATGTAAATTCAAACCGCAATGAGACACCACCCTCATACCTGTCAGATTGTCTATCAGCAATAAATCAAAAAACAACAAATGTTGGTGGGGATATGGAAAAAAGGAAACCCTTGTACACTGTTGGTGGGATTGCAAATTGGTGCAGCCACTATGGAAAAGTTTGGAGGTTCCTCAAAAAATTAAAAGTACAGCTACCTTTTGACCCAGCAATTTCGATTCTGGGTATTTATCCAAAGAAAACCGAAATACTAGTTCATAAAGATCTATGTACCCCTATGTTCACAGCAGTGCTGTTTGCAATAGCCAATATATGAAAGCAACCTAAGTGCCTATCAAGAGACAACTGGATAAAGAAGTTATGGTACATATATACAATGGAATATTACTCAGTCATAAAAAATGAAATCTTACCATTTGCGATGACATGGATATTCATAGAGGGTATTATGATGAATGAAATAAATCAAAGAAAGATAAATACTACATGATTTCAGTTATATGCAGAATCTAAGGAACAAAAGAAATGAACAAACTAAATGAAAACAGACTCACAGATACAGAAAACAAGCTGATGGTTGCCAAATGGAAAGGTGGTTGGGGGGCTATGTGAAAAAGGTGAAGGGATAAAGAAGTACAAATTAGTACTTACAAAACAGTCATGGGGATCTAGAGTATAGAATAGGATATATAGTCAATATTATTGTCATAGTTGTATGTAGTACCAGATGGGTGCTAGGGTCATCGGGGGGACCACTTCATGGATTGTACAAATCTCCAGGTCTTTTAAATTTAAGAAATAAAGAAATGAAAAAAAAAGTTAAAATATATATATCTCTCAAAACTACTGATTCCCAGGCTTCGCCCAGGCCAATACATGCCAAAAGATGTGGAATTGAGGTCTTGACTTTGTTACACACACACCTGTGTATGCACATGTATGCACACCCATGCACATGCACAAATGTCTTTCTAAATTATATGGAAGGTTACCTAGGTTTGAGGACCTTGAGATCTGGCCAGCTGATTAGGCACATGATTCCTTTTTCACTTATTGCTCCCCAAGTATGGGCCTCTCAGAGCAGTGTGCTAGTTTTACAGGGTAGGAGGAGTGAGAGAAGTGTAGAAGCGTGGTAGGAATGCAGATGTAGAAGGATATATAGTTTTGTTTTCAGTCTGTAATCACAAATATTTTTAATTCTCTGAATTTCTTGAATAGTTGTTGCTTAAGAATGTTCTAGAATCTTAGACCCCATGCAGATGTGACTCTATATATAACTAACCTTAAAATCCATTAGAATTCTATGGGAATACATAGGCTATATGAACATCAAAGAAAATTGATCGGAGTGTTTTGAATTAGCTGGTGAATTTGGATTTAGGGGGATTATTTTTATTGCCTCTTTCACATTGTTTGGTAATCATTAACCGTCCACAATGTTTTATGCTCTTTAGATAAAGTTATGCCCAAATGGGGACAGAACCTGCCAATGGAGAATGAGTTGGATGATGTTCTTAGATACAAAGTGAGCTGAAGATGGCTTGAGGGTGGGTAGGAGGAGAGAGACAAATGGCCAGTCAGGAAGACTAAGACTGGCTTTGCCTGTCTGGGTTGGTCAGGCAGTCTGTTTCTCTGCCTATAGTTTTGTTTGTAATTAAAAACGAACTTTAGTCTTCTCACAAAGAAACTTAAATATCATCAGTAAAAGTATAATCATTATTTTTGGGGGATTATTCTGGGCCAGACACTGTTCCAAGTCCTTGGCATTTATTAAGTCATGTAATCCTGAGAGTGACTTGATGAGGAAGGTAGTATCATTACCTTTATTGTACAGTTGAGAAAATGGAGTCACAGAGATGTTAAGTTACTTGCTCAAGGTCATACAACATGGTGGAGTCAAATTTGGAATCCAGGAACTTAGACTTCAAAGCCTGCTAAATCATAGCCTATAAAAGCACATTCCCAAAATTTGCTTTCCTCTCCTTTCTAATTCTGATCAACTGGCTGCTCCAGAGCCCATCACTTACCAGCCCCCAATTCTTCATCCTTCCTCTTATTCCACTTTTGCCCACGGCACTAGGGGCTTTTCTGTCTTTCTCTTTCCTGACTATTGTTGGACTAGTTCCTAGTTGGTATCTCTCTCATCTTGCTCTCACTTTACCCCTCCTTTTTTTTAGTGGGTAAAGTTTAATGTGAGGCCATATGGGGTCAAGGAGCAGGGTGCCTCAGTTGCTCCTGTCCCAGCTTGCTGCCTTGAAAATAAAAAAAAGACTAAATCTTGGCTGTGATCAAGAGATGGTCAGTGTGTTGGCTATCCTGATACTGGAATCAGGTCCCGCTTCTGCAGCTCTTAAATCATGCTATCGAAAGCCATCAGTTCTAATAACTAGCTTTTCTGGTGGCACAGCCTCAGAGTTTAACCATACACTTAGCAAGGTAGCTTTCTTTTTTTATGAGTACAGTTCAAACTTGCCGGCTGCTGTCGTAGCTAGCTGCAGGAATGTTTGCCTTTACTTAATTTTAATAGGCAGCTGTGTTTATACTTGTTTCTCAGTTTGAGCAGTAAGGAGTATAAGTTTATGATTCTTTGGAGGACTTCCCCCCCCCCCCCCAGAGAGAAAAAAGAATACATTGTACTTTTCCAAACAGTAAATTTTAATTGAGAAGGAAATACAACCTCTAGAAGTTTGGGTCCTGTTTTAATCCTAGGCTTTATTTTTGTTAATGTTATAAAAGAAATCTTAACTCCTTATAAGAAGTGCCAAGTTGACAATTCCTGGAAATGTTCATGTTCTATTTGTGCTCAGCACCATAGCAGAGGGCTTGGTGATGCTGTTACCAAAATAATACTGCTGAGATGTATGTAGTAAGGGGCAAATGAGAGACTTGCGGTTTTATAACCTAAATATAAGACTTTAAAAACATGTCAGTTCTACCATTTGTACATAACGTATATGGGTGCTGAGTGGTAATGGTGAAGTTTTTATGGAGAATTCCAGAGCGAGCAGAGCACATCTGCTGAGACTTGCCCTGTTGTTAGAACTGTAGAAGATTATAGCTCGGAGGGACCTCGGGGACCCCCACTTTATAGATATGGAAATTAAGGAATGTAAGTCAGCCTGTCAGCATGTATGTGAGCTCTTTGGTTCAAGCAGTAGACTTCTTGCAAACATAAGCAAAAATAGGAATTTATCTAATAGATACTCAGTAGTCCACAACTTTGAAGGAATTCCTGTAATTCCAAGGCTCAGTAAGGGCAGGAATGAAGCAACTCTGGGGCTCTCTGGCCATTGGTGACCATCTCCAGCTGAGTTCCTCCACTTTGCCTTCTCTCATGATTGTCTTATGGGCCTATATTGAGTCATTAGCCCTTCCCCTAAAACACCAGCGTCACCTGGAATGCGGAAGGGACAGTTCCCAAAGGAAGGTGAAAGCTGATGAAGAGATGTTCCGCTATACTCTATCACTCCCATTATTTTTATATCGACAGGTTCCATACTTGTGGTCCTGGAATGAAATGATAATCCTTTAAAGAAGGACAACAGTCTGCATCTTAATGCAGCAGGGCGCAGGTCAAAGGTCAGAGGTGGTAGGAAAAGTATAGGAGAGCAGTTTTTGGAGCAAGATAGGTCTTCTCAAACCTTTTCAAAATCAGAAAATATTGAGGATCAAATGGATCTAGAATGTTAAAATAGAGAGGAGGTTAGAAAGAGAATTTGGATTGGGTTCTGGCCTTAAGGCCCTTATATAAACTCACCTTATCTTCATAGGCTTTTGAAGTAGGTACTATTATTGTCTTTTGCATTTTACGAATTGCCCAAGGCAACACAATTTGGGTAGTAACAGAGCTGAGATTTGAACAGGACAGTCTGGTCCTCTATTCCATGCTGTTAATCACTAGATTATCCTATCCCTAATATCAGTTCTTGGTTCTGATTGGACTCACCTCGGCTGGTTATAGCCTTTTTATTTTCTAACTCTTTCTTGCCTTGGCTCATATTTAGGTAGCATTCATGTGTGTGTCTGTGTGTGTGTGTGTGTTTTAACAGTTTACCAAATGGAGATTAAACTTATCTCTTTCCTTTTAATTTCTTTTTATTCTGAATCAGTCATTTGATGGTACTATGGGAAAATGTGGTTTTTCAGGCTTCTTGTATTTGTTTGGGTCTTTTTATTCCTTCATGTGCCAGTCAGGATCCATTCAGGAGACAAAAACCACACAGTAATTTGAACAAGAAAAATTGAATGCAAAGAATTAACTAGCAAAAAGTTAACTATGGTAAACTACTAAAGGGGTAAGAGAGGTCTCTAAGGAATATAGAAATAGCAAATGGAAGAAGGTACTTTTTTCTAGGGCTGAAGGAGAGTACAGGATGGAGGCTCTAAGAGCTTGCAAGAGTTCTCTCCCCACTCCAAGACCTCAGTGGAAATGAAGTTGCTGCCACATGAATATGCAGCCTGCTGATGCCAGTAATCTTGCCAGAGGGTATAGGCTGGAGTCAGTCTGTAACAGCAGCCTGCTGGGCTGAGAAACTTGGTAGAGAATGTAGGTGAACCAGAGCCCATCCTTAGAGATCAGTCTGTTGAGCAGCATAGAAATTCCCTGGAGAGTAAGCACCATGGGTTTCCCTGACGCCACTGGCTGCGGCTATCCATTTTAGAGGGGATAAAACATCCCAAACCAGAATGAAAAGTCGCTTCATCTGCTCTTGCCTTGCAGTGTCCATCTGTTGATGAAACTAACACTGAGCCATCTGGCAAAAGAGAAATGTTTACAGGGTCAGCCCCAGTATCACAAAGTAGGGGAAAGAGGTTGAAGTTAGAGCTGGGAAGTAATACTTTGCTAATTTGTATACCTTATCTATAACATGATGATAGTACATAATTCTCATAGTAGTTCTGTAAACCTCATTTGTTTTTTTCACTCAGTTAGCCAACATTTATTAGCTATCATTGCTGGCTATTTTGCTAAGGCTCTGAGATTATGGTTGTCATTGTCTTTTTTTTTTGTCTCAGCAGCTAGACTGTAATCTTCTCTAAGGCAGACTGTTTTTATCTCTGTACCTGTGGAACATAGCTAGCATAGTGCTAGGTACATGTTAGTTTTCACATGTGTATTGAATGAATGAATAACTATAATGAAGAACATAAAAACAAAACAAACTCAAAGAGTTTAAATTGTAATTGGGGAGAGGTAGAGGCAAATAAAATATAATACGATATTCTGTTTATCTTTTGTTGTTTAACAAGCTACTTCAAGACTTAGTGGCTTAACATATTAATTATTTATTTTGCTCACGAATGTGCAATTTGGGCAGAGCTCAAAAGAGACAGCTCATTTCTACTCTTCCTGGTGTCAGTTGGGGTGGCTTATTTGGAGCCGGAGGATCCATTTACCAGGCAGGTCACTCAGATTTGCGGTAAATTGGTGCTGCTTATTGGTTCCTCTCCACCTAGGCCTTTCTGCAGGTAGCAGGGGTTTCTTCACAGGATGGTGGTTGAGTTTCAAGAGGCAGAGAGTGAAGCTGCCAGTTTCTTAAGGTCTGGGTTGGGGCACTGGTATAATGTTAACTTGTGCTGTATTCTTTGGTTAAGCTGTCCCAAGGCCCAGGTTCAAAGAGAAAAGAGAGAGATCTCACATGTCTTTGGGAGGTGTGTCAAATCATTCTGGAGACTTATAGCACTTATAAGATGTAGCATTTTTAAAAAATATATTTTTGTTATCATAAGTGAGAAATTAGCTGCCATACATGAAATGACTTGTAAATTAATTACAAATGTTTGTTATTAATTTAACAAAAATAAATTTTTCTAAAGTTGAAAAAGCTCTCTTTTTTTCCTGATATAATAGCAACACATATTTGTTCTTTAAAAAAAGACTCTAGGAAGGTTATCGAGACAATGAAAATCATTCATAATTTTATTGCTTAGAGATAATCATGGTTTATAATGAATAGTGAAATGTAATAAATTTGGTTTTTACCATAGGAAATTCTGTTTTAGAAGCTCTCTCTTTTCCAAACTCCCGTCATTTTCAGAAAGTTTTTTATTCGATACTAACACTTAAATCTAGAATTTCTTGTGATACCAAATAAAGAATAAAATTCAGAAGATTACTTGTATATGTGTAAAATATATATTGTTTTCTTCAGAGAGTAAACCTTTCTGAATCAACTTGAAGTAGTCTTTTTAAATTATTACCAAGGCTGTTTGCTATTTTGGTTAGCAGAGGTTGGGGGTAGGGAGCTTTGGACTTAAATGACCTTCTCCAAATGACTCTTGAGGAACTATGAGGAGTATTTTTCACTCTGCTGTTTTTTTTTTCTGTTTATCTTTCTATGAGTATTCTATTTCAAAATGTTTCACTGGATTATTATATAACCTGAATTTTTCAGTGTCTCCTGTTTATGTAGTTTCAGATATTATAATTCTAAATCTTTTCTCTTTATTGTTTTTCCTAAACTATTAGATTGTAGGTAATTAAGCCTTTACTAGTGGCATTTTAAAATAAATTTATATCCTTCATATAGATATAAATATATTTGTAAATATATAAGTGTGTTGGATAGTAGATTAGATTCCCGCCACCCTACCTGAATGTTTAAAGGCATTCCTAATGACTTTTTTCCACTTAATAAGAGTGTGTTTCAGAGAAACTATTGAAACCTTTAGTGGAATAATCATATCCCATCCACCTCACTTCTTGTTACCAATGTAAACACCAAAAATCATTGTAAGATGCAGGAGGTGCTGGATAAGTCAGTGGAAAGAGCGTAGTATGAGAAACTCCAAAACTTTGTTTCCTACAAGCATTTATTGAGTATCTACTGTGTGCTAGTAGTAAAACAGGTACAGAAATTAATAAGGTGTAATCTCTGTCCTCAAAGATGCTCCAGATAAATGCTCGTGTAAAGTACTTATGACAGAGCCTGGATATATTAAACAGTCACTGAATGTTAGTTGTTGTCTTTATTATCATTGGATGTAACTGAAGAGTGTGACAGAGATATGAGAAAGGAACAATGAGGATTCCACTTGGCTTGTGGTAAGACAGTAATGGGGAAAGCTTTTATTTATTTATTTATTTATTTATTTATTTATTTATTTACTTACTTACTTACTTTAGGTGAGGCAACCCTTGGTTGATTTCACATATTGCAAGGACTTTAGCTTACAATCCTTTATTTTTAAAATTTATTTTTATGCCTATAGCAATTGGTCTTTCTAGGTGGCCTCCCATCCAAGTGCTAACCAGATCTGACCCTGCTTAGCTTCTGAGATCAGACAGGATCGAGCTTGTTCAGGGTAGCATAGCCGTAGACGGGAAGGCTTTAAAGAGCACGTTTATACTGTGTTGGGTGTTGAAGGGTAAGTGGGAGTTCACCAGGAAGGCAAACGGGAAGGGTACTCTAGGCAGAGGTAACAGAAAGTACCCAGGAAGTGTTGGCTGTACACTGTGTGTACCTGGTGCCTGATGGAGTGGGATGGGGTGGTTCAGTCCCAGAACTGCTCAGTGGGGGCCTTGAATGCCATGTAAAGGTCCAGTAGACAATGGAATACAACTGACATTTTGAGAAAGGGATTGCCATGAACAAGCTTGCTTTTGGAGAGCTCACTTTGGTGACATATGGTTGGGAAGCTGGCCGAAATGGGGCAAGGAGACCAATTAGGAAGTTGTTGGAGTAATCCAGATAAAACATTGTGAGGACAGGGTACTGAGAATAGAGAAAAGGGGAACAGGACTGAAAGATTTCGGAGGAAGGATTAGTACGTGTGGCCTCACAGGGGCAAAAATTGGTTCTGCAGGGGTGGTCTAAAAAATCTTAGCTATTACAATAGTTTGTGACCTTCCAAAGGGCTACAATATATAAACAGATATGTTCTGGTTTTAAAATTTTATGGGGGTGGGATGCAATAAGGAAAATGTCCAAAAAGTCTTCTTAGGGAGACAATCATGAAAATAAGGGCGAGAAGCATGGGGTTAAAAGGACTTATTGCCCGATTGAGCTCTGGCCTGAGAGAGAAGGAGGATTCTTGGCTGACGCCCCGTTTTCTGGTTTGGGCAGCTATTCGGATTCACCAAGACAGGATACACAGGGCGTATGGTTGGTGATTAGGTTATGCTCATTGAATTTAAGCTAATAATGACTCATATTTATTGAGCACTATTGTGAGCCAGCTCCTTTAAGTGCTTACATTTACCAGTAGTGTGAGGTAGATATTATCATCGTTCTCATTTTCCAGATGAGGAAGCCAAGACCCAGACCAGAGCCACACAGCATTTCCTTCCGTGAAAATGGTGGTTAAGCATTTGGAGATAGGATTGTAGGCTCAGGATGGAGTCTTGCTTCTACCTTTATCTGCTATGTGACCTCAGATAAGTTTGGATTTTTCTCCTCTAAATTTTAATTTCTTCATGAATAAAACAGAGCTGCCTCTTACTCATGTCTAAGGTGTAGCTGTTAAGGTTAAATGAGATGATACATGAATAAATCTTTCAAAACATAAAATACTGTGTAAATATAGGTAGTGTTTTTAACATCGGTTAATCAATAATTGCCATTTTTCTCCCTTGCCTTACCTCTTCCCTTTTCTCTCTGTGTTCAGGCAGCTCCCATAGGATTGGAAGGATGGAATGAGAGCCTCCCCCATGCCCTCTGCTTTTGTTTTAACTATGGCCATGTCTTCTGACTCTTCCCCTTTCTTTAATCCCAGAAGATGACTCAGGCAACTTTTATTTCATTGGGATTTCCTGACTGTTCTCCCTTCAAAACACAGTGATTCACTCCTCAAGCTGTGATTATGTGATTTCTGCCCTTTTTAGCTGTTTTTGCAGAGTTACCTTTGGTTAAGTCCATGGACCTTTGGTTAAGTCCATGGACCTTTTTCAAATCGCCACTTGCTGTCTTCCCAGCATCTGACATTGGGGCCACTGTCTCTTGCATTCTTGGTGTTGCCTCCTTCTTTGGTTATGTTTTCCTTCCTGCCTTTCCATCTGCTATTTCTCAGCTTTTTACTCTGCTTACCTTTTAAATGCTTGTCATCTCTTTAGAGTTGCATTAAATCCTTCTTATCTTCACTGGCACCATTTTTCTTTGTGCCAGTATATAAACAAATATGTTCTGGTTTTAAAATTTTATGGGAGGGGATGCAATTGAGGAAAAGGGTTCCAAAAGTCTTCTTAGGGAGACAATGATGAAATCATGGCTTGGTGACCACCTCATTGCTAACTGCTCTAAATTTCTATTTCTGTCCCAACTAGGTAGTGTCACTCTGGTCTTCTGTACTTTAACTCAGTGTGGCCAAAACAACACACCTCGTCCCTAACATCAAACCTCTCCATCTTCAGTTGATTTTCTCCAGCTCTAATAGTATATATTCTGATATATTCTCCTACTTAAATAATCAGAAAGAACTTTTTAAAAAAACATTTAGGCCAGACATTGCCTCTTTCTTGAAGCTTTGTGTGACCCATCATGGCTGGCTGAGAAACTCTTGTGTTCCCAAAGCACCAAGGGCATATTTCTGTTATGGCACATGCATACTATGGTAGAATTTTATCCTCAAGTACACTGTGAGTTCATTGAGGGCAAGAACTTAATTTTTTATCCTTATATACTCAGAACCTAGCATATCATCAGATACCTGATAGGGCCAGTTAATGGTGGTTGAATGAATGAATCTGTGGTGGCCTTACTTGTTTCCCCCACCTTTCTCTTAATCTCTAAGCACCTTATTTATTTGTGTATATTTGCTAGGGTTGCTATATTAAGATATAATGGAATAATAAAATAAGACTAGGTGGCTTAAATCATGCAATTTACTTTCTCACAGTTCTGGAAGTTGGAAGTCCAAGATCAAAGTGTCATTATACTTGGTTTCTTCTGAGGCCTCCGTGGCTTGCAGACAGCCACCCTCCTGCTGCCTTTTCACATGGTCATTCCTCTACATGTGTGTGTGTCCCTAGTATCTCTCCATATGTCCTAATATCCTCCTTTTGTAAGGATGCCAGTGAGATTGGATTAGAGCTACCCTCATGGCCTCATTTTAATTTACTTCTTTAAAAACCCTATCTTCAAATACAGTCATATTCCAAGGTATTGGGTGTTAGGGCTCCAACATATGAATTTTTGGGTGACACAGTTAAGCTCAGAATATTATTATTACTATTTTTTAAAACTTTATCTTATTTTCAGCTTTTCCTAGATATCCAGCAATTAATAACTCTTTAGTTCTTGACTTTCCATGAAAGTGATTTTTTTGCATTTCTTAGTATTTGCTATTTAGTGTTTGCTGAATGCCAGCCATTAGCCATTCAAACAGAAAATGGAGTTTGTTCTGGTCACTGTGTGAGACAGTTTCTAACCTGTCTGGTTACTAATCCATTTTAACAGCATCATTAGTAACTGTTGTTAATAGTGAAATCCTACATGGGAAGGTGTTTCTTACCTTCCTTATTGCTGAAAATTCCAGTTGTGGAGGTACAGGTTAGGTATAGGAGTAGGTATAGCAGTCAGAGGCCTTGAGGCCCAGCTCTGCCCAGGGCCAAATAATTTTAAAGATGAGGGCAATTCTAAGACTAAAGATTTGAAGCTTTCAAGATTGGCCTCTTTGAACTGGTAGTCCCAGGAACACTGCACAAAACAAAAGCAGAATGAAAATCACCCTCTTCAACAGGCACATACCCCAAAAGACTTCTAACACCAGAACTGCCTGCTAAGAGAATAATTTTGTATGCACAATAGCCTTGCTTCTTAAAGTCTCAGGTCCACCACAAATCTTCATTTTCATGATGTTCAACCTCCTTACAGTTTAATCTACAGCCCAGCCCCGGGCTTGTCATTAACTGATTTTGCTTTTGTCCTTTTGTTTTCTACAAAGGCCCTAGAAACTTGGCTGCTTGCTTCTTTTTTAAACACATCCTCCCTGTGAAGCTTCACTTCTTTTGCTTTTTTTCTCTTCCCTCAAGCTGCAGTTTTCTAATTAACTCATGAGCATCCCTTCTTCCTATTTTATTCAACTTCTGTTCCTATCTTCTTTCCTTCTCCAATAGTCTTCTGCTTTCAGAAACAAGATGACAGTTTCTGAGCTAATTTTGACTTTTTGTTACAACCTTGCCTTTTATGGAAAACAGGGCTTGGCAAACTATGGCCAGTTTCAAGTGAGTCAAATATGTCCATTACCTGTTTTTGTATGACCTGTGAGCTAAGAATGTTTTTTACATTTTTAAAGGTTGAAACAAAAATGACAGAGGAATAATATTACATAACATGAATATTATATGAAATTTACATTTCAGTGTCTGTAAGTAGAATTTTATTGCAACATAGCTGTGCTTTTTTGTTTATATGTTGTCTATGGCTGCTTTCACACTGTACTGGAGTTACCGCTGGGGCCAATTCGAGTTTGGCATTGCCCTAATAATAGGGGCAGTGGCAGGGGGAGGGAGAAGGGTTAACGACGCAGAAGTGTAGTTAGTATTTTCCCTTGTTTTTTCCTCATTGACGCAGTGAAGAATAACGAGTCAGTGACATTTAAAAAAAATTTATTAAAGGTATATTTCATAAGGACAAAGGATGTCCCAAGGAAGCACATGGTTTCAGTGATGGAAGCTGTAACAGAGTGCTGTAATAACAACCACCACAACAACAAGAGGGCAAAAAGGGCCCAGAAGTGAGAATGTCTGTATTATACTTGGACCATGATGGGTGGTTCCAAAGGCATTCATAGATGATTAACAAGTTAGGTCATTTTGATTGACACTTGGGGACTGCTATATAACTCTTTGCCTAGCGTGCATGTGCTTACCCAGAATTCTTCTACCGTTGGGTGTTCTTTGATCGTTCTCTGGGCTAGGCCCCTGTTCCTTTGTTCCCCGTCGCTCATGTCTGACTAGCTACCTAACACTGGCAGAGTTGAGTAGTTGCAGCAGAGATTGTAGGAGCCTAAAGAATATTCACTATATGGCCCTTTAGAGAAAAAGTCTGGCCACTCTATGAGTGAGAAATGCCAGAAACTAGCTTTGCATGACAGGAATCAACTTTGTTTACCTATCTTTTCTTGGTGCTTAACAGAGTGCTGGATTAAAGCTAATGCTTAGTTCTAAAATTGTTTTGAGAGGCAAATCTGGAGAGGCCTTTCTTCAGGGCAAACTTTTCCTGTGAAAATATGTCATTATCTTTGCCATTTCTTTTGAATTTAATTTTGCCAGAAGAGATTTGTCATACCAGGGCCATTGAACCTTTTCTTTCATTTCTAAAATTGTACATAAGAGAAAAAGATTAGGTAAACCAAACAGAGGAAACTCCTTTGTACTTTCCACATTCGCAGGAGGATTTAATTTCAGCTTATTCTGTATACTTACTCATGGTTTAGTCTCAAGATTTTTAAGTATTGGAGCAATGAGATAATGGTAGTATTTGAGTACTGACCACAAAAAAAAGTTAAGCAAGGTCTGCAGTCATGAGCATTTGCTTTTTGTTCCTATTCATTAGGTATTTTGTATGTGATTTTACAACCCTCATCTTGTCTTTGTTTTCACCTCCTGTGAAGGAAATCATTTATTATTGAAACTCAAACCTCCTGACAAGTATTGCCAAAGTAGGAGAAGAATTTCTTCCCATTCCCCAATATAGTCATTGTGCTCTCTCTTTTATTCAGAGATGTGCCTGTATTAAGTTTCTCAATCCCCTCAGGCATTGTATTAACAATACATTTTAAGTGCTCACTACATGCTGTGGGTTCTAAAAAGCATCAAAAGGATTACATCAGAAATAGAAGACTCCTTGCCCTTCAAGAAGTTTGTAGTCTATCAGGCAAGAGAGGGGTGACATGCATGTGAAGTTTTGAACATGTAACAGCAGTTTACAAAGAAATACCAGAAAATGGAGTTCCCGCAGAGTGTGCTGCATGAAGGTGTGATCTTGATGGAGATGTAGGTAAAGCAGGGAGTACCTCTACGGAGATTGAATTTTTGAGGAAGGTAGTCATTTATTACTAGGGAAGAGGCAGCTCCAAATCGAGTAGATGCTGTGTACTTCCTCCTAGACATCTTCTTAGGATGCCTTGCTGGAACATTAAACCCAGTATGGAAATTGGCTAAATGTGGCTTCTCCTCCTGTTATCAGTATACTCATCAATGTCATTTTGTTTTCTGGACTATGTACCTGCCTTTTACAAAGTAGGTTCTTGAATGAGTGGATTCCATGAGGGGAAGGACAGCAGACAGATCATTTATTTCGCTTAAATGAAGAATTGTTGTTTTTAAAAGAGAGAAGAGAGAGAGAGAGAGAGAGAGAGAGAGAGAGAGAGAGAGAGAGAGAGAGAGAGAGAAAGAGAGACAGAGAGAGAGAGACAGAGAGACAGAGAGACAGAGAGAGAGACAGAGAGCGCGAGCGCGCAAGCAAGAGCGCACAAGTGAGTGAGTAGGGTAAGAGAGGGATGATCTTGCTGTCTAGATACTGGATTTAGGCTTGATAGGTTGGGGAGTAAGCCTTGCGTGTGAGGAAAGTGGCCTAGGGAGAGAGAAAAACATCACTCAAACTCCTATTTTCAGTGCTGACTTCAGTAACTCCCATATCTTCCAGATTTCCCTAGGTTTTAGTTGAGATACTTTCATTCCATTTCTCATCTTAACTAGGAAAAACCATCCTAAATTGGCTTCAGGTTGCTGCTGCTGCTAGGCCTACTAGTGATGGACATGTTGGGGGGACCGAGAATCCTGTGTTCCAGGGGGTGTTTGGCCTTGGCTCTGCATGACATGAAGACACTCAACTCTGCAGCTTCTCTTGTGAGAGGGAAATATACCAACCTGTTCTTTGCCTCCTTTTCGGGGTCTTCTTGCCTCTAGGCTTCTAGTGCCTTGTTCACATAATCTTCTGCTGGGAATCTGTATCTCTCCTGCCTTCCAATCCTCCTCTACATCTTATAAAACAAACAACTGTGGGGGAGGAGCAAACTTTCCTCTATCCTCAGGGTTCTTCTGGCTGGTCTGATAATCAAATAGGAGGCAGATTAGCAAGAGAAAGTAACCAAATTTAATACACACATATGTATGGGAACCCTGTATAAATGAGCGAGTTGGACCCCACAAGCATGAGAGGTTCAGAGATAGAAAGGGGGTTGAGGTTTATGAGACATCCTGAGCTAGAATGAGGTGATGCACCTTGGGGGCTTCAAAAGGTCTTTACAGGAGGATAAGAGGAGCAGCTGATTAGTTAGCAGAAGTTTACCCTGCCCTATAGATAGGTCAGAAGAAGTTATCTATGATAATAGCTTATTATGGGCAAGGCCCCTAATTTAAGTTCTTCTAGGTAGTTAAAGGGAGGAGTTTTTTTTGAGCTTGAAGCCAAAATTGTCTTTAGCTCAAAATAATCTGCGTATCACTGAGGCACATCTTGGGGTGGCTTGTTCTGAACTAGCAAACCAAAAAACCCACAACTCTTTTCAGGCAAGTGCACCTTATAGATGCTATGTAGGCCATACGTGGAAATGTAGCTGTTGGTCTTTTGGCATTCTTCTTTCTTTCTTTTCTTTTCTTTTTTTTTTTTTTTTGAAGCCTACAGCACCTGGTCTTCCTAGGTGGTCACCTATCCAAGTATTAACAGAGCCGGACCCTGCTTAGCTTCCATGATCAGATGAGATTAGGCACGTTCAGGATAGCTTGGCCGTAGACGGTCTTATTGACATTATTGACATTATTGACAGTTTTTTTTGCAGGGCCATGAAAGCATTGGCCCTGGATAAATAGGGTAAAATCAGCCCCCTTGAGAACACTGTTTTTTTGTACTCTGGGCTACTCAGATTTGGTAAACTCTATTCTGATTCATTTCACAAATGGCTTAAATCATTTACATCCTTTTATTTAATCCACTCAGAAAATGAAAACTTAGACATTTTAATTGTTTTAGAACAGTGTTTCACACCTACTTCTGGATTAGTAAGTAAATGGTTAGGTTGTAATTCTAGTTCTCTAATTGAAGAGGACATGTGGGTACTAAATTGTGTAGATTCCCAGAGCCAGCCAAATGCAAATTTGGGCTCTAAGGTTGCTGACTGCATGCTGTGTTCTTTAGGGCAGGAAAAGTGAATCCAGCCAGAGGTTCTTACTACCTTCAAAAGGGACGAAAACATAGATTCTCTTTATTTGGTAAAGGATGATTTTTTTTGAAGTCCTTTTAATTTAAAGAACATTTGAATAAAAATTGTGGTAAAGTCAAAAGAACTTGAAATCGGTTGATCTAAGCTTAAATATTGTCTATTCCCCACCGGTTCTGTGTCCTTGGGCAAATTATTTTGTTTTTAAATAACTTTTTACTTTCCAATAACTTATAATAAGAAGTTAAAAAAATAGTACAGAGAGTTCTCAGTTATCATTTACTCAGCTCCCCTCAATGATAATATCTGACATAACCATAGTACCTTGTCAAAATCAGGAAATTGACATTGATACAATTCTGTTAACTCAAGGCATTATTGGGATATTTTTTACATGTGATCTGTGTATGCACGTATGTGTGTGTATGTAGTTATATGAAATCCTATTGTGTATATTTGTATATGCTTTGATTTTTAATGCATATTGATCTTGAAATTATGTTGAGCCTTTGTATGAATAATTAGTAACAGCAAAATAGCAAAACTGCAAATTATTTATTCTAGAAATCTCAATTTAATACTTATAATTAAAAGACTTCTGGATTAGTAAGTAAACGGTTAGGTTGTAATTCTAGTTCTCTAATTGAAGAGGACATGTGGATACTAAATTGTGCAGAAAGCTTGATCTCCCTTTGTTCCAGCCAAAAACCTAGGAATCATCCTTGCTTTCATCTTTTGCTGCACCAACTCTCCTCCTCAACGTCTATTCTATTAGCAAGCCTCCTAAAATATTCTCCAAATTTGGCTACTTTTTCCCATCCTTTGCTAGGATTACTGCAATAGCCTCTATATGTACTCCCTCTACAATCCATTTTCCACACAGTGGCCAGAACCGTGATTTAAAAGTATAAACCAGGTTGTTACTCCTCTGCTCAAACCCTCCTCTGATGGCTTCCCATTGCACCGAGAATAAAAAATCAGAACTCCTTAACAGAACCCGCCAGGCTTTGCGATCTGAAAGCTTCGCTGCTGCTCCAGTCACGTTTACCATGCTCCCCACTCACTGTTCCAGCCACCTAGGCCTTCCTTGTCTCTCCACCCAGTCAGGTTAGTTCCTACCTTGTGGTCTGTGTTTTAGCTATTCCCTTGGCTAGTGTTTGCCCTATAATTAGCTCCTTCTGGCAATTTAAGTGTCAGGTCTCTTTAGTGAGGCCTGCCCAGTCAGTTCAAATTAGACACCTTCCAAGTTACTTTCTATCATACTATCCTGTTTTATTTCCTCTGCAGCATTTAACACTATCTGAAACTATCCTCTGCACTTGACTGGACTTGATCATTACTTAACCAGTTACACTCCTTAAACTTGAGAAATAGGGCTGCCCTAACTGATTGGTTCACCCTGCATCCTTGGAATCTAAGACAGTGTTTGCACTATATGAATCTCATCAGTAATTATTGAGTAGATGCATTAATGGACCAGATAATTGCAACGGTTCTTGAAATTGACAAAATTACCTGATTAAATGAATAATTTGATGTTTAAAATTATTAAATTCTTTCCATATTTGAGGCTCTGAGGAGAACATTATGATTCCTACATAATACAGGTTCCCTTTTATGTAACTATGTATTAATAAAAGATCTTTTTCCGAGCCAGGAACATTTCAGATAGGAAAAGGAGGTCCTCTGAAATCTAGTAACAGTCTCCTGTCTGCCTGAACATGAAAGAGGTAAATTTGAAGGGGTAAATTTGAAGAGGTAAATTTGAAATACATACATTTTCCCCACTAACTGTGCTTTTGTGTTAGAGACCATTGAGCAGGGTTTGACTTTCTTGGTCATACAGAAGATACAAGAAACTTAGTATCATATGGTTTGACACTTAGACAAACTAGCTTTCATTATTATTCTAAATGCATTCCTTTTCTTTTGAATTTGAACTTAACATGTAATAATGACTCCCAGATCTGGAAGACACGGAGCTGCTAATGTTCTCACTTAAATGAAAGGAACACAATTTGTTTTCTGCTTCGTTTTTTAAATTCCTGTTAACTTCATTTTACTGATTGTCAGAAACACATAACCAAAATGTCATTATATTTACTATTGATGGTGTTACCAGCTGCTGTGCCTTTTAAGCAGTTTTAGAAATGTGATGTAGTATATGAATATAAGTTCATTTGTTTTTAAATATGGGTTTTGCTGATTTAATGATTTACCGCTACTTAAGGAATGGTTTCTATATGAAAGAAAAGGTTAATCTTTCATTCAATATTCTCATTATAGGTTAATACATTTTCTCTTCTCTAAATGAATTCCAGAGTTCTCTTTTGAAAATTATGTGTACCCATATGGCTTCCAGTGATGTACGGTTCCTTTTGTTATGATTTTATTTTTGTAATTGCTAATTAGTTAATTTTTAAGCAAATATGTCCTCATATAGCTGGAAGATATTTTCCCTTAAAGGTATTTTGTCATTTTTCCCATTGCTATGCCCCAAGCTTTTAGGGTGTTTTCTTAAGAAGTTAATTTTTTGTTGTTGATTTTTAAAAATGGTATATCAGTGGTGAGGGTGAATGCATATTACAAAAAATGTGAATGATGGAATATGATTAGACATATTTCAAGTAGTAGTTTATAAGAAAAAAAGATGATCTAAAGCATTTACTACCAAAATTTGTTCTTTTTGTGTTACCCTTTCTCACCTCCTTGGGCTCGCTTAATGGTTCTGTATTCTTTTGGAGAGTCAGCATGACTTGAAGAAGGTAGTGGGAGAGAGGGAGAGTGGCAAGGGTATAAAACGAGCAAACTGCTTTCCCAGAAGCCTCTCACTTGCAGGATCTGACACGACTGTTGTTGGGGATAAGTGATATTTGTACTGATGTGGGTAAAAATGCCTGCCTGTTTTGGGGAGTTTTTGTTATCATTATAGAGCTTCTTTGTACAAACAAAACGATGTTCAAAAGATGAGGATGATTTACAGTTGAGTGTTTCCATTCAGATTGCATCCAACTGAGAATAAATTTCAGGAATTTCTCCTGATGCAAGCAATCATCGTTTAGTTGGATCTTTTTATCTTAATGATAGAATTGTATATTTCATTCTGTTTTAAGTTCCACTCATGTTTTTTTAAGTAACATAATAAATTGTTTTCTTACCTACAGGGTGACTGAGTGAAATGTGAGTAATTTGCCCAGTAGCATAATTCTGTCACCTGTATGATTCAAATGGGTGCTATGGCTTTTGCATTGGATAAATTTCAGGTAACTTTTGTTGGCCTCCAATTTTATTAGTAAGAGTGATTTAAAGTATTTATTCACAGTTACCTTTCTGTCTTCCTCATGTCCTTTGGGTCAAATCTCTGAGCAGAGCAGTCACTGGACATAAGATAAACTTTGGATCTTGTTTATCTTTCACTTTTATAAATGATGAGGAGAGAGGCACTCTGGTGGGTTGGGATGTTACATGATAATTAAAAATAAAAATAAAAAATCTCTTCCTGTATGACAAACTACCCTATAACTTGACAGATTAAAACAACTGTTTTATTTTGATCATGATTTTGTGGGTTAGAATTTTAGGAAGGGCTCAGATAGGTGGTTTGTCTTTGATGTAAATTGTACCAGTGGAGGCATTTGGGGCTAGAGGATCTACTTCTAAGCTGGCTTCTTTCACTCATGTCTGGTTCCTGGGCTGAGAAGTCTGACAGTTGATACTGGCTCTTGGCAAGGTGCTCAACTGGAGTTGCTGGTCTGAACATTGACAGGTGCTCTCTCCATGTGCTTTCCTTATTCCCAGCATGGCAGCTAGGTATCTAGAAGGAGTCTTCCAAAAAGGTATAGATAGAAACTTTAAGGTTCAAGCCTTCTTATGATAAAACCCCTAAGTCCCAGAATACTATTTCTCAAGTAGGTCACCATGGTTAACCCAGACTCGGGGGGAGACATTATCTTCCACCTTCCATTGGGAGAAGCGGAAAAGAATTTGAGACCATCTTTAATGGTTGGCAGTGGGATCACACCAGGATAGCATTTATTGAATAGCACTTTATGCCTCTCTCAAGATTCAAGTGGCTTAAAGTACAGATACTAATGAATAGTTTCATGTAAGGGGACTGCATTCCAAGGGGCACAGCCTTCATTTAAACGAAAACTCATGTAATTCATTCTAAACATTTGATGGATAAGAATTCTAGAAGTGACATGACTATAATCTCAAAATATCTAGAAAAATATCAATCCTCTGAGTCATTGTGTAAATTAATTTGTCAAAAGAGTTCAAAGGAATTATAGATCTAATATCTGGAAAGGACTTGAAGGGATTACATCATCATTATCACCTTCCAAAAAGATTTATCAAGCACCACTTAGGTGCTAGGCCCTGGGAATGCAGAGGAGGATATGACAGAATTCTTGCTCTATGTCTTGAGCATAGAAAATAGGACTGATGCATAAGAGATTAATAGAAATTTATGGAATATAGACTGGGTGGCAAATAAAAGTATGGGTGATATGTGCACAAGAAGAAGTGATCAGTAGAGGATGTTGGGGCTGGGTTGGGGGCTGAGAAAGCGTATAAGGAAATAGTCTTCTCATCACACTGAAAACATAAAATCTAAAGTGTTTGCCATTACCTACAAATCCCTGTGTGACCTGGATCCCTGCTTCCTCACTGATCGCCTTTTCTACTTCCTTTTCCTCATTACTGGCTTCCTTCTTTGAACATGCAGGCATTTTAGGATCTTCACATGTGCTCTTTCCTCTGCCTGGAATACTCTTTCCCAGATATCCCCATGCTTTTTCACTTCAGTAGCTCTCTGGTCAAATGTGCCCTCTTCAAGCCTTCTCTGACTATCCACCTAATCTAATGACTACCCTTCATCATTTTTTATCTTCATGAAGGCAGAGCTGTTGTCTGCCTTATTCACTGCTGTATCCTCAGCACCTAGAACAGTGTCTGGCAGATAGCTGATGGTGAATAAAAGATTGTTGAATGAATAAATGAGTAAGTGAATGTAGAACCTTGAAACAAGGGAAAGATGTAGCAACATGGAGAACAGATGATATTGCTGGCTCCCTGCAAGGTTGAGTGAAAGAGAAGAAAAGTATACATGATATATTCATAGGCTATCTGTTTCAACTTCCTGACATCAGAGTCCTTCTTTTTACAACTTTAGTCCTTCAAACCACCCTTTCCATAGTTCCGTGAGATAAATGTTATAATAGGGCTTGGGCAGAGAGTGGTTTGTTTGGACCAGAATAGCTGAGTCATGCCTGGTCTTGGTTGTTGGAGAACTTGCCATTCCTGAAAAATACTCTGTACTATATCATTTCTTTGTCTTTGTTCTTGTTCATATTTCTATGTGGAATATTCTACTTTTTGTCTTGACCAGTTGAAATTCCACTTAATGTCGAAGTGATTGGATTATCATGTAAGCACATTCTACTTCAACTAGAAGTATTTGTGTACATGTCTTTCTTTCCCTTGAATATAAATTCTTAGAAGATAGAGCCTGGGTCTAG
This sequence comes from Macroglossus sobrinus, assembly GCA_004027375.1. Classification (NCBI taxonomy): domain Eukaryota; kingdom Metazoa; phylum Chordata; class Mammalia; order Chiroptera; family Pteropodidae; genus Macroglossus; species Macroglossus sobrinus. The sequence goes on along the minus strand of PVKZ01000705.1, from coordinate 166,466 downwards.
TTCATTTATATTTACCCATATAGTAAATAAGAGATTCTTACTCAAAATGTGTTAAATTTAATTGAATTTGAGAAATCAGAGTACTTTAGTTTCTAATGTACAACAAATACATATGCCTAGAAATCAGAAAATGCAGTCCTAAATTCCCAAAGACACTAAACAGTAATGAAGTGTCTTTATCAGTGGATTTTTCTGATCGATTTAATGTTCAGCTTCCACCAGATTGCTTTACAAAGGAACTGTAGAATCAACAACTCACACATTTTAATTTATTACACTATCTCAAAACTTAGTAGTTTAAAACAATAACAATTTACTGTTTCTCACAATTTTGTGGGTTGGCTAGGATCAGCTGAGTGGTTCTTCTGTTTCATGTGGAGTTAACTAGTGTCACTAATATGGCAGATGCTTTTAGTTTCAGAGCTTGGCTGGAACGAGAATGTCCAGAAAAGCTTCACTCACATGTTTCATGTTGTCTGCAGGCTGGAGTATCTTTGTTCTCTTCCATAAAGCCTCATTTTCTCCAATATCTAGACTTGTCTCTTTTGTAGTACGGTGGTTTGGTTCTAAGTGTACAAATATTGAAGCTGCTACTTCTCTTGAGGCTTCTTCTCTGTAACTGCCACAGCATACCTTCTACTACATTTTGTGAATCAGAGGGTGTCACAGGGCCCCAGGCCCTGTTCAAAGGGAGGAGACGTAAACTCCACATCTTGATGCAGTGAGTAGCAGGTACATATATGGGTGGGAAGAATTATCAGTGGCAATGTTTGCAGACAGTCTACCTAAGCATGCTGAGGTTTTGAATTATGAATTATTTATAGAGAGAATTACTGTGTACATTTTGGGCTTAACTGAATAGCAGTTGAAAATGATCACTGACTGTTGCCTATATTTTCTGTTTTCTGCTTTCCTTGCCCTTAAATTATTTGTATGTGTGTTCCCCTTGTTTGAGTGGGGGTTGGAATCAGAAGCCAAAGGATCTAAAGAGTGGTCCTGGACTCTTCTTTGGTCTCAGTGTAGCCTAGAGCAAATGACCCCATCAGCAGGGCAGCTAAGCACAGGCCAAGATGAGAAGGAAATAGCCTGTTGCTTTGGGCTGGTATTATAGTGTTAGCAGAGGGCAAAGGGAAGCTGGAACTGCTTAGCTACTATTTGGCTTCCATGTGCTCTGTGCTGGCTGGTTTCTCTGATTCCGTTCCTGCCTTCTACCATTCATTTCCCCATAGTAACCAACAGGATCTTTTTAAAAATGTCATTCTCCAGCTTAAAATACTCTAGTGGATTTCCATTGTACTTGTAATAAAATACAGAGTCCTTATCATAAATTGGCTCCTGCTCTCACCTCTACAACTTCACTTCCCACTGTTGTCCCTCTTTCTTTATGTTTCAGCCACATTTTTTTTCTTGTTTCTGGAGCTCCCCAGGTTCATCCTGCCAGGTCCATCCCTTCTTAGGACCTTTATACTTGCTTTTCCCTCCCCCTAGATCTCTGTGTGTCTGGCTCTCATTCAAGGTCTAGCTCGTATGACCTCAGAGAGACCTTTCTTGACTTCCCAGACTACAGTAGTATACCTAGCACTCTCTCACAGTTTCTCTGTTCTGTTTTTCTAGCACTGAACTCTGTTTTTCAATTTTTTTTTGTATAAAATGCAGTTGATAATAATAGTATATACTTCATAGAGTTGTTGTGAAGGTTAAATTAATTAATATTTAGAAGGATATCTGGCATATGATATACTCTCAGATGTTAGCCATATTATTATCTCTATTACGTGAAATTGTCCTGCTAATTTGTTTGCTTGTTTGTTGTTTTTCATCCATCACTAGAGTGCTCTTTGCAAGCACGAGTGCCTTTGCTTGTCTTGTTCATTGTCTCATCTGTATTCCCATTGTGTTAGGATATATAGTAAATCTTCGACAAGTACTTTTAAAATGAGCAAATGAACAGGCCAGAAAAATCATTGGTAACATGAAATTAAAGCTTGAGAAAGTTGAATAGATTGTATGAGATTCTTTAGTTGCTCAAAATGAGTTTAAGATTTTTGATCCAGAAGAATTAGATTTCAGGACCCTGAAAAACTTGGGAGTGATTTATTTTTGTTTTATTTTTATGGAATTTTGAAGAGTAGAAAAATGTTGGAATTATGGAGGTAGGTAAATGCAATCCTGATTTTCAAAAGTGAGGAATATGGGTTCAAAAACTATAGACTGGGAGGGAGCTTTATGCTACTTGTGGGCAGAGTTCTAGAATGGATTATTGAAAGGATAGTTTGTGAAGGCTTAGAACAGTGTTGTTTAGTGGCAAAGTGGGGCACCGTTAGAGAAAAGAGGCCTGGTGGCAGAATCGGGAAGAATAAAGACCTCCTGATTCTGCTCTGATAGTTTCACACTGGGATCTTAGAGCTCCTCAAATTCTATACAATATAGAATCTTTTTTATATGTTTTTATTTTAAAAATAAGCTAAACAAAAAACCTACTTTTGACGGCATTTTCTCATTTGGGGAACATTGACCCCTGGAAATTCAGGGGCATAGTCTCAGAGGTGCATGAGATAAAATTCCCCCTTGCACTCCTTTAAAAGAGATCTGTGCAGTACTCTAGATAGAGAAACTTGATGCTATGATATTTTCCCAATTTATTTGATTAACCAAACACTACCTATTGACCGCTTGTCCTTCCATTAGGCCTGTGATATATATAGCTTCTACCACATGTGGCTGTCGAACTGTGAAAATGTGCGTGACTACTCCAAATTGATATGTCTTGAAGTAGAAAATGCACAGTGGATTTCAAAGATTTAGTACAAAAATATGTAAAATATCTCATCATTTTATTTTGAGTGTCTGTTAAACTAATATTTTTTACATATTAGGTTACATAAAATATATTATTTAAGTTAATTTCACCTTTTTTTTTTTTTTTTTTTAAAATGACCACTAGGCCACTGAAAAATTTGAAGTGGCATATTTAGCTCACATTACTAGGTGGTATAGCATTAGAACCTGTTTCCTCTCTCAGAAGGAGAGGTTGAAAAATTTGGTGACTATAAATGTGCAGATGAGATGATATGATGACTGCTTTCAACCATTTGAATGGCTCTCATTCATAAAAAAAGATTCAGTGTTCTGTATTTCTCAGAAGGTAGAGGAAGACAAATAGAAATGTTAGGTTAATATAAGAAAGACCTTTCTAACATAGTTGTCTAAAGATGTTATGTTAACTCCTAGAAGTAGTTACAAATTCCTTGTCATTATACATATTTCAGAGGCTAGATAGCTGCCTCTGGGTTATTTAGAGAGAGGTCAGGTGTTTAAAGTTAAGTTTCCTTTCAATCCTGAGATTGTCATCCTGAGATGAAAACAGGCAGAGAGCTGATTTTGTAGAACCTGAAATAAATGAATTCTGAAGCTTATTTTACCCTTTGTATTCTTTTTCTTTAAACTTCCATGTGAATATTTCTTTTAGTTGAAGAGCTTTGCGTTCTTGATTTCAGAAGGACGGTTGGTTCTCTAAACCTAGTGAATCTGGTGAACAGTGTATCAGGAATGTGCTTGGCAACAAGTGAAAAAAAACAAACAAAAATACACAAAAATGAACTGACAATGGGAAAATCAGTAGAGAAGTATTTTAAGCATATAACAAATCTGAAGGTCAACTGATTCTGACTTTGGTTTATTGGCTCAAAGGCCTCAGTGTGAATGTCTCTGTTTCTTGTGGTAGCAAAATGGCTGCAGCTACCAACACTACATTCAGAAGGCTGGAAGATAAAGGGAAAGAGACTGTCCCTTTTATTAGGAAAAGCAATAGTCTTCCCAGAATTCCTCAGCACACCCACTCCTTTGTTTCCTTGGCCAGAACTGTCACAGGGCCATTCCTTGCCACAAAGGAGGCTGCACAGTGAAAGTTTGCTCTTCTGGTCTCTAGAGTGGAGACATACAGGAGAAGCAGTTGGGAATAGTGATTGTGTTTTGGGTTGTTAGCCCAAAGAACAGGGTCTGTCACAGGTAGTCTAAGGTGTAACTGAGGGCACTACTCCCAAATCGAATTCAAGTGCTTTCAGTCAAGAGAGAATACCACCCAGTCCCCTCTTTTTATTAAAAAAATTCACCAAGTGATTTTAGCTGCTACTGATGATTATCGCCTAGGTTGAGTTTTGTTAAATGATACCTTCTTTTTAGAGATGAGAAAACTGAGGACCAGAGAAGTTCATGTCTTTGATTCTTATATAAATTACTGTAGGGTAGGAGTAAGACTTTGTCCCACTTTGCCCCCTTTTACCTCTCCAACTTCATTAGCAAGGAAGACACATTCCCCCAAAATGATAAGGCACATTGGATATAATCCCTACTATCTTGCATTTTTTTATTATAGGTTTGGACATTTGTTTTACTACGAAGGAATTTTGAGTAGATGAATGTAACATTATTTGGTGAGGAACAGACTTATTTTTTTATATTCATCTCATTAGCATGTTGTATTTCTTTATCAGTGTCCCCTGTGCTTCTCTGTTTTGACCAGTGGAGCATTACTGGCAATGTCCTGCTGAGTTTCTGGTTGTCATCAGCTACTGCACATACTCCTTAGATTTGCAATTGCATCTTCTCAAACTGTTCTTATTTGAAAAAAAAATATTATTGATTGATTAAAAAAATTGAAATTGAACCAAATGCCACTACTGCTTTTAGAGACTCAGGGCCCCCACCTCACTGTATCCTGCTGCACTCCTCCCTTGCAAATTCTACTCTGGGAAATGATAATGCTGGCAGTGGTGTGATAGTGTTTGTAGGAGCATGAAAATGAAAGGTTGGAAATACATAAGTAATTCAAATTTTGCTGGAGGAGAATTGACTTGTGGAGTTTTGTAATGCAAAGTGAGGTTGGTGCCTTGTTAATGGAAAGAATTTGATATATTAAACAGTAAGGGTCCCTTGTAGATTGAGAAGCTGGGAGCATTTTTTTCACCACATAGTGTGCAAATAACTTGCATAGAAAACTAGCTGTGTGGAGAGTGCCTCTTCTGCTTCATTCATTGTTGAGCTTTGTAAATACCTATTTCTTTTAACTCAAAAACCTCTCCGAACGAGGTAGGTATTTTCCTCATTTTGCAGAGAAGGAAGCCCAGAGTGATGAACTTTTTAAGGTCTCAAAGCTAATACATCATGGTACTGTTATTCAAGCCCAGGGCTGATTACCAGACCTGTGATCCTCCTACTGAGTGAATCTGAATGTTTGCAAAGTCAGTAGTTCTAGTTGTTTTTCTAGTTAATGTTTTAGAACTGGCAACAAATAAATATATTAGCTGCTTGATGACTCTCAACTTTGTTGGGCTTGTTATTTGAGATCATGCATTATTTATTTGGGACAATAAATGTAATTTTACATTTAATTACATATATTTGATTTTTCTCAGCTCTTGCTTTTTGTATTAGAGAACCAGGTTTTACTAGTACTCTCTTTGGAGGGGTGTATCTCTTATCATGCAGAAATCTTATTCAGATAAATACTTGCATTGACAATTGAAGCATAAAGAACTACAAGTTATTATTTTTTTCATGCTGTGACACTTATCAGATAGAAGTCTGGTTTTCATAGCAGGAAAGAACAGGTACCAACTTTGCTAATTATGGCAGTTGAGATTAGAATGATAGTTAATACAGTATATTATAGCACCCTAGTTAATAGAAAGGATAGAGCTGTTGCCTACAACATAGGAAGGTCTGCTGTAACTGAAAGATGGATTTTTGGCATTTGGCCATCTCAGTTTCATGATAACATGAAGAAGCAGGAACTTTGGAATTGCTCTTCTTTATGTTCCCTTCCTGGATAATTACCAACTATGCTTAGATTTTGAAAGGTCTTTTTATTTTGTGATTACATCTTCCAGCAACAACTCTTATTATCCTATTATGCAGTTTGTCTCATTTATAATGCTCAGGTGGGAAAACTCAGCCTCGGCAATTGAGAAGATCTCTAAGATTGAGCATTTTGTGATGCTGTCACTTGTTCTGCTGTTGAGCAAGAAGGGTTCAAGACAGGTGAATTCTTTCCAGATGTGCTTTTGAATAACTGGATAGATCACTGGGTTCTCTTTAGGAATAACACAAGTGACTGTGTATTCTCACCCCTTGTCTCCATCTACAGCGTCCTGTGTCACTCTGAGATGATTCCACAGTTGATACTGAATCAAGGAAGAGGGCTATATAGTTCATTCAAGCAGTGAATCTCTGGGCTTTGCAAGGTCTGCTTATTTGGGTATCAGAACCTGTTACCACCCAGGAGACATACAACAGTTTTGCTACCATTTGCTTTGTTACTGTTTTAGGTATGAAATGGAACCATTTTCTCTTGGAACATAATGTCCCTGTGTGGTAATAAGTGATAGCACTTTATTCAACTTAAGGAGTCTGGAGCCTGACCCATTAGTAACTGAAGCTGTAATGACTCAGCTTGACACTGATGGCCTTTTCCTGAGGTTATTGCAGAGTGGGAGCTATGGGAAGTGTGGTTTCTTGACCTGTCATGCCTAGTCCCCAGCTCAGCTGCAGGCAGCCAGGGTAGTTGAGCCAGAGTGGGAAGCCAGCAAATAGAAGGGATTTGTTGCCATGTTCAGGCACAAAAGACAGGGCACACTCAGCTTTATATTAATGGCATTCATTAGGCCTTGAGGACTTAAGGCAGCTTCTAGATGTACCTACTCAATGATGAGTGTGTTCAAGGGAGAAATTGGGATCCACCATTGGGATCAGGGGTAAGCTCTTGAGAAAGTTTTCCTTGACAATACTCTACTCCGGGAGGAGGACTTTGTGTTGTTCTCCTGGGCTCTCCTCTAACACAGACTTACCTTGCTATGTTATACTTGTGTGTTTCCTTGTTTATCTCCCCCTTCCAGACTGTGAACCTTTGAGGACAGGGATAGTCTTATCACTGTTTGAATACACAGTGCCTAGTACATATTATGCGTTCCATAGATGTTTGTTAAATGAATGGAATAGTGATGCCAGATTCTTTCTTCCACATTGTACTCCATCTCTTCCACGGAAAATATTATACCAATTTTTCCAGAGTGGGTAACCAGAATGAATGAAACATGGTAGCATAGACAGGAATAGTTGAAAAACAAAGGGGATTTTAAAATACTTAGGACTTGGGCGGGGCATAAATGAAGAATAGTTTCAAACTTACCTGAGGTACATAAAAGAACACTTGAATAAATAGAGAAACAACATGTTCATTGGTGAGAAGTGTCAATGTAGTAAGTATATCAATATCACTTTTGTTTACATTTATCTAAAATTTGATGCAATTCCAACAAAAACTGCAATGGGATTATTCTGTGAAATTTGATAAAATAATTATAAAGTTCAGAAAAATATTGTTTGAGACTAGTGATGAATGAAAAACAGGAGATTTTATCTCATCAAATATTAAGTCATTATAATTAAATATATTAAATAAAAACAAAATAGCATATAAACTTAGAAAATAGAGGCCAGTATAACCTTGGCAAAGACATTATAAGAAAAAAAATGAGAGTTTATTAACAGAGTTGCAAAATTTTTAAATAAAATACCAGCAAGTTGAATCTAGCAAAATAGGAAAAGGATGATACATCATTACCAAGTGGGGTTTACACCAGAAATTCAAGATTAGTTCAGCATTCAAGAGTCAATGTCATTCATTACATTATATTAATTATACTAACAGAATAAAAGGGAAATTAGCATGGTATAGCTACTGTAGGAAGCATAAAAGCAGGTTTGCCTACATATGGATGCCCAACACAAGGTCATAATCTTTTATTTGAAACATTTTGAGCCAGCCATGATTTACAATTTAGGGTTTTTAGCAACACCTCATAGTCAAATTCATATTTATTGCTACAGAAGAACAAATTAATAGTGACACTGAATGGAATAAATAAAGACTAGAAAATAGCCTCAACATTAGCTCAGGCCAGGCTTTGCCACCAAATGAATTTTGGCACCAAACTTAAAAAAACAGACAAACAAAATATTCTTCACTTTCACAGCTTTATGATTTCAGAGCTTTATGAAACTCAGGTAAGGAATTATAAACATTTTTATATCAAGGGAACATTTCAAATCAGTTATAAAATGATTTCTGAGAGGTGTTGGGATTATATATTAGCCTTTAAGAGAGAAAAAGATAAAGTTAAATCCCTAATTTATAACAAAATTAACTATTTCTGATTAAAGATTTTACTCTTAACTAAAGAATCTATAAAAGTAGTAAAATAAATTATATTCTCAATTTTTATTTATAATCTTGTAGTGAAGATCTTTGTAAGCATATCAATGGCAGAAACTAAAGAATTAAAAAAACGAAGTAAAATAGAATTAACTTCTGTATAACAAAGAACACCAAAAATAATGTTAAAAACTAATGCCAGCATAGGAAAAGTGTTGGCAACATATGTAGCAGCCAAAGAGTTACTACCCATCATTTATAATGAGCTCTTATAGATTAATAAACCATAGACGAATTCCTGAGCACTGAAATGGACCAAGGATATGAAAAGGCAATTTGCAAGAGAAGAAATACAAATGGCTGCCAGTACTCTACTATTATTCTGGTGACAATTATGATTATACAGATAGCAGCTACCATTTGCTTAGTTTCGTTTGTGTACCACTCACTGGACTAAACCAAAGGCTTTACATTTAATGCTTAAGAAAATACTGAGACAAGCATAATTATTTAATTTTGCAGTGAGGGGAGTCCAATTTAGAAAGTTAAGGCAGCTTGTCCTAGGTCACGCATTTAGCGGGGCTTTTATAACCCAGCCCTGTTTGCCTCCAAAGACTTAGCTCTTCAATAGACACTGACTTATTGTCTCTATCTCTCAATATTCTTAGGAAAAGAAAATGCAAATGAAAGCAACCTGAAGTTGCGGTTTGTTTTGTCTATCAGATTGGCAACAATTTAAAAAGAATACTCATCGCCAGGGTAGGTCAGGGTGTGGAGAAGCCTGCACTCTCTTCTGTTGCTGGTGGGAGTGTCAATTGGCATGATCTTTCTGGAAGGAAATTTGGCAATATGTATCAAAAGCCACATCCTTTGACATAGTGTTTCTACTTCTAGGAATTTGTCTGAAAGGACTAATTTTACAAGTACTTCTATGTACCAGGATGTTTGATTCAGTATTGTTTTCAGAAGTGCCAGGATGAAAGAAACTTACTTGTCTATCAATTAAAGATTGATTAAATCAGTTAAGGGAAAAATGAACATGTAGAGCTATATGTTGTTAATTTTTTAATATTGTCCCTGATTTATTGTTGGATGGGAAAATAAAACAAAGCAGGTTGCAAAACAGAACATGTGGCGCAACCCTATAATTGAGAAACTCAAAGTGTTTATATAGCCATATATGCCAAGAAAAAAGTCGGATGTGGTGTTGACAGTGGCGTAATTATCAGGGATTTATGTTCTTCTTTATATTTTTCTGAAGAAGTTATTGATTATTTTAACTATGCATATACTCTGATTTTTTAAAAGTATTTAAAAATGTGTATTATAACTTTCCTATTCTGACAGAACATCCCAACTTGAAGATTAGCACATAATTTGGGGATTCATCCAGGTTTGTATATTTGCTTTTATTAGGGATGATTTAGGTACTTCCTATACTTACATTTTACTCTTTGAGAGTTGACAGGCATGAGTTCACATGTACACATGATTTCACACGTTTTTCCACAATTGGTAATCAGAACAAGTGAAACATGATAGCAGAGACATGAATAGAATTGAAAAGTAAAGGCAATTATAAAATACACAGGAATTGGGCAGGGCATATATTTCTAAGAATTGCCAGCTTCTTTTTCACTGATTGTGTTTAAAGTAATAGTTGGCCCGCTATGAAATTGATGTGAGTAAACTTTTCAATTGGCGTTAGGAAGTTTTATTCATGTTTGCCCATTCAGTATATCAACAAGTTCAGGTTACCTTACTGTGCTGACACCCCTCTTAATAACAAATGGAATGTTTACATAATAGTCATTGACTTTCATCTGACACATACAGTATATATCTCTACCTCTGGCAGAAATACTACCCAAACCAATACTAAACAAATGTGAAAGTTTTATTTTGATCTTTAAGACTCCAAAGAAAGAGATTCCATAACCTACCTTTGGCATTGCCAGAGCTTACAACAGCCTTCATACTTAACAATCTACCAACGTCTAATTACTTGGCACTCCCTACACACACCTTGTTGGTCTACATCTCCTTGTCTCTCCAGATACTGATTCCTGTACTTAGAATACCCTCTTCAACCTTGTACACATAGCAAACTCTAATTTATTCTTCAACAGGTGGCCTATGTATGCCACCATCCCTCATCTGTCCCAGACCTGTCATCACTGCCTTCTCTGTTGCTTGTACATGTACCTACACTGCATCTACCAGACAGTATCATATTTATTCATGTATCTGACTCCCCTACTAGATGAGGAACTAGTTGTTTTTATATCTCCAATGTCTTGTATATTTTGCATCCAAAAATAGGTGCTATAAAAAATAAACTAAATAGATGTGGCTTTAAAATGACTTCTAGATTTTAACCATAATACGACTAGTACAAGGCTTATTATATAGATCCTTTTGGTTGATCCTAAGTATGTCATGCTATATTCTGATGGCATTTGTTCTTCATCTGTCCTCAGAGGAAAAAGAAAAACTGGTCACATGTCTCTCTCCTCTGCATCATAATTAGATAAGGGGTGGCAGTTGGGGCACTGGAGAATAACTGGCCTACCTAGTCACATCCTAAAAGAAATCAGTGTGGAACTCAAGGAGATTGGTAGATCTAATTCTAGCACACCCTCCATCTACCTCTCCTAACTATTTGAATTGACACTGATGGAAATCAAAAGAATTTACGTGGAGAACAGAATAAAACTAATAGAAGAAATAATTTGGGGAAAACCTGGGGTCAGGTGATATTTGTAAGTAAAGACAGGAAAAACATAAATGATGGAGGTCAAAACAGAAAGTTTTGAACCTAAGGATTTTAGAAATCAGTGTCACCCTTTCTCCCATGCGAGTGGTGGTCTCTTTTGCAGCAGTAGTTCCTTGGGAATCAATGTTAAGAGTTAGAGAAAACAGAAGGTCGCCTCTCCTTGTCCACTCTTGGCTGCCTACGAGTGAAGTGGAACCTTGGATATTGTAAACCTTTAAACCATCCATGTTGTGCCTGTTTCACAGCTTTCCCAGGCCAAAAAACTGGATAGTCAGTTTATAGTTCTAAGAACTGGAGCAGTACTGCTGTGCTTGCAGTTGCATGCTTTTTATGGAACAGGGAATGTTGTTTAGGGAATTTAGGCAGCTGGAACCTGCCACATTAGCAGTTTGGACTAAGGAAGAATTTTGGAGTGAGAAAATAAAACTCATTATATAATTTCATTTGGGCATTTAGGAGGCCGAGAGGGGAGGGGAGGAGGTTATTATGAAGGCAAGCAGGAGAGTTTCATAAACAGCTCCTTCTCTGTTCATTTTTACTGTAAGGGCTGGATTTAAATAGGGTGATCACGTGGCCCATTTTGAAAAGGGCAGTCATGTTCTTCTGCTGTTTCTTAGCTGTTTTGTCAGTTGGAGCAAAACAACATCATTGCTCATTTTGTGCAGAGTTAGAGGAAAAAGGAAGGACTGGCAGAAGAGTGGGGTGGAACGCTGAAGGAGAGCAGAAAGGCTGAAAGTGTCAGACTGTGGGGACAAGGACCTAACAGAGGCCTGCTTGGCCTCAGGGATGGGGCCTGGAACTCTGCCTTCTTGAAGCCTGTTGACAACCTCATTCTAATTTAGCCTTTTGTGGAATCTTCCATGAGGTGCAGTTGCCAGCTTCAGTCTTCCTAGAGAATAGAGCCTGACGCCTCTGTTATGAAGTCTACCCGGAAGAGCTGGCAAAGCAGTTCTCCTCCTTAGAACCAGGATAACGCCGACATGAAGTGAAAATCCTCTCCTCCTTTAAGACAATACACTCGGTTCCTCACACCTGCCTCACACTCCCCTCACTCCTACCCCCCTTGCGAAAGAAAACACCAGCCTTCAGCAGAAACTAAAATTGACAGCACTATAACCATTTAGTTATTCTTTTTTGTCCGTAAAGTGGCAACCTCTTGTTTTATCTTTATAAACAACAGAAATTTTCTTTCCAGAAAAATCACAAAAGATAACAGGGACCTGATTCAAACAGAATAAAAATCATTAGTAAGTCAGAGAGTCTGACTTAAAAAAAAAAAAGGAAAACAGAAAGAAGAAAGGAAAGAAAAAAGAATGTGTTCTGTCATTGGCTTTAAAATATGCCTTAAGGGGGAAATCATTTAGATTATTGGTGGTTTCTTTCTTCATCATACTAACTTATTTTAAAAGGATACAGGGAGTTTGGGAATTGAGACTTGTATATATATATTTTTTTCCTTTCTTTCACAGCAGAATACATAGATATCTGGCTATAGAGACACTCGAGCTGAGCTATTCTGATTGACTGACGATGGTCAGGACGTAGCAGCAAGTGTGCTGCGGGATGGGCAGCTGCCCGGGTAAAGAACCAGGCTGGCTGAGCGTGCTTTTTTCCCGTCTCTCCCTTACACCCAAATAGGAGACTTTGAACATTGATAATACAGCCTCTTCTCCTTTAAAAAATGTGAACCCTGCTCATTTCCAACGCAGATTTGAGATTGGTAATCTTAACAGGACACGTCTACTCAAAGTATGTAACATGCATTATTTAAAATCTAATGCAGTGTGTTGTTTGGGCTTTATTAAATTATCCTGTTTTTAGGATATGCCTATGGGTCAAATTTGTCTGAACTACTGAGATTTAGATTATCTAGTTTTTGTTGGCATCGAGAATTTCTTTTTTTAAAAAAGCTATTAAGATCAAATATCAATATCATATAAATCTTTCTAGGAAAATATAATGGAAAGCATCAAGATTGTTTCCTATGGTTGGTGGTTTCTGTCATCTTGGTTCTCAGAGATATGACAATGTCATTGAATTTCAGGAATTAAAAAAGATAGATAAAAATAAAACTTGCAGTTTTGAAATGGGGCAAAGAAAGATCCTGGCAGTTGTCTTCTGTTTTTAAAATAGTCATTCTCATCTTAAAAATAGAAAAAAACAGGAAATTATTTTTTATTTATTAAGAAACTAAACTTGAACTTTTGAATTAATACAAAACCAGTATTTTTTAGGTAAACAGTAATCATTGTGGAGGCTACTAATTACAACTTTCTTTTTGATTTATTAGAGATATGCCTTCAGTTATCTTCTTTATTATTAATCACTTTCTTTAATTGTAAGAGGACTTGCAATAAAATGTTTTAATCATTTATTTTGAAGCATCTACCTTTAAAAGTTTACTGATTTTTATAGCATAAAAGACAAACATTTTCATTTTAGGATGCATGTTATAAATTAAAACTTTACTGGGAGAATTTGGTCAAATATACAAAAGTATGTAGAAGGAAAAGTATATTTAACTAATACCATGCACATTTTTACAACAGAGTATATGACATTTGTATTCAGAGTTTTAACTAGTAGTATACTACCTCATCTGTTTAGTAATGATTAAAAAAGAATCTGAGGCCGACTAGCTGCTTAGATATTTAACTTCGATAAACTGAAATTAGATATTGAAGCAGGGAAATTAGAATAACTTTTTTTATCGACAGTTAAATATTTCTCCTTTTTTTTTTTTTTAACATTTTGGTTAAGTTTGAAGAAATCCCAGAAATGAGATACTCGTTAGCTATGTGAAAAGAATTCTGAGGATTATAAGCTATCAACATTTTTCTATGGCATGGAGACTTCTTAAAAAAATAATTCGGAGAGGGATTTTTAAATTGGTTAGTCTTTCCTGATGTGTAGTTTACCAAAGATTTTTAATAAAATATTTTTAAAGAAGCTTTTTGAGTCAATTCATTTTTGTTTGTAGTTTTTTGCTTGGTACTGTGTTTAACACATGAAAATAAGAAAGAATGGAATATATATCTGTGAAAGCCATAGTCTTAGCATCAATACCTACCTAGAAAATATAGGAGTCACACTTGATCATGATCATTTTGAAATTCTTTGGTCATTTTTTTTTTTTAAAAGCCAGCATTGACTAATAACATTGTGGGGCTAGTTTATTATTCTTGTTATAGCAGTTTAGTTATTTTTGTATAACTATTGTTTCTTCCTAATAGAAATAAGTCTATTTATGATATAAAAAAGTATATACATTTGATAGTTTTGTTATGTAAAATACTTAATACCTGTTAAAAGCTGTTTGACTTTCAGTTTTAAAACAGCCCAGTAGTTTGGTAAGTCCTGCAAAGATTCTGGCTTTCTCCGTGGACTGCCAGCCAAATAATTTTTGCAGCATTTTTCTTTGCTTTGTTTTTACACATTTACTATTTTTACTGTTTTTCTATAAGTCCAACCATTAAGTTGGAAAGCAACTGAAGTTATTATGAAATTGCCCTTTATTTTTTCATGTATCAGGAAGGCATGATAGATTTTGTGTATCCCCTGCGAGTTGTTAAAACAGGAATACTTAGGGCTGCTATTCTCATGGAGCTGTATACTTGCCTTATTACAGATGAAATGAAATGACTGCCTAGCTTTAAAATGAGTTTTGTTGCTTTCATGCTTAGGAAAGTTTATTTAATTTTATTTTTGTTGAGAATATCTTGTAATATACTTTTCTCCATGTCATACTCCCAAGTATAGAATTTTTTTAGGACTGCAGGTTACTGTCTGGTTTACTAGAAAGCATGACACTTGTAAAATAGTGGGTAAGGACTATAGAGGCCTGCCTTAAAAGTTACCCCAAACAAAACAAAACAAAACTTAAAATATCGAGGAAGGTGCTACTACAGTAAAAACTTTATTTCCTCTGTAAAAGCCTGATATCTCATGGGAAGCCTTGGATCTTATTCTCAGCTACCAAAAGTGTTTAAATATGAAAGTAAAGATAACACCAAAGTGTAATACATTTTGTACTTAAGGCCCACTGTTTCCCAGGTGTGTGGTTATTAATCTTGGTTTGAATTTACAATTTTATATTATGAGATTAATTTGCAGATAGGGTAAATGAGGTTTAGAAAGAGGAGTGTGATAAAATATTACTCAAAAACCTTTCTGCTTCTGTTTTTGGATCTCAGGAAATGCTATTAGTTTTACTCCTGTGTTCGTATAGCTGTGGTTATAGAAAATAGGCTTAGAAATAAAGCGTGTATTATTTTCTCCTTTGTAAAATAAAGGGGCTGGACCATGCCATTTCTAAGCAGTTTCCAGAGACAGGAATCTCTGATTCTGAACTCTTATTCCTCGTTCTGTGTTCCACCTTTCTGTCTCCCGTGCTTTTTATTATCCGATTTGCAAGTCAATGTTATGGAAAGTTCTCTATTGTAATGCAAAAAAACCTCAGCTTTAAGTCCTTGCTGATATCAACAATCCAAAGGCGCTATTCAGACCACCCCCCCCCCACCGAAAGAAAAATCTTTTAAAAAGATAGGAAACTTTGCTTTCTTAGACTAAAATGAAGTTCTCGAGTAACATCTGGCTGTGCGTGGTAATTCAATCTATTTTAATGCAAAGAATTTCCAAGAAGGCAGGAAACAGTCAAGGGGAAAGCTTTTGGGCATCTGCTCTTTCGTTTTCAGATCTCTCGTGTTAATTTAATGTTTCTAGGGAACCAGGCTCTTTCTTTTTTCTCAGAATCCCTTCTCTAGGAACTGGTGAGTGCTGTGGTGCTGTGCAAACAGCAGATAAGCAGAGATCTTGGCTCGGGGCACTCCGCAGTCCTGTGCAGCCTCATCTGGGAGTCACCATGTTGCCTCAAGGGCACCCTGGGTGTGATCTGCGGGTGACTGGGCAGTTTCCCTTTGTTCCCTGCACATTACGCAAAGGCGGCACCAGAGTGACGGAGGCATACTTGAAAGATGTGTTTATTTGTATTTGTCCAATTTGACCCTAGTGAAAGGTAAATATGAAGTGATTGGCTCGTTCTCACTCCACCAAAACTTGTGAAACAGCCAATCTCAAGGAAACAAACCAAACCAAACCAAATATGAACCTGAGTGAAATGTGAATCTTGCATAAACATTTGCGTTCGTGTTTGGGAAAGAGAGTACTGGGGAAACTGGCATTCAATAGCCTGCTGCCCATCTGTAAATTAGCAATCACAGGTCACCCGGAAATTTCTTGTTGTGCGACGAGCAGGTTCCCAGATTTTGTTTTGAATGGGTGAATGGTACTTGTGTAGTCAGGTATCTGTGCTACTCAACATTAACCAGTTGTGTTCCTGGTCCCTTCTTATCCAGGAAGGTTAGTGAGGTTTGTCTCTCTCCCATTCTCATCTTCCACCTCAGGACCATAGGATACATTCATACTTCACTTTTGAAAAGGAATTATGCAGAATTAAAAATAAAAGACTGCTTTTAAAATAGTTTCATTTTTGTATATTCATGACTGTTATTCCTGTTTAGAACTTTAGAATGTTAATAACTTATGTTGCTGTGAAAATTGTCCTGCTTACCTAATGTTAAAGTTTAATGAGTTCGTGTGTCAAGTAGAATAACAGTAATTTAACTTGTATTCCGATAATGGCAGCGTTTGTACTGCAAGCAGCTAATATAACTCTGTTACTAAGTTGAATCACAGAATTTTGGAGTTGGAATAGAGTGTAGAGGTCATTTAGGCCATTTTTTCTTGGAATTGTAAGAATCTCTTTTATAACATTTTTGACTGTTTTTTTTGACTCAGTCTGTTGCATTGCTGGAAAGCTCTAATTATTAGAATGTTATTTTTTACGTTAAATTCTGTGTAATTGTCCCCCTTGGTTCTTGTTTTTTCTTGAATAATAAAAAGCTAAAATTATTCTCATTCATATATTTTAACAAGTGTGGGGTATACTTGAAGACCATGATAAAATAAGAGATTAGATTCATAGTGATGATAACTGTAGTCAGGGCTCCAAATCCTTGCTTTATGCCTTATGAACTATCTTTTGAACTTTTAGAAATGATGGCAGAAATTCTCATTTCAAGGTAGTACTTGAGATTAAACAATAATGTTATATTGGCAACATTAAAAAAAATTCCTTTGATGATTTCACATTTATATCCTAATTTTCTGTTTCTATATAATCTGTGTTTTAGCTGAAATCATTAAATAAAGATGAGTGGGTTTAACAGACTCAGAAGTGCTAATCATCTGGTTATCTCTGTATTAGTTTTCTGTTGCTGCTATAACAAATTACCACAAAGTCAGTGCCTTACAACAGCATTCATTTATAATCTCACCATTTCTGTGGTCAGAAGTTGGCACAATATGGCTGTTCTTGGTTCTCTGCTCAGGGCCTCATAAGGCCAATGTCAAGGTATCGACAGGCCTAGCCTGGAGGTTGTGGGGGAGAATCTACTTCCAGCTTCATTGACAGAATTCAGTTCTATGTAACTGTAGGACTGAGGTCCTGCTTCCTTGCTAGCTGTTAGCCAGGGGTCTAACATTCCTTAACTCATGGCTCTTTTCCATCTTTAAAGCCATCAATGGTGTGTGGAATCCTCATGCTTTGAATATCTCTGCCTTCCCTTTTTGTTTTCTTCTGCTGCTTTTAAAGGACTCATGCGTTATATTGGACTCACCTGGATAATCCTCTCTCTAAAGTCAGCTGATTAGTATCCTTTAATTACACAGCAAAGTTCCTTCACAGCACTACTTGGGTTCGTGTTTGTTTGAATAACCAGAATTCTGCTTCCCACACTTTTCTAGGTACAACTTCCCTGTGATGGTAATAGTCAAAATTCATCATTTATAAGAGATTTTAAACATCTTAATTCTCGAGATTTTGCAAGGTAAAATTAAAAGGGCAGATAATATCAAATATTACTTATAAAGAATTTTTAGATGTTTAATAAAACAATAAACATTTGTCTGTAAGTCGTTTTATTTAAAAACTCAAAACTTCTACATTGCAAAATGTTTCCCAATCTTCTTGTTTTGCTTTGTTTTTGGCATCATAATTGTATAGAATCAAAAGTCAGTGTATTTTATATTCTACTAACAATTGTATTTTAAAAGGAATGCATCTTGTTTTAGTCTTGGAGAGTTTCTGATATATTCACATGGAATTCTACTAGAGTCTAATTTTGGATCAGAAACGAGGTCCCCTGACCTAGCTGCCACTTACTCATACCTAAAATGTCCTTGAATATGTGATGTCCCAGTTGTAGGCACATGTAAACTCCCTCTTCACTTGTAGAGCTGCATGGTTTTTACAGCTTGGGGTGAGCAGAGGACAGGCTTACATTATGTATTTTAATTTACTATTTATGAATCTTGATTACCATTTACTACTTAAATTCTAATTTTTTCCTTCAGAAATTTTAACTAGACAACTGTTCAGAAATATAGATCATACACCAGAAAATTCTAGTGCTTTGGAACTACGGAAAAGAAAATCAAAGGATGATCACTAGATGTAGTAGTAGAACAGAAAGTCTTTGGCTCTCAGGGGAGTTTTATGAACTTCCTCATCTTCTTTCAGTAACTCCAATGTCTTCCAGTAACTCCAGCAAGTAGGAGGTCCTGGTGCAAGAAGTGGGGAACTCACAGTCTCAGCCGTGGACGTAATGCTGTGGGGAAGTAACTGATGGTCTGGAGATATGGGGTGGAGAGATAAGCAGTATGCATGCTGAGAATTGAAACTCTTCCTCCTCAGCCCAGTGGTAATGTGATAATCAAATATTAACCACATATCTTCTGTGACTATATAGTTGAAACAAACAACATAGCTAAGATGTTTCTTTTGCTTTCCCTAATTTTTGATTATTTTCATATAATAAATGATGGTATGGTCATTCAGTATAGAAGGTTTTAATTATGGCTCAGAATCTCTGTGCAATTAATCAAGGAGAATGATTTTGAATTCTGTTATTACTGAATTCTTTATAGCTGGAAGTAAATGGATCCATGCCAGTACATTATTAAGTAAACAATTATTTATCCATACTTAAGCTTATTACAAAAAGATTTTGAGGGAATTTTATACATATGTACACACCCACTGCCACCACTACCACTACCACCATATGAAATAAATAGATGAAGAAATGGAGCAAAGAGAAAATAAGGTCAGGAGAAAATAAGCAAAAAGAAAATAAGGCTGGATTAGTGCAAAGAACATGTATAAAATTCTATACAGGTGCTAGAACTAGGTTTTACATTTATTTGGCTCTGGTTCTTCTAGTAGCCAAAACAAAATGGGAGAAAGATAATCAGCTACAAGATTTATCACATTCATAAATTGATTATAAGAAGACTGGGATTTTTCCCTTGAACTTATCTTGTATTGAAAGGGGCATTTGATGCTCTTCTTCTGCTGGAAAGAAAAGTTAACTTTGCATTGCAATAAAAATCATAAAAACATAATGTTGGCATAAATATAAATGAATAGAACAACAGAATGGAAGCAGTTAACAGGATTTCTAGTATTCTCTTTTCCTTGGTCCATGCTCTAATATTCCAGCATGCTCCTCAGCGCACAGGAGCCCAAGAAGATTGACTCTTCTTTTCAGAAGCTGAAGACTTCCCTGAAGATTCTATAAGGATGGGAAGAAGAATCTGATCAATGTTTTGCAGGATGGAAACCTTTTATCATGAAGAATTTTTCTTTATTCTTTTATATAGCTTCAACCCATGAATTAGCGATGTTCCAAAAGTTCATTTTTAAGTTGCTTGTTTGAAATTAAGAATATATTTTCCCAGAGAAATGATGTTGTTTATGACCTTATTTCAGACTTGCAATGAAGCCAAGGTTCAAAGTGGTTAAATCTGAATAAATACAGGTCTACAATTCTGTATTCAAAATCTTTGAGGCCAGATTTTGCTGACTTTGGATTTTTTTTTTTTTTTCTGAGAAGGATAATGTGCATATACTAGTTATTACATAGCACTGCAGTGTGGTCTGGAGCACGATCCTGTAATCAAACACATTAATACTTCTGCAGTGAAACTGATGAATATTCACACAGTGGGAGAAATAAAAACTATAAATAGCCTTATGTCAGTTCAGGTCGGGTTTTGTTGCCAAATGAATTCAGGTCATATGAGTTCAGGTCAGGTCAGGTTTACTGCCAAATGAGTTATGAAAAAACTGGTTTTCAGAGCATTTTGCATTTCAGATTAGTGGATCTCTATTATACTTAAAAAATAAAAAAAGCCACTGGTGTTATAACCTTAACCACAATGTAATGTTATTTTATGGAAAAATGTGTTGAATTCCAATTAGGGAAGCCAATAAGCCATCACTCGATTGTGATCTTGAGCTAAAGTGAAGTGTTTCCATCAGGCTAGAGTCAGAGCCGAAGTGCCCTCAGGAGAGGGCTCTTGTCAGGCAGGTGCTGGTAAAGGTACAAGGCCAGGGGCAGGTGACTGGTAAGAGGAATGAGATGGGGGAGTTGGGAAAGCAGGGGTGGGAACTTTCTTGTCTCCTATTAGTCATTTATCTACTCTTTCCCCCACCCCCTTTCTCTTTAACTTTTTCATTCTATTGAATGTTAGAATAGGGAGCATGGCAGTGATATTAGTGTGGCTGTTCTTTCCTCTGTTCTCCTACCCTTTCCCCAAAACTTCCTGTAAAGGCAACAGATGGTAGAAATCATATAGTTTTTGAAGGTAGTTAAACCTAAATATACATCTTGCTTCTGTTACTCTAGTTATGTGACCTCAGGTAGTTTCCTCAACTTGTAAAATGGAAAAAAATCCTGTCTGCTTTCTAGTGTAGCTAAGAAGACTTTAGGTTCTGAAGTCAATGTGATGTTATTTATGTAAAAGTCCCCACATGGAATGTGTATCTTTCAGCATTGCTGTTTTCTCTCCTACCTTCCAGTAATTCTTTCCTTCTTCCCCTGAACATTGGCTGAGAAGCACAGAGCCAGGCCCCAGGTGGAGAGGCAGTGTATCTGTAAGGTGATGAGTATGGCAGCTGTGATGGAGAAGCGGTATGCAAGCCATGATTGCCCCCAAAGTGTGGGTGTTTGTATCTTTCTGGCATCTAGTCTCCCTTGGGGTCTAATCTTGGCTTTGGTTAACCCTAGGACTTGGAATTTTCTGGAAGAAAGAATAACCCTCAGGCTCTTCCAGGAGTTAGGCTGGAATCAGCTATATTTGGGGCTTACCTGAAGTTGTTTGCCTCCATGAGGGCTGATACTGCCTCACTGGTCAAGGCGTAACACGAGTCACAGTAAGCCTTCCAAGAGGCCATTAGAAATTTCACAACTATCCTAGAGCTCTGCCATGGGCTCTGTGGTGGCTGACTAGCTCTTTATATTGACTTCATGCTTTCTTTCAATAATATTAAGTGTTTGGTGTATGCCAGACACTGTTTTGGGGGATATAATGGTTAATGACATAGACAAGATTTCTGTTGTCATGGAAAAAAATAAAGGTACTATGTTAGAATATAATAGGGTAGAGGTACATGGTTTGGGGTGAGGGCTTCTTGAGATGGTATAATCAGGGAACGTCTGTCCAAGGAGATGACATTGAAGCTGAAACTTGAAGGATAAGTAGGGGTTGGCCATGCCAGGAGCATCCTAGATAGAGGGCCCAGCAAGTTTAAAGGACCTAAGATGAGGAGGAGCTTGGTGTGTCCTAGGTCCTGTCAGAAGCTGTGTTGTTGGAGTTTCATGAGCAATTGGGATAGGATTGGGGGTGAAGGGAAAGGCAGGCTAGGGATAGACCTTGACCTGCCTTGTAAACCCTGGATAGGAGTGTAGATTTCATTCAGAGAATAAGAAACCACAGTGAACACTGGGTGCATACATCTTTACA
Organism: Macroglossus sobrinus; assembly: GCA_004027375.1. Classification (NCBI taxonomy): domain Eukaryota; kingdom Metazoa; phylum Chordata; class Mammalia; order Chiroptera; family Pteropodidae; genus Macroglossus; species Macroglossus sobrinus. Next base: position 144,612 of record PVKZ01000705.1, on the reverse strand, counting down.
GATAAATGTTTTTAAATTTTGGGGGTAGATACTAAAAAAAGGGATTGCTGGATCATATAGTAATTCTAGTTTTAATTTTTTGAGGAATTTCTATACTGTTTTCCAGAGTGCTTTTACCAGTTTACGTTCCCATCAACAGTTTATGAGGATTTTTTATCCCCCACAACCTCTCCTACACTTATTATTACTTGTCCTATTGATAATGGCCTTTCTAACAAGTATGAGGTGGTATCTCATTGTAGTTTTGATTTGTATTTCTCTAATAGCTAGTGAAGTTAAGCTTCTTTTCATATGTCTGTCAGTCATTTGTATGTCTTCTGGGGGAAAATGTCTGTTCAGATCCTCTGCATATTCACAGAAGCCAAGGCATGGAAACATCCAAAATGTCCTTTGATAGATGACTGGATAAAGAAGCTGTAGTACATATATACAACAGAATATTCCTCAGCCATAAGAAAAGATGAAATACTGCCATTTGTGACAACATGGATGGATCTTGAGATTGTCATGCTAATCAAAATAAGCCAGACAGAAAAAGTTGAGAACTATATGATTTCACTCATATGTGGGATATGAATCTGAAAGCACCAAATGAACAAGACAAAAAACAGAAACTCATAGACACAGATAACAGTTTAGTGGTTACCATAGGGAAAGGGAAGAAGAGGGAGATAGATAAGGTTAAAAGAGATCAAATGTATGGTGACAGAAAGAAATTTAACTTTGGGTGAACACACAATGCAATATACAGATGATGTATTATTGAATTGTATACTTGACACCTATATCATTTTATCAGTTGTCACTCCAATAAATCTAATTAAATAAATAAAATAAAATAAATATTTAAATTCCTCCTCCCCCTCAAAAACAAGAAGTCCCGGAAGGTTTTAAGCAGGGGGTAGAGTAGGCAGGGCATGGTTTGTATAAGAGTCCACCTTGCCTCTCAACTGGACATCACACAATAGTAAAAACAGGCACAGTGCTAGGCTCCTTTGTTAATATTCTAGTATTCCTTTGTGTTCAACTCACATGTAAATGATTTGAAGTCACTTGTTCCTCTTTATATTTTAGATTTCCTCTTCAAATTTCATTAACTTATATCATTAATTTAGCTTTTTGGTGAAAGAATGAATGACCATTCACCTCTGTAGTATTGAGCATTTCTCCTATTACCTGTTTTTTGTTTGTTTCCTACTATGGATTTTGTCTGTTTATTTTCCAACACACACATCCTTTGCTGCCAGCATTAGCATGCTTTCTCTTCCAATCCTCTCTCTTTTCTTCCTTCAGTTTTGCAATTGTGATAGATTTTTTTGGTGTTTGGCCATTTCTTTCATGACCTTTGGGGTCATTCTTTCTTGGCTATGCAGATTTCCTTTATACTCAGTTCAAAATAACAAACCAAACACAGCACCTGGTACATAGCAGTCACTCAGTGAAGTTTTTTTTTTTTTTTCGTGAATGAGTAAGTCTTTAGGAGCCAGATCTGCTGAGCTTTTGTGATGAACATGAAGAGAAATATGTTATGTTTATTCTCTTAAACAGACTGTTGTCTAAGCAGGGTCACTTCAGAACCTCAAGTCAGTATTTGGCATAGGACCCTAATAAAGGAGGTAAGTGTAGTGTGGAAAGGAACTTGGAGTAGAAATTTGACACCTGAACTTCAGACCTAGCCTCTGTTCTGGCTTTTTAATTACATGGATTTTTCACCGAGAGAGATGTATAGTTGTTATCATTATGGACAACTAAATGATGATTTTATGATCTGAAAATTGGTAATAACAAATGAAGGTATAACCTTTCCAAGTCATAGTATAGCATTGTAACAAGACCAAAGTGTCATCTGATTCTCTAGAGATATAACTTTGTTTTACTTATTATTTGCTATTAATTAGTACTCGGATTTTTTAAAGTTAGAAGTTAACTTATAGAAAATTATTACAGTGCAAATGATTTCTCATAGGTAGAAAAAAAATCCCTCCAAACCTTATATTTTATTGCCTTGTAGAATATTAACTAGTTTTGTATGTAATTTAGCAATTTTATACCAGTATTTTTTTCTTTTTTAATGCACTGTATCAACTTCTTTGCCACCTTACTGGTTATATCATGGGTTATATATGTCTTTTTTTTTTATTATTCCTTTATTATCTCACTGCAAATGTTGGACTCTTTCATTCTTATTAAACACAACTTTTTTGTTTATTACCCTTGACAAAGTTATCTAATAACACAAACTCTAAAGCAGCCTAAACTGGTCAAAGTTAGGGGAATGCTCTATGGCATTCAGCGCTAAGAAATTATTAGCCATGTTGGATGAGCCAGTTGAACAGGCTAAATAGAAAACAATGCAAATATAGATGTTCATTCATAGATCTCACAACTTCTCTCCTTCTGATGCCTTTTGTGTTGATTTCAGTGGGAGTTCTGCAGGTGGAGATGGGAGCTCCTTTGGTCCTGGCTATCGGCATATATATGACTTTACCATGTGCTCATTATGTATTTGTATGTGCATTATATTATTAACCGTTTAAAATTATATTTTGGCATTCACAGTAAGTTAAGTTCTTAGACATAAATATATATGTCACTATCCATATACAATTGGATATTCTAATTATGCAATTTCTAAATGGAAATGTTGTGGATGTCTCGATAAGGGGATTGTAGTGTGATGCAGAAGGAAAAAAAATCACTTACAGAAAACCTTCAAGAGATTTTTTGAAATCAGCTATCCCTTCAATATGAATGACCTTAACAAATTTTAGGTCCATCTCAGGGACAGCTTTTATTGAACTGACCTGGAGACAGTACTCTTTTGTGTATGGTGGGAAAAATAAATGAGTAAGTAGGTAAACTTGAGAGACATTTCACAAATATAAATTTTGGTTCTTTTGCTTTAAAAAAAGCATGAACATAATTTTAAGAAAATGTAGATTCTGAGTTGCTTACTATCAAGAATTATTAGACTAATAGCATAGAAAATTACTAAGTACAGATCACAAAAATCTCATTGATCACATCTGGAAATTCAGTGTTGTATGGTGTTTATTTCCTTGAAGATACTTTACCTACAGTGAGGGCAGACTGTCACTAGCTGACATGACTTGTTAAGTTCAGTTAAAGTCGCTATTAACTGAAACCTACATTAACATGTGTTCTGCCCCATTAAAAACTGGTAAGGAAAGGAAGATTAATACTGTATTTAATCAGATGACACATTAAGAGGAAAACTAAGGAAATAAAATATTCATTTAGCAATTTTTTGAAAAATTGTTAACTTCTCAATTACTGCTTAAAGGAATCCTTTTACTGACCTTAATCAAGGTTTTAGTATGATACTTTAAACACTCAATTCTAAATTCTTATCTTTCACTGCTCTTCTCAGGATAGCTCGGGAACTTGAATCTCCTTTCCAGAGCTTTTTCTATACTTCAACAGTGTTTTTCATACTGTAGTCATGTAAGGTGTTTTTGTATACCTGGTTTGCTAGGATGGTAGTGTTTTATGCCTCAATACCATTATTAATAGGGCTCCTTTTTACTCCCAGAAGTATCCCTGTTTTTATGATAAATTATATGGTACTTTACTGTGGCCAGATGTAGTTAAGACTTATTAACACAAGTCTTGTCTGCCTTCTTTGGTCTCTCTGTGCCATATTTTCCTTCCCTACAAGTGGCAGAAGCTGAAATGAAAAAAAGAGCCAATGGCCAAATGAGTGTTTTCCCAATCAGTTCTGCTGTCATTTCTCCCTTTTATAAGCAATTGTCTTGTTTATTTATTCATACATTATAATAACTAGGGCTTATTGAGCACTTAACTATGTTCCTGACACTGTTCTGGCTTAGTTTTCACAACAACGTTGTGAGACAGTACTATTATTATCTCCACTTTACAAGATTGGATAGATGAATAACTTGTCTTGGGTTATACAATAGACAACATAGCTTTGAACCCAGTCTGAGCTTAGAGTCCATGCTGTTAGCTACCAGTTTGTATGAATTGTTTATTCAAATGTATGTATTTACTAGACATAGCATGCATTGGTCGTTAACATCTAATGTTTCATTTGTCAGCTAGCAACTTAACAGTTAAAGTTTTATATTAGTTATCTATTTTTACATTACAAGCTATCCTAAAATCTAGCAGCTTAAAACAATAAGCATTCACTACCTGACATAGCTTCTGTTGATCAGGGATTCAGAAGTACCTTAGCTGAAGAGATCTGGCTTGGGGTGTCTCATGACATATCAAGATGTCAGCTGGGGCTAGAGTCATCTGAAAGCTAGTGTAGCGCTAGCTTCTAGTGAAGTTCTGCTTCTAAGATGGTGCACTATGTAGTGCAAGAGCCTAGAATTAAGATTTTTTATTGTAATGTAAGTGCCTGGCATTGGGTTTTGATTTCCAAGGCATCCATTTCAAAGATATCCATCTTGAATAAACATGTTTCTGGCTGGATAACACAGCTACTAGCAAAACACTAGATTAAAAAAAACAAACAAACAAAAAAAAAACAACGAGACTGCCCTGCTTTTCTCTCTACACCCATAAACTTCTCCTTTTAGAAAGCCCTGGGCAACCTAGATAACTTACCACCAAAGTGACCCTACTTCTTTCTTCCTATGCCTTAATTCCTGCTTTTACTCTTTAAATTCATCAGTCAAGAGTGAACCTGCAAAACCTGAGGAACCCCACCCTCAGATCCTAATAAAGACAGTGCCCCAGGTCCTTCCTTTTTTGCTCTCTTTATTGCTATGACCTTGCTGTGTGGCCCTCAGGCATGCCATGTACCCTCTAGGACTTGTGAGTAATAAATCTTGTTCTTCAGAGTTCCCTGATGGTTTGCTGAAGTGTATCCTGTGATCATAATAAGAATCACAGGGTCAGTCTAGTGACAACATTGGCTTCAGCCCAAGAAATGTCCATAGGGGCTCACCACAAATCATATAGGGGCTCAGATGAGAGCCTATGACATTCCTAGCTAATGGCATCACTGTCAAGAGATTGAGACTGACAACTCACATGGTGCTGGTTCTTGGCAGGTCTCACTTCCTTCCCATTTGAACCCTCGATGAGCTGCTTAAGGGTCTTCCTGGCATGGTGGCTAGCCTCCCCCTCCCAACCCGCCCTAGCGAACAGTCCTAAAGAGCAAGGTGGAAGCCATGGTGTCCTTTACGACTAGTCTTGGAAGCCACACTCCTCCTCTCTTTCCATGATACCCTATTGGTTACACAGGCTGCCATGGGTCATGTGGGGGGCTGGAAAGAGGTATGTAAAAATCACTGTGTCATTTTGCAAGCTGTCTGTCACAAAAGGACTAATGTTTTAGGGGGAGAAAGAAATGGTGTACTTGATAGAGGCTTTGTTCAACCCTCTGGTGACCAAATTGAAGTTGTGACAGAAACAAGGAGCAAACAGCAAGGAAAATCACCTGAGATCTAGATGAACAAGCTAAACAACTAATGTGGCAGTTGGCCTTGGTTTCTTGCATGGTTTCTTGAGGCAACTATAAGCACAGCATCTATAGGTTGCTTGCTGAATCTTAACAAGTGGCCCTGGAGGGGCACAGTCTGGGGCTAACCTTGTCCTGCAGCTGAACCCCTCTCAGGACTGTGCCACTGGACACCTACCACACAAATCCACACTAATAAAACTGGGAGACTTAGGAGCTTTGCTTAATACATAGAAACAGACACAGAAAGGCAGCCAAAATGGGAAGACAGAGAAGCAGAAACCATGTGAGAACAGAACAGAGATCCAGATATAATGGAGTCAAGTAATCTAACAGATGCAGAGTTCAAAGCACTGGTTATAAAGATGCTCAATGAACTTATGTGAAGTATACATGAATTCAGTGAGAACTTTAACAAAATATAAAAAACATAAAAATAGAAATGGAAAATATAACAGGGAACCAGTCAGAAATGAAGAACACATTATCTGAGATGAGAAGTATATTAAACAGAATAAATAAAGTGAATAAAAAGAGGATCAAATGACCAATATAGAGGATAGGGAAGCCAAGGACATTCAATCAGAATGATAAGAAAAAGAAATCAAGACTATAAAAATAATGTAAGGAACCTGTGGGACACTATTAAATGTAAAAATATCCGTATTATAGGAGTACCAGAAAAAAGAAGACATTGAAGAGATATTTGAAGAAATAATCATAGAAAACTTCCCTAATTTTGTAAAGGAAATAGACATAAAACCCCAGGAAGCTCAGAGAGTCCCCAAAACCAGGAATCCAAAGAGGCCTACATCAAAACACATCATAATTAAAATGCCAAAGTTTAAATACAAAGAGAGAATCTTAAAAGCAGCAAGAGAAAAGCAAAGTTACCTACAAGGAAGCACCCATAAAACTAGCAGCTGATTTCTCAAAAGAAACTATGTAGGACAGAAGGGCTTGGCACAAAATATTCAATGTGATGAAGACTCAGGATCTACAACCAGGAATACTTTATCCAACAAGCTATCCTTTAGAGTTGAAAGACAAATAAAGAGCTTCCCAGCCAAAAAATAAGCAAAAGGAATTTATCAAAAGTGACCCAGTGTTACAGGAAATTTTGGAGAGAATTCTTTAAGAAGGAAAAACAGGTATCAAAAACAGGAATAAAGACTAGTACTTCAAATGGAAAAGAATTAAGTGCTCCAATGAAAAGATACAGTGGCTGAATGGATAAGAAAAAAAGACCCCCTACATATGCTTGCCTGCAAGACACTCACTTCAGGTTTAAAGACACACACAGGCTCAAAGGAAGGGGATGGAAAAATATATTTCCTTGATGGACTTAGAGGGTATTGGGCTGAATGAAATCGGTTGGATAGAGAAAGACAAATATTGCATGATTCCGTGTACATGTGGAATTTAAAGGACAAATTCAACAACAACAACAACAACAATAATAACAACAAAAATGAAAATAAACTCATAGACACAGAATACTTTGAGGGATACTAGATGGGAGGAGGTTGGGGGGGGACAAAAAAAGGCAGAGTTTAAGAGGCACAAATGTATAGTTGCATAATAGACATGGAGATGTAGAGTGTAGCATGGGGAAGATGGTTAACAATGTAATAAATATGTAAGGCAGAAGAGGGTACTAGATTTAGTGAGGTGATCACTTTGTGAGTTATGTGGATCTCTGATCACCATGTTATACACCTGAAACTGGTATATTATTATGTGCCAACTATAACTGAAAAAAAGTCTCATTTAATTATAAATGTAAATACAAGCAACTAATTGTCTATTATAGTTCAATAAAGACAGAAAAAAAAGACTGATGTTTTAAAACAATTTTTTAAGGCTTAACATTTTAAAACCTAAAAGTTAGATGATTCTTTTCTTTTAGGACTCCATTTCTAGGCACCCTCCATATTATGTTTTTTTTGGGAATAGTTTTGTTCTTAGATTCCTTTACCCACAAATTATAATAAAGTTTTTAAAAAAGTATCACCATATCTGCCATTTTTCTGTTTCCATTGATAACAATATTTTTATATGTGTGTTAAAAACTTCAGTTACTATTAACCTTCTGGTACAAACTGAATTCAGAAGTTTTATCCAAAAATGTGTGGCAACAATAAAGCTTCTGAATACTTGACAACAATAAACAGTACATATAGGTACCTGACTGTGAAGAAGGTAGTGAGGAGACAGAAAATAGGATAGCTTTTCCTCCTGAGGGCTGAGGTAGAAGGCAGGCAAGTGACTGCTTGCTCTATACTTGAGGAACCCTTGAAAGCATCTTTACTTGCCACGTGTCCATGACTGTTTGTTTTCTGAGGTCCTTCTTACCACTGAACTCCAGTGTGGGGCAAAGCAGGGATTCTGCTGAAGGCTTCCAGGTAGTATTCCAAAGTACAGTTATCCTTCTGATGCTTCCCATATGCCTGCCTCAGGAGCTCCTAGTCCCCAACAATGTATTCTCTCTGGTTAAATATAGAAAAGCGAATGTCTGAGTTGATCAGGTTTGTCTAAAATACGAGAGAACTTTATTTATTTTTTATTTTTTATATTTAAAATTTATTTATTTACTTTTTATGGTGACATTGGTTAATGAAATCCAATAAGTTTCAGCTGTACATTTTAACAGTAAGGCATATATATATATATATATATATATATATATATATATATATACACATACACATATCACATATGTATATATATGTGTGTATATATATATATATACATATATATGTATACACACACACACACACACACATATATTTACTGTGTTTACCTTCCATAATTAGATTTCTTTCTTTAACCACATATTTGACCCCCCCCTTACCCCATCTACCTTCCCCCTTTTTTCTTCCCCCTCCCCTCTGGTAACCACTAGTCTGTTGTCCATGTCCATGAGCCTCTGTTTGTTCGTCCTGTTCATTTGTTGCTTTTAGGTTTATATCCCACATATAAGTGATATTATGTGACTTTCAATTTTTCTGTCTGGCTTATTTCACTTAGAATGATTATCTCGAAGTCCCTCCATATTGTCACAAATGGCAATATTTCATCTCTTCTTATGGCTGAGTCATATTCCATTGTAATGAGAGAACTTTAAGGTATGGACTTTGGGCTAGCCACAAGTCTCCTTTCCCATCTCTTGCATCTCTGGTTCTTTTCAGCAGTGTTCTGGAAAGTTGGGTTCATGAGACATGTGTATTAATAATGTACACATTTAGGTATTAATGGCCTAAAATTTTTCTCTTCCAAATTTTGAAAATAGTAGGATATCACTACCAAAAATTTGCTAATTTGGGGGGCCACTTTTATTCATCCCATTCTCATCAGAACTAGAGAAGGAGCAAACAAAAATTGCATGTTGTTTATACAACCTCTCTATGTCTGCAGGAAAGGAAGGATAAGAAGAAGGAAGGGAAGGGAAAATGTGCAGGCTCGTGCCATGTTCTGATACTTTTGAAGATTCCTCTGGCTTTGGAGTGGAAAAATGGATTATAGATGATCAAAGTGAGAGCAGAGAAGTCAGTTAGGAGACTCTTGCAGTTGTGCAAATTGAGTGAGGGAAGATGATGTCTTGGATGAGGGGTGGAAATGGTACAGAAAGCAAAGGGTAAATGGACTCAGTATGTAATGAGGTGGAGCCCAAAGGGTCAGGTGTTGGGTCTGACTAGATATTATAGTTCATTGCTCCTAATATTAGAGTTTAGTGATGTGTATTCACCCTACATTTGTTTTCTGCTAAGGAATTACGATCATTGCTACTATTATTTCCCCATTGGATTTGTTTCAAAAGGTATATTACCAAGTATAGAATGAAAACCAGTTCCTAACCTGTAGGCAAACAATCCAGATTTTTGAGATTAGAATCTAGAATCTGGTTCTGAAGATTTGTTAGAACATGTATTTAGCAATGAACATGAAATTTTTTTCCTTTTTGCTATGCTTATTATAGTATTTATCAAACAAAGATAATTTGAGGCGCTTGTAGAAACTCTACAATTTTCAGGAGATAAACACAAATCTTCAAATCAGTAATTAAATATTTATCATAAGAAACTAAGAAATATAATTTATAATTTGGCTCATTTCTTTTAGTTAAATTTTTTGTGGTTCTTTATAGTTCATGGAAGCTTTGAATAAGATAAGATCATCTCATTGTTACAGAGTTTTAAATGCACTGAGAGGTAACACGTTTGGCATTATTGAAATTGTTTGATTTGTTATTAGTTTGATTTACATGAAAATTTTATCATTAATTTTAGATTTGGTAGATTTTAACCTGATACCACTTTATGTCAAATTATATTCAAAGGCTTCATTAGGATCCTGGGAGGACACAGTTTAACCCCGTGTCGAATCTTTTAAGAAAGAAAAGTTTGGCACCTTGAGGCTGGGACTGTTCACAGCTGACTCTTATGAAATCAAATAAGTTCTCATAGTCATTTTGACACCATTATTTGTTGTGCTTTTGCGTTACCTTGTTTCTTCTGAGCTATCCTTGCAGGTTTCCAGGGATTCAAGGGCTTAGAAACATTCTACTAAGAATCTGAAATACCAAGGCATTTAATTTTGTGGAAGTGTAGAATGTTTATTAATTTTTAAGTTTGAGGCCCAGCAAAATGGAGAAGTGTACTATATTACACAACATGCTTTGTTATTAATATGTTTACTTTTATTGCACATGATATAACCAGAATGGACAAAAAACACAGAAATACTAATTGTTGATATAATTTGCCTCAGAGTTGGGGTTGGGGGCATGGAGAATGGGGAGTATGGCACAAGAAAAGAAATCTGTTACCAATTAGAGTAGAAGTATTTTAGTTGAAAAGAATTGCATAGATGAATGAATAATAATAAAATATTCATCTAACTTTCCTTAAAATTTACAAACTTCTTCCATCTTTCTTTTTTAGGTACTTGGTAAAGAAAAAAATTTCCTCTGGCTCTTTGGATAAAAAACTAATTCTATTATTTTGCTCTCTGAAACTCTTCTTTCATTTTTGTCACGAGAGGATACTATTTGGCTATTTTGAAATCATTTCTGTTTTCAGCTTGTACTTTGCTAGCAACTGAGAGCCCTCTTATCCTTCTTTTCCTTTGCCCCACTGCTCACTTTACTTCCACCTCTTTTCCTATGGCCAAGGAAGAAACTTGTTAACCTAGACTTTCTCTTTTATGAACAGATTGAAAATCCTTTTGGTACGATACATTCACAGGGACCCTATCTCACTTGGTCTAATCCCAGAGAAACAAGCAACAGGAAATACAGGAAAATACACAACTCAGCTCAACACGGATAGAAGTGGCCAAAGGAAAATGCGAGAACAACAAAGACTGTTCATTTGATTTCTAGGAATGGAAATTATTGGTAGTCTACTCTTTTCAAAATAAACTTTGATCTAGAGCTGACCGGATCAAAGTTTATTTTGAAAAGAGTAGTTAGTTACTCCCTTCTAATGCTGAGAAGTGATAGTTACCCTTGAGTTTTCAAGGTCAGTCTGTTAATTTTAGATATAATGGACTAAACCAGCCTCAAGAGAATTAGAGAATACTAGTCAATCTGGGCCCCAAGGTAAAAACAGCACAAGGGTATGGGTCTGATGTTCAGTCAAAATGAAGACAGGAAAGAGGATAGGGATAAATACAGAAACGTAAGCCCCAAAATTATAGAAAAAATCATTCCCTTGCTAACCTATGTGTTATTAATCAATTATAAAGGAATTTTCTCTAATATTCATGTTCTGTCTAGACTCACTGTTTCTTATCTCTTTCTTAGGATTTATTTCCTCTTTCCTCCTTTTTTGTTTTCTGTCTTCTTTCCCTCTTTGATCTCTCCTGATCCTCCTTTCTTTTGTTCTTTTTTTGAGCTTAACATGCTACTGTGGTGATCAGAGATGATTAAGAACAGATTCAGTTTGGTAGACTACAGATCCACAAAGAAATAACTGTCACACAAGCCACTCCATGAGAATATTACTAGGGGTAGAAAATAAAGTTCCAAGGGGATTCTGAGAAAAATGACTTTATCTGCTTATGGAGATCGATAATTAGATATGACTTTTTATGTTCATTTATTCATTCACCCCCATTTGCTAGGCATTCTTCCAGGAACTGAGGGGGCAGTGTAACGATGGTGACAGCGCAGGTATGGTCACCACCTCCCAGTAGCTTATACACTAATGGAGAGATGGGAAACAAACATGAATAGTAAATAGTTACAGGTTGTGAAAAAGCGCTAAGAAGGAAACAGTTGCTCTTTGCAGTGGCAGAGAATAAAGGGGAAAGCCACCTTTCTGCAGTAGACTGAGAAGGCTCCTCGAGGAGAGCTATTCCAGCAGACACCTGAAGAGGAGTGTCCTGGTCAGAGAAAATGGTAGGTGCAAAGGCCCTGAGGGGAGGAGTGGGCTGCTCTGCATAACTGGAAGGAGTCTGGATCACTGGAGGTAGCAAGATAGTAGTGTCCAAGATGAGATCCAAGAATGGGTGGGCCTGGAACCATAAGGATTTGGGATTGTGTGCTAGATGCAGCGAGAAGCCACTGAAAGTGTGTGTCTTGCTGGGATTTTATTTTTAAAAGTCCAAACTTTTTGATGTCTGGAGAGTATATTTTAAAGGGCTAGAGTGGAATCATGGAAATCACAATAAAATCTCTATACTACAGGGAATATATGGAGTATTGGGAAGTTATGGTATTAGGAAGTATGTTTTGAACATACAGACATTTTATCTGAGATTTTAAGGAAGGTTTGAACTTTGACAAGCATGGATTTGGAGAAAAAGTATTTCTAGAGCAAGAAGCAAAATGATCAAAGTATAGAAAGTGAGGCATGAGGCAAGTGTAGAAAACAGCCAGCCTACTTACTATGACTGGGGGAGAGAGGGCATTATAGGGGAGGAAAATGTACCTTTTTGCTTGACAGTATAAGGTCTCGTACACCAGGCCACATTTTGGGGAGTTTGGATAACGTATATAGGTTAATTGTTTATTTTATTTAGGCTCTCAGAAATGTCCTAGCTCTTGCTTTTGTTTTGTAGAAAAACTAGAATTGAGGTTCCCATTTTCTATTTTTAGAAAATAAGATGTCTGAGATGTTAGACTCTTCACATAAATACCCTATCCCTTAGTCACTGGCATTTCACATCTGACCAGTTACAATGTACCAAACCAGAGCCTGGGTATTTAATGGTGACTCCTTAGTGGGAGCTTACATTTGCATTCATGTCTTCATAGGTTTGTTCATTCATTTATTTGACAAGCATCCACTGAGCATCAGTACTGTTGTAGGCTCTGTTTATCCTGGGTGAGTGTGAGGGGCTTCTATTCTCCATGTGCCTCACTATTTTCTACCAGTTCCTTTTGTGACAATTAAGGGATACTATGCACTGGGGGAAATAGCTTTCACCAAGGTCAGGAAAGCTTATCTGAGGAACTGGCATTTGAGCTGAAACCTAAGTGATGATCTAGAGGAAGACTGATTCAAAAAGATGGGCTTGCAGTGTGAGAACTGTAAGGTAAAGATGAGCTTGGGGCATATGAGGAAGGGAGAGAAGGCCTTGTGGTTGGGGTCCACTGAACAAGGTGTGAAGTGGTGGGAGATGAGACTGGGCAGGTTGGCAGTGTTCTTAATGCTGGCTGCACATTGCAGTCTTATAGCTGGCTCAGGCCACACCCTAGACCAGTTAAATTAAAATCTCTGTTGAGACCCAGGCATCAGCATTTTTAGAAAGCTCCCCAGGTGACTCTCAAGAGTGTTTAGATTTATTCTGATTGTGCTAGGAAGCTTTTAGAGGGGAGTGACCTAATCAGATTGTTATTTTTAAAAAGGCTGAGTGTAATGTGAAAGATAAGCCGCAGGAGAAAGGCAAAGGGCATAGAGAGGTGTTTCTTAGTCTTTCTTTTATTGGTGATTTTAATAAAGTCGTCTCAGAGTTGCAGATGTTACATTTCTTCATGCTCTTTCTATTCCCCCTCCCCATTTTTTTCTTTTAATATTTCTTAGGAGGAGGATTTAAGGATCTCAGTTGCTCAGGAAATTCACCTTCCTGCTAGGAATAGTATATGGAATTTAGTAATAATAATAATAATAATTATTATTATTATGTACAGGGAGTGGAATGGAGATTATTATAGTATATAAACATTGATTTTTATCTCTCCTAATAATTTTTTGATGCAATTTTATTTGTGAGGAAATTATTTTTATGGAATTCAACTTTCTATAAATGTGGTAAAGAGGATAAATACTTCATATAAATGAAAAACATCCATCCAATTTTGAATTATTTGGGAAAGAAATCCCCATGGAGAAGGAACTTAAGAGATCAATAAACTTCCCCAGTACAGAAATTCAGAAATTGAAATATGGGTGAATGGATATTTTGAATGATTGTTTTAAATCTTGACTGTGGTTATAAATTGGAAATGAAAGATCTTGTCTGGGTCTAATCCAGAGAGCAAAAAAGCCTCAATATTTTCAAAACTTTTAATGATTAGATTGTGAGCTTGATATACTCGAAGATCAGCATTGTAGCACAAATTGCCTGCTGCTCAGGGAGTAAAGGTTTTTTTTGAACAGTTATTCAGAGAGAGGTCAGGAATTACTGGTTTTCTTTTTTGTTTTTAATGAAGGTTTTAATTAATTAATGCTACTAATAATAATGCCTTATATTTATATAGCACTTTCTAGTTTACACTGCTCTTTAAAACGCATGATTCATAGTCCTTTGTGACGTAAACAGAGCACATATTATCTCCATTTAAGAATGAGGAAACCAAGATCCAAGTAGTTTACCTTGGGTCATCTGATTCCTGGAGCAGCACTTCTTCCAGGAAACATCATCATTCCCTGTGCCTTACAGTAGTGTCCACATGCAGCTGTGTTGTGGGGAGGGGAAGCCTCTTTAGGGAGGATGAGGAGTGAGGGGTCTCCTGGGGGTACTCTCCTAGGATTACGTTTGAGGTTTGCAATATAAAAAGCATAGCTTTGAACACACACGTGAGTGGAAACAAAAAAAGTGTCTGACTAAACATGATCGGCTATTTCTCAGTTATTTTCCAGTAAAATGTATTTGTTCTTTGTTCCCTTATCTTACTCTAGCAGTCTTTAATTAGTACCACAGGTTTAAGAAAAAAAATGTGTAAAACACTTTACATTGAGAATGTTTTACGGATTAACTTCTTTTCAGTGAATTAATAAAAGACTGCTACTTATGGTTTTAGCAGAATATCTTGGTCTAGATTTTGGATCTCCAACCAGTAATCCTTAGAGGCATAATTTGAGGACTGCTAAAAACATTTTGAAGGGACCCAAATGGACATTCCTTGAAAAGGTAATTTATTGCTTTCTGAGGAACATTTTTATAGATTTTTTAATTATTCATATTCAAAATAATATTATACCAGAAACTTTTTTTTGTTTTTGAGATAGAGCTGGTAAATATCTTGTGGAAAACTCCAAATGTCTACCTGTTACACTTATGTCCATCTTCTGACAGCTTAAAGTAGCCCTGTTACTAAGACTCTGGCTATTTTTGAGACTCTTTTACCCCATGCCTTCCTTAGTGAATCTGAAGATTCTGGGGCCAAGTTTATTGGATAGGCCGTGCCATGCTGTGTCTTGTCCTCACCCCTCTCACGTTACAATGTCTTTCACTGTACATGATTTAGCCATTTTTAGCCAAAAATGTGCACGCAGGCTTTTAATGATGGGGATATAATAAGGGAATATACAGCGTTATTAAAGATACCACTTTTTCTGATTAAAATGAAAGCTAAAGACTCCCAAATGTAACATAATAATATACTTTTTTTTGGGGGGTGGGTTGTCCATTGGGCTGTATCATCTGATTTGAATGGTCAACTGCCTCTGTCTGCTCTGGGACTTTTTACTGGCTGCTGCCCTGCAGTCCCTTTTTAAAACTGGCAAAGCCCCTAAAACTTCTTTCTAGTTCTCATTCTGCCTTTGGTCAAGGTTAAAACTAACTCCAACGTGCAACTGGTCCTGGTGAAGGCGAACGTGTCTCAGCCTTTCTTAGGTATTCTCCCTCCTCAGTAGACAGATACTTTAAGTGTAAATGGCATCAATTCTTCTTTGGTGGGTGGTAGAAAGTCAGATCTTCTAGAATATAAGCTCCATGAGGGCAAGTGAACTTGTTTTATTTGTCACTTTTTTCCTAGTGTCCAGAGCCTGGAACATTATATAGGAAGATTGGTTGACAAAAGGAATGTAAATTTCCTGTGGGGACTCCCTGAAGGCAGAAGTTGGCTTATCTTAGAGATCTGTTCATTAGGACTTATGATTGCAAGTGACAGATACAGAATGGGCTTGGGCACATTTCCATAATTCTCTCCCTCTCACTTATACCCAGGCAGAGACAAGGGCCTTCCTTGTCCATTCTGTCTAGTCCTAGGCAGAAAGATCATTGACTTTGCTCTCCAAAATATTAAATCTCACATTCACAAAGAATCTGGTTTCTTCGTGTTTATCTGTGTTCTAAGCTCTGGCTATATTCAAAAGGTCTCAACCAGTTTATTATGATATCTTGGTATCCCTTCTTGAGACTGGGTGAATGTTAAACTGTTGGTTTCTATTCTTCGCTTCCCTTAAGCCCTATCTGGAGCCCCCTTTTACATGAGAAGCCTTCCCTGATTAGCCTCATCTCTCTCAGATACCAAATATCTCACTTTGTGTCTCATCAGCATATTGCCAGTAGGCTGTGCTGTGTTGCCTTGCATTTATTTTGTTCACATATACATTTGTTTTGTTTTTCCTGTTTTCATTTTTTAAAATAATTTATTTACTTTAGGGTACAACATATACACAATAGTCTCAATGTAACAATACTCACACTACCACTAACAAAATGATTACTGAGAACAATTTAAGATTAAGTTTTTCAATTATTTTTTTTCTTTCCCTCCCTCCCTCCCTCCCTCCCTTCCTTCCTTCCTTCCTTCCTTCCTTCCTTCCTTCCTTCCTTCCTTCCTTCCTTCCTTCCTTCCTTCCTTCTTTCCTTCCTTCCTTCTTGTCTTTCCTGTCAGAACACTTAAGTTCCTCTCTTAGCAAATCAAATTTTAATTATACAATACAGTATTATCACTATAGTCACTATGTTATACATTGGATCCTTAGACCTTATTCATTTTTAAAAATAACTTTATTTTTTTTAGCTATAGTATAATATCATACTAGTTTCAGGTGTACAACATAGTGATTACACATTACTATAATTTATAACATGATCACCCTGATAAGTATAGTATTTATTTGACACCATACATAGTTATTACAATATTATTTACTATATTCTCTATGTACTTTACATCCCCATGACTATTTTTATAACTGGCAATTTGCACAACTTAATCCCTTTCTCTTTCTCACTTCAACTCCCCTCCCATCTGGCAACCATCAAAATGTTCTCTGTATCTATGAGTTTGTTTCTGTTTTGTTTGTTCATTTATTTTGTGTTTTAGATTTTACATGTAAGTGAAATCATATATTTGTCTTTTTCTGACTGACTTAATCCTTAGCATAATACCCTCAAGGTTCATCCATGTTGTTTCAAATGGCAAGATTTCATTCATTTTTATGACTGAGTAATATTCTATCATGTATATGTGTCACATCTTCTTTATCCATTTGTCTTTCCATGACCACTTAGGTTGCTTCCATATCTTTGCTATTGTAAATAATGCTTCAGTGAACATAGGGTTGCGTTTGTCTTTTTTTTGAATTAGTGTTTTGTGTTTCTTTGGATAAATACCCAGAGGCAGAATTTCTGAGTCCTTCTTTGTCTCTTGTTATAGCCTTTGTTTTAAATTCTATTTTGTCTGGTATAAGTATTGCAGCTTCTTTTAGTTTCCATTTGTATAAAATAAAATTTTCTGTTCCTTTGCTTTCAGTTTGTGTGTCTTTTGACCTGAAGTGAGTCTTTTGTAGGCAGCATATGTATGGGTTTTATTTTCTTATCCATTCAGCCACCCTATGTCTTTTAATTGGAACATTTAATCCATTTACATTTAAGGTAATTATTGATAGGTATATAGTTATTATCATTTTATTATTCATATTTTTTTTCTTTCTTCTTACAGAAGTCCTTTTAACATTTCTTATAATACTTTAGCTTTTCCTTGTCTGAGAAGAACTTACTCATTTTATAACTGAAAGTTCCTGTCCTTTTACCAACCTCTCTCCTTTCCTTTCACCTGCAGCTTCTGGCAACCACCATTCTACTCTGTTTCAATGAGTCTGACTATTTTTTTATATTCCACATATAAGTGATACTATGCAGTATATGCCTTTCTCTGACTAATTTATTTCATTTAGCATAATGCCCTTCAGATTCACCCACACTGTTGCACATGATGGGATTTCCTTCTTTTATAAGGCTGATTTTATGTGTGTGTGTGTGTGTGTGTGTGTGTGTGTGCGTGCGCACGCGTGCCCATTTCTTAATTGAGGTATTTGGTCCTTTTTTTAAAAAAATTTTATTTGGGTTTCTCATATATTTTGGATATTAACTCCTTACTGGATATATAGTTTGCAAATATTTTCTCCCATGTAATAGGTTACCTTTTCATTTTATTGATGTTTTTTTTTGTGTGTGTGTGTAGAAACTTCTTAGTATAATGTAGTCCTATTTTTTTATTTTTGCTTTTATTGCCTTTGCTTGCCTTTTATTGCCTTTTATTGGATTTGATGTCAAATCTAAAAAATGATTGCCATGTTAGTGTTAAGGAGTTTACCCACTATATTTTTGTCTAGGAATTTTGGATGTTATATTCAAGCATTTATTAATTCACTTTGAGTTTATATTTGTTTATGCTATCACATAGGGGTCCAGTTTCATTCTTTGTCATGTGGCTGTGCAGATTTCCTAGCACCACTTACTAAAGAGACGACTCTTTCTGCATTGTATATTCTTGACTTCTTTGTCAAAAATCAATTGACCATATTTGCATGGATTTATGTCTGGGCTCTCTATTCTATTTCACTGATATAAGTGTCTGCTTTTATGCCATTATCATGTTGTTTTGATTATTATGGCATTATAATATAGTTTTAAATCAGGAAGTTTGATGCCTCCAGATTGTTTTGTCAGGATCTTTTGTGATTCCATACAAATTTTAAGATTGTTTTATCTATTTCTGTGAAAAATGTCTTTGGGATTTTGATAGGGATTGCATTGAATCTGTAGATTGCTTTGGCCTGCAAGGTTTATTCTGAAAAATCTGCTGATAGTCTTATGGAGGTTCTCCTGTACATAACAAGTTATGTTTCTCTTGCTGCTTTTAAGGTTCTCTTTTTGTCTTTAATTTCTGAATTTAAATTATAATGTGTCCCTATGTGGGTCTCTTTAGTTTTATTTTATTTTATATTTTTTGGGCTTCTTACATTTGGATGTCTGTTTCTTTCCTCGGGCTAAGGTAGTTTTCAGCAATTATTTCTTTGAATAAGCTTCCTTTCCCTTTCTCTTCTTCTTCTGAGACCCCTTTAATGTGAATATTGTTCCACTTGATGGTATCCCATGAGTCCTTTAAGCTATCTTTATTTTTTATTATTCTTTTTTCCTTTTTGTTCCACTGATTAGATGAATTCCACTCTTCTATATTCAAATTTGCTGATCCTTTCTTCCATTTGATACAGTCTGCTGTTGACTTCTTCTACTAAATTTTTTTAGTTTAGTTAACTCTTCAGCTCTATGATTTCTATTTAGTACTTTTTATATTTTCTATATCTGTGTTGAAACTCTCACTTTGTTCATTCACTGATTTCTTGACCTTAGTGAGCATTTTTATGACAATATTTTGAACTAGCAGATAAATCACTTTTTCCATTTTATTATTATTGCTTTCTGGAGATTTATCTTATTATTTTGTTTGGAACCTATTTTCTTGTTTCTTCATTATCCTTGACTCCCTATGTTGGTTTCTGTTACCTAAAACAGCCACCTCTTCCATTCTTGAGAGACTGGTTTTATGTAGGAGATGAACCTTGTCAGTCAGCCTGGCTTGAACTCCTGGTTTTCTCTCAAGCTTTTGAGATTGTCTAACCTGCCGTCTTTGTGTATGTGTTAAGATCTGTTGGTGTCCCAAGGAAGGATTTTAGTCAGCATTCAGATACTCATAGATTAGAAGCTAAAAATCAGGGAGTAGCTGGGAAAATATATAGTTAAGTCCTTTTTAGGAAGAAATTGGGAGATAGGTGTTTTTGCCTGCTCTCTCTGTGCTGAGCCCAGGTGTATAGCCATTGGATGGAGTGTACTTCAGCACCCATTTAAAAACTGCTTCTTTGTTTGCTATAGTCCTTTGGTACTCATGAATGTAAGTTCCATTGGCTAGCATGGCTATGTGATCTGGAGGGCCTTCCATCAAGTCATAAAAGTTGGGGCACTAGATGTAGGGGAGAAGTTTCTTCCAGAGAGATATGAGTTACTTGGTTTTATTGTTGGAGTGAGCCAAAGGGAGGAAGAGGAACAAATTACCACTGGCTCTTTTGGGCTCCAGGGATTATTGTAGTCAGCCCCTATATATATACTAATTAGAAGCTGAATTCTTAGGCAGTAGCTTATAGAGTATGCAGTTAAACCCTTTGCAGTGAAAATTGCACTTCTGTGTATTTATCCAAGGAAAACCAAAACAATAATTTGTAAAGATTTATACTCCAGTATTTATGGCAGCACAATTTACAATAGCCAAGATATAGAAACAACCTAAATACCCATCAACAGATGATTGGATAAAGAAATTATGGTTTATATATACAATGGAATATTACTCAGCCATTAAAAAAAATGAAATCTTACCATTTGCAGCAACATGGATGGACCTAGAGGTTATTATACTGAGTGAAATAAGTTAGACAGAGAAAGAGAGATACCATATGATTTCACTAATATGTGCAATCTAAGGAACAAAAAGAACAAACTAATCAAAAATAGACTCACAAATATAGTGGACAATTTGGTGATAGAGAGAGGGGAGGGAGATTGGGGGGTTGAGAGAATGGGGTAAAGCGTTAAAGAAGTACAAATTAGTAGTTGATAGTTGGTCACGGGGATGGGGAGCACAGCAGAAGGAATGCAGTTAGTATTAATTTGATGGCTAGGTAGAGGGTCAGGGGAGGAAGAGAGCAATTGGGGGGATTGTTTTATAAACTATATAGATGTCTAACCAATGTACTGTATACTTGAAATTAATTTAAATAAATATAAAAAAAAAACCTAGCTGATGGGGATTCTTGCCTACTCTCTCTGCGCTGAGCCCTGTGGTATAGCTTTAGTAAGTACTCATGTTTGCCTGTTAAGAACTGCTTCTTTCTGTGAGACTCATGAAGCCCTGTTGGTATCAGAGCTAGGCAATCTGGGGACCCACCTCTCTGGTTGAAGCCACGAACGCTGGGATGCCTGCTTACATGTGTGTAAGCTCCTTCTGGAGCGATGCTGGTGACCTGGTTTTATTGTTGGAGCATGCCTGAGGGAAGCGGTGGAGGAAATGCCTGTCAGCTCCCTCAGGCTTCAGGATGGATTGCACAGGCAACCCTTAGATGTCTGCTAAATTAGAAGTTGGACCCTCAGGCAGAAACTTGTAAAATATACACTTAAACCCTTTCTAGGTTAAGACTGGAGATGGGAATTTTTGCCTGCTCTCTCTGCACTGAGACCTTCAGGGATAGCCTTGGTGATTTCTCATGTACTCATAAAGAATTGATTCTTTGTTTGCTATAGTCTTATGGGTCTTATGGACACAGGTCCCATTGGCTTTCAGAGATAAGTGTTTGGGAGCTTGTCCCTTAAGTGGAAACCATAAAAATTGGACACTAAATGTACAGTCCAAACCCTTCTTTCCTCATGGAGATTCCAGGGGTTGGATGTTCCCTCTAGATTGTATGGCACAGTGCTGGGGATGTGGTTTATGATGAGAATATATCTCAGCCTTCCCTATCCATTTTAGTGTGGGTATTTTCTCATTCGCTTGAGTATCGGAGTCACTTAGCTAGTTTCTGGATTTTTGTCTGTGGGAATTGTTCTGTGCGCAGCTATACATTTAGTGAGTCCACAGCAGGAGGGAAGTTCAGGAGCCTTCTATGTTGTCTTTTTGGTCCCTTTTCTGCTATTTTTATTTTTTAAGTTAACATTTATTGAAGCTTACTATTTGTGAGGTACTATGATTAGGTTTTTGATCCTTCATTGTCACATTAATTCTCAGAGTGACTGTTTGTAGTAAGTGGTATTATCCTCATTTTACAGAAAAGAGAGAATGTACAGCTAGTAAATGACAGAGTTGGAGTTGGAATCTTGATCTGTTTGATTTAAAAAGCTTAATCACATTTTACGCTCTTAGAGGAGGGCAGGATTCATGTCTTTTACATCCTCCAGTTCCCACCATTCTTCAAGAGTATGTCTGTTCATAAAGTGGTCTTATCAAAAGGTACTTATGCTTTGAAAAAAAATTATGTGAATACAAGTCCTCTAAAGAAATACACACAGGCTAATTTTATTAAAAATTATCAGAAACTCCTCCAATTAAGATAAACTGGTATTAACATATTGAATATATCATTCCTAATTTCTTATGCAAATAATTAAGTATATATATTAGAAGTACTCTTAAGGCTAAATGCATTCTGCTAACAAATTTCTCTTTAGTATATCAAAATTATGTGCTTACTAAGAGCCATTTGTTTTTTTTTTCTTAGCCCTGTATATGCCAGTTGAACTTATTATTGTGATTATGCAGTCTAATTAAATATTATATAAACCAATGAAATACGAGTATAAAAAGTCATTTTCTCCACTAAAATCAGGTTGAATGCTTTAACAAAATGTGATCAAGATGACTCTCTAAAATAGTTGTTCCAGAATTTAGAGTAGGTGGAATAACTGTAAAAGATTTAAAAAGAAATATTAAAAGTCATGAGAGATTCCACACTCATTGCTACACAAGTGTATTTAAAATATTGTTCTATGTTAGCAAAACTAAAACTGAAAATGGAGAAGAAGGGTAATAGATGTGATTTATGCAGTAAAGATGACATGGGATTCTAGTAAGCAAACAGTCAAATCCTTAGTGTTAAATAAAAATTAAATGTTTTAAGGAGCAGTTGAATGAATCCTCACTCTCCTCTAGCTTTTGCAATTAAGCAATTAACTTCTGGTTCTAGAGGTATTAGAGAAGGGTGTATCTTCTGTATCTGAAAAGGAGAATTATATAATTTGCTAAGCTACTTTTTTTCTTTTTACTTAATACATCATGTCCATATTTCCAAGCCCATAAATACAGATTAACTAATGTTTTATGTCAAATGCATGGTCTTAAGTATACAGCTCAGTGAATGATCACAAAGCAAATATATCCATAGAACCCACACCCAGTGGAAACTACATTTCTACTACCTTAGAAGCCTCCCATGGCCTCTTCTTTCTTATTAGATATAACTGCTACTTTAACTTCTACCACTGTAATGTCTGTTTTTAAGCTTTATGTAAAAGAAACATAGTTTTTTGTTTTTGACTTTTTTACTCAACATTTGTTTGTGAGATTCATCCATGTTTTTAACATGTATTATTTGTTTATTGTCACTGCTGAATATTTTTTCACTTATTGTGTTGTTCATAGTCATTGGGGTTGTTTTCAGTTTGGGGCTAATATGAAAATGTTGCTGTGAACATTCTTGTATATGGTTTTTGCTATACATAAGCAGGTTTAATGTTATATTTGTAACTTATATGCCTAGGAATGGAATTGGTGGGTCATAGGATATGTTTATGTTCAACTTTAGGGGATGCTGCTAAAGTGGTTGCACCAGTTTATACCCCATCATCAAATGCTTGTGAGTTTCTGTTTTTCCACACATTTGACAATACTTGGTGTTGACAGTTCTATTGATTTTTATCCAGTTTAGTAGTATCTTGTAACTTTAATTTGCATTTTCCTGGTGACTAATGAGCTGGACACTTCTTAATATATTTAAAATATAAATAGAAATATATTTAATATATTTAAAATATAAATAGAAATATATTTAATATATTTAATATATCTTAGAGGGGTCATTGAAATGACTGTTTAAGTTTCTTGCCCATTTTTAAAAATAGAATCGTCAGACTTTTTCTCATTTTCTGTACTTAATGTATTCTAGATAGAAGTTCCTTGGTTTGTTGTGTGTGTTAAAAATATCTTCTCCCCCTCTGTGGCTTGCTTTTAACAGTTTATTATGAGTTCCTTATTTTAATGTAATTCAATTGAACAATTTTTCCTTTATTAGTAGTGCTTTTTGAGTCCTGTTTAAGAAATCTTCACTTACTCCCAACCCAGGGTTGTGAAGATGTTCTCCTCTGTTATCTTCTATCAATTTTATTGTTTTACCTTTCACAGTTAGATCTACAATTCACATGGAATCAATTTATGTATCTAGTGAGAAGTCAGAGTTGTTTTATTTTATTCTATATTGATATCTGTTGGTGTGTTTCTCTTGTACTAATATATACTTTGATCGTTGTAGCTTAAAACACTGAAGACTAAGTTTTCTCTCTACTAATTCCTGATGATATTCTTTGCCCCTTTGCATTTCTAAATAAAGCTTAGAATCAGCTTGTCAGTTTCCACAAACATACACAGAGACACTCAGTCTTGCAGGGTTTTTGATCAAGATTAATTTGGATCTATAGATCATTTGCTTTGAATTGACATCTGTAGTGTTGACATCTTTGCCATTTTAAGCCTTTCAGTTCCTGTGCATGGGATATGTTCACATTTGAGTCCTCTTCAATTCACGCAATGTTTTATATTTTAATTATTTGGCTTTGACATAATTCTATTCAATGGCTGTAGAATTTTGTGTGTAACATATCCAAATTTATTTAATCAAATATCATGTTGAAAACCTCGATCATGACTATTTTTTTCATTGTTATAAGCATTACATATAGACATTTTTTAGTACCTTTCTCTCTCTTTAGAAATAACTCCTGAAACTGGAATTTCCAGGTCATATAATGTGCAGTTTTATCTTTCTCTATGAATTGTATCAGTTTATATTCTCACCCACATTTATAATAGATTCCACTCTTTCCAACCTAGAGAATTAGTGATTTATTTTTAGTAATTTTCAATTTGATGGGAAAAAATAGTAACTCATTGTTCTTTGAATTAGCATTCATATTACTAGGGAGATTGAGCAAGGTTTCACTTGGCCACTTGCAGTTCTTCTGTGACTATCCGGTACATGTCCTTTGCTTATTTTCTATTGGTATTTTTATATTTTTCTTATTTTTCAGTGTTCTTTGTATATCACAGATAAAAATCCTTTGCCACATATATTTACAAAATATAAATCTGTACAATAAATGAATTAACAAGCATACTTTTGTTACTAGAGTGAGCCTTTGCAGAAGAGCAGAAAAAGAAAACCCTGTTTAGCTGATTCAAATTGTGGTTATCCCCAAAAATTTATGTCACATACTTAGTAATATAGCAATAAGGTGCTTGGTAGCAGTAACTGTCGGCAACTAGATAAAATAGAAGAAAAAGAAAATAATAGAATGAGATCATTGAAATTAGAGCCAGAAATTAGAGCTAGACCTAGCCCTGCTACTCTGTACCTCTGTGATCTTGGTTAAGCCACATATTCTCTCTGAGTCTTAATTTCCTCATCTGTACACTGGGCGCATCTATATCCTATATCTCACAGGGCTAAGATGATATATATGAAAAAAAGTATTGCAAACAGTAGAAGTTACACAATACAAATTATAATTCTAATAAGTATGGTGTAAGTATAACAAATTGAATATATACTATGCTAAAATTATTATCTTTTGAGGTAACCTAATTTATAAAATATTCAGCGTAATATCTGAGTCTGTGGTTTGTGGATTTGTGCTAACTTGCATGACTCCTTTAAAAAGAAATGGTTTGTTGATAATAAATTCAAGCTGATGTTCTTTATGACAGTTTAAAATGTGTTTGTGGTATATTGGCTTCTAGGGCACTGGGCTTCTGTCTCCAATATTGACAGACTTTGTGAGCCCATTAGCCATCATTCTTGTAAAAACTGTCTTGATCTGTGATGAGAGCACTGCAATAAAAGGGCATTGCTGTTGAAAATCTGTATTTTGGTCCTTTCTTTAAAATACACTCTTCACGAGGAGGCAATATGAATTTGCATTGCAAAGGATAGCCTTTTTTTTTTAGCTCTTAAAACCAGATAATTTAATTATGTCTCTGCCACAGCCTTTTATCATTCTCTGGGAAGGAACTCTATCTCCTTTTGACACTTCATATTGGAAGCTGGTCTTCTTATCCTCAGAATTAATTAACATGCGAATACTTGTTGAGAGATTTGAGAACACTGCTTTTTCGATTAGCATTTAAATGTCACTCTTAATGATGTTAGACTGACTCTCAAGGGAAAATTTAAATGGTATAGTCATCTCCTGATTATTTCCTAGAGCATATGATTGGTATTTCTGATTATCTGGTCTTAGTGAGAGCTTCAGTCTTCTGTTCACGGATGAATTGATTAAGATCCAAGACCATATTTGATTGTAGCAAAGCTGGGTTCTGGTCTTTGCCTATGTTTTCTAGAGAGGCTTACATGCCATACCTTGCACTGATTCTCAGTAATAAGTTTATGCAGGAGCAGCAGCTGCAGGAACTGTTAGCAACAAGTAAAGATATCCAGGAGCAAGGAGAGAGGTAAAGAAGGGCTTTGGTAGTGATCATGTGGTAAAGAATAAAGAAGATGAACTTTGGAGTTAGATATTCATAAGTTCAAATCTTGCCTGTGTCACTTTGAAGCTGTGTGACTTGAGAACTTACTTCCCTTCTCTGAGAATCAATTTCCTCATCAGTAAAATATAAATAGTAATATATACCATTAAGATTGTTGGAAGGGTTAAAGGAGATCACGTGTATAAAGTGTTACACAAGTCAGAGTAAGCTCTCTGCTATAATGAAGAACCCCCATATCCCAGTGATTTAACGTAGGTTATTTTCTGCTTCAGGGAGGGAGGGCTCTGCTCCATGCAGACATTCAATGACCCAGATTTCTTTTTATCCAGTGTCCCTGCCTTGTTCTAAGGCCTTAGAACCCTTCATTGGGTCATGTGCCTCTGGCTGACAGGTAAGGGAGGAGTGTGAGCATGGGGATTGCACAGGCGATGTTATGGACCAGGCTGGAGATGGTACGCATCACTTTTGCTGATATCCCATTGGTAAGAGCTCAACTCCATAGACACAACCACTTTCAATTGAGCATGGGAAGTATGTATCTCAGGAGGAAAACAAAATAGGTTTGTTTGGTGAACACATAGTCCTTGGCTACTAGCATCCAGTAATATTTGAGTAAATGAAAGAAAGAAAAAAAAAGGAATAGATTCTTTGTTCATTTTTCATTGTCTGGACTCCTAGTGTTATTGCTGATAGGGAGCCTTGGAAATGATCAAGTTTTACCTGTTTTATTGTTGAGGAGCCTGAGGACCCTGGGGAATTTAGTGACCTATATAAGATCTTTTAGCTATTATTAGTGGTAGAAATAGAGAACCTGAATCTGCTTTTTCCAAATGCTGCTGTCTATTTTATGTTTAATTATTTAAAACATCATTCTTTGTTTTCTGCCCTAGGATTGCCCTTGACTTTTGGCATGTGAAGATAGGTAGCTTTAAAATATATTATCTGGTCATAATAGGTAGACTTCAGCTTTCTTTGGCGGGAGGAATTTGGTATTGGAGTGTTGGGAGAAGTACTGTCAGGAGCTGGAGGCTCCACCGTCTCTGACTAGTTGGTACTGAGAGTGAGAATTAAATTTCACTCACCCACTCACACATTTAAGCAATCCTTCCCTAGGCCCTTCTACATGTAACAAATCATACAAGGTGATGTGGATGCAGCAGTGATAAGACAGAAATATTCACAGATACATTCATACCTAAAGAAGGTTTCAAATATTTAAATAATAATTACTACATAAAGAAGGAGTACAGTAGAAGGAGTAAGGTGGAAGTGACCAGCTGCTGGGGTGCTGAGGGAGAGGGAGTAAGGGAAGCTTCATGGAGGAGGAAGCAAATCTTTGAACTTGCTCTTAAAGAATGAGTTACGTTTATTGGGAATTTGATCTGCTCTGAAACATACACTTGTGTATGTATTTATGTAATCAGTATAGATAATCTTGGTTAACTGTAGGTGTGTGTTGAGAAAAATGAGAGAAGAAAACCAAATTGACAAAAACCAAAACCATGATCAAGTCTCTTGTGTTAAATTAGCATTTAGCACTCCCATTTACCATTCACCTATCATTTTGACAAGTTTTTACCAATCAATAATTACATAAAATAACTTTTTGGATACAGGTCAGCTATCATCAACAGATATTTTATTGTGAGCCAGCAAGTTCTTGACACCATGATTTTTGGTTAGGTACAGACCCGTAAAAGAGTTTGTAGAGGCAGTGGTAAGATGCATGAAATACCTGAAAACTACGAATCATTATGGAGAGGGGGTGCACACACACTGCAAAGGATGTGCGGACATGTATGTAAGTTTGGATTCAGGGACTTGATTTTCAGAAAGGTTTCTCTGAGAGGTACTATTTAGAGCCTAGATTTGTAGAGTTGTTGGAAATGCTTGCGAGTTGGCATCTCAGGTGTCAGGCTTGTCTGATGTCTGTCCTTCTCTCATAGTGACATATTGCCTGGCTGAGAATGTAGGCAGGTGTCAGATTCCTATGAGGTTAGAATCAGGTTGCCTAGGATCAGTTAGGAAGCCCGAAATGTTTGTTTTTAGCACCCCTGGCTCCTCTTTGGTGTGTGTCTTCTCTCCTTGGAAGTAGAGCATCATGAGAATTTGTATTGTTTTAAAATATACATTTTAAATTCTAAAAGCATTCTTAATAACAATTCAAGTTGTACAAAAAGGATGTAATATTGCAAAGTAATTGTCCCTCTTCCCCCAAACTGTTAATACTTATTTAAAAAAAAAATCTTTCTGACATTTTATACAGATACACACACACACACACACACACACACACACACACACACACACACACACGTATATCCTTTTTTATATGAGTGGCTCATTTAATATTTGCATTTCTGTAACTTGCTTATTTAATTAATATGTGGGATAGCTTTTCATACTACTACATAGTTCTACCTTATTTTTTTAAATTAACAGAATAGCTGTCCCTGTACTGCTTCTACATGATTCTTATTGAACAGTATTTAAATTTACTTTCTTAATCCTTTGCTATTTGTTACACACTGTGTTGCAGAGAACATTCTTGTTGTCATCCGCAAACTTGTAGAGGAATTATTTGTAGGAACTTGCAATGGAGTTTCCAGGTCAAAGAGTACATGTATTTAAAAGTTCGATAGATATTGATAAACTACCCTTCAGAAAGACTGTACTTATTTTCATTCTATCCATAGAGTATGTGAATTCCTTTTTCCCAAGTATTTTGTGATCTTGGACTTAGGGTCTGATTGGTCTGAATTGCACAGTTCTGATTGGTTGGCATTATGTTTCCTGATTGGTTGTTATCGAACAGTTCTGATTGGATGGGTAGGTCCCACCCCATTGATTGAAAAATGAAACCAGGAACTCCCTTGTAATATTTGACTCAGATGGTGGAAATGAGCATGGCATAGTATCAGTAGCCAAGATTTCAGTCTGAGGTGCTTCCTGCTGTACAAAGTATGTGAGAAGCCCCTGTCAGCAAATAGCTGCTAGGCTTTTATTATTTATAAACTTCATGCTCTTGGTTAACCATGGAGAGTCCATTTCAGCAGATGAATTCCTTCTCAGGGTTCACATCAAATGAGCTTTTCTTCTCAGAGTCAATACCTACAATAGATTATCATTCAGCAATAAAAGAAATGAAGTACAAATATATGCTCTAATGTGGGTGAACCTTGAAAACATTATACTATGTGAAGGAAGCCAGTCACAAACACCACATGTATTTATATGAATTGTTTAGAAAAGGCAAATCCATATAGACAGAAAGTATAGTAGTGGTTAATCAGGGCTGGGGAGGTGGGTGGGAGAGGAGTATTTGGGAAGTGACTGCTAATAGGCACATGGTTTCCTTTTGGGGTGATGAAATGTTCTAAAATTAGATTGTGGTGATGGTTGTACAGCTCTATGAGTATACTAAAAACCATTGAGATGAACACTTTAAATGAGTGAACTTTATGATATGTGAATTATTTCAATAAGCTGTTGAAAAAAATGAGTAATGGCAGAATGAGATAGAAAGGAGGAGCATGTAGTCATTATCATCGGTTTGTGAGACAGGTAGGAAGACGCTGTAGCAGTGTGGCAGAGAATCTGGTTGGGGAAGGCATTCCTTTGGGCAAGCTGAACTGAGTATTTAGGTGGCTGATGATAGCCTTCTACAGATGTGGATGGTGTTTTTTTCTGCCCAGAAGAATCGAGACAAGAGGCAGTTAGTGCCACACCCTAAACAGGGTGAGGATTGGGGCTTAGTACACTGAATTACTGACTCCTTGTCCTTGTTCAGTTCTTCTCCTGGAAGGCAGTAATAGTTTCATTTATTAACCTAGAAATGCCTGCCGTCCTCCAGTATTTGGAAAAGGACGGTCAGAGAGAGGAAGCTGAGCTCAGCTGCTGAGTCAAGGAAAAGGGGAGGAAGACCTAGGGTCACAAAGGACAATGAGGACCTCTTGTGAATAAAAGTCGTCAATTTTAAATTTAGCAATTAAGCTTTTTCTACATAGTGGAAGTGACTGTTCTTTTGGAATGTGTTTGCTAGTGAATATCATAATAAGAATGTTTAAAAGGAAGTTATGATTATAAATGGCCTCTGAGTTGTGCTGATTGATAACATTTAGCTAAAGGTAAAGGGTTAATCTTGCAGTGAACACTAAAAGTTAAAGGGAAATCACACCTTTTTGCAGAAGCTGTTTTCCTTGTGGTTATGGCTTTTCAAACACACTTTTTCCTTCTTATTCCCCATTAGATCAAACTATAAGAACACTTCTTAATTATTTCCAGGTATGAGGTTTTTAGCTTCAAAAAGAATTGAGGTAGGTCTCCATGGTACCATTTTGGAAGTTAACTGTCTTTAGCAACAGTTTACTTCAGAAGCCCAGGACAGCACATAGGGAATCAGTATTGACCTAATGGCAAAATCATTATGTATCAGGTCACTGTATTTGATTCATTACCCTGAACATGCTTTATTCTCCAAAAACTTCATTTAAGGATATACAATGGATACTAAACTATTAGTCTTTGTTCTTGGTTAGGAAGTAAACAAGAATCTCACCGACTTTTAAACCTTTTGAAGAAGTAACTTTTCCTGATTTTATTTTAACTTGATAAAGAACCTTTAGCACTGAGAGAAAATTTGGTTGATGATTCAGAGTGTGAGGGAAAGGAGTGATTCTGTCACATGAGTACCAGTTGAATAACTTCTGGTAGGTATTTTTATATTTATCGCTATTCTTAGTCAAAGGCCTGTGGTTAACTAGGGAGTAAGTAACTAAACTAAGTTATACTTACCAGAGATAGGGATTTTACTTTGAATATGTCAATGTCTAGGCCTTTAGGAAAACTTCAGTAGGTTTTCCTTCAGCTGAAGGAAAACTTCAGCTGATTGTTGAAATGCAAACCCTCTCTCATGGAATTCTCTCTCATTCAACAAATAAATAATAAAATTTTAACAGATTAAACTGCAAGAAAATTAAAATTGTTTTTTTATTCCTGGCCATTAGCTAAATTTTAACTATTACACATAGTTAAAACACAGGGTTTTTGTTTGGTTTTGGTTTGTTTTACTTTTCGGATTGTTTCTCTTAAATATATTTTAAAGGTAATTGGTATGGCTTGTTTTAGAATAATTTTTGTGTTCTTGTGTTAGAATTCTTGAAGTAGTAGTAAATTCACAGGAAGACTCAAGAATGTAAGAGAGTCTATGTCAATTATATTTCAATTAAAAAAATAAAAGAAAAAAACACAATAAAAAAGAATGCTTACTGAGGTGGGGTATAAAATTTCATCCTTTGCGAACTCCCCTAGAAACTGTGACTGTGAACTGTCATAACTTAACTTCAAAGCATAGCTTGTTCTCTTGGCAATGGAGCAAAAATATTTTAATTATGCTGAACAACTATTATAGACAAGTGAGAGTCTTACTTTGCTGGTTGATAATATTGCACATATTTAGATTTGGCTAACTGTCAAAATTGCCACCAGCCAAAATATAGTCATTAATGAGGACTTTAACTTTCTCAATGTCTGATACGTGTTTTCATTCATGGAAAGCAAAAGACTTTGTTATTTTTTTTTTAAAGCCACAGATTGAGGAGGCAATGCGATGGAAATACTGTTCTGAATTTAGTCCTTACAACTAGAAAAACTGTTTATTGAAGTATATTGACTAAGGCCTTGGGAGGGAGTAATCATGACAGTATTGTTTTTGTAAATGAAAAGAAAGGGAAGTTGGGTATAACTATATAGTAATAGTGACTTTAGGGAAATATATTTTAGAGAAAGTATAGATATTTTTCAATGTCCAGAGACTTGGAAAGAGAAGACTGTACAAGAAAGAGAAAGGGAGAAAGCAAGAGAGAAATAAAGGAAAAGAAAAGTCTGACAGCAGAATTCTGTTTTTTTGTTTGTTTGTTTAGTTGTTTTTTTCATTAGGAAGAAAGAAGTGAGGGAATTATTAAGAATAAGGAAGTTTTTGATGGGCTTGGATATTAAGAGGAACCTGTATAGAAGATTAAAAGACAAGCACATTCTCAAAGACAAATTCAGAAAAGTGGCATAAAACCAGTAAAAAAATATCTGCGGAGCTCAAGTTCAGAATGAGCTGAGGCTGGAGAGAATGCTGAAGACGACAGAAAAGAGCTCTTTAAAACTGTGTTCAAAACAAGAAGAACGAGTAAAAGCTAAGCATATTGCTTGGGGCAGATGGAATAATATTAATATGAAGAAAAACAGACCTACTCAACTATTTGGCTTCTCTCTTTCTCTGTCAAAGAGTGATTTTCAAACTGGAATGTGTAACATAAACATGGTTAAAAATAAATTGAAGCACACAAGATTGGTGATGATAATAATAGTTGCAACTACAATTTCTTGAGTTTCTATTCAGGGCTGAGTACTAGGAAAAAGAATTAAGTTGAGTTTTTTTTTCCTAGTGCTTATGGCAGCTGTGCATGGTAGATATTATTATTATCAACTCCATATTACCGGTGAGAACTCTGAGGCTCAGGAAGATTTAATAACAAACCTCAAGTTACATGGCCAATAAGTGATGGGCTAGGATTAAGATCTAGGTCTGACTTTCTTCAAAGTCCGACTCGTTTGACTGGACACTCTGACTCTCATGCCTGTCAGTTCCTAGCTGTTTTAAACAGGATTGTGTCTTTTAGCTTAAATTATGTTGTAAGACACATAAAGAAACAGAAACCCAGTAGATGGTATTGAAGAGCCACAATGTGTAATTGCAAGGGAAAAAAGGAAAATGAAATATCAAAATGATATAAAAACAAAGATTGTCTTGATTTCTTTTTGAAGGTTCACCTTGGACTATGTAAAGCAATGTGCTTGATTGTCGGTCCTTGACACACTTGACATTATGTTATGCAAGTGAATAGTTGTAAATGAAGTAAGGACCCTTAGGAGGCAGCATAGGCTCACAAAGCATCCCAAATGAGACGCCCCCCTGCCCACACTCATACCTTGCTCCCTTCCTTCTTAGTTATTTAACTGGTAACCCTGTCATTTGACAGACGATCCTATAAGGCTTATAAACAAGTTGAATTAATCAGGCTTGGTTGGCTAGATTCATATTTGATTGAACTACTTTAGACAGGTTCCACTGAAATCCAAATACCATGTTTATGGTATTCTCCCTGTCTATCCATACAGCAACTCTGTGAAAAAAGGAAATGAAGTTTTTTTGGCCTGAATCGTTCTTGGTAAACCCCTGGTGGTTCCTGGTATTTATTGCCTTCTAAATTCTTATCCATGATTTATGTCAGAATTCTTTAAGTTGTTTTCTGAACTCTAAAGATGCTGAAAAAGTTACTAAGTGTCATTTCATGAAAGCACAGTTTAAGAAATGCTAATCTGTATAATAATTTGTTGTTTAGCTTTGCCAGAGACACAAATCAAGGTCATTGATCTGTGATTTAGGGAATCAGACTCTTCCATTCTTTTCAAAATCTGGAGTATTCTTTGTAGCCTTTATACATCTTTATACAGTACATATCTATTAATTTATTCAGCATTCTAGGATATAATTAACCTTGGCTTGGTGACTTGAAGTCCTTTAAGGGATCCAAGCATATTCTTAATTGTTTGGGGTTTTAATCCCTATGTATGTTTTACCTTTGGAGGTTTGAGGAGGAATTAGACATGGTACCCATACTATCCAATAGCTTAAGGTAGGAGCAGTTATTTGAAGATACAAATAGATTTTGCATCAACATAATGAAGTGCTTTCTAATAATTCGAAAGGTTCAAATAAAGATTGTATATCTTTCTGTTAGAGATATAAAGAAGAGATTCATACATTGGATGGGATGTTGGAGAAGATGACCTTCTGACTCTAAAACTGTGAATACAGGCATTTCTATTTTATACCTCGTCAGATAGCCCTTGGGTACTTCCAAAATCTTGGAAATCAAAGACTGTTTTGTTGTAATACCATTATTATCCAAGAAAAACATGTGCAATTTCAAGTTCTGAAGAGTAATTGCTGCCTTGGATATTCAAAGGGATGGGTGGTTGGACAATGGATCTATTTTAGGGACCTTTTAGTTTATTACAGTGAAATGTTTGGTTACCACCACTGCCTGCTCTTACAATAGCTCTATTCTAAGTGGTTTTCTTTTTATTGATCTTCATAGAAGAGAAATCAAGTTTTGGTTAGGCACCTGTTAGCATAAAACATGACTGTGTTGAGGTAAAATCTTTGCAGAAATTTGAAATAAAATGGAATTATCTTGCCCTGTAGGTAGGTTAGAAGTAACTCATATGAGATTTTTGCCATGATAAAGAGCTGTAGTCAGGTACTCACTTTTTCAAAACAAGGTGATTCTTTGAAAATAGCTCTTTCTCCACAGTAATGAATAAATTGCCTAAAGTAATGGGTTTAATAATATTGTGTTTTATTGTTGAGTTATAGCTATTATTCAGGACTAGAGTTTGGGTGAATTCCATGACAACACCGGCATTTGTAAAATATAATGGAATAGTTTTATGATGTTCATTGCACACTTGGTGCTTAACAATATGAAATGAGCAAGGGACTGATAAGATATGACTATTGAATAATTTGCATAAAGAGCAATGTTGGAGTAACCAATATCATATGATCTTGCTTGAATATAGAATTGGGGGATGTTGATTATGAAGGTATAAACAGATGTGAAATCTTTTACAGGATTCTGTCACTTTTGCCTTCCTGTTCCAAAGCATTTCAGAGCAGTCATCAGACTGTGTTGTATAAATGTGTTCATGTGTGTTTTTCTTAACAGATTGTAAGCTCATTGAAGGTATTTATGGAGTGTGTCTTAGTCATCCTTATACCATACTTAGATCCTGACTGCTGCATGTAGCCACGAGGCTGATGATCACTAAACTCCATAGACATCATAATGGTCCTCATGATGTCGTCATGAAGTCATACAGTCTTCCTAGCCAAACATTTGGCTGTAACAAATGTTTGTTGAATCTACAAAAGAAGGAAGGAATGAACAGCAAACTATTTTTGCTATGTACTGGCAGACCTTTTTGGAAATAGGACTGACCAGAACAGACATTGATACCCTACTGTGTGGCAAATGTGTGGCAAATGCGGCATACTATTTTATGGTACTTGTGATTTGCCACAATTGTGCCTCCCTTTCCTGCCATTTTGGAAGCCCTTCCTGCCAGTCTCCCCATCCGAAGAAGCAACAGCTGCCATGTGGTTTTCCTTTTTTACTTTCTTTTGAGTCACAATATTTTTGGAATACCTCTCATATGCCAAGCACTATGCTAGTGCTTTTGCATATATTATGTGTTTAATAATATATAATGCTTTCAGTTAAAAAAATTATTTTCCTTGTGTGGAAACAAAGACACAGAGCTACCCTACATATAGTTACACAGAAATAAACCGAAAGTGCCAGGATTTGACCCAAGTGTCCCAGGTTCCAGATCTCAGGTTTCTTCTGTTACACCATGTAGCCTCTCTGGGTTGTGCCTCATCTTTGCTCTTTCATTTCTGTCATCTCTACCCTTTCTCATCTGCTGTTTCCTCACCCAAAACACAGATTGAGGTGGATCTTTGGCATACCACTTTTCAAAGGATACTGAAATTGTGCTCACATTAGCTAATGTCTCTAGTGTTCATCCCTACTTAACCCTTTGGTCAAAACCAGATCATTTCCCACTTCACTTATCATAACTTAGCCTTTGTGTCTTCAGTTTTCTCCCAGAACAGGTCTGAATGCTATGGAAGAGTTTATCTTTCTGCCAGGGCAACTGTGCCATTCTCCTCTGATATACTCTGCAGTAACTCTCCCTCTTATCTTTCAAAGAAGCAGCATTGTTGAGTGGTTGAGATCATGAGCTCTAGAGTCAGAATGCCAGTGTTCAAATCCTGACTTTTGCTGTTTCCTAGCTGTGTGACCTTGAATAAGTTGCCTCCAGGTCTCAGTTTCCTCATCTGAAAAGTGAAGATGAGAAAGAATAGTATCAACACACAGGATTATTAATTTAATCCACATAAAAGCCCTTAAAGTAAAAAGCCCATACTAACAAAAAGAACAAACTAATCAAAAACAGACTCACAAATATAGTGAACAATGTGGTGACAGACAGAGGGGAAGGGTGTTGGGAGGCTGGGAGAATGGGATGAAGGGTTAAAGAAGTACAAATTAGTAGTTGATAGTTGGGCACAGGGAACATGGAAGAGAGAATGAGTTAGCATTAATATGATGGCTAGGTGGAGGGCCATGGGAGGAAGGGAGCAATTGGGGGGATCATTTTATGAACATTATAGATGGCTAACCAATGTATTATATACTTGAAACTAATTTAAATAAATAAATTTATTTTTAAAAAAGCCCACAGTAAAACCCTCAATAAATGTTAAGTATTATTTTGAATAAAGTCCAAGAGCCTTATTCATAGTTTAACACTCATCTATGAACTGCCTTGGGTTTTCCTGATCTTTTGCTTCCTATTTATTCCTCTTCTGGCCTCCCATCTCCTGTCTGTTCCTCTAGCCTTTGCCCACTGCCCACCCCCAATTCTGGACTTTATTTTTTACCTCTTTACCACTCTCTGGGTTGAGCTTATCTTCCCTGTCTACATCTGTCAGCTGGCCTCCTTTATAGAGCTGTAAGAGCATTCCAAAATCTTTCTTTTATGAAACTTTTCTTACTAACAGGGAAAGATGTGAGTCATTCCCCCGCTTGTAGCTTCTTTAAACATATAACTTCACCTCATCATAACACAGTGGTATTGAAATATTTGTGAAAAGACATAATTTGATTTCCTGTTTGCTCTGTATCTGAATATGTCTTTAGAAGATCAACATTCATTTAGAAAAGGGTACTCTTTTCTATTTCTGCCTGTCCTGAACCTATATAGCTTCGCAGGCTCCTATCACAGTGTCACCTGGCTATTTGTGAATAGTAAATTCTTGATTCAGAGAAGAGACTATTGAAATTTAATTAAAACCTAACTCCTAACATACATTCTGATAAAGTGAATGTTTAATACTTTACTCAGATCCAGTAGTTGAAAGGTCATCTAAAGCTTTTTTATCTTACATCAGGGATATTTAATTTCTCTGAATCCTCAATAAATGTTGCTAAAGATGTTTCTTCAGAGTAGACATAGCATTCATGCTTCTTCTCACCTGTCCAGCCATCCTCCTGTCCTGAAAGCTTTTGTATTTACTGTGGTATGTTTGGCCACACCTTGTACTTCAAGCCCAGTATTAGAGGAATAACTTTTACAATTAGGTGGTAGGTACCGTTCTGGATCCTTAGGAAAAATCGGTCACTGAAGAGTGCATAGTCTTCTACTTTGGAAAGATGACAAAAATTATAGTGGTTTTGCCTGTCATTTCAAAAATAAACAGACTCCGAACCTGTCTGGATTTATTGGCTTTAAAGAACCAGACTGAAAGTACACCATGCACCAAATTATGGCAGAACAAATTCTTCTTTAGGACATTTATGGTGGGTTGGGCTTTTTGTTCTTTCTTTGTGTGTCTCATTACTGGCAATGATTTCTGAAGCATCAAACATTTTCCACCTTTGTATAAAGTTAATCAAAGGCAGACTCTTAGTGCCCTTGAACTATTTTTTTTTCCACTGTGTTGGACCAAATCCTTGTCATGACTGCCTTGTGGTGTCCTAGGCAGAAGTGAGTATTCCTGAAGAGAACTGTGAGTTTTAGGTATGACTGGCTATATCCATTTATATGAACTTTCAAAAATGAATCAATTAATGAAGGCATTTAAAGAGTAAAAGGCTCTTATTTTTGTCTTTCAGACTGAAGGTAGAAGCAATGTATTTGTTAACAGAGAATATAAGGGTATTGGTTGAGTAGATGCCCTTCCTATTTACTTTAGTTTCCAAACTGCTCTCTTATACATCACTGAATTTGAACTTTATAGCAATCCTGTGAAGCTGGTAGTGAAGGTTATTTATTATCTTTAACACACACGGAATCATTCTAAAGAAACTGGTTCTTATCATGTTGGTTCAGATCTCATGACTGAACCTTGATGTCAGTTTTCCTATGCTGAGTATAGTGCTTTCCCCACTAGATCAGGAATCTTACACTTGACTGTTCCGAAGTCCTAGGGTAAGGATTAGACATTCACATTTTTGTCATACTCCAGGAAACCAATTGTGATGCTGGTGTATATCGCACCATACTTTAAAAAAAACCCCTACTCTGCATCATGTTGTACCTTGGGTTTCAACTTTTTAATTAAGGTAATGTATTGAAAATATCATTTTTAAGATGGCATGTTTAACCTACTAGAGAACTGAACTTTATTTAAAAGTTGTGCCCAAAATTTAAAATGACACAGATACAAGTTTATTTGTTACAACATTACTTGTAATAGCTGAAGGCTGGAACCCTTCCAAATATCTATAAATAGAGGAATGATTGAATAACCAAGTGATATAACCATAAAGAATAATAATATGTTGTAAGAAAGAATGAGCAAGGTTTCTACATTTTGCCATGAAGTAATTTTCACGATATATTGTTAAGTGATAAAAGTGGGAAAAAAGATGTTTATAAAGTACGCTGCTTGTAGCATAAGAAAGAAAGGAAAACAAAAATCTATGTATTTGTGTGTGAATAAAACACACATATAGCCTATACTTCAAGGTAAACTCTTTATAGAGAATTACAGGTAATGTGTGCAGAAAGATGCTAGAAATAGAAATCACTATTTTATATCCTACGAAATAATGGAGCTATACAATAATCATTAATAGATGCTAAAATCATTAGGTGAAATTGGAGCTTTATAATGGAGAATCAGCCTGACAGCCCTTGAACCCACTGATCAATCTCAACATCACTAACAGTGGGACAACGAACATTATGTTCTTCCTGACGTGATCTGATAGAAGAGAAATGGTACCACCTGCGTAGTTTTCTTGTTCACACCCCCTCCCCACAAATCTGAACCAGAATCTCAGTAGGCTTCCATATCAAATTAGCAGTTTACAGGAAATATAGGAAACTACCACAGGGTACAAATCAGCCAAATCTTGAATGTGGAAAGTCCTACAAAACAAATGACCCAATTTCTTCAGCAAATAAATTTTATGGGAAAAAAAGTAGAAAGAAAGAAGGAACTGTTATTAGTTAAAAGACTTAAAGATCAATAAACCAAATGCACTATATGAACCTTGTTTTGAACTTAATTTAAACAAACCTAAAAAATAAGTTTCTTTTTTTAAACAATAGAAGAAAATGAAACATACTCTGTTTTTTACATGTCTTTGAGAAATTATTGATAATTTTATTGATTTTAATTGTGCTGTTGTGATTTTTTTGTTAAAGTCCTTACCTATTAGAAGCACTTACTATTAAATTGATATGATGCCTGAGATTTTCTTTAAAAATACTCTCTCAAAAGAAGAAAAGTATGTTTAGGGAAATTGATGAAATCAGCATGGTAGAATATAATAATTGTTGGGGCTTGGTGATGGTTCATGGGGGTATTTACATTTTTCGCTCTATTAAATATGGAAATTTTACATAATAAAAAGAAGTTGCATTTTAGGGGCAGAATCCTAGCAAAAGGTCTGGATTATAGTCATGATTTGTATAACTTAGGGAGAGTCATGGCTACTCACTCCCTTTTCTCCTCTCTCCCTTCCTTTTTACATTACTTCTTTTCCTTCTGTATTTTAAAAAATTGTTACTGAGACATATTTTGCACCAGGCACTTTTCTGGTGCTACCTGTCTTACAAGATATAGATACTTTTATTATTCTCACTACAGATGAGGACATTGAAGTTTAGAGGGATTAAGGTACAAACCCACATTTGCCTGTCACCAAAACCTAAGCTCTTATTTATTGTTTTGTGCTGCTTTCCAGTAGTAGTCCTTTCATTTTATACTTTAAAAAATTTTGTTTATGGGTAAATTTTAAGCAATGAGTAAATAGGAATAAATTAAATGGAGTAGCATTTATATATTCCTTGTATGTGAGAAAGATGCAAGGTATCTTTCTTATCATAATTACAAAAGCATAATCAAAGGCAAAGCAGTGATGAGAGTAGAAGTGTAGCAATGTTCTTCATATTCATGGAAAGGTAAAACTCTATAAAATGTATCTTTAAGCCACAAAATAACATTTACTTATGCTTGTTCTTCAACAGCATATCTTTGATCATCTTTTTATTAGAAAAGGAGGTCACAGAAAAATGGCTGATTTTATTTTTCACGTGTTTATAAACTTCTTCAGACTATCACAATAAAGAAATCCTTTAAAACCATCAAAACAAAAAAATGAATAAAATACTTAGCTTCCCCTGGGCCACTATTTGCTTTACTTTCTTGCAAAATTATTTTGGCATTTGAAAAACCCAGGGATACCAGTGGGCATGTGCAGCCATGACACTGTCACCTGTCATGCATGCTGCTCTAGATGTAAGAAATAGCAGTCATCAATTAGGGAATGACAGCAAGCCACATGTCTGAATTACTGCTGCAGGCTGTATATGACTCATACTCTGTGCTTTGCAAGATTTAGTGTGACTTTCTAAAACACCTGCAGTACAGTACTTCATGGCTGGTCCCACATGATTTATGCCCTAGACATGTCTGACTGGAGTCTTAGAAACTTATACTAATAGGTCTGACATTGTTGTTTCCTTCAAGAATCCAGGCACTAGATATATTCAGGCAGAATGATAGAATTTTACTCATACAGCATACTGGTGAGGGCATCAAAATGGGCAAATAATAAATATTGTTAATATTTATTGAGTCCTATTGTATGCCAGGAGCTGTGCTAAGCTCTTTAAATGCCTCACTACTTACATTGAACCCTCTAAGCAATCCCACTTATGGGTGAGGCGGTTGAAGCAAAG
Organism: Macroglossus sobrinus; assembly: GCA_004027375.1. NCBI lineage: Eukaryota > Metazoa > Chordata > Mammalia > Chiroptera > Pteropodidae > Macroglossus > Macroglossus sobrinus. The sequence goes on along the minus strand of PVKZ01000705.1, from coordinate 103,513 downwards.
AGAGGCTAGGTGACTTGCCCAAGGTTACAGGTTGGGAAGTGGCAGAACTGTATTCTAAACCCAAGCTGCTGGTTCCAGAGCCTTTGCTCTATAGCCACGGTGCAGTCCCAGAGTGCCAGCAGAAAGATTTGAACACCCTGTAATCCACAATGCCGTGACTTGTCCCTCTGTAGTCTTTCATAGCACCTTACAAACCTTTGTTTTGTACCAGAACTCCATTTTATAGTTTTATGGATATGTGGAGCCATGCTGAAATGGATAAGGAGATTGGTGAAGTGTATGTGACAAATCTTCAGTGTTTGATATTAGATGCACAAAGTTGATGTTAGAACACAGAGTCCTGAAGTGATTTACTGTCCATTGGAAGAGCCAATTGGCTTGGCTACCTTGCAAGACAGTTAAAGGACATAAGAATGGATATGCATTGAAGACTATCAGAAAGAAATAAGTTCAGAAATGAAATGAAGACAAATGGTGAAGAAATATTATCTTGGAACAAATTTAAAAATCTGTCCTGCTTAATAAAGGGAGTATCTATTCCTTATCAACTTATCAGAAAACCTACTTAGTTTGAAATCCTAAAACCTCTTCAGGCTCCACTCATTAGTGTGATGTTCTTTATTTAAAAGAATGGTATTTTCACAAATGCCGTTTCTGGCTTTAGTCACATGTAGAAACATTGGAACGAGTGGTACATGGTGTTTCTCTCTTTTTTTAAACAGGAGTGACAGTAGTGTATTTGATAATGCCTATGCTACAAACACCTCTAAAATAATTTGCAATAGGCAGGTTGCTTCTTTAGCATTTTTTTGTGGCCTAGGAAAGTTGTAAAATTTAAATTTGATAAACTTACTTCCTTTGGGAGTAAGGAGGATAAACTTTACTAGTTTATATGATTGGAATATGCTTTAATATTTATATAATATATTTTTAAAATTAATTCTTTAATGTCACCACATAGTTGACTCCTTTTACCCAATGTACTACCACCACCACCCCTGCCCCCTGGTAACCACTATTTTATTGTCCATGTCCATGAGTTTCTGTTCGTTTGTTCTGTTCATTTGTTGCTTTTAGGTTTATAGCCCACATATAATTATCTTGAAGTCCATCCATGTCACAAATGGCAGTATTTCATTTCTTCTTATGGCTGAGTAATATTCCATTGTAAATATTTGAGAACGATTCAAACTGGTTTTCTCTGGCTAACATCAGCATTAAAAATAAAAATCGTATCTCCTCCAGAGGGTAGTAGGCTAGAGTCACTCACAGATATATCATCTTCCACATCACCCTGATCCCTGACCTGTGGTCTAGAAGCGAAGGATGTACCTTTGGAGTTTCCTTCATAGCTTCTCTTACCCTTCAGTGTTCAACCACAATTCCTGCTACAGCTCTCTGCAGGACAGGAAAGAGAGGCTAAGGAGTGGATCTGTTAAGAGCGATTCTTCATGGGAGACCTTTGGTGAAAGAAAGAAAACAGGTTTGAAGTCTTGGTAGTACTAGCAGTGCTTATCAGAAATGCAAATTATTGAAAGTAATTTCAAAGGGAATTTTGGAGGAATATTAATACTTCATTTTACAAGTCATTTATTTTACTACCAGTGAGAAGCTGGGTAGCAGAGCGGACAAGAATAAGAATATTCGAGATCTAGCCCTGTAGCTGTGACCATGAAACAGTCTCTTCATTCTTTGGCCTTAGATTTTTTTAAAAAAGGCTTATACTTGATCTCCATGGTTACTTTCTACTTCATCAAAAAGGTCTGATTCTAAGTTCTTAAGGATATCCAGATAAGATAGCACAAGTAGAACATTAGTTTGGGATTTTGCCTTAAAACTAAGTATTGGAGAGGCAGCAGGGAATAATAGTGGTCACAGACTCAAATGTATTAACTTCCTGGCATGTGTAGGCAAATGAGCGACATGAGTTAGGTATAGGGGAGGTACATATCTGTATTGTATGGAAGACCTCATATTTTTAAACATTGACAAGTCATTTCATTTTTATCAAATCACTATTGTGGGCCACATATGAAACTTCTGCTTTAGACTTCTGGCATATATTCCATGTTTATAGGTAAAGGACTGGATTTTAGATTTGAGAAATCTGAGTTTGAACCTTAGCTCTGTCCTCTATTGTTAAATATGTAAGCTTGTACATCTGTATTCAACTTCTCAAAGTTTCAAGTTTCTTTATTTGTAGAAATAAGAATGATAGTAGCTCTTTTGTCAGATTTCCTGAGGATTACACATAGCATGGTACTTAATACATAATAGGCACATTCTAAATGTTAATATCATTACCTTTGCTATGGTGATAGATCTTGTATGATTTTTTCCTTTTTATTTTTTTGGCCAATTGCTCAAAATTTAGAGAAGAATGGTAGATGCCAGTGCTTTTTTATAGATTCTGAAATCTCCTCAACTTACTGTTCAGTCATTTAAAAATATTTTTATCTTTTAGAGGCATAAAATTTCTATTTGCCAGTAAATTTAGGTAGTAAAATTAAATAGATCACCAGTTATTGTCAAAAACCATCTTTAATAACATCTTTAACAAGATTTTGTTTCCTCCTAAGATAATAAGTCTAATGGCTAAAAACCCTTCTGTGACTCATGATCATTCCATAGTTTGATTACTCTCAAGGGAAATCTATTTTGGAAAGCATTTTGCTACATGTCCTACTATGTGTAGGGCACTATGCCAGGGGAATAATGTAAAGATAAGACATAATGTAATTGTTATGTATAAGAATGTCTTGCCTCTTTGGATTACAGTTTGTACAGAATTATAAATGAATTCACTTTGAGAGCTATACACATCTTCCAGTAATGTTGCCATTGTTCAAGACATATTTGAAATCTGCCTTTGGAATTTGCCTTTAGAACCATTGGCACTTTTTGCTGAAGATTTTTTATACTTTTCGTGTCCATCCTTAGGAGGTGGATTTGATTTGGGAGACTAGCCAAGAAGTGTTCACCACTAAGTCTGTCACTCAGATGGTGATCAAACTGGCTAAAAGTGAGCCAGGAAAATAAAGTAATATAATAGGTTTCCTTTATGTCACATAAACTGATGGTAGAGATAAAGGCATTTCCAAAAGAGTTATTCTGCAAGCTTTTTTGTTTGAACCCAGTATCACAGGATAGATATGTTTATAGCTTCCCAACATGGTTGCTTTGGAAGACATGGCACTCATCTGTCCGTGTTATTGTATGTCTGCTTAAAGGGCCCTGTACTTACCTCTTAGTAAACCTAGTTGTTGATTTGTTTGTTTGCTTTCTTATAAATGTTATGGCATTCTGTGAAGCTCAGGGATCGATTTCCTCCAAAAAATAAAAGTAGATCCACTCTCAGAAGATTTTAGTGGAAAGAAATACATTTGTATCAAGTTCTTTGAAACTATCTGGACTGGAAAGGATTACTTTATTGTTGACTGTGATTATTCTGCCATAATTTAGGGACAAATAAATTTTCTATCAGGTGTTTAACATTAAGATTTAAGAGTTTTGTGGTATGGCCTGTTGCCCTTATTAATCCATTCCACTAATATCTTTTAAAGACTACTGTATGACAGGCATTATCAGGGACTTGAGATGAAGATGTTACAAACATGTTTCACCTCAAGGAAGCCTGATAGGCAATAATACAAACTTAATCAACAAGTTACTTGACTGTAATTAATAGTAGTATTGTCAGTTATCCTACTCTGTCCTTAAAGGAAAATAGCTGGGGCAAGTGCAGGTTATCAATTTGACTGTCAGACTGAGACAGGCCAGGGTTAAGCCAGGGATTTGAACAAATTCTAGTCTTCTTTAAGGAGAGCATAAGGAAATTCCTGACCGAAGTGGAATCATTTGTCACATCTCAGAGTAGATCAGTACTTCAAGAAACTTCTAGACTGGGTTTAAGTTGGAATCACCAAATGTTATCTATTTATCTAATAGGTGTAGTAATAGCTATCTGTGTCTACCTGATTGAGTGGTTGGGAGGATTTTTTTTTTTTAAGAACTGTTGGGCTTTTTCTCAAAGAATTGTATCTTAAGGAAAAACTTTATATAAAGCTAAGCCATTGGTATATTTTTTTCCTGCCACAGTTAACAAGTTTTGTTGTTTATATTCTTTTGAAAATGGATAGAAATCTGTTTTTTTAAGATCATTCTTTATGAACTGCTGTATAAAAATCATCTAAATAATGCCTATTCCTTATAAATATTAAGCGTTTACTTTTAAAGCAATGAAATTTCTATGAGGCTTTCCTTGTTAAGGTTATAATTTTTCTTAGGAGTTTTTACTTGAAGCACCTATTTCCTAAGGCCCTAGGGCTGATTGAGTCTCTTTGACATAAATAATTTTCATCTTATTTGTTTTTATCCCCCTCTGCTCTTTTAGGACTGTAGCCCTTTGCAAATCTCTCTTTCCTTCTTCACGTGTCTAATGTGCTCATAGTCATGTGACATATTCTGGTTCCACTTCTGCTATTTGCACTGGCCACTGCTGCTACATCTTCTCATAGCTGCTGCTTCTACTGGGATCAACCCCTCCTATTACATCTAGATATTATTTGCTGGGGAAAAAGGAAGTGCTATTATCCAGATATCTGGTATCAGAGTTTGCTTTATGAAGGTAATAATCTTGGGAAAACACCTTGATGAGTGCTTGAGGAAGAATATAAGGCCCCAAAGGCCTGGATGTTGGCAAAGCTGTTTTGCATGAGTCAAGGGAAAGCTTTTATTGGTTGTCCAGAGAGTGAGAGGAATACATGCAAGAATAAAAGAGAGAACTAGCTGAGTGCAGAATGTGGGGGAAGATCTTGATGCAGCTGTTCCTAGTGGTCCCCCAACTACTCTGTGAAGTCTACTCTGCTAGTGCATGCTGGGCATGGAATTGATTTCATGAGGGTGAACTTGGAGATGCAGACATTCATATCTCAGTTGATGAAGTGCAATGTGGAGACAATACATATGTTATCAGGAGTCAAGAAGTAAAGGAGCTCCCTGAGAACATTATCTCACCAAAACATTGAGAAAGACTTTAGGTTTCTAGAGGTTATAGAGTTATTTTTCCTACATCTTAAAGGATAGTGGGAGCCCAGCTAACACCTGAGTTACATCTAGATCATAACTGGCATAATTTTGTCGAAAGAATTTTAACCCCACTGTAAGAGGCGTCTCAACTACTACTATTGTACTTGGTGTGTTTATATGTCTGCAGTTCTATTAAAAATGTCTTTATTCACACAGATCATTATAAAATACATAACTATGTTCCAAGAGCAATATTAAAAATCAAGACAAAGGAACACATTTAGCCAAGCGAGTTTCAAAGGTCTGGCAGACAGGTGGTCAGAACGGAGCTGTGTGAATAGAAAGTCCAATAGGGGGCAGTTCTGTCTTTAAGCAAATTTTAGGATTGAGCCTACAGTCCCAGCTGTTTTTATTTTTCTATTCCAGTAGCATTTTTCAGACTTTAGGTAATTTATTAAAGGAACTAGTGAAGTTTTACTCAAGATCAGAAACAGTCTCTTTGCATATCATTTAATCTCACATGAAGCCTCACCTCCCTCACCCCTCTCCTTACACTTTGCCTGAGACCCCTCCTATGAGGCCCTCCGTTGCTTTCTGCTCCCTGGTCCTGTAGCACTTTCTGCTTATCTTTGTTTTTACATTTGACACATCATTTATAATTAGTTGTATGATTTTTTTTTTTGTTTTTCAGAAGATTTTACTTTTCTCGAAGGCAGGGAACTGTCTTGTCTGTGTTTGTGTCTCTCCAGAAATATTTGCCGAATGAATGTTGTTGGGGACATGAATAAAGGTATATACTAGAAGCAAAAGTATTGTAATTTATTTAATTATTTTTTTCCTGGAATGAAGGGTAAATAAATGAAAAGGCATATTGAGAAACAAGATTGTTGGAATAATAATAGCAGCTATGTTAGTCACTGTTCTAAGTATTACATGGGATAGCAGTTATTTTCATCCCTCCCCATTTTATTGGGGAAGAAACTGAGACAGAGAGGTCAAGTGACTTGCTCAAAGCCATGCAGCTACTAGGTGGCAGTCAGGATCTGGACTTCAGAGGCTGGGCCATTAGCCATTATTCTTCCTCTCCAAGGACATGTGAAATCTGCCAGGTCACAACTGTTACTATTACTGTAATATTACTAAAGAGCTAAACTAAACCACTGGCTTCTTTTGCAAGCACTTTCCCCCTAGATGCACTCCTACTCAACTCTCAGATAGCAGTACAGGTGAGTATAAGCCAAGGAATTTTCTCTGAGGCTCTGGGAAAACTTGTCAGAGCCAGCTACCACCCTACCCCAGATCTTGTAACTTGGCACTTTAGTCATAAGAGCCCTGCCTTCCTACAGCCTGTGGAAGAGAAAGGGACTCCAGGAACAGAGTTCTGGAGGAAAGGTGATGCAGAGGGTAAGAGAAGGAGAGGGGGCATGTATTCTTACCAATCTGTGTTTTGATCTCCTTATATTAAAATGAGAGACTTGAACTATATAATTCTTTCTCAAACTGTGCTCTAAGGATCCAGGGTATCCAAAAGCTCTATGAGAACTGAGTATTTTTATTTAAAGGTTAACTAACAAATTAACATAACCTTATGTGGGACCATCTTCTAGACTTCTGCCTCTTGATTTCAGGACCAAATGTTTGATATCTTGCAATATTGACCCTTTCTGCTTGGAAAGTACCCTGTTGTTTCCCTCCTCTCCCCAGCTAGTCATGACCCACAGTCTTCAGTTAGAAAGCTGAATGAGAATAGCATTTGATGGTGAGCATGTCAAGGCTGCTATTTACTTTTGCAGTGGAAATTTTCCTTTGAAAGATGCTTTGTAAAGTAAATCTTTAGTTTCTCAGGTTATTTAATAAATTGAGTCTGACTTTGGATCATTAGAACAAAATAAAGGTATGAAATAATGACTGACTTTTGTTCTGGATCACTGAGAAAAATACACAGGTAGTTTAATCTGTTTAAGTCTGTGAATCAGAATTACACACCAAGAAAAGTCCAAATCAGTCCCTTTGCTGTAGGACCAGAGGTTTTTGCAGCAGGTCACTAAACAGTTGCATCAAAACAACCTGTGTCACAGCACCCGATGCCATATGTGTGAACAGATGTAGTGCATGGATCCACCTTTTAGTGCACCAGCTTACAGTTCAATAGGAGAAAATGCTATAGCAAATAGACAATACTTTTTCATTAAACTTAAAGTTTTTATTTTATCTCTTTTAGGATACATCATTATAGTGGGTGGATTATTTACTTTGTACACTTTTATGCATTCTGGATTTGGGTGATGTTATTCTTATGGTGTGTTTAATATGCTTTTCTGTCCCCTGTATTTCCTGTAACCTAGCAGTTATATCTAGAGGCTTGATTAGCTTCAGGCTAAATATTTCAGGCAATAATACCTCATAGCTGGTGCTGTATGCTCTCAAGTGTATCTCATCAGGAGTCGCAGAAAGCTTGGCAGTCCCATTTATAATGCATGGAGGAAGCCTACCTCGCCAACCTGTTTGCCCAGCCAGTACTGTTTGTGAGCAAGAAAAGAAACATCTACTGTCTTTCAGCCTATCTTAACAAATACAATTTCTCTCTTAAAGCCATTCTACATCTACCTTTTGGCAGTAAGCATCTAAAACCATCCAAAAAACTGTAAGTGCCTTGCCAATAAGCTGTTAGCAAGTCTTAATTCAGGAGACCTGTCTCTCCTGGCATTCTGAGAAGCAGAAGTCTCAAATTACTTCCAGCTGAGATGGAAAAGAAACAAAACAGGAACTCATCTGAGGTAGGCAGAATAATGACCATGACCCACCCCCAAAGTTGTAGCCGTCATACTCTCTAGGACCTTGGAATATATTACTTTATCTGGCCAAAGGACTTTGCAGATATGATTAAGGGTGCTGATTTTGAGATAAAGGGATTATTCTGGATTATTCTGGTCCATCTAGATGGACCCAATCTAATTAATTATATGAAAAATATCAAAAAGGGAGGTGGAAGGGTAGGTCAGAGAGATGTGATGTGATGTGAGGATCTGACCCACTGCTACTCTCTTTAAAGTTGCAGGAAGGGGCCATGAGTCAAGTATGCAAGCAGTTTCTAGATTCTAGAAAAGGCAAGGGAACAGAATCCTTCCTGGTGCTTCCAAAAAGGAGCACCACTTTGCCAACACCTTGACTTTAGCTCTTAAGACGACTTCTGACCTATGTAACTGTAAGATCAGAAAATATAAGTAAATGTTTTTAAAATCATTAAGTTTGTGGTTATTTGCTATGATAGCAATGGAATTCCCCAAAAAACCCTTGAAGACTGTGTGTGTGTGTGTGTGTGTGTGTGTGTGTGTGTGTGTGTGTGTGTGTCTACAGTAGGCACATTTAAAGTCCTTAATGCCTAGGATCTCTGGAAACTTGTGCACTTAATTAATGCATTTTTACAAGAGTGATGTCAGTGAGGATGCTCCTCAGTAGCTGAAATAGATCCAGGCTGTTGTCATGACGCCAGATAGTCAAGGGGACATGTGAATATGTAGTCAGTCATGCGTGTGATTCCAAATATCTGAATGTTGGATTCACGTAGCGAGGTATAGACCAGCTATATCTGAGGGGAACTTTCCAGTTTTCATCTGGAAAGTGTTGTCTGGACTTTGTGAGATCCAGCTGGAACTAAAGAAGTCCCTGTGTCTCAGGAGAACAATGAAATGTGGCCCTGGATGTCTGCTGGAGTCATGGTGTATTCATTAGGATGAGCTGCTGAATGCTGTGGTCAGGGCCTTGGGCAAGTGACACAACTAAGATTTTGTTTCTTTCTAAATCACCACCCCTCCTCTACTGTTGAAATGTGGCTAGCTGCTTCATCTCTCAATTAGGGTGTCACCCTTCTAATTCATACCAAGCAAAACAGTTGGAAAATAAAACCTCATGGCCGGACAGAGGGGAGTGGGGAATGAGAAGAGGAAAGGAATAAACACATAATTAGGAACCAAAAGCAGATTGAAAGACTCATAGATTCAGATCTCATCTTAGTGCAGGTAGACTAGGTGTTTGACCTTGCATTAACCTTCCTGATCCTTAACTTTCCAGAATGGTAAAAGGTGATAATACCTATTGCACAAAGGTGGCAAGAAGTAATAAATGGCAGTTAAGGGTGATGAGTAAGCCAAGTATAACAGCTACAGTTTTCAAGATATCTTACAATGCATTCAAGTGCTTTTGTTTTAAGGACTGTGAAGAATTCAATAAGTAATGTCTGAGTTGGGCACCAATTATCGTTGTGTGCTGAATATTCTTATAGTAATTCCCTTGCTAGAGCTATAATGTAATTCTGAAGATAAAATCATGCCATCTTTGTTCATAGCCATTTGAGATTTCTCTCTCTTACCACCCATGAAATCCTGTAATATGGATTTCAGGTTTCAATTGACACTGAAGTCAGTTGTAGTCTAACAGGTATTTCTCGGTTGTTTTTTTTTTCTTAACATAACTGTTATATAACTAAAGTAACAAAAAATGGAAACTCATTAGATTAAGTATAGAAATTACTTTGAAGAAATATATCAGTCTAAATCATTTATTTTTATTAAAATTTTATGAATTTTAATAAATTTATACGTATTTAAAAGATTTTATTACTTTATAGTCAATTTTTCTTTTTCTTTTTTTGAGCTAATTCTCAGAGCCCTTTTCTCCTACCCAGTAGATTGAGTCATTTAGTAATAGAAAAAGAAAAACCACAGTGTTTTGTGTTTATATATTAAAAAAAAACCTAGCTAACTAATGCAGGAAACCCTCTACAAATTCCTTAAAGAGATATATATTAGATATATAGACTGCTAGAAATTTACATTCACTTATTATATGAAATCAGAACATTAGAACCATTTCTCACTGCTTGCTGCCCACACCTTGTACCCTGAGAAGAAGCCTGTTTCTTGGTCATGGAACAGCACGTAGCAAATGCCTTTGTGATGATATGCCTGTCAGAGAGAAAGAAGAGAACATGGATCATCATAATGCTGTGTAGGGCTCAGTTCCTTCAGAAATTTCCCAGAGACAGTTGGCTAGGCAAAGTACAATAAGCCTGTGAAGAATGCCATGTCTTCTCAGGCCGATGAAGGGAAAAATACTGGGTGAGAGTTGCTGTCCTTAGATGTTGTTGATGGCAGCACACTGGTAATGAGTGGACTAGGTATTTCAACATTTTTTCTTGCCCTGGGAAATTTTTCAGGTACACCTCTGTTTTCTTTCAGCAGCCGAAAATGTCAGTTACCATCAGACAGGTGTAGCTGACCTTTAAAAAAAAAAAAAAAGGGAGTGGGTTGGCACATTGTCATTCTTTGTTCCCTTGGTGGTTTGGAAACTAACAAAATGTCTTCTACCCACTGAATGAGCCACTTCTGCTTTTCTGTTCCCCCCTAACCCGCAGTACTTGCATATTCTTGCTGAGAAATGCTGTGACGGCAAGGCATAGTATTTACTTTATCCCAGAATGTGACATGTAATGTTCATGAGAGATCGAGGTGAGGCTTTTGGATTGCTGACAGTTTTACCATGGAGGCCAAATTGTTTTTTAAATAGTGATTAGTGCCTGTAGATAGTCATGATACTCTTCTATGTGAAATAAAATATAAAAAAAGAAATATTTTGCTTACGTGCTGGAAGTCAGAGAAGGTTGCTGTCTGTATTTCAGAAACTTGAAGGAATTTCTACTAAATGTAATGTAACTGGTTCCAGAAAATTCATTTTCTACTCAGCTGCCCAAAACAGAAGAGCTGTCTTGAGAGAAGTATAGATCAGTGATCTTCAAACTTTTTGCTAGATACCCACCAATATGATTTTTTTAAATGATATACTTTCTCATGTTTTTAACTTGACATCTAAATGTTTTCATCATTTTTAAAAAAGAGGTATAAAACATTACACATTTCATAAGTTCAGAGAAGGTGAAGATTGATCATGTGTAGAATAAATTATTTCATGACATGATTTGATAAAATAGGTTTTGATGACTTTACTGAGTAATATTAAATCTGAAAGAAATCAATAAAAAATCTGTATGTAGACCTTGTCTAGCACATCTTGAAAAATCTGGAGGTCCCAGGTTGTTATATATTTTTTAAACATTGTAGTTACTTTAAAAATATTTCACATCACTAATGTGTTACTTTATTGTGAATTCAGAACTTCCCAACACTGGCCAAGCTCATCCTCACGGACCTGTTTATAGGACAGAGAGAGACAGAAAGGCCTGAGGTTTTCTCAAACTAATATTCTGAATCATTTAGTGCAGCGCACCATAGTAAGATTTGAGATATATGAACAGTATAACTTTTTTTTTGTAAAGTGAGAGAAAGAGTATTGTTAACCCCAAACATCTCGTGGGTAGTTTTAGAAAAGAGTACACATGAAAGTCAGGGATATGGAAACTCATCTCCCTAAAATGGCCTTCAGAAAGTCCATAGATCATGCACCCGAGGAAACTGCAGCAGGAGAAACATGGAAGCGGTGGATAAGATGGACTGAGGGTGAGAATGGGAATGCTCCATTTAGGTCAAGTTAGAGACTATGGGTCGGATTCATTTGAGGGTGCCTTGAGGCCCATTCTGAGGGCAGATGATAACCTCCAACAGAAGGTGACAGAAGAGATAGAGGAGGTTCTCCCAACGTAGCAGGCTCAGATTACTCATGGCCTCAAGCCCCTCATTTCCTTCAGGCTGCTAGAGAAAGAAACAGAAAATCAGCCCTCCGGCTTATTTAAGTATCTACTGTGTGCTAGGCATTGTCCTCCATACCAGAGTACTCTGGTAATCATGACAGATAAAGTTTTACATTTGTGATGTTGAGGGACAGGGAGATGGAGAAGCAAAGAAAATTAACGAACCTGTGAGCATTTGTGAGGTAGAGATAAATGCTATGATGACAATCACCTGAGTACTATAACTGGAATGGCTACTCCAGTGTGACTGATCAGAAATGGCTTCTCAGAGAAGGTAGCATTTAAATCGAGACCTAAAGTCATCCACATAAAAATCAATCAGTACATTTAAAATTAATAAGTATTTACTGGGTGCTTACTATATGCCAGGCACTGTTTAGACACTTAGTTTATATTAGAAAACAGGCAAAGATCTTTGACAGGGAATCTTACATTCTAATGGAGAGAAAGGGGACAGACGCTAAACAATAAGCATTATAAACAAGTAAATTATAAGCACAGGGTGAATATTATACAAAAAGAAAAGGTGTAGAACAGTTTAAGGAAAATAGGTAGTATGGGAGCACAATGTAAGTTTAATTAGGTCAGTTGGAGTAGGCATCACCAGGACAGTGACCTGTGAGTGTAGACTTAAATGAGGTGACTACATAAGGGAAGAGCTGGAGCAAAGGCCCTAGATTGGAAACATGGCTGACACGTGTGAAAAATGACAAGAATATGACCGTAACAGAGTAAGTTAGTATTGGGATTAGGACAGGCAATCAGATGTCACCAGAGGCCAGGCCATCTAAGCCATTGGGAAGAGTCTGTGTTTTCACTCTGAAGAAAATGGGACACCAATGGGATCACTGTGGCTACTGTGTGGAGAACAGATGACCATACAGTGAAAAAGACAGCCCTTTAGAAGGCCGAGTAATCCAGATGCAGGATGATGATTCTTTGGTCCCGGGACTAACAGTGGAGGTGGTGAGAAGAGATTAGATTTCAGTTGTATTTTGAAGATAGAGCCAGTGTGATCTCTTGTCAGATTAGAATGGGATAAGGGAGAAAGAGAAGAGACAAGTATGATTCCAAGGTTTTCACCTGAGTGACTGGAACATGGAATTGCATCAGTTGAGGTGGGAAGGCTGTAGTGGAGCAGGTTTTGGATTAAAGATTGGGGGAAAACATTCTAGGGTGAAGGAAAATTTTTTATTCTTTCATTTTTACTTTTTTAAGATAACCTTTTGTATCTTTTAACTTAGAGATATTAAACATATTAAATATTTTAGGTTTTTTTAAAGGCTATTTAGCCATAAATTTAAAAACTATGAAGACTGCATTATTTTGACAAGATTTAAAGGCAAGTAGCAGAAATACTATCTATTATGGAATTTGATTCAGATTTTATGATAGTTTTGTTTGTAGAACTAAGGAAGAAATGGTAAAAGAGGTATTTCTTATTTCCTAGACTAGATTAAATATAGCTGAAATCCATTTTCTTAGCCCTGGCAATAAGAATAAAATTGAAAATCAAGTTATACCAAAGAGTTCTGACACACACAGGAAAACAATGAGGTTAAGTCATGGTATAATAAGTAGATGGCCTGAAAAATGTTTTTGCCCTTGGGAAGGTAGATATTTAAATTGACTGATAGTGGTCAAACTTGGTTTTGTCATTTAAGTTTGATTTATTCCAAGAAACTAGTGGCTAAATCTTACAGTAGTATTTTATTTAGTAGTATTGTTTTCCCTCCACTGATTTTAGTAACTTTAATATTTAGAATTTGACGTTTAGAAGTTCAGAAACTTGTTTCTCTGAAATTTTTCTTTGGAATCATTAAAAGTGGGTTTAGCAACTCTACTTTTCACTATAAAATCTTTTGGCATAAATTTGATGCTTCCCATCATCTTAAGAGTGTGATTACTAGCTGTTGATTGGGGCAATACAAATTATTTAATGAAGCTCTTTGATTTGTGTTTGTATGGATGAAATATAATTTCTGAGGCCTGTATCCTTCCTTAGGAGAAGCTGGAGTACAGAGTTGGTTGGATCTTAGGGGCTAGAGCAATATGACACATTCAAAACAGCTTGGAGCCCAAAGAACCACAGAATTGAACACAGCCATAATCTTTCACAGGGCACAAGGGATCAAGAAGGGGAAACCAAGATCATTCAAAAGTACAAAGAGCAGAAGCACGGCTTCTGGATGTGCTGATAACTGGAATGGAATAGGTAGATCTGGAGCCAGAGAATGAAAGAGCTGAGGATGCCCTGAAAATCAGACTGACTCTTGCCTTTAGTGACCTTTGAGCATGGATGTGTGAGCTGGTTATCCTGACTTACCAGTGTGCTGTGTAAAAAATGAGGAATTAAGACATATACACATGAGCTGTTTATTCCTACTCTATATAAATAGAACACTCTCTCTAAGTGGTTTCAGGGTTTTTTTTTCCCAGAAACTTTTGTAGTCTGTTGTCTTTCAATAAAATGAAGATGATATAAGGAAGTACATATTTACTATCTAAAAATGTTTTCTGAGTTTGATACAATACAGTGTATAATCTTTAGGGCTGTGCATATCATCTCTTCAGTATCTAGATTCTCAATAGGTTATAGCCCCATAATTTAGAAACAAAGTTTTAAAAGCTCAGTGTTACCAGTGACACTTAGCTATTTTCCAAATTCCATCATGCAACTAGGTTCACAAAACTCAGAAAGGAATTTGAAGTATATTAATACAATTAAAAGTATTTTATTTATAAATTTATAAATTAACTTTGCCATATTTTTCAATCATTTACTCATTTCTGCCATAGGTTCATGAGGGAGGGGAGGAAAAAAATTGGAAATAGTCAATGTAGACAAATTATTCAAGAAATTTAGTCATAAAGGGAAGGGAGAGAGTTAAGTATTCAGTTCCTTGGGGAAGTAATATTACAATGTTGTAGTGGATTTGTTTCATTTCATTATTTCTTGGAATTATCTTTCTCCCCTTTAATCCAACACTGTTCCTACCCAGTTTCTCAGAGAAGCCAGTGAGACTAGAAGGTATAGCAAGTGATACCATTTTGGTCTGTTCTGCATTATATTTTCCTTCCAGCTCTTTGTGACTTTAGTTAATACATTTCTAGTTTCTGATCACCTCTGAGTGAACCAATAGCATTGAATAGCAAAACATAATGAATACCCCAGTGCTTCTCCAGGGTTTTTCTAAAGAACCCTTACCTCAGCCTGACCAGGTCCCTAGGAGGCTCTGAGAAGGTAGACTGTATAGCTCATTGCGAGCACAAAACCTTTGTGAAGGTCTTTATTTGATCTTAAACCTTACTGTGAATTTTGACATCTGTAATATATTCACATATATTTTAATATAAAGAGTGTTTATCATTTAATAAAATCAGTCCTCCATGAAAATTTTTCGTGCATATCTTATTGCCTAGCATACTGCATGTGCCCCAGGGAGTGGTTCTGCCTCAGTTTGAAGAACATGGGTATACTAGAAAGAATACTGGATTGGAAATGAAGATATTTGGGTTCTAGCCCATCTTTGTGATAAGTTAGCTCTCTGACCTTGGGAAACTTGTTTAACCCTTTTTCTGTTTGCCCCGAGAATACTCGTGGGCCACACTTGCAGCTGCAGCATACCCCAAGGTAATTAGTGGATTACAGTTCTAACCTTACCCCCAAAGTTTGCCATGAAATATCTCACTTTTATTACTATTTTTACATCGTTCTAGTATATCAATAGTCTTTGGAAACAAATAACATCATCTTGTTTATAGCGTTCTGTTTTTAGTAGTGGTATTTCCATTTATAAAAGGTAGTAATTTTTTGATCACTGAAAATGTCAGATCCTAGAAAATGTATCATTCCAATGAGTGATGTTAACATTGTTCTCGAACAGTCGTTAGCTGAAAATTCATTTGATGAATCTGATTTATGCATACATTTTTGTTATGTTAGGATTAGAGACAAGTTCTGTTTACAAATAACTCCAAGAACAGTTTTTATATTTTATTTTCATAGTGAAAACCAGATTTGCTTCAGCCTCAAAGTGTGTATTTTTATAAAATTAAATTAACACTGGCAGTGAGCTTCATTTTTTTTTTCCCCCTAAATGAGAAATGGGTTAGCTCTATTGGTCTTGTCAACCAATGGTTGTTGGTACCAATTCAGCACTAACAGGAATCCCCAGTTTGGGATGTGGGAAAGAAGGAAACTGTATTCAAAGCAAGAGCTCAGTTGTGATATAGCACAGCGGTGAGGCTGCCCTGGGGCAAGGTCCCGCTCCTGCTCTGCTCTACTCCACCTGCTCTCCTACTCTCTGCTTTGTACTAGTATGCTGTGCTCTTCCCTGTGCCAGTCTGCTCCAGACTGGTCCAGCAAGACATCTTCAGTGTGTTCATCTTATGTGTTTCAGCTTCAGCAGGGAAACGTAGTCTTCAGCAGTCTCTGATATGTAGTCTTTGATAGAAAGGAAAAGTATGCTCTCCAAACCAGAGAGGAGCTGGCTTATATAGAGAGAAGTCCTCGCTCCTGGTCCCTAATTGGTTCATCCTCATGCAAATGAGGACTCTAAATTTTTACAGTTTAATTGGTCTAAAAGGCACGGTCCAGACTTCTCAGAATGGAGATGCTCTGATTAGTCATTGAAGATGATGAGAAGTATGGCTATGCAGCTCCGATTGGATGGGAAATGTCTCAGTCCTATTAGTTGAAACACATTTCCAGGAACTCCTTTGTAAAGGCTGGCTCAGATGGCAGAAAAACTGTATGGGCAGGCAGTTCAGAGTGGGAGGCAGACACTTCGGTTTCTCCCCAAACTGCAATTTGGGTGAGAGGCTTCTGTGTAGAAATGGCTGCTAGACTCTGGTTGTTTATTTGCTTGTTTGTTCTAGCCCGGTTAGCCACCAGGAGCCCTTCTTAGTAGCTGTCTTCTTTCTTAGGGTCCACAGTCTCCATTTTCCTTTGTATTAATTGAGTGGAAGTAAGCAATCAGGCTGGATAATCACAAAGACCTTCCTTCCATTATTCTATAATGACAAGAATCTTGAATGCTTGACCCATGACTCTGTAAGGCCTAAGTGATTGCACTTTATAGGTCGTAAGTGCCAGGGTGTACAGCTTACTGTCCTTACCCTCTTTACTATCTCATAATTACAATAAGAATTTTTGATTATTGAATGAATAAAGAATGAGTGGGCATTTTGGCATCACTGGTCTACACATTCCTTTTTCTCTTTCCTACCTAGATGGAAATATGAATTTAATGTGAATTAAATCCATAGCCCTCCCTTGGCAAATAAAGACATAGGCATATGATTTCTATGAGTTAACCTGTTTTGTTTTGTTTTTTATTCAGCAGTCTCATCCCTTTCCTTCAGCCTGTGTCCTCTCTGATAGAAATTTAGTCACTTCTACAAATGGCAGCCAAAGAAATATTCTCCTATAATCTCAACCAATAGCTGAAAACTTATTTTAAAGAAAGAACTGTATGCAAAAGGTGGTGCTTCTAGGCTCATCCAAATGGCTGTGTACAACACACTTGCTAAATTAACCAGACTGTATCGTCCATTAGAACAGTCATCACTCTTAAGTTTTTTAAGCTTTTTCTCCAGGCTGTACTAAATTGTGTTTCCTCTTGAATTAGGACATTTTGTACCCTGTTCGACTAACATAGTTAGAATTGCTGAAAGGAGAAGAAAGAAAGAGAAAGAACTAATGTGCTTTAAGAATAGGGAATTTTGCTAGACCTTTTATAAACTATAGACTTTAATAAACAAAGTTTTCTAAACAGATCAAATAGGATGATGTATATAAACTACCTAACCAACTAACCAGTTCATGTTAGGCTCTAATAAATTATAGATATTATTATTTTTATCCTTATTTTTATTCTAAGTTCTAATAATGTAATTTAGACATAGTTTCTGTTTGTGTTAGATGTAACAATTTTAGTTAAAAGTGATATTATCATTTAAAAATCTAGCTGATTACCAAATTATATTAGCTATTTTTATAACCATGAATTGGTTCAAAGAAATGTAATATTTTCTCCCCTGCTGTCTATCCTATACAAAGTTAATAAAAGTTTGTTGCCAAATCCAAGGAAAGCAAACTCTGGCTCAAGTATGAGTTTTCATCAAGTCTTATTTCAGCACATGATTTACAGTTGGTGTAAAATGTGGATCTGGACTTAATTATAACGCAATTTCAATATACAGCATCTTGAGCTGATTTTGCCATATCCTGTATTGTTATATAAAATACTAACTTTAATCAAGAATTGCCCAAATCCAATATTCTTATTTGTCCTGCATGAAGTTTCCCCTCTTTCATATAAATTTTTTTTGTATGGTTCAAATTAGTGTGGGAAGAATAAGCAGGAAATATAAATTTAAGTGACACATATTAAATCATAAAAGAATTACATCACTAAGTGCTAAAATGGTGCACAGAAAACTTTGCCAACATTTAATAGAGTTAAAGGGATCGTATAATTAAATAAGAACTAACACCTCTATTCTATAACTGGAAATGGAGTGTGTCAGAGGTCCTTTCCTTTTTTCATTAGACACTAAGAATCTAACTATGCAAAAATGTCCAGAGTGGCCAAATCCCACAGAACTTGAACCAGCATGATGATGAAGAAACTGTCTGGAATGTATAACATATAGTCTTTGGGCTTCTGCAAAGCACTGAAAGCTAAATGGTACATTTATATCCTTATTCCCTATCTCTTGCTTGGCTGCTTTGCTTGGCTCATTTCAGAGACATGGAATTACAGGTAATCAGGGGAGGCTGAGATACAAACTTCCTCTCTCCTTTCTTTTTCCTTCATATATTATGTGCCTGTATACCTTCTCTCACATTCACATTGTCTATGACTATTGGAGAAATTAATGGCCAGAGTAGTTGGTTTCCTGTGTCTCACCTCTATAACTAAAATATTTTAGATTGAGGTCTCTGGCTCATGTACTGTGATCAGTATGACATGTTATTTCAAAGCCAAGGAGACCTCAGTGGTCCAAGTGCCAGCAATAGGGGGCACTTGCTAGCATGATATGGGCTTGGCCTGGGTTTTCTGGACATTGGGAACTACTGGCTTGAGGAAGGGTAGGGAGCTGACCCCGGCAGAGAAAGGGGAAGGATGAGCTTAGAGCTACTGAGGGAAGGGAAAGAATACACATTGAGGAAAAATGGTCTTTCTGGGGAATCTGAGAGCAGATTGGAGTCCAGAGCAAGCCAGGACCACACTTTACCCTCCCTGCTGAGGGGGTCACAGAAAAAAAAGTTGACTTGGAACCAGAAAATACTGCCCTGCAGACCAAATGCTTAAATTGAGGGGTGTAGACAGGTAAGAGAAAGCAACAGCAGTAGTCAAATTGGCTGTGAGAGCATGGTAGTCATGTGGTGTTTCTCAGTCGCCCACCAATTCTCTGCTGAGGAAATGCCCACCACAAAGTACAAAACATACTTTGGTGTTGGCTGTAGACATATTGTTTTCCCATAACTACTGTCATTCAAACAGGATCTAGTTTCCTGCCAGGAGAATGTTGTTCCCATTAAGTACACACACACTGTACTTGACAGGGCAAATCCTCTGAAGAACTGGATGGGTTCCCCATTCTGAGATAAGCAATTTGGGGGTAGGAGAAGATAGAGGAGGACCCGACTTCACCTTCTGGTTATGCAGATTTGGAATGAAATGAGTCCACATTCTCCCCAAAGTAAACAAGGTTCAAGTGGAATTACCCAGTAGGAATCCAGTCCAACTGTAATTTAAGTTGTTTGAGGGATCTAAATATTTAATCTGCCGTCATGAATACCAGAATTATATGAAAGCAGTAATGACCAAAAGTAAGCACTGAAGTTGGAGTCAGAGTTGTACTAGTTGCAACTAGTACAATTCCTGCTGTGACGTCCTAGAAACTTTTGAGTACGCCAGGGGAAACAAGCTAAAAACATGGAACTGGTGCCAGGAAGCCTGGGCTTTCCAGTTTAGCCCATCACTAACTCTCTGAGCCTCCGGGCCTCTTTTGTCAACTAAGAATACAGGCAAAGCGTCTCAGAGAACAAGAGATTTTTATAATTTGAAACATGACAGAACCAACATGGATACATGAAATCAATTGCATAAATTGTGAAACCTAAATTTATGGTTCTGTTCATTCTGTGATAGTGTATATATACAACTTTTTCTTGAAAATGGAAAATTAGTACTTATCATTACTATATATAATACCGGTGTCCCCCCATATTTTATTCAAATTATACCAGTGATTAAAATATTTGGGCGTTCAGAAGTTCTCTACAGAGGTTAGAATCTTCCCTTGCGTGCTTTTAGCAATCTGTGCGGTGGTGGTGGTGCTTTTTTTAGATGTCAATGATTGGGGATGGAGTGCTGGTGACATTTAATGGGCTGGGGCAGAGCTGCTAAATAATACTCTGGATCCCTCGCACAATTGCTCCACAACATGCATGGCTTTTATATGTCCTGCCAGATAGTCAAAGACTTCAGCTTTATTTTACATATAAACACATAGTACTTTCACATGTTTGAAAATATACACTGAATTGTCTAGGGATATGTATAAATAGAGGCAAGGTTCTACTTTATTTTGTTCAGAACTTTACCAAAAGTTAGTTATTTGTTTCAGAAAAATCAAATTACCAATAGTAAACACAAATTATATTTGAGTCACCAAAAAAACACACTTATGTAGTCTATGTTGTATCTGTCATATTTATGGCGATTCTATAGGTGTGTGAATCTGTGTCTTCGTTGCCCTTTAGAATGGTTGTACAGAGTATTTATATATTGAAATATTACATTATTTTATGGAAGTTCTTTTTATTTCTCTTTTATATTACAATCTGCACATTGTATTTTAAAAATATATGTATTGGTAGGTTAAATTATTTTATATCAGATTAGTAAATATAGTACTATAAAGTGTTTTTGAGAATACACTGTATTTGATTGGATTGAAAACCACTGGACTAGAGGATCCTAAAGCCTAAGGTCCCTTTTAGCTTTAAAATTCTATGGTATTGTGAGATTATTTAGTCTAATGCTTTCATTTTTATTGGTGAATAAACTGAAGCCCATTAAGCCACTCATGTGTTTTGTTCAACACATATTTATTGACTCTATCCAAAGGGTGTGGGTACACAGCTGGGTACCATGGATAAAAATATGATCCCTGCCTTCAAGGAGCCTCCAGTCTGGTAGCCAAGATGAGATATACACCAAGAAATAAAGAAAAGAAAATCCCATAGCTGATTAGTAGCCCAGCTGCGACTTGAACCCACCACTCCTCTGAGCATTGCTCTTCTGTGCCTGGTGCTCCAGGGGCCTGAGGGCGGGGCCGGTGTTCTAAGGTTAGAAATCTTCCTGGCTGTGATCATTGGGTGGGTTGGGAATATAACACCAACCAAAAGAATGTGATTTTAGTACTCTCTACCTTATTTTTCAGAATACAAAGGCTAGGAATTGCTAGTTAGTTCCCCAGGCATAGCACTGCCCCCTGATGTGCAGAGTAAAGCATGGCCATGAGGGATGGCAGTGGTGAAAGGGAAAAGAGCATAGAAAGCTGATTCTGCAGCAGTGTCATCTAACAGAAATATAATGCAAGCCACAGTGTGAGCCCACGAATGTAATTTAAAATTTTCTACTAGCTACATTTAAAAAGATAAAAAGACGCAACCTAACTGTTCATCAATAGACAATTGAAAAAGAAGTTCTGGTGCATATATACAGTGGAATATTACTTTGCCATAAAAAATGTTACCATTTGCAACAACATGGATGGACCTAGAAGGTATTATGATGTGTGGAACAAGTCAGACAAAACAACTATCCTATGATTTCACTTATATGTGCAATCTAAGGAACAAAATGAAAACAAACTCATAGACACAGAATAAACCAGTGATTGTCAGATAAAGGGTGGGGTTGGGAGGCGAGGTGAAAAAGGTGAAGGAATTAAGAAGTATACATTAGTAGTTACAGAATAGTCACAGGCATGTAAAGTACAGCATAGGGACTATAGTCAATAATATTGTAATGACTATGTATAGGGTCAGGTGGGTGAACACTAGACTAAATTATATAAATGTCTAACCACTGTGCTTTACACCTGAAACTGATAAAATAATATTGACTGTCAACTCTAATTGAAAAGTAAAAATTAAAATAGAGACAGCTATCTTCTTTTGAGTGATAAAACGTAGGGTATTTTGTATGCTAGTGTGATGTCTCACGTCACTGCTTCCTTTATTTTTATTTTTATCATCTAATACATAAAAAAAAAAAAATGGAACACCAGGATTTGGAGTCATGCCGAGAAGTCCTACTACGAAAGGGGACTTTTATCCTCTAGTATTCACAATACTTTCCTGGTATTGACACAGGGCCACCCTAGTGTTTATTTGTCCAGAAGATTTTGATAAATGGTTTCACATAAATCTGCTACTTCTATTTAAAGAAATAAATGAGTTTTGGTAATCTTCAGGAAGAGGAGGTGTCCCTGTGATGTGTCATGCAAATGGCCTGGAGCATCTAGAATTTATAACAGCTGGAACCCAAAAATCCCTTTGGGTTATACCCCTCATATAAGTGATATCATGTGGTTTTCAACTTTTTTCTGTCTGGCTTATTTCGCTTAGCATAATTATCTTGAGGTCCATCCATGTGGTTGCAAATGGCAGTATTTCATCTCTTCTTATGGCTGAGTAATATTCCATTGTATATATGTACCACAGCTTCATTAGCCAATCAGCTATCGTAGGATGCTTTGGCTGCTTCCATGTCTTCGCCACTATGAATAATGCTGCTATAACATCGGTGTGCAAATATCTTTTCGGATATGAGTTTTCAAGTCCTTGGGATCAACACCCAATAGAGGGATTGCTGGATCATATGGTAGATCAATTCTTAGTTTTTTGAGGAACCTCCATACTGTTTTCCATAGTGGCTGTACCAGTTTGCAGTCCCACCAGCAGTGTATAAGGGTTCCTTTTCCTCTGCATCCTCTCCAACATTTGTTATTACTTATCCTGTTCACAACAGTTATTCTAACAGGTGTGAGATGGTATCTTGTTGTGATTTTGATTTGCATTTCCCTAAAGCTAGTGATGTTGAGCATCTTTTCATGTTTGTTGGCCATTTGTATGTCTTCTTGGGAGAAATGTCTGTTCAGGTCCTCTGCCCATTTTTTGATGGGATTGTTTGTTTTTTTGTTGTTATGGAGTCATATGAGTTCTTTGTAGATTTTGGATATTAGGCTGTTTACAGATTCTAATGCAGGTCTGAAGTTCCCTGTGGTTTGCTGGAAAGTAACTGAGCACCACCCAATAACACTTAGGAACAATGTGCTACAGGTGTCAGTTATCCTCACTAATCAGCTCTAGCTGAGTTGCCTAATTTTTCTGCTGTCTCTTCATATATTCCTACCCTATTTTTATAAACCTGTCCTATAAACTGGTAGATTTTTGTAGAGTAAACCTGTATTTTTAATTCTAGGGCAATCATAATTGCTACTTTACAGCCTCAGTCATACACTCCTTGTTAATACTGAGGTGATGGTTTAATCAAGTATTTTAATTTTGTATTTTAGTAATCTTTGCTTTAAATTTTAATCATCAAAATTTTAAAATTAAAAAAATAAGAAATCAATAAAAAGAACATGTAAAGTTAGTCTGAATAATATATTTTATTTAACCCAGTATATTCAAAGTATTATAATTACAACATGAAAGGAATAGCAAATTATTATTAATGAAGTATTTGACAGTTTTTTTTCATGATAGGTTCCAAATCTGGTGTGTACATTACACTTACAGCACACTTCAGTTCATATGAGGCTAGTGGCTGCCACAGTGACTTCCAGCCCTTTTTCTGTCCTCACCCAGTTCACCTGCGTAGGCACTGCCATAGTAACTTCTCTCAATACATGCAGTAATCCCCATTTTGAAAGATAGCCGCATATGTTTGAAGTCACAGTGAATGGGGAATGGGGGTGCATTTACCACCCCCGCCCCCGACCCACTCCCTGCACTAGAGGCAAAGGCTTTACAAATACTGGAGGGTTTCTGCTAAGTCTTATTTGCGCAGGTTAATGTGCTTGAGTGCCAGCCACAGAAGGAGACACTGAGATCTGGAATAAGAGCTCTTAGATTTGGAGAAGTAGTTGAGTGCCCGGAATGCAAGGCCTCATTACTATAGAACTTTAGAATTTCACAAATGTACTATTTTTAAAAGTTTCTTTTATTATTCTCATTTTTACCGTCACCTTCTCATTTAGTTCATTTACAGAATGCATGTACAGAGGGAATTGGAACAGGTGACTTTTAGGGCCCTTCCCCGCCTATGTACCACCACCTAATTTAGAAAGAGGTCCCCAGAGCCTCAGATCTGGTCCTTCTCGGGACTGCAGCTTCCAGCCAGGTCTCCCCACAGTGGCTATGAGGTATTCGAAATGTGTTTTCAAAACACCTGAGAATTATGTTCAGGGTGTATGTATGGGAGGCGGCGGGCATGCTGAGGGTGGGCTGGGGCAGAGAATGTGGAGCCTGGCTGAGCAAAGTGCTTTATGTCTACTGCCCTACTGAATCAGTAGAGCAACCATTTGAGGTGGATGCCATAGTTATCCTCATTTTCCACAAAAAGAAGTAGAGGCAAAAGAGGTTAAGTAACTTGCCCCAGGTCCCAGTAGCTGTCATCATTCCATTCTTTATGGTCTCCTGGCAGTGTCCTTTCTTTTCAGAAACCTGCCTGTCCTTCTTATTCACCGTCTTTCCCACAGTACCTTCTCCACCCTCACCTCTCCACCGCAAACGTGCTTCAGGTCGGTGGGGAGCTCCTCGCCACTGTGTAAGTTGGAGGCTTCTGATCCACCACCTGTGGCCCTCAGCCTTCTAAACTAGTTTTCTGTTTGATTGCTCAGATTCCTTTATCTGGAAGCTCAAGCTGGGTATGTGTGACATTTAACTTTAGTTAGGTCATTATTCAGCCAACCAGGGATCCAGTTTACCTGTCATCTTCTGAGTATCCAGAACAGGGAGCTGCTGCTGCTACTGCTATAGCCTTAGCCATCAGAGGAAGAAAAGCTGCTCCCCAAGACAGAAGCGGGCTGCCTAGCCCCTGAGGTAGGGCCTTGCAGATAGGCAGTGCCTTGTCAGGATCCCTCCTTTCCTGGTCTGTTTCTTAGCTTTGCCTTTTAAGGGATTTTCAGACCCAGAACAGAGGAGGCTGGGTGAGGGGACAGGAGAAATGGATTCATGATAACCTATTTTATAAGAGACTGATGTATAAATTAGAATATCTGTTCATTAATGTGTTGAAAGAAAAATTCCTCCTAAAAGGTGTTAACCTAAAAATAAAAGGCCAAAGTGAGAAGCAATGAGCATTTATTTGAGATAAAAAAGGAATAGCTATTCGGGGCACACTGATTCAGGCAGAAGCCCAGATAGTATTCTGATTAGGAGACAAAGGCAAAGGGTATTTATGAGAAAGGGAAGGGGAACAATTACATCAGTAGGAAGAAGGCATTTCTGTTAGTGCAGATAAGCTAGTGTAGTGACACTAATTCTAAACAGTGCTTTAAATTTTCAGTCCTATAATCATCAGTATGCTAGTCTTAATATTTACTTTCTTGTTATCCTTGCAAACAGTTCTTTGGGACATAGTATTGCTTTAGGCCCAGTCCAAATGTTATTTTGCCCTGTTTTAATGTTCTAACGGTTTGAGGCCTAAGATGTGCAAGGTAGCTCCTCGGGGATGGCAGCTCCAACTCAATTTTAAAGTGGCTCCATTTATATTTTTTACAGAGGACACAAATATTTATGTTTTCATGTCAGCATATTTTCTCCCCACAGAAAACTTTGTCTGAGGAGCTAGACTTTTATCAGAAGGTTGTTTAGCACACCTGGAATCAGAACTGGGGGAGTTAGATTATTTTTGGAAAATTAAGTATTTATAGTTGAAGAGGATGTTATTACAAAACACCACCTAGGGAAAAAAGTCAGCCTCCCTTCTAAGCCTCTCCTACCACCTTGCTTCTTAGCCCCTTCTCTAGAAGCAGCCCTTTTACCAGCTTCATCCACAAGTTAAATTCTTTGAGGCTTCTAGCTCCTGAACAGGGATATACCTGCCACATAAGCCAAGTAAGTTATGTCTTTCAGTTAGGCTACCTTCCTGGACCAGCTGCTTCTTGGCACATTAGAAGGCAAGAGGTGGGGACACACATAAGTGGTGGGAATGACAGAGACCAGTTGGGAGGAGAGTCATGCTTCGGTTTGCTGAGTTAGAAAGATCTGCATTCCCCAGAGGGGAGGATGTGCATTGGGATAGGGAATAAGCCAGGACATACCTAGTGCCAGCAGAAAGGAAAGTTCCCAGGCCCCTGGCAGGGAGCAGATGGTGGGTATTCTCTGACCCCTCCCAGGCTCTGTGAGGCAGGGCAGGAAGGAAAACCACAGGGTAAGAGCTCTGCCCCAGTGTCTTGAAGGGAGCAACAACCCTGCCTTAGAAATATACCCCAAAGAGAGCAAGATAAAACATTGTGAGAAATGGCCCAATCCCAGGCAGCCATGTCCTACAAAGGGTCACTTATATCATATGGTGTGGCCAAGTAAAGTGCCGTCTACCTTCAATACTGGGACCTGGAAACAGTGCTGGAGAAGGTCTGCAGCAAAAAGGAGCAATCAGCCAACTCATGATGTTAACATTTATAGTCACCAGATAAGGCTTTTTCCCTTAATTAAGGCTGTGATGGAAAAAAAAGTATGTTCCTAGCTGACAAGTATCTTCCTAGCTGATTCCTGTCATCCACGTGAGCAGACCTGTTATCCCAGCTGGGTCTGGCCCTGTCTGTGTATGAAGGCTCACTCTGTGTTTGCATTCTTGGCAGCTTTGTAAAGGATTCAGAAGGAATAAATACAGGGCCTGATTCCTGCCCTTCATCTTGAAGAGAAAACTCATTCGTACACATGGTCTGAGCCAACCAACTGGTGGTTCCGGAGCAGGAAAATAAAGTTAATGGGGGTGGGAGTAGGGTATCAGGAATTTATGTGGGGAAAATAAAACAAATGTGAGATCTAGAAGGCAGTTCAAGTGAGGAACCAAGTATTTAGTGTGGAAGAAGGTGGGCTAAAAGATAACATGAGCAAAATCTCAGATATTTTGAGGAGGCAGTGGAACTTAGTGTGTGGTGGTTAAAAGTCACACTGCCTGAGTTCAAATTCTGGTTAAGGCACTTGTGACCTGTGTGGACTTGGGCAGGTGATTTCACCTCTCTGTGCTTCCGTGTCCTCATTCAGAAAGTGAGGATAACATGATAGCTGTCTCATAAGGCTGTTGTGAGCATTGAGCAGGTTAATACACACACGGTAAGAACTTGTGTTGACAGGGTAAGCATAAATAAATATTCACTACTATGCACAAGAAGGTAGGGAGCAGATAGTGAGTTGCATCAAATAATTAAGTAGAATAAGTGGAAAATCTACCTCAATATATAGACTAACTTATTTTAATGGTAGAGTTACCCAACAGGGACAACTCTAGAGTTCAAATGGATTTATTCTCTAACCCAGACTCATTTGAATTTTGCATATATAGTCATCTACTTGACATTTCCACTTGTGTATCTCCAAATCATCTCACACTTGACATGTTTAAAACTCTTCTCTCGATCCTGCTTCTTCCTGCTCTTCCTTCAGCCTTCTCCATTTCGATACCAGCAGTGGCAATATCAGCCACTCAGTCACTCAAGGTGGAAACTCGACAGTCATCTCTGATGCCTCCATCTACATTGTTTATATAATCAATCACCAACGGGTGCTTGTTTCACCTCTTCAAAATCTTTGGAACCATCTACTTTTTCTATAGCTACTACTTCTACGCTAATTCAAGGAATTGTCATCTTTCCCCTCTGGTAACTTTCTAATTGGCCTTCATGTTTAATCTGGGCCTGAGGCCAGAAAGCCTAAGAGGCACCTTGCTGTAGAAATAGTACACTGTCCATATGGAAAGACTCAGCTAGGGCCAAGCCTTCATGAGCAGATGAGGGCCAGATTTCGTCCCTCACTTACTCACTTGTTCTGCACCCTTGTACTTCAACACCTGTTCAACCATATGCACTGGCCCTTCTTTGTAGTTCATTCTTTCAACAGCAGTCATAGTGATTTTATTAAAATGTTAATTTGATCATAACCACACTTCTCTCTGATACCATCCTACCCCCAGTCTTTCATGGCTTTTCGTTGCCTTTGTGCTCCAAATCAAATTTGAGCTCCATCTACAGTGATATATTAATATCCATCATACTAATATAGTAATTATATTAATAGGCATTGATCAGGTGGAAGGTTTTGCTATAAAACATAGCCCTGGGGTGATCATAGAGAGCTGAGAGGTACTCTGTCCCTAGAGTGGAGGCCATAGACTGAACACTTACAGGCTGTAGCTAGCCTGCAGACACATTTTGTTTGGCTCGCACAGCATTTAAAAACTTTAAATTAGTTGACACTATTTAAAACATAGATTCTTGGCTTCTCCTCAAAGAAAACGTGGTGATGCTGGGCCCTCCTCCTCCCAGGGCGACAGTTGGCTGGTGCTGAAAGGCAGCTGCTCCCTTTAGCTGGAGCACGTGCTTTCCAGGTTTCCCCAGCCCACACGCTTCGTATGTTATGCCCATTCGTACTCTCTAGCAAGCCCCAGTGGTCATTTGCATTTGCAGCCCCTAAGCTCATTCAACCCCTTGATATTACAGGTGAGGAAGTAGAGGCTAGAAAGGTGGGTCATAAACCATCTTAGGGCCCTGCTGTCTTTGCTGAATCACAGCTGCCTCTCAGTTGAAAACTGAGAGGAAATACACTCTGCAACTTGGTTAATTATTCTTCCTGCTATGATTGCTAGTCAATATGCCCTTTAGTTGTTTTGCTTATATTTGTGGCCACATGAAAATTAGTACAGTTTGGAGAACCAAGATGGTGTTCTAGGAATATCACCTACACTGCATGAGACTCTAGCACAAATATGAAAAGTGGAGAAATAGGGAGGATTGAAAAAGACAGGGAAAATAAACCTTATTATATTAAAGTAAGGTGGGGAGTCAGCTGGGTTGCCACCTTTTCAGGGATGTAGAAATCGAGATGTAGACAGTACTGAGTCAGTGGCAAGAAAATGACTGGAGAGTAAATCTTTGGGCTTCATGCCCTGTACCATGCTGTCACACCCTGAAAATTACTGTGGATAGATCAATCACTGCAAAAAGGGAAATTTGCAATTAACCTTGGCAAACAATGGCTTGACCAATCAAGAGGAACTGGAATGAAGCAGCCTCAGAGTCTTGAGTCAGAAGGGGAAAGTCTTCCTGTGCTTTTAGAGAAGGAGGTCACATCATGCCACAGGGAAATCAGCCGTGATAACTACCAGCTCCTCCTGTATGCAGCACCATGCACCCTCTTGGTACCACGGTGTTTCATTGCCACGAAGCTGAGAGACAAGACTGCTCTGAATCATGAGAGACTCCAAACCCATTTTC
Organism: Macroglossus sobrinus; assembly: GCA_004027375.1. NCBI lineage: Eukaryota > Metazoa > Chordata > Mammalia > Chiroptera > Pteropodidae > Macroglossus > Macroglossus sobrinus. The sequence goes on along the minus strand of PVKZ01000705.1, from coordinate 74,250 downwards.
ATGGCAACTCAGATTTCCTTCTTTATTAGCTATAGAAAAGCAGGCTATTTTAAGGGGTGAAAGGATGGGTTCCCAAAGGCAGGTCATGGGAGGGAGCTTGGTGTTACATGCATTGACCTTTGGGGTTTTGTCTCTATTGTATTATTCTCTGTTTTGTTTCCCTTTGGAATATAAAACTGTTTAATGATAGCTAATAGTACTCTTTTATCTGTATTCAAGTGTGTCTAACTTCTGCATACATTAAAATTCTCTTATGATTAAGCCAATATAATTTGAATATTTTATCAGCAAGAGAAATATTTTCCTCTAGATGTAGATGTAGAAATCAAATTCTTTCTTTCAAATCTCTGAGTCAACAGTGGAAATCAGGTTTATGATTTCATAGATCGTCATCTCCTTATGATAGCAGAACAATGAATATGGTGATTTATGCAAACAAAATGTACTCACTTATGAATAGGCACACATTTGTTGATTTTAGTTTTAGACTCCCCAGGGCTTTTCTCTGTTTCCCCCCTTAAAGAATATACCAAAAGAGTGAATAATGGGTCAATAACTAATACCATTCAACTCTACTCCCTTCCCTTAGATAAAAGTAATTTTCAAAATTCAGACTAAAATTACTTCTACTACTGATGAATTTTCATTAATTGGTTGGATCAATAGGAATAGAAAGCTTTTTTCTTTTTCTTTGAAGAATTCTCTGCCACCAAGTTCTTTCAGTTAAAGAATGTTCATTTGTCGTAATGAACAAAAATATAGTTCAGGCATTTACTTTATTCATTTGAAGTGTGAATCCATTCTATTCTTGTCTTTGTCAAACTTTGTCTTTTAAAAAGTGAAGCCTTTTTCCTTGCTGGTGCTTCATGCAGGAGTGCAGATGATGATTGTGTCGGGAGGCAGGTAATATTTGTGGGGTAGGGAGTGGGGAGTTGTCAGAGGAGGAAGGCGGAGGTCTGTTGGAGTGCTCCAAAGGGACTGTGCTATTAGGGGCTCCCATCGTAAAACCCAGCTGTCCAAGTCTGGGAAAGTATCAAATAGCAGAGTCCATCATCAAAGCCACTTGGAAGCAAACTACTCTCAGTGAAAATGCTGAGTTGTGGAGAACACAGTGATCAACACTGACAAAATAATGAAATACATGGCGTTTCCCCAGTGAATGGCGATTTGCTTTTTATCATGTTCTGAAACAATGGCTCAAGTTTGGTGTTTGTTATGTTTTTATTTGTCGTACCCTGCATTGATGGTTCCTGGAAACTCTCCTGTGAGTCTATGAGTTTTGGTCTAAGTTCTATGGTGGCATCACTCCCACCCCCAGGTCACTGTTGTGACACACCCAGGTCTCATTTTCAGTGTCTCGGCATACTTTCCAATGCTTCCAGTAATTGATTGTGCAAAACACAAAACCAGAAGCAGATGGGACATGTGTAGATAAGTTGTTTTGTTTTTCATCCCTATAATTTCCTGGTTTGATAGCACTTCAATTTTCTAACCATAAAAACTGCTTCTATGCTCTTTGGAACACATACACACAAAATGTTGCCAGTAAGCAAGCTAAAAGAATATTGCATGTGGTTTTCTGTTGTTGTTGTTTTTTTTTTCTCCTTTCTTTTTTAAAGAAGTACCTTGCTGCTGGAGAAGGACATTCAAAAAAAATTACTTCAAATGTATTTGTTCAGATTACTTGTGGAACTACTGTGTTAACACTGAATAATATTTTAAAATGACATGTCATACCTGAAACCAAAATCTTAGTCTTCTGCCAAGTGGTATTCCTGAAGGTGCTCACTCTGGGAAGTCAAAGGGTTCATTTACCAAAATTTTAGATGCTAGTTGTGGTGTCTGTATCTCCTGCACTGAGTTGGGTGGTGGGGCATGGATTCTGTCCACAGATTGTGATGGCCAGCAGGAAGTAAAAGCTGCCACCAGACAGAGCAGGATGTATTTGTGGGAGGTGATAGCATGTTACAGGAGATGTAACGCCCATCTTTTTGTCAATTTAATTGGTCATATTGTCTTTTCAGTCAGGTAGACATTACAGGCATGACTTTATAAGGGGCTCATTTTATCTTTTTTGTAAACGTATTTATTTTTATTATGGTGACGACATTGGTTAATGAAATCAAGTAAGTTTCAAGTATACAAGTCAATAATAAGGCACATATATTGCATTGTGTATTCACTTTACATAGTTAAATTTCTTTCTGTCACCATATTTTTGACCCTTTTTAATTCCTGCTACCTACCTCCCCCCACGTACCCTATGATAATTACTAGTCTATTGTCCATGCCCATGAGTCTCTGTTTGTGTGTCTGTTGATTTGCTGCTTTTAGGTTTATATCCCACAAGTAAGTGATATAATGTGATTTTTAAACTTTTTTTTTCTGGCTTATTTTGCTTAGCATGATTATCTCAAGGTCCATCCAAGTTGTCACAAATGGCAGTATTTTATCTCTTCTTATGGCTGAGTAATATTCCATTGTATATATGTACCACAGCTTCTTTAGCCAATCATCTATGGTAGGACACTTCAGTTGCTTCCATGTCCTGGCCACTGTGAATAATGCTGCTATGAACATCAGTGTGTAAATATCTTTTTGGATATGAGTTTTCAAGTCCTTGGGATCAACACCTAGTAGAGGGATTACTGGGTCATATGGTAGATCAATTCTTAGTTTTTTGAGGAATCTCTATACTGTTTTCCATAGTGGCTGTACCAATTTGCAGTCCCACCAGCAGTATATAAGGGTTCCTAATTCTACGCATCCTCTCCAACATTTGTTATTACTCGTCCTGTTGATAACAGCAATTCTAACAGGTGTGAGATGGTTTTGATTTGCATTTCCCCAATAACTAATGATGTTGAGCATCTTTTCATGTTTCTTGGCCATTTGTATGTTTTCTTGGAAGAAGTGTCTGTTCAGGTCCTCTGCCCATTTTTTTATGGTGTTGTTTGTTGTTGTTGTTATTGAGTCACATGAGTTCTTTGTATATTTTGGATATTAGGCACTTATGGGAGACGTTGCTTGCAAATATATTTTTCCATTTGGATGATTGTTTCTTTACCTTGTTGATGGTTTCTTTTGCTCAGCAGAAGCTTTTTAGTTTGATGTAGTCCCATTCATTTATTTTATACTTCCCTTGCCTTTGAGATCAAATTAATAAAATCCTTGTTAAGTCCAAGTTTCTTGAGTTTCATTCCTGTTTTTTTTCTATGCATTTTATTGTTTCAGGTCTTATATTCAGGTCCTTAATCTATTTTGAGTTAATATTGGTGTGCGGTGATAGACAATAGTCTAGTTTCATGCTTTTGCAGGTGGTTTTCCAATTTTCCCAACACCATTTATTGGAGAGGCTTTTCTTTCTCTACTGTATGTTTTTGGCTTTTTTTTTGTCAACAATTATTTGTCCATATAAACATGGCTTTACTTCTGGAATTTCATTCTGTTCCACTGGTCTGTGTGTCTGTTTTTCTTCCAGTACCATCCTGTTTTGATTATTGTTGCTTAGTAGTATAATTTGAAGTCGGGCAAAGTGATGCCTCCAGGCTTGTACTTTTTTCTCAGGATGGCTTTGGCAATTTGAGGTCTTTTGTGCTTCCATACAAATCTGATGACTTTTTGTCCTATTTAAAAAATGCCAATGGGATTTGGATGGGGATTGCATTAAATCTGTATAATGCTTTAGGTAATATGATCATTTAAACTGTGTTGATTCTTCCAATCATGGAACACAAAATATCTTTACATTTCTTTGTATCTTCTTCAATTTCCTTTAATAGGGTCTTGTAGTTTTCATTATACAGGTCCTTCACATGTTTTGTTAAATTTATTCCTAGGTATTTTATGCTTTTTGTTGCAATTGCAAAAGAAATTATTTTTCCATTTCTTTTTCTGATGCTTCATTATTAGAGTATAGGAACGCCATGAATTTTTGAACATTGATTTTTGTATCTAGAAACTTTACTGTTTTTGCTTATTGTTTCTAGTACTGTTCTTGTGGAGTCTTTAAGGTTTTCTATATAGTGACAATTTTACTTATTTCCTATTTGGATGCTTTTTATTTAGGTCTTTATCTTGTCTGATTGCACTCGCTAGAACCTCCAATGTTATATTGAATAACGGTGGCAATAGAGGACAACTTTGCCTTGTTCCTGATCTTAGAGGGAAGGTTTTTAGTTTTCCACCATTAAGTATAATGTTGGCTGAGGATTTGTCGTATATGGCCTTTATTATGTTAAGGTACCTTTCTTCTATACCAATTTTGTTAAGTGTTTTGATCATAAATGGATACTGTATCTTGTCAAAGGCTTTTTCTGCATCTATTGATATGATCATATGATTCTTATTTTTTAATTTTTTTGTGATGTATCACATTAATCAATTTGTGTATATTGAACCATTCCTTTGCTCCTGGGATGAAGCTCACTTGATCGTGGTGTATAATCTTTCTAATATGTTGCTGTATTTGGTTTGCTGGTATCTTATTTAGGATTTCTGCATCTGTGTTTATGAAAGATATTGGTCCTTAGTTATCTTTTTTTTGTGTTATCCTTACCAGGTTGTGGTATTAGAGTAATACTGGCCTCATAAAATTAGTTGGGAAATGTTGCCGCTTCTTCGATTTTTTGGAAGTGTTTGAGGAGAATAGGTGTTAAATCTTCTTTGAATGTTTGGTGGAATTCACTGGTGAAGACATCTGGTCCTGGACGTTTACTTTTTGGTAGGTTTTTGATGATTGTTTCAATTTCCATACTGCTGATTGGTCTATTTAGATTTTGCAGTTCCTCTTGATTCAGTCTAGAAAGGTTGTATCTTTCTAAGTACTGGTCCATTCCTTCTAGGTTATTTATTTTGGTGTTATATACTTTTCATAGTATTCTTGTATGATCCTTTGTATTTCTGTGGTATCTTTTGTAATTTCTCCTCTTCTAACCCTGATTGTTTATTTGTGTCCTTTCTCTTTTTTCTTTAGTGAGTCTAGCCAGGGGTTTGTCAATTTTATTAACCTTCTCAAAGAACCAGCTCTTTGTTGCATATATATATATTTCTACTTTTTTAATTTTTATTTTCATTTAGCTCTGCTCTAATTTTGATTCTTTCTTTCTTTCTGCTGATTTTAGGCTTCATTTATTCTTCCTTTTCCAGTTTTTTAAGATGAAGTGTTAGGTTGTTTATTTGGGTTTTTGAGATAGACCTGTAATGATTAGAACTTTCCTCTTATGACCACTTTTGCCGTGTCCCAAAAGTTTTGATATGTTGTACTACCATTATCATTTGTTTCTATGTATCTCTTGATCTCTCCTTTTATTTCTTCTCTGACCCTGTCATTCAGTAGCATGTTGTTTAATCTCTATGTATTTGTGGTTCTTCCCGCTTTCTTTTTATAGTTGATCTCCAGCTCCAAAGCATTATGATCAGAGAATATGGTTGGTATGATTTCAACCTTTTTATATTTGTCGAGGCTATGTCTGTGTCCCAGTATGTGGTCAGTCCTTGAGAATATGTGCACTAGAGAGGAATGTATAAGCAGCTGTTTTGGGATGGAAGGCTCTGTAAATGTCAATTATGTCCATTTGGTTTAATGTGTCATTTAAGGCTATTATTTCTGTATTGATTTTCGGTTTGAATAATCTGTCCATCCATATCCAACAGTGGAGTATTTAGGTACCCTACTACGATAGTTTTTAAGTCTGTTTCTCCCTTTAGTTCCATTAGTAATTGCTTTACAGATTTTGAGACTCCATGATTGGGAGCGTAGATATTAATAAGTATTATGTCTTTTTGGCATATGATTCCCTTTATCATTCTGAAGTATCCCTCCTTCTTTACCTTTTTTATTTTGAAGTCCACTTCATTTAAGGGGCATGTTATAAACCAATCATGAAAATAAGGTTTTGTTATTTTTGTTGTTAGTATTATTTATTAAAAGTATACCTAACTCCAAAATGTTTGACCAGAGCTATTTCATTCCATGATCTTCAGGCTATAATATAAATAAGTTCTCTGCAGGACAGTTTAATCATTGAGCATGGAGAGACAGTTTAATCATGAGCATGGAGAGACTTATGGGAAAAGCACAGATTCTGGAGCCAGACAAGCCTGGGTTTGAAACCAGGCTGTCATTTCTTAGGCTGAGTGATCTGGGGCAAGTCATTCAACTTCTCTTAACACTAATGCCATCTTTATGAAGTGAATATGATTAACACCTACTTCATGGTGATGGCTTGAAGAATAAAAGTGTTGCCTTTGCTTTCTCTTCTCCTTGTTTTAAAGTGATTTAAGGAGGGAACACAGTTATATGAGAACATTCTGAAACCAGACTGGGCTGTGTTTGAAACTTTTTGTAAGCTGGAGCAGGACATTTGTCATATCAGTTATAAAGTGGAGAAGGAAGTGACTTATCTTGCTCTCTTTTCCATTATCCACCCAGTAGCTAGTAGGGAAAACATAGGGGCTGGCAAAAGCTAGAATGAGGGACAATAGCAGGATGCCAAGAGAATCTCTTCTGTGCAGCCCTTTCTCAACCTCTTCCACATAAAGAAAAAGCCACCACACCAAGGACAGATGAACAGGATCTCTGGTGTATCTCTCCTTCTCAGACCCTTCGTTGCCTAGGACCACACATATACAGGAGGGTGGGCGTGTCAACAATACATGTCTCCTCTCTCCCTCCTTCTCAAATCTGCCTGATGGTATTGTTTTTTCCACTAAGAAATAAAAGTACAGTTCCTTTGAAATGATTAAAAAATGAGGCAAATACATCCTCACAATCTGCCCAGTATTTATGGAGCTCTGTGCTTTTCTTTTCTGTTCTGCCTACGAAGTACATAGATGGGAGGGTTAAAGTGTCTTCAGGAAAATCTGAAAGCAAGGAACTTATAACAAGCTTGATACCTGCCTCCACTAGGAACTTCTGAAGCCAGAGACATTCTTTGTAACTGAGGTCCATTTGTTGCACAGATTTTTAATTCAGATATCCTTCTCAAGCCAAGCTGAGAGAGCGGCCAATTTTGTGGAAAGATCTCTTTAATAAGAAATGAATAAAACTATCAATGCTAAATAAAATAGACCACTGTGAAACTTGGGTTAAGTCCCATAGGGAAGAGTATGTGAGATTAACTGCATTATATAATAAGACTGCCTTTAACAGCTGGCATGGTTCTTTTTGTTGTTCTAAGGGAGAAGCAGCCAAGGCGGGGGGCCAAAGCACATGATATTATTTCAAAGTACTGCAGCCTCTGGAATTTTTCCTCTGAGAGATGTCTAGAATCAGAGTTTTACTTTGATTTATGGTTACTTTAAGTGTTTTACAATTTTTACATTTTCAAAGCTACCTCCTCTGCTTCCAGCAACCTAGGACTGTGTTTCTCTTGCTTTTGAAAGATCATTTTCAAATGGGAAGTTTTAAAATTATGCAAAAAGGAGATTTTATAGTAAAGGATGTTTTAAGTGATTTTTAAGTGGATAAAAGGGATGAGGCTGTAAAGACAAGACTCCAGAGCCTTTTCCTCAGATGCTTGTTATGTCCCAACAGAGAGGGGGATATAGCTAGAGAGAAAAGGATTTCCACAGTGGCAGCACATTCACTCAGCAAACATCACTGGGCCAGGCCCTCCTTGGACTTCAGAGAGTTCACTGTCAGGTACAGTTGACAAGCAAGGATTTAGGTTGAGCCATGTGAAGCCACTATTTTTAAGATCAGATATGATAGAACGTTGGCAATTTTGTATGGCTAAACTTAATAATTAGATTAAAACTATATTGCCTCATAACTATTGCAATGGCACCAGCATTCAGTGCTATGGGAAAATCTAGGAAGGAGGACCTAGCAGTGACATGGGGTCAGCAAACAAGAGGTGGACAGCAAACTGTGTTTTGTTTTGTTTTATTTTGAGGTATAATTGATATGCAATAAACTGCACTTAGTGTACAGTTTGATTAGTTTTGACACATGTATACACCCATGAAGCTGTCATTACAATCAAATAATGAACATATCTATCACCTCCAAAATTTCCTCAAACCGCTTTGTATTTCCTTCTTGTCATTCCCATCACCAGGCAAACATTGATCTGCTTTCTGTCATTATACTTTAATCTCTTTTCCTAGAATTTTATAGAAACAGAGTTTTATAGAGTACTCTTTTTTTATCTGGCTTCTTTCACTCTGCATAATCATTTTTAGATTTATTCATGTTGAAGTGTGTGTCGCTATTTCATTCCTTCAAATACTGTTCTATAAACAGTATTTCATCATACAAATATACAACAGTTTTCTTTTTTTAAATCACCTGTTGATGAATACCTGTGTTGATGATTACAAATAAAACTGCTGTGAACATTCATGTACCAGTCTTTTATGGCCATAGACTTCTTTTTCTCTTTGGTTTACATGTAGGAGTGGAATGTCTAGAATATGTGGTAGGCGTATGTTTAACTTTGTAAGAGACTGCCAAACCTTTGCTCATTTATAAATTGAGTTTTTTTTTAACTTTGATTATTTTTTGTACATACTATATGTAAGTCCTTTATAAGATATATTATTTGCAAATATTTTTTTTGTCTTTTCATTCTTTTAATGGTACCTTTCAAAGAGCAGAAGTTACATTTTAATGACATCAGTTTATCAATTTGCACTTTTATGGACCATGCTATCAGTGTCATTTCTAAGAAAACGGCCTAACCTGAGGTTGTAAATATTTTTTGCCTTTATTTTCTTTTATAAGTTTTGTAGTTTTAGGTTTTCTATTTGGGTCTGTGATCCATTATGAGTTAATTTTTGTATGTGGTAGGAGGTATGGATTGAAGTTCTCTTTTTTTGTGCATGCATGTGGATAGCCAATTATTTCTGTATTTTTTGTTGGAAAGACTATCCCTTCTTCACTGAATTGCATAGGCACCTTGATTGAAAATCAGTTTTTCATGTCGGCATATAGGTCTGTTATTGGACTTTATTGCTGTTCCATTGATCCATTTCTCTCTCATTTCACTAATATCATACTATCTTCATTTCTTTAGCTTTAGATTAAGTCTTGAAATCAAGAAGTATAACTTCTTCAACTTTTTTCTTTCTAAAAATAATTTTGGCTCTTCTACTTCCTTTATTGCCTTATAAATTTTAGAATTAGCTTGTCAATATCAATTTTTTAAAATATGCTGGAATTTTGATTGAGAGTTTTGGGGCATTCATAAAGATGTGTTCATGAGTGGAAGATACACAAACATCACTTTTATATCTGAGCAATTAGAATTTTTGAGACCAAATACATCATTTAAAAAATTTTCCACTGCCTTGCTGCCAAGTATATTGAAAACCTATCTGTGCAAAATGGCGTTACTCAATGGCAAAGGATACAGAAAAAATAAAATGTTCTAATTCTGATCCTTATTTCTTACGAATCTATTCACTCCCTTTTTCTTTTTTTTTATCTCCTCCCAGAGGGAGAAGGAGAGTATAGATGATTTTCTCAAGTAGCCTTTCACCCCTGGGTAAAGATCACAGTTACCTGGGAGGGTCTTTTTTGCTATATTGTCTTCCTTCCCCCAGATGATCAGGGAGCTCATTCACCAAGTATTAAGCTATTGTACTCTACATTCTTTTCTCTCAATGCTTGGCATAGACTCACAAATCAAACATCTGTAGGGCCTGAGAAGTCCTGGCTGTGGGAAAATAGCTTGGCAACTGGGCTTTTACATACATTGTGGGAGAGAGTGGATATTGGGGTAACCAGCATGAGGATGATGCTTGTGAGCTGACAAGCAAAGCCACAAATCTGGAATTTTGTGAAACTTCCTAATTTTCAAAAGCTGTCTCTAGTTTTTTGAATTGCACAAGCCAAATGAAACATATCTGTGGGCCAAATTCAGTCCACTGGTACTAGTGTGTTACCTCTGATAGATGGGCTCCTTTATTTGCTTTCAGCGTTGGCTCTTTCATTGGCACCCTAAAGGATTTATTTGAACAATACATGGTGGGTTGGGAATGAGAGTTGGGAAGACCTTCTCTGCCCTATGCTCCAGTGTGGGGCTTAGCTGTGACATAGAGAGACATTCCAGTGCCATCTCCTCTTCTCTCCTGAATCTACTTCTTCCCTGTATCATCACTGTCACTCACTTCAGGCTTTAAAGAAGAGCATGGATGAGTATGCTTGGAGCAGTCCTGGAAGTCTTCTCCAAGGAAGTGATTTGTGAGCTAATTATTGAACATAGAGTAGAAATTAGCCAGCCGAATGTACTCTAGAACAGTGTTCATCAAACTTCTGGTTGCTGTCCATTAGTGGAACATGAAATCAGTTTAGTGGTTGCTAATCAGGATTTAAGTAAAATAGAATAGCATATGGTAAAGGTAAATATTTTCTGTTTTGTTAAAATTCTTTCAGTTTCATACACACATACGTGCGTGTGCTTCTAATACATATGGGTATAGTTTTAAAATAAGTTTTTGGTTAAAAACAAAAAAATCTAGAAAACTTTTTATTTTTGAGAATGTTAACAAGAAGATTAAAAGAATATTTATTAATGATGACCCTATGTTATTTATGAGATCCTTTCATATGTACTTCCAAATGTTAACTTAAGCTACTTACTTGCAACTATAAGCGGGCACTGAATACCTACTAGGATAGGCATCTGTAGATCACTGTCTTCCAAGCTCCTTTGCCAATTGATTGTGAGAGTGACTTTAATTCCTTTGATTTTATTCCTTTCATCGGTAAACTAAATGAATTGGTTTAGATGATAGTTTTCAAGCTCTAAGTTCCACGGAGGTGCTTTTCATAAAGTGCACACAATTTTATAAATAGTTAAATTGTCCACTATGTATCCATTAACACAAAAATGTACCTGGCAACGTGGTAGGTCTCAATTAATATTTGCTGAATTAAAAGTATCTATCCTCAGAGTGCCAATACATTATATGTGAAATTAGGCATATTTCAATTAGTTGATAAAAATTATTATTGAAGTCTCACTTTAGGCACAAAATTTGAAATAATGCAAATCCTAGAAAATTAAAATTTTGCCAAGAATCACACAATTTCAAAGCCACATGGAATTCTCTCCTGATCTTAGCTATTGCTACATGGCCTTGCAGGTTAGTCTCTTATTTTGTGTGATCTTCTGAATGTGTCCCCTGCACAAAATGCAACTGTTCCGTATGTTTTAAAAGTCTTAAAAGGTAATTTTTGGGAGCTGTGATGTACCAAACATGTGCTAGGTCCTCACTATGAACTAGACAAACACAATCCCTGCCTTGCTAGAGCTCAGAGTGCACTGTGGCAGATGCCAGATGCTTTCTCACCGAGTTCAGGCTTTGCCTGTCCATATAGTACGCAGTCAGGTCATTGATTTGGAGGGAGTTTCTCTAACTAATGAAAATTTTGTGAGACTGTCATTTCCCTTGTTTTTTTATTCCAGATTTATGTTTTGGGACTCAAGTTTTTTTGTTTTGTTTTTTGTATTTATTAGTATTTTTTTTGCAAGGGTCATACTGCATTTGCAGTCAATTAAAACATATGGATCTTTTCTCCAAAAGTGCATTTAAGGCAATGTGAAAACAGTCTGTGTATTTATGATTGATTTTTTAAGCTTGGTAAGATGTCTCATTTATCCTAAAACAAATTAAATCTTTTTAGTGTCATTCCTTCAATCTATTCATATTATTATTATTTTTTCTTTTTTAAAAAATTATTTATTTTAATTCTTTAACGTCACCGCATATTTGACCCCTTGACCTCATCTACCTCCCTCTTCTGCCTCCCTCTCACTCTCAGGTAACCACTAATCTATTGTCATGTCCATGAGTCTCTGTTTGTCTGTCCTGTTTGTTTGTTGCTTTTAGGTTTATATCCCTCATATATGTAATATATGGTTTTCAACTTTTTCTGTCCGGCTTATTTTGCTTAGCATGATTATCTCGAGGTCTATCCATGTTGTCGCAAATGGCAGTATTGCATCTCTTCTTATGGCTGAGTAATATTCCATTGTATATATGTACCACAGCTTCTTTATCCAATTATTTATCATAGGACACTTCAGTTGCTTCCATGTCCTGGCCACTGTGAATAATGCTGCTATTTTGATTCTTGATTATGTCAGTCACCACATTCATTGTTCCTTCCAGTTGTGGGAAAGCATCAAATTTAAAAAAAAACAAAACCAAAAAAAACCTTTTGTCTCTCTCCCTAGGTTGCTGATAAGAGTACCAAAAGTTATTTTTTAGTTTATTGTTGTGTTATAACTTTGAAAGATTTTGCTTAGCAAATTTATGTGGCCGTCTTCCTTTTTTATTTTTTTGGTCTTATCATCAAGCCATTCAACCCAGCTGAACTCCATCAAAGGGATGTACTTTTGATGCCTGTAAGCACTCCTTAATGATAACCTTATCCTTTTTCTAAGTAGGTTTGGGACTTATAAGGAAAACTTAAATCAATCAGAGTTGTTATTTTATAGCTTTAATATGTAGTCAAAGCTTTGTATACTAATTTTCTCTTTTCTCTTAACTGCCCATGAATCAGCAGCAAAGATAGTATCAAGAGATCACAGGGCCAGCTTGTTTTTTTTTTTTAGTTTGGGTATCAATTTAAAAATTGATGTATTTGATTTTGCAGACTAAAGTAAAGTAATTTTTTAATATTTTGAAAATTTGGAGAACAATCACCTTTGGGAAATAATGTGATTAAAGAATTCATGTTCCTATTTAGAAAAAAGGAAAGCTCAAAATTTTCTATCCATGTAATATACCTTTTATATAAAGGACTCTTTGATGTTATTTGCTGATAGCTTGTGGAAAAACAGTGTTGTCATTAGTGTTGAGCATTTATATTAGTCATCTGTGCACTCTGAGGAACTGACTAGGCACTTTGAATTTTGTCTCTCAACTGCTACACCGATTTCAATTTCAAAAGATAGTTTGTAAAGTACATGTTTTAATAGCCCAAGTTATTTTTGCCATCTGCCAATGAATTATTAGAAATAGGGCTACATTATGATTTTCATGGCCTGATGGCACTGGTGCCTTTGTGGGTTCCTTCTTCCATAAAAAAAAAATATTGAAAAGTATAGTTTATGACTGTTGGTATAAAGACAAATATATAATATTATATAGTCAAATATTTTCTTTGATCTGAAATTTCTTTTTCTTCTGATTTGAAAAGAGATTAAAATATTTTCTTAGGCCTCAAAAACTATTGTGAGTTCCCGGCACCATCCCCACTGTGCCTAGTGAATATCGGCTCTGATTAGAAGTTATTATTTTTTCCTCTTCAGTTTATTAATTGTACCTTTGTATTTAATGTTTATATATTTTAAATATGAAAAAAACAACTCTATTTTCATAGAGCACCTCTATTAAACTCAATAAACAACTGAATAGGACTGATCTGTATCATTGACCTATGTCAACTATTCCGAATGAGATATAAAAGACTTAAAAAATTGGTAAAACAGAAATGTGTGTTCTTTCTACAGCTACATGGCCTGAAGCTATCAGCACTTACCCATTTTGTAATTTCAAAAAGTGTATAATGATTATAAAATGTCACATTTTTCACTCCCTTTAATCCTCCTTCCTTTCCTGTAGCAATGTAAAAACTGTTTCTCTCTTTTTACCGTCCATTATTTATAAGACTTAATAGTACAAGATCAAATATTATTTCAGAGTCATCCATATTCTAATGATGACTCTACTGTGTTTATCAAAATGATACATCTCATTATAAATAATCCAAGGAATACAAAAAAAAAACAAAAATGCAAAAGATCACAAATCCTGTCACTCAGAAATAAACCTCATTAAGTAAATGTTCTGTTGGACATCTCTCTAAGCATATTTGTAGATGTTCTGGATGGACGGATGGATGGATGAATAGATGGGTGGATGGATAGAAAACGATTTCATAAATGTGGGATCATATGAGACATGCTAATTTTTAAATTTAAAAACCAGTACATTTAATTTTATTTGAATTTGGGGAAAAAGAAAAAGTGAAAATTAAAAAATTACTGAACTTTGGATAAACATTTTCTTTTCACAGTGAGAAATGTTTGTTTGTTTGTTTGTTTGTTTGTTTTTCCTTCTGAGGTTAAGAAAAGAGGTGATGAAGAACCTGATGTTTTTGGTTTTGGTTTTTCTTTTTCCTCCAACTATATATTTTTGGTAGACATTATTGCAGTTCTCTCACAATTTGGGGATATAGGAGAATTCTATTTTCTCACTCCCTTCAAGTTAGATGTGACCTTGTGACTAGCTTTAGCTGCAAAATGTGAGCAAAAGTGACCAAGGTCACTTATGGATGGATGTATTTAATTGCTGGCTCTCTAATCTTTCACCTTTATTTCCCTGTCTTGATGAGCATGGATGAATGTGGAGAAGTATAACGTCAGTGTGGTATAAAATGCAGAACCAGCTCATGAGGGTGCTGCCCTGAAGAGCCATTTGGGCCTACAGTGGAGGGCATATAAGCAAGAAATGAACTCTCATTCTGCTAAATCACTGAGATTTAGGGCTTGTTTCCCACCATAGATTACTTAGTTTATTCTGACTGCTGCCATCTCTATTTCAGACAGTATTGACTTCCTCCCTGCCATGATAAATGAGATCATAGGCATTCTCACTCTTGCCTTTCTTCTCTCTAGATTTTGGTTAGTTATTTTTGTACAGTCAAGGTATATAATATTTACATTAATTCTATAATCTAGCCTTGATTTTGAGTAGTTATATTATTATTTTCATATAATCAAGATATATAACATTATGTTCTGTTCAGGTGTTTAAAGTTAGCTTTATATTTAAATAAACTCAATGTCCAGTAATGATTTTTTTTTTTTTTTTTACTGTTGCTTTCCTATTACTGATATCAAGAAGCTGGTCAAAGGCATTAGGGGAACTTGTCTGGTGGGGGAGCACCCACCCCAGAAAGGAAAGACATTTTATCATTTGCATTGCTTAGAATTGTTGCTACAGGGTGATAGGAAAAACAGAACTGAGTTTTAGTATTTTTGTTTCTGTTTTTAAAATTCTCTATAAGCAATGCATTCTTTATTGCCTGCATCTGAGGCATACCATTTCCCCCTGCCTACCCTTTGTATGTCACTGCTGATCTTTTTATTTTAGTCATGGCACTGACCACTAGATGGTCAAGACTTTAAAAGGAAGGCTCAGAATGGTAAATTCTTGAGTTGTTTTCACATTCAAGAATATCTACTGATTACTTTTGTAAATCATTTTAACTAGGAATAATATTCAGAGATTATACTTCATCCCCCTGAGAATTTTAGAGGAATTGCATCATTATCTTTTGCATTTAAAGTACTGCTGAAATATTTAACTGACTTTCTCCTCTTTGTCGTCAACTTGCTTTTTCTGCTTAAAGAATCATATTTTGGAACTGGAAATTCAGTTATTTAGCTAGAATAAGTCTCACAGTTGATTATTCTGTATCATTTTTTTCTAAAACAGAGTGCATTCTTTCAACTTAGAGATTCTGAAGCTTATTCATTTTAGGGATATTTTCTTGTATTAGATTTTTGAGTACTTTGGGCTGGGTTTTCTACTTCAGGGATGCCCATTATTAACCTTTTAATGGACTGTATTTTTATCTCCTCTAAATCTACTATCATTTTTCTCTGCTTTAAATTCTGCCTTCTATCTCTGATAACTTCAAGGCTTTCAAAATAATTTTATTTTGAATCATGTAAGTTCTGTTTCTTGGTGTTTTCTCATTTATTTATTAGTTCCACGATGCTCTTCTTTTGCCCCTAAATTTATCATTTTTGTATGATGAGCTTCTTTTTAAAAATTCATTTAGTTATTTGATTATCTCATTGTTAAGCTTTTGTTTTACAATAGTCATATTTCTATTATGCTCTTAAATTGTTCTGTGACAAATACTTTCCTTGATTCTTTGGGAATTGTGGATTTTTTGTCAGTTTTGCTCCACATAATGTTCCCTTTAAATCACTTATGACTAGTAACTTAGAAAAAATAATGTTGCTCAGTTGCCGTGCCCTTTCATTCCATCTTGCTTATGTTTGGGCAGCTCTGTTCAGCTTCTGGTGCTCTGATACACTGAGTGTATCGACACCCTTTTGTCCCCTGTTTGTGGCCAGGGGATATTAAGGGCTGGATATTTCCTGTTCTGTCCACTCTCTTCAGCCTAAAGGGCATATACCCATGGAAGAGTCAGGGAAGAGGAGTGAGCTTGGCTGGGTAAGCTCATTTTATGTGTGGGCCACATTGTAACACCTGTGCCCTGAAACCAGATAAAAGGTCTTGTCACTTCTGCCTGGGAGTGCCCACTTTGTTGTTTACGTTTGTGATATCCCCATCTTTCCATGTAGCATCCCTAGTCCACTAAAGTCAGAAGAGAAAACGTCATAAGAAAACCCACTTAATTATTTATTCTTCTCTAGATCGGAGGATATCAGAGTAGACTTTCATTGAATACTGACACAGCTCTAGGGAGGTAGGAATTGGGAGGTGGTTCTGCCATCTTTTTTGGTTGGCTTCTTTTTATTACCTTTTGTTCATTTCCGTGGTATTGTGGGGATAGAGTGTCTGAGATCAGTCCTCACTCTGCCATTTTTACCTAGAAGCCATCTATATTTCTAACTTTCTTCAAATTAAACTTGGATTTGTAAGAGAGGAGTTCATTGTCACCGAGTTCAGTACAGAAAGTGAGTAGCTTTAACCTCGACAATATTTTGTGTTATGGAGTTGTCCCTGTTTTTTATTTTCTATCCATTCCCAGATTATGCTATATAATTTTTTTTTTTGGTTTTTAAATGGTAAGAAAACTAAAAGTGAGAGCACTTGGTAACACTCTGGACATACAGAACAGAGCTATGTTGTAATTATAATAGATTATTTCTTTTATTTTGTTCATTAACCTAACAACAATATCCATTTATGTAGTGAGTGCCTAATATGTGCAAGGCACTATTTTTGGTACCTGGGGTACATCATTGAACAAAACTGACTAAGCTTTCCCCTGTGAGTAGCTTGTATTCTAGCAGGGATGGGATGAATGTGTGGAGTGGGGGCAGTCATCAACAACAAATTTAGCACATTCATAAAATATGTGATATGTTAGAAGGTGATATGTGGATAAGGAAGATTATAGAGTAGAATGAGAGTTGTGATTGAGAATAGGGCAGTCAGAGGGGACCCCACTGAGAAGTCATATTTAATGGAGGAAGTTAGCAGAAGAATGTTCCAGGAAGAGGAACCAGCTAGTGCAAGGCCCTAAGGTTCCAGGCTGGCTGGTGTTTTCAAGGAGCAAGAGGAATGACAAACTGATAGAGTTAGGTCAGGTCCGTAAGAGTATGTGAGAAAAATGAATGGCCGAGCAACTTGAATTTAAAACAAGTTTATACTGTTTTGAAAAAATTTACTGTGCCAGTAGTCACGTCACTGTTTTTTGCAATGGAAGGATAAGTTTTCATGAGTGATCATCATAAGGCAGAAACAAACAAGCAAAAAACTATTACAAAAACACCAAAAGTCTTTGTTTTATTTTAGAATACATGTAGGAAAAAGTGAGATTACAATAAATGAAAAATTGTTGATAATGAGAAGTCAAAAAACATAAGATCTGTAGAAAATGATTATTTTTTTTAAAAAAAGATAGTATAACATGTTACATCTAAAGGAAGCCTTAAAAGTCATCTGACTTTACCTTTTACAAATGAGAAAACAATCTAAGAGAGACTAAATGACTAGCTGGTGGCAGGTTCAAATTTAGATAGTAACCAGGCCTGCTAATTCTTAGCCCAGAGCTGTGTCCACCCTACCTTCTACCTTTTAATTCAGTGAGAACTCAATTATTGCTAACAATTTTTTGTTGTTGACCTTTTATTGACTTGATAGTCAAATCAAGTTTTCCATTATAGTAAGTATGATTTACTTGTATTTTGCAACACGACCTTGTTATTTGGAGTAGGCTGTCACTTCATCATCTTGGAAATCACTTTTAGAAAGACCAAACAGTTTATTTCTGCACCTCTCGGTGAGGACCAGATTGTTCTCTGTGATTATCTATCAGAACAAGGGGTTCTAATTGGTTTTCTTTTCAAGGTGCTTTTCTTTCATTTCCAGGCAGCCAGTCTCTGAGTCAAAGGGATTTCTCTGCCAGTCATTGCACTCAGGGACCAAGGTTAACATGTGGGTCTGGGAGGTGGAGAGTCAGTTTAGCTTTCTCAGCCTAGCAGCCACTCCTCCCTGCATTTAATTTCCTCCTATAACCAACAATTCTGTTGGCTAAATAGTCTTTTGTGTGTGTGTGTTTGTAAATGGTGTTGTTTTGAACGTATATTTTAAATTTTTCACTGATTTAGATTTCATTCTTTTTCTTACTCTGCCTGGCATTCCCTGTGTGCTCTTTCATTTTTATTCATCTATTCCCCTACTAGTGAGCTCTTAGATTGTTTCCACTCTTTTCTGTGTACCGGGTTACCTCTTATAAACAACCTCATGTGTGACCCCTCATGGATCTATGAGTATTTTTCTGGGATATATAAACCCCAGACAGGATTACTGAGTTACAAAGTAAACATATTTGTAACACAAATAATGTAACTGTGCACAAACAACTTTATACATATTCCTTATGTGTCTTTTTTCAGAATTTTTCTTGGGTACATAAACCCAGGAACAAGATTGTAAACTGTATTCAATTTTACCCATGCTGCCAGCTTGCTCTCTAGAGTGGCTGCCCAGGCTTCTTTCCCGCCAGCAGTGAATAAAGTTTCTTAACGTTTTCACATTTCAGCCGAAACTTGGTATTGTATAGATTTCTATGAACATTAAGCAGTTTATCATTGTTTCCATTTTGGGTAAATGCCTAAGTTTGAGAGTATCTTCTTATGCTTGCCTGTGCATTTCCTTTCATCTGAGTCGCCTGCCCATGCCCTTCTCCCTCCTTACCTTTTCCTGTGGGTTTCACGAGTACCTTATACAATCTAAATAGTATTAACACATATCTTTTCTAATTTTACTCTGTCAGCTTGCATCTCAGTCTCCTTTGCTGAGCAGAAATCTTTAATTTTGATGTAAAAAATACATCTTTTGGGTATGAATTTAAAAAACCACTTCCCGCTGCAGGTCGCAAAGATACTCCTACAATGTTTTCCATTAATTTTATATTTTTGCCTTTATATTTGAGCCTTTATCCACATGGAATCTGTTACTGTTTATGGTGTGATATGAAAGTCCAGCTTTGTTTTTATCTATATAATTAGCTAGTTTTCCCCAGTTTGGAGGAAGTCTTTCCTTTCTTCATTATGAAATTTTAATTATTACAAGAATTGTCAGCATTATGTTATAATAATGTCATCCTACTCAACCCAATAATGACTCTTCATTTATTATTATTTCACTTAATGTGTTCTAATAAAGGCTTAAATTTTTCCCTTAGAGCTCTTTTGTGATCTTTGCATGATTTAATTTCTAGATCCCTTATGATTTTCATTGCTTATTTTATT
Organism: Macroglossus sobrinus; assembly: GCA_004027375.1. NCBI lineage: Eukaryota > Metazoa > Chordata > Mammalia > Chiroptera > Pteropodidae > Macroglossus > Macroglossus sobrinus. The sequence goes on along the minus strand of PVKZ01000705.1, from coordinate 54,769 downwards.
TTTCTTTATGTCTTATATTTGATATTGCTAGAATATAGAAATGCTATTTTACTTACTTTTTGTTTTAAGTTAATCTTTTATCTGGAAATTTTGTTCAACCCTCTTATTTCTTTTAGTGGATCTACTGATCCTGGTCTTTTTCTATATATTAGATCATATAGTCTGAATATAGTGTCAGTTTCATCTCTTCTGTTCAAATGCTTATACCTAATTTCTTTTTCAATCTTTGTAATATTGGCCAGGATTTCCCTCCACTACTGTGTTCAACAGTAATGGTGATAGTGGGTATTCTTATCTTGTTCTCATTCTTAAAGGGAATACATTTTAAAGTTCTCCATTAAATAAAATGCTTATTGAAGGCTTTTACAATCTTTGCCAAGTTAAAAATGTTCCCGATATTCCTAATTTTTAAAGAAATCTTTTTTTAAAAAAATAATAAATAGTTGTTAAATTTTATCAAATTTTTTTTTGCATCTGTTAAGATAATGACCTTTCTCTTTAGACCATTGCTATGTTGAATTAATTGATAGATTTTTATAATGTTAAAATTATTGCAATCATGGGATAAATTTTACTTGTTCACCATCTATTATTTTAAATAGATTTTTTAACACAACTTATTAATATTTAGAATTTTTGCATCAAAAAGCATAACTAAATGAGCCTGCAACTTTTCTTTGTATTTTCTTTGCCCTTTTTGGAATAAAAAATATAGTAGCCTAATACAATGGACTATAAAGTTTTTGTTCTTTTCCTATTATCTGGAAAAACTTAAATAAAATAGGAAATTAAATGTCCCATGAACATTTGGTAGAGCTCACCTGTAAAACCATCTAGGCCTAGGGCTCTTTAGCAAGAGTGGGCTTTGATTGCCATTATTCTTTGGTCCGTTCAAGTTTTCTATTCTTCCCTGCACCAGTTATAACATTTTATATATTCTCAGTAAGGTATCATTTCATCTAGATTTTTAAAATTTATCAGTATACTTATGAGTGCTTATAGATTACTGCTCAGCATATTTTCTCTTCTCCTACTTGTGAGATTTAATTCTCTGTCCTATTAGTCCCAAATTTGGCCCCATATTCTGTTTTGTTCAATGGAGCATTAGTGGATTTGACCTGAGCAGAAGTCTTAAATGTTAGCCTTTTCACTCCTAAAAATGGCTTCACTAGAAGGGAAAAATCTCTTAGCTTAACTTTTTTGGGTGGTCTAGCAAACCAGAAGCATGTGACTCTTCCATCAGTGATGTGGCTCGCTGCAGCAGTGAGTTGGGGAGGCTGGTATATTACCAGGCTTTCCAAAGGGATGTGTATAGTTTTTTAAAGTGCTAGCCCATGTCCAATGAGTCACTTAGAAAGAACGTATATATGAATTCTCTAGTTAACATCTCCAGCTATATCATAGAATAACAGAAGTTCAAAAGGAGTTTTATAGTTATAAAAACCTTTCTGTTTTTCTAGACCCCTGACTGCAGATTTATCTGACTCTCCTAGCAGCTATTTACATGTCCATTGTGCCTCTCCTTTACTCCATGGTCTTCAGTCTCTGAACTGTGCTCTTGAACCCTGTATGGTTCCTCTCCTCAGGCCACCATTAAGGTAGCCACATTTCATAGGATACAGGACTCTGGGCCTGTGGACTCTCCTTTACTCAGATAACTCACACCAGCCAACACAGATGAGGGAGTGCTGTCTACACATAGGTTTGTTGGGTGACTCAGAAACTTGATTTGGAGGAACTTTTTGTTTTAAAAATATGGTCAGTTACTGAAAAAGTATATATTGTCTTCCATTTTGTGCTCAGCAAGGGGCTAAAAGTTGGAAAAGGAAGGCATACAAGTAGAAGTCTCCACCCATAAGGAGCTTGGGAGACAGCAATGTCATATAAGAAAAAGAAAAGTTTTGTGAATCTTTAGACCTGACTATAAATGCAGCAGGAACTGGAAAGCAGACTTTTAGGTTTGAGGCAAGAGCAGCTATTGATAAGTATGAGTGAAGGAAGAAGAGATAGGTGGAGAAGGAAAGGGGAACACTGTGCAGCTTTCATTCATGTAGTAACTGCAAAGATGGGGGGATAGAGGGGTAGGAAGATAGATGGGGGATTTGGAGAGTGAGGGTGTTCAGCCCTTCAAATGGATCCTTGGCTTCATTGTGACAGATGGATTTGTCAGAGAATGTTGATCCTTTTGAAACATGTAAGTTTCAACTGCAGTGAGAATGTGATTAAAGGGTTGCATGAAAGATTTAGGATCTATATAAAGGAGAATATTTTGTCAGTATCGAAAGAATTTAACTGCTTGCTTAGAATTTTAAAATCTAGGTCAGATATTCTTGTGTCACAGTATCTGGTGGTTCTTAACCAGGAGTATCACTGCCTCACCTGGACATGTGTGCTCAGGCCGGGCTAAAGATGTTACTACCACTTCAGAGGTGCATGTCACTAATGTTAAAGTCTCTGCGATGCTCTGAGGATAGCCCCACACAATGGAGTGTCCTGCCTGAAACGCCAGTGGTGCCCTTGTTGAGAAACACTGGACTTTCCAAACTTCAGTCATTCGGGTTCTACTTATATAATGTTTGCCATATCTTTGTATCACCTGTGCCACTAATTTAATGTTTTTATTTAAATTTACTTTTTATTTTAAAATTTATTTTTTTTGTCATTCTATATCTGCTTTTCTTTTACTTTTTACTTATCTTACTCCTTGCAATCATGAGTTTGAAATGCTACTTATACTTTTCTAGTTGTGTTAAAATAGATGTGTGACTATTCTAATACAGAATGTTCATCCTTATACCACCTGACATTATCTTGCATACCACTTGCAGTATGCACATCAAGCTTTGAGAAACAGTGGCCAGATGGTCACAGCGGATTAATTTATCGCTTGACCTGGTTTTCCATAGTATTTTCTAGGGAGTTAACACTAAAGCCTTAAAAAAGCCTCTTTTTAAGTTACCTCATATTCAGCAGAATTCACAAGCTAGAAGGGCATCATAAAGATGCTTTTCCAGATAGAATACAAAAGGCACAAACAGCTGTTAAGCTCTCCTTGGAAGGGCCGGATTTGCTTTTGACTGATTGTGCATCTGTGCAGTTATCTTTGCCCCAGCCTGTGTCCACAGACTCTTAGCCATCTCCCAGTTATGTGGAAGTATTCACAAGGAATATGTGACCCTGAAAGTGTGGAAGAATGAGAGCAAATACTGTCTTCACTTCCAATAGTTGGCTAAAAGCATATGTTGCATTAATAGTTGGCCAGTAGTCAGAATGATGACAGAGTGTAGAAGGATCACAGATGTGCTCTCTCCCCAACACCTAATGAGCTGAACCAAAAAGCAGTTAAAACAAAAACATTTGTCAGCAGCAACCAGACAAACAAAAAAACTTATCACAGCTTTAGGCCATGTACTTTGAAAAGTGGCAAGCAATGAAGAAAATACCCAACCCTGATCCCTCAGAAGCAATACTGGGAAAGGAAGGCCAGGAGATAAAATTCTGGGGATTCATACTAATACAGATAAGTTTGGAAAGAAGCTGGCTGAAGAAGTGAGTAGATAGCCTCTGTAAATGTCAGGAATCACCCTAATGAAAGAAGCAGGAAGAAATTCCAGAGCAGGCCATCTCCCAGTCTCTGTGCTGAGTTACAGGAAAGAGACCATAGGAGTGAGTGTATCCTGACTCAGCAGAGCACAATCTGGTATAAGATATTTAATTAGCTTGCAAAAGAGAGAGCAGAGTGGAGGACTCCCAGCAAAGGTAGGTCTGCTGATCCTAGCTCTCCTCCATGGCAGAACATTGCACAGAAAGCAACAGCCTTCATCACATTTGTAGCTCAGGAGAGAAAGATAACTGTTCTCTTATAAAGTGAGCAGAGTGTCAAGGATACATCAGCTTACTATAAGAGAGCAAACAGAAGTTTTGGACAGACATAATCATGTATTAAGTATGTCCAAGATGAAGATAAGTGTCATGACAACTATGTGAAAATGTTACAGCAGAGGAATAAAAGAAAAGAACATTGCTTGCAAAAAACAAACATAAGCAGCCTGGTCTGAGAGAAAACACAGTCCAAGAAAATTCAACCTCACAAGAGTTTCATGCTGTAGAAGAGCTCGGTAAAATTTCAGTAGAAATAAAAACTCAATGTAATTATGATAAAATGAGATTATTTAAACATTTTTATTTTTAATTGTGATACAATATACATAGGATAAAATTTGCCATCTTTTCTATTTTTAAGTGTAGAGTTCATTGTGTTCTGTACGTTTACATTGCTGTACAACCAACCTCTACAACTCTTTTCATCTTGTGAAACAAACTCTGTACCCACTAAACCAGTTGTCCCCAACTTTTTTGGCACCAGGAGCTGGTTCTCCTATGATAATCTAATGCCTGATGATCTGAGGTGGAGCTGAGAGGTGATGCTAGTGCTGGGGAGCAGCCGCAAATACAGATGAAGCTTCACTCGCTCACCTGCCAATCACTTTCTGCTGTGCAGGCCTGGTTCCCGACAGGCGACAGACCGCTACTGGTCTGTGGTCAGGGATTGGAGACCCCTGCATTAAATAATTCCCCATTTCTTCCTCCCCCAGCCCATGCAGCCATCATTCTTTTTTTCTTTCTCAAAGAATTTGACTACTCTAATACTTCATATGAGTGGAATCATAGAGTATTTGTCCTTTTGTGACTGGCTTATTTCACTTAGCATAATGTCTTCAAGGTTCATACATGTAGCATGGGTCCGAATTTTTTTCTTTTTAAGGCTACATAATATTCTAATGTATAGTATACCATGTTTTATTTATACATTCATCCCTTAGTAGACATTTGGACTGCTTCCACTTTTTGGCTGTTATGAACAATGCAGCTATGAATGTGGATATACAAATCTCTTTGAATCATTGCTTTCAGTTCTTTCAGGTATATAACCCAGGAGTAGAATTGCTGGATCATATGATAATTCCATTTTTAATTTAACTGCCATACTGTTTTTTACAGCAGCTGTACCATTTACATTCCCACCAACAGTGCACAAAGGTTCCAATTTCTCCACATCTTCGCAACACTTATTTTCTCATGTTTGTTTTCTTTTTATAATTTCTCTAATTTTTCAATTATAGTTGACATGTTAGTTTCAGGTGTACAACATAGTGATCAGACAGTTACATAACTTATGAAGTGATGACTCCAAAAATCTAGTACTGATTTGATATTATACCTAGTTATTACAATATTATTGACTATATTCCCTATGCTGTACTTTACATACTCATGACTGTTTTATAACTGCTAATCTGTACATCTTAATCCCTTCCCCATTTTTACCCATCCTCTCAACCCCTGTTCCATCTGGCAACCATCAAAATATTCTCTGTCTAGGAGTTTCCCTCTGTTTCATTTGTTCATTTATTTTGTTTTTTAGAAGTGAAATTATACGGTATTTGTCTTTCTCTGTCTGACTTACTTCACTTACCATAATAACCTCTGGGTCCATCCATGTTGATACAAATGGCAAGATTTTATTTTTTTTATGATTGAATGATATTTCATTGTAAAAATGTACCACCTCTTTTTTTGTCAATTTGTCTATCACTGGACATTTAGGTTGCTTCCATATCTTGGCTGTTATACATAATGCTACAAAGAACATAGGGATGCATATGTCTTTTCAAATTAGTGTTTTGGGTTTCTTCAGATAAACACCCAGAAGTTGATTTGCTGGGTCCTTCTTTGTCTCTTGTTATATTTGTTTTAAGGTCTATTTTTGTCTCATGTAAGTATTGCTACCCCAGCTTCTTTTTCATTTCCGTTTGCATGAAATATCTCTTTTCATTCCCTTACTTTCAGTCTGTATCTTTCAATCTGAAGTAGGTCTTTTGTAGGCAGCATATATGTATGGATTTTGTTTTCTATTCCATTCAGCCACCCTGTTTGATTAGAGCATTTAATACATTTACATTTAAAATAATTATTGATAGGTGTGTAGTCATTGCTATTTTATTATTCACATTTTGATATTTTTACTTCTCTCTTTTTAAAGAACTCCCTTTAACATTTCTTGTAATACTAGTCTGATGGTGATGAACTCCTTTAGTTTTTTTCTTGTCTGGCAAGCTCTTTATCTCTGCTTTCATTCTAAATGATAGTTTTGCTGAGTAATCTTGATTGTAGGCCCTTACTTTATATCACTTTGAATATATATGACAACCCCTTCTAGTCTGCAAATTTCTGTTGAGAAGTCAGCTGACAGTCTTATGGAAGCTCCCTTGTAGGTAACTAGATGCTTTTCTTTTGCTGTGTTTAAGATTCTCTCTTTGTCTTTACCTTTGGCACTTTGATTATGATATGTCTTGGTGTTAACCTCTTGGAGTTCATCTTCTTTGGGACTCTGCATTTCTACTGGATTCCTATGTCTGTTTCCTTTGCCAGATTAGGGAAATTTTCAGTCATTATGCCTTTCAATTCCTTGCTGTCTCTCTTCTTGTGGTACCCCTATGATGTGAATGTTGGTACGCATGATGTTGTGTCAGAGATCCCTTAAACTATCCTTATGTTTTAAAATTCTTTTTTTATTTTGCTCTCCTGATTGGGTGTTTTCTGTTACCTTGTCATACAAATTGCTGATTCGGTCTTTCATTTCATCTAATCTACTATTGATTCCCTCTAATGTATTCTTCATTTCAGTTCTTGTAGACTTCATTTCTGACTGGTTCATTTTTATGTTTTCAATCTCCATTTTTATGTTTCCTATTTCTTTGTTGAAGTTCTCACTGAGTTCATCTACTTTTCCTCTAAGTTCATTGAACATCCTTATAACTAGTATTTTGAATTCTGCTTCTGGTAGATTGCTTGTTTCCATTTTGTTTAGTTCTTTTTCTAGAGTTTTGTTCTGTTCTTTCATCTGGGATATGTTTCCTTGTTTCCTTATTTTAGCTGACTCTCTGTGTTTGTTTTTATATATTAGGTACATCTGCTATGTTTCCTGTTCTTGGTGGAGTAGACTTATGTAGTATATGTCTTGTGGGACCCAGTGGCACAATCTGTCTGTTTACCTGAACTGGGTGCTCCAAGTGTGTCCCTTGTGTGGGTTGTGTGTGCCTTTCTGTTGTTGTCGAGCCTTAATGGCTGTTGGCACATTGGTGGGAGAGATTGACCCTGAGGCTTATTAGCTATGAGGAATGTCTGTGACTACATTGGATTTTGTGCGGGGGTCGACCCCCCGGAGCAGGATTCACTTTATTGGGGCTCTGGTGCTGCTGAGTCCACAATTTGGATGTGTCATTTGTGGGGCTAATTGGGTGGTGCTCTTGTATAGTCTGAAGCCAACTACTGAGTATATTGGTTCTGGGGTCTTTTGGGAGGTGCTCTGATGTGAGCCAAGGTCAGCCACTGTAAGTGCCTATGCCTAGTTCAGGGCCACCTAGTAGTAGTTACAAAGTGATCTGCAAGTGATTGCCACTTGTGCTGTGCTTAGAGGCATCTGGGGGAGGCTAAGCTCTGAAATGAGGCCAGCTGCCCCTAGTGCCTGGCGTGGGTCATGTTGAGGCCAGACGCTGCTTGTTTTGGGTGTGTGAACCTTTGAGAGATTTTAGGAAAGTAGACAGTACAAGCTTAGACAGGCCATTTTTGTGGAAAAGCTTCTAGAAGCAGCTTGAGCAGGCCTGTGATTTGGGTGGGGCAAGGTCTCAGGGAATCACCAGGGCAGGGCAAATGATATTAGCCAAGTTGATGGAGATTCCGACTTTTTGCCCACCTGTACCTCCAGGCAGTGTGTAGAAGGACTCAACAAAGAAACTACGGTATCTACCAGCACTGCTTTCTGGGAGAAAACTGCCCCTCCAGCCCTCATCCCAAAGCCAGACAATTCAGTTTCTGTCCTTATGTCTCTGGCACTTTTCAAGCTGCTGCCCTAGTGGTGGAGCTCAGAGCAAGTGAGTTCGTCAGTGCATAAGTCCACGTGTGGGCCCTTTAAAAGGAACACCTGAGGCTCCAGCAGCCCTCTGTCTCACTCAGTCACAATCCCCACCAGTTTTGACAGCCAGATGTGGGACTGCTCTTGTTGGTACTGGAACCATAGGCTGGGAAGCCTCGTGTGAGGTTGGGACCCCTTGCATCTCAAGGGGAACCTCTGCAGCCAAGATATTCCTCATATTTCTTAACTACCACACTGTGGTTGTGGGACTATCCTGTTTTGTGTATTCACCTCTCCTACTAGTCTCAACATGGTTTCTTTATATCCTTAGTTATAGGACTCCTGTTCAGCTAGTCTTTGGCCAGTTCACAATGATGATCATATTATAGTTTAGTTGTAATTTTGATGTGGTCATGGTAGGAGGTGAGTTTAGTGTTTACTTATTCTGTCATTTTAACCAGAAGTCTACTTTCTGTTTTTTTGATAGTAGTTGTCCTAATGAGTGTGAGGTGGAATGAGATTTTTAAGAGATAGAGTGAAGAGCCAAGAAAAGAAATTGAGAACAAAAACACAGTACAATATTGGAACCAAAGAAAAATAAAATAAAAACAGAACAGAGGTAACTGAAAATCAAATGAGTGGCATGAGGAAAGGACATGAGAGGATCATAGGGAGCTAAAGCAATAAGAGAAAATGCTGTGGAGGATAGGCAAAACCATACAGTAGATGAAGCAGAAAAAGAATGCAAAGGTATGACACGAGAAGACTTTTTTGAAAGGAAGAACTAAATCTTTGGTCAGAAGGTCATGACATATGCCTGGAAAAGCAGATAGATGACCAAGCTATACCCTGGTCTAAAGTTTTAGTACTATAAACTTCAGACAGAAAAAGCAAATTATATAAAGTAGGATGATCGAATTGGTATCAGAATTCTCCATACCAATATTCTCTACCATGAAATATGAGCAAGGTCTACGAACTTATAAGAGGAATAAAAGTAAATAATATAAAATTATATTCATAATTTAAAAGTATGTTAAAATAATGTAATAAAAAATTGTTTTTAAAGACTCAAAGCAAAATAGCAGACTCAAGAATGGAAACACCATGATTTAAAAAAAGTAATAACAAAATACACTAGTGAACATTCAAACCATTATAATGTAGTTTAAGACTAAACAACTACTGGGAGGATTATTGATACAGAAGCATATCAATGTTATGCACTTGGCAAAATAGACATGATACAGGCAACGAAATTCAAGAGGTGTGAGGGAAGGGAAAGGAAATGTAAAATGTTCATTGTAGAATATTAATATAAGAATGCACAGTTTACTTCTTAAATTTTCATAAAGTTTTTTCTCAGCATGTGTGTTTATGTGTGTATGTTTCGAGTATTTAACTGCAGATCAGAAAGCCATTTAGTTTTACTTATTCTTCTGTTATACATGAACAAAATTAAATAACTCTTAGAAAAAGCTGTTATATTATTCTTCTAACAGTATTTGTTTATAAAGTCATGTTCAAAATGGTGTAATGGATTTGTTTTTTTTTGTATTTCTTTGTGTTGCTTGAATTTTTTTAATGAGCCCATATTTTTATAAAAGTCATAAAATCATTACTATTAATATAAAATATTGGTCAGATGGATCATCATTATGCTAATTGCTTCTTAATCATTTTTAAAAAAAGTTACAATCTTGACAAACTCCAGAAGAAGTCCTTGACAATAATTTTACAACTCATGTCTTAGGCATTAGCAACAGCCTGGAAGTCAAAGGCATGTGCAGTGAAACACATCAGCTATTCTAATAGGATGCCTTTAGCCTTCTTATTGAATTCATAAATCAAAACAGTTGGTGAGTGTGAAGTGAGATAGACCTGAATTCCTGTGATGCTGGTGACAGAAAGTGTAGTGCAGTATGCTATCATACAGATGTCTGAACCAGGAATGTGAAGACCTCACTTATAGTCCTGGCCTGACCAGTAACCAGCACCATAATTGAGGATATTTGGAGTCCTTCTTAATCTCTGCACTTTGCCGTAGAGAATTTCTTTCACTCCCTTGAACATGTCATGTTATTCTGCCTCAGGGCTCTTGCACATGCATTGGGTGTTTTTTCTGCATAGGTGCACTCTTTTCCCATCCCTTCATGGGGCTCCTTCTCTTGTTCAGGGCTTAGCTTTAACCTCCTTCCTCTGGAAGACCTTATGCATAACTGATGGCACTTCTCATTGGATTTGCTGGGGACATATATAATCACTTACTCAAGTTCAGGCTTCCTCAAAAAAATGCTTCTGGGAGACTGAAATCCAGGTTAGGGCTGCAAGGTCAGATTCCCTCATTGCCCCTCCTCAACACATGCTTTCTCTTCCTCCACTGGGTTTTGCGAGGATGGTAACTCTCCTCTTGTGGCCTGTGTTGAAACAATGAAATTGGCTGTCCTCTCTACCTGCTACCTCATGGCTTCTAAGTTTTCTTTGCTCAGCGGGCCTCTTAGCTCCTGTTTCTTTTAGAAACTGCAACTTTTCTTGGTGATATTCAAGTTTATCAGGAGAGAGTAGTGGTTCTGTTTAGCATTACTCTCCAGCACTAGCCATTCCTGCAGGAGAAAGTGTCACCCCTGCACCCATAGGCTAGTGTCAGAGGGAACTGGGGCCCAAATTCCCCAGGACCATACCTGGCCTCTCTGGCAAAAGAGATAGAAGTGAAAAAAGAACATTACAAAGTAGTATGTACAATGTAATTTTAAATGTATGTTTTATATATAAAAAACTGAAAGGAGATAGATAAAATTGTTATAAATTGGTTTCTCTGATGGGATTTCTAGTTATTTTTTCTTGCTTTCAAATTTTCTATAATAAACATTTTTATAGATGCTGACTGATATTTCTTAAGCCCCTATATATGGCTTCATACTGAGCAACCCCCCAAGAAGACTAGGAAAAGTGGGCCCCTGACATTTAGAAGTGTGTGTCATTCTCCCTACACTTTTCATTCTGCACTCGTCAGAAGTTTTTGCTTACTCTTTTCACCTTGGTGCCTTTTTCCTCCCCAGATGACTGGATGACTGGAATCCCCCCGCATATCCTCAACAGCTCCCCCTCAGACCGGCAGATTAACCAGCTGGCCCAGAGGCTGGGTCCAGAGTGGGAGCCCGTGGTGCTGTCTCTGGGACTGTCCCAGACAGATATCTACCGCTGTAAGGCCAACCACCCCCACAACGTGCAGTCGCAGATGGTGGAGGCCTTCATCCGCTGGAGACAACGCTATGGGAAGGAGGCCACATTCCAGAGCTTACACAGGGGCCTCCAGGCCATGGAGGTGGACCCCTCAGTGCTCCAGCATATGATGGAATGATGATGCTTCCATCAACCCACTGGGGAGTGCATCCCTAAGTCATATGTGCCCAGGGCAGGTAGTTCTTTGGTGAGTGTATATGTATGTGAATATTTTCTTTTTAATGATCCTCAGATGAAAGGAGAAAATAAAATTTCCACTCAACATTATCTGAAAGGCCAGATTACTCAGATCTTCCACATTGGCCTGATACTTCATTGTTTTCAATTGCTAGAAGATTGCATTGTTTTGATTGCTCAGGTTTTAATTGTGTGGTTGTCTTTTTAATAGATTAGTAAATCATACCGACTGAAAAAAAAATCTGTATTATCACATTACATGCAGGTGTTTAATACATAAAACATCCACTTTTATGTTTTCTGGAGACTGAACTATGGACTTTGTTATTAATGATGATGATGATAATAAAAATGAATTACTATATATAATGTGGCCCTTTCATGAGAAAGTATTGTTTGTTTGTTTTTCTCATTCTCATATTGAACAGATTAAGGGTATAAAATTACAGTTGTTTCTTTGGAACAGAATTGGTAGTACAGGAAAATGGTTACTTTCTTCAGGCAGGGTGTCTGCGTTAAATTCAAGACACTAAGGCTCCCTGCAAAGACTAGTTCAAGTACCAGCATGTGTACCTGAGCCCTTCATCTTTAAAAGATTGCTTACAAAAATCCTGGGCCACTTATTTAAAGGGTTTAGTTAGTTTGGAGGACCAGAGGGGGTTTGGTCTTTGAAGGCTTAATGGCTGAAGTGTTACGCTCTTAAGGAGTATAATTTAGTCTTCTGTTTTTTTATTAATAACACATGGTATTTGTCAAATGCCTTACTGTTTTCAAGGCTTTTCATGTTTGTGATCTCATTTGGACCTCACAAAAATCCTGTAAAGTATTTGGCAAGGGAAGGTAGCCTCCTTCTATAGCAAGATTAAGTGATTTGCCTGGGTGAGTGAGCTAGAATGTGTGCTTTGGGGCACTGCTCCAGTGTGCCCTTTCCAACTGCTCCATGCTGCTTTTCCTCTACCCTCTTAAATGCTCATTGAAGAAGTTTGAGTCCTGCCCTCCTTCTGTTAGAGGTATTGTGTTGGATAAGTTACTTCACTTCTCTAAGCCACTCAGTTTCCTCCTTTGTAGAATCACCACCTCCAAGATAAAAGGAATAGTGTCTGCCTACAGCTTATCTAGCCAGTAGTCACCTCTTAGGAAATGGCCACTGTTAAGTTGTTGCTGTGACGTGGTTGAACCTGAGTGCAGTTCACAGACAAAGCTGAATAGTGGCTAAAGCTGAGGCCCTGTGCTATTACCATGCTTCTTGCTAAGTTTTAAATGTGATATGATTTTATTAACTCTGCAGTGGTTTCAATCAAGAGAAGAACAGGTGAATACTCCCAATTTGTGATCTGACCTTCTGAATAATCAGAAAATCTATTTCCTAATTCTAATTTAACTCAAGATTTATCAAAGGGGGCGGGAAATTATACTTTTTAATTCTCTTCGTTTCAAGGTCAAGTATACAGAGTGATTGAATTAAAAATGAAGTGAGTGGTCAAAAAACAATGCCGGTGGTGTGTTGATAACACCTTTTCAGATTTTTTTAAAAAGTAAGTTATTTCATGGTTCAACAAACAGTTCAGAAGGATGGTCTATTGGCCTCATCACCTCGATTTTCCATTTTGTAGCCCAGCCATTAATTCATTATCTTGTAAAATTCTCATACTTTTGGCTCCGGCACTGCATCCAGTGACAGACTCCACTTCTATAACATCTTTAATAAACTGCTTGTCATTTTGAACCTTGGATTGTTATTTTGCTATCCATCTCCCTGGGTTTGCTAACAGAGAGTTGCTTTGGCTTTTGTTCTCATCACATTTATGGATGAGGGAGTATAGCTATTCTCTGCTGCATCTGACTAGATGACATTTTAGAAGTAGGTCTGATGATTAGTTAGGTCATCCTCTTGCCATTTGTAGGGAAGATGTCATGCACAGAAACTTCTGTGCCTTGTCAGCAGTGAAGGAAAATTCGTGACAAAGTGGCCCATGATGGGCTGCCAGGGCCATGAGAGAGCTCTGGCCTTGTCCTGAAAGAGCAGGGTATCTCCCCTGTCAAATGGCAGCAGCGCCTGGGTGGGCCTGCTTACATTCTTGAAGAAGATTTGCAGAATGGAAGAACAGAGCATCTGGATCACTGCCTTGTTTCTACCTGTGCCTGCAGAGAGTGATGCTACATGACATCTGCCTACCACTCAAGAGAATCAGGTAGGTATTGTGCCTGCAAGGAACCCAAGTGTCTTTATATGGGGGAAGATTCTACAATTCCAGAGACTGCCTACCCCAAAAAAATTCTGAAGGAGTGCAATGATGTGACCAAGCATTTGAAAAAAAAAAAAGATTTTAAAAGTCTTGCTCTATCTACTTTGGTTTGGGATGTGTATGTATGTGTGTACATATGTACGTACATGCACATGAATGAGTTTGCCTCTATGCTTTCTAAAAACTAAATTTTATTAAATTTTCTCAGTATAGAAGTAGTACATGTTTATTACAGCAATTTGAAGAAATACCAATTAGCAAGAAGAAAAAAGTATATTGCTATCTATACTTGACCCTGAAGTGGAGAGAGGTAAAAAGTATATTTTCCCTTTGAAAAACCCTTAGTTAAGTTAGATTTAGGAAATAGATTCTCCGATTATTCAGAAGGTCAGATCACAAATTGGGAGTATTCACCTGTCCCTCTCTTAACTGGAACAATTGTAGAGTTAATAAAATCACACACTATTCCCATCTTCCAAAGATAACCAATGTTACATCCCACTTCTGATCTCTGTCCTCCAGTTACTTTTAATGCCAGCTTATTCTTTTTATAACAAAAATTGGATTGTATTGTGCATTTTATTTTACAATGGGCTTTTTTTGCTTAACATATCTTTTCATGTCATTGAAGATTTTTTTATAGCAGTGATTATCAACGTCCTTTGTGTTTGGAGAACACTTTTAAGTCCTATGATTTGGCAGTATATTTGAAGAAATTAAAAGACTTAGCCTTTAAGTATAACAATGTCTTTCACTGTCAAAAGATGTTTGCTGATCCCTCTTTACAACCATGTCCTTACTTGAGCAGAGCTGTTTACTGCCCCCACTGTGCATGCTTATATCCTCCAAAAGCAAAGCTGAGCACATTCCCATAAATATTCTGAGTTTTTTTTTCTGAGCTTTTTAATCACTTTTTTTACAGCAAGATGCCCTCTCCACTACTGCACTGTGTCATTAACTCAGCTTAGTGTTTCGATTCTGAAAGAGTATGTTTTCTGGGTTAGTCAAATTGTACCTATTGATTCAAATTTGGTAACACACCAAATCTGATAGATCTTCGTGTGACTGCTTTCCCTCACCATCCTTTTTAGTGGTGGCATACCATTCCAGTACGTGCCATATGCCACCGCTTATTAACCATTTCTCTAGTATATTAGATGGATCTTTAGGTGGTTTTGCTTTTTCATTCATAAACAGCGATGTAAAAGAAGTCCTTGTTGTTAAATCTTTACATTCACCAGAGGTTACAGTGAACTGAATCCCTCTTTTGTTCAGCTCCAAACATATATAAATTTCTTTACCAATTAGCTTTTATTGTATAGCAAATCACTCAAACATGTATTAGCCTAAAATTTAGCTAAAAATTCTGGGAACTTGCTGGACTGTTCTGGTCTCTGCCGACTCAGCTGATCTCTGCTGGGCTCTCCTGCATCTGAGGTGTGCTGGCTAGGGCTGGATGATCTAGATGGCCTTACTCTCCTGTCCAGCAAGTAGCATTTTGTTGCCTGAGCAACAGAGGTATCTAGGTTGCACACCTCTACTCATAAAATTTGCCCTATGTTTTTCACTTGACAGTGGTTACAGGGGTCCCATGGGCAGCAAGAAGTCAAGATCCTGTGTTCAAGCACTTTCCAAGCCTCTGTTTGCATCTCTTTTCCTACCATTCCATTGGCCAAAGTGAGTGCCAGGGCCAGCCCACAATCAATATGGGAGGGCTCTACTCACAAGCTTAGAGAGAGGGAGGGGAATAACTTGGGTCCATTTTTTGCAATATACCACAGCCAGTATTTTAAAATGGAAATTTCTGGGCTATGTTGAAAAATAGTTTGGCTTCTCCGGATCCCTCTTACCACATTGCAATAATGGGCAGGCTTATTCCTGTGTGCTACCATCCCAACCAGCTACAAAATGCTGCCTCTTACCTAGCTCTTCTGCCTGCTCAGCCCCAACAGAGGTTTATGTTTACGGCCTCTAAGCATGCAGCCTCAAAGATGCTTAGGAGAAACTCCGCAAAGTAGAATTGCTCAGTTTAAAGTTACACGTGTTTCTTAAAAATGACTTTGACTTTCTAAAACATCATAAAAATTATTTTAAAAACATCTTTTGCTGGAGCAAGATATAGGGAGTTGGTTTTAAACATCAGACTTAAGTGGAAGTTGCTGCTGGGACATGTGCGTATGTGTGCATATGCGTGCACGCGCACACACACACACAGACGCACAGACTTAGCTGACTCAGTAGGATGAGTCTATCTCATCCCTTTCTCTGGGGAGTTCCACAGAAGTGGTAGTGTTGGGAAAAAACTCCCCCTTTTCCAGTTATTCAGCAGACACTTACTGAGAAGCTACTGTAAGCCAGTCACTCTGCTAAGTGAGGAGGCAAAACAATGATCAATAACTACACATCCCAGTCCCCCAGGAACTCACTGTTTGGCTAACAAGTCTGACATGGATCTCTAATCACAAAATAATCACAGCATAACTCAGGTCCATGCCTGAGGACTGAGTCTATAGGAACACAAGAAATGATTCATTCTGCTTTCTTCAGAGGTAGGAGGCATGTGTAATACTCACATAAGGCTTTCTCTCTCCACTTGGGTGAGTTGCTTTACTTTTCTGTGCCAGTTCTTCCTATGTAAAATGTGTACATTAACAGTGCCCATCTGTGGTTACAGTGAGGATACCACATGATAAAAGCTCAGAATAGCGCTTGACAGAGAAAAATGTCTTGCTAAATTGTTGCGCTGAATTATTTTACTTATCAGAATTTTTCTAATATTCTGCTTTCTACCAGGGCCCTGAGAAGTATGAGAGTTAGAATCACTTTTCCCCACTGTGATTTGTGGTAGGGAATTATAAAATGCATGGTCCTTCAATACTTTTACCAGGACTCTAAAGATAAGGAATGTGAATTGGTAGGCACACTTCAGAGCATACTCAGAATTGCGATGGGATTCTGAAGTAACACTTGGCTATCGTTAAATGAATTCCTACAGTCATCAAACAAAATACTTGCTAATTGTATAAAAACAATACAGAAATACAAAGATAAATGAGATATAGTCCCTGCCTTGTAGGATATCAGCCTTTGGTTAGGTAAGCATAACAGTCAGCAATTATGATTCTGTTTGGCCAGCGCAGAGGAGGGAGCACTTATGCTGGTCACAGAGGAGCTGACACTATAACTGAGTTTTTGTAAGTTCTGCCGAAGTTAGTATGTTGGTCCCTTTTGGGGACATTAATGAACATGGACACCATAATTCCATTTAATTTATTTTACTTTCAATTTGACAAATGACACTTCTTGCTGTGGGTCCACAAGGAACCTCTAAGATGCTATCTCAAAGCAATTTAGAAACTAAGAGACTCTTATTGATAGACTAAGTGGCCAACATTATCCCATTCTATACATCAGGATAGCAGTGACATTGAGGAGCATATGGTTCATTTCTCCACAATGGAATCAGATCAGGTTTCAGGTTTTAGATATTGGGCATATTTTGGAGTTCTTTGTTCCAGCACTAGTCCTTAGTTTTTCCTCTACAAGACTGACATTAAAATTAGATGTTGCTAGCATGCAGGGAATGTTTTTAATGTAATAACTGCCTGTTTAATTCTGGGAACTATAAACAGAGCTTAGAAGAACATGTCTATCTTGTTGACATTTACTGTTTTTATAGGAAAATTAAAGTCTTACAAAGACACAGTTCAGTGAACTAATTAAGCCTTGTCTGTTGAAATTACGCAGAATATATAATAACTTCTAAAGCTATTGTTAATTCAAAAAATAGAATATGAAATCCATGTAATAGATCATGAGTACTTAAAAAAAATAAAAGAGAGACTAATGTCTTCATAATACTCATGTATTTCCATTTTATTTTCAAGGTTCAGCTCTATCCAGTGCTATTTTTAGTGTAAAATTATGTTCTTAATGAGGGATATTTGTGGAAAATATAGTGCTATTGTCTGAATGTTTGTTTCTCTCCCCCTCCCCGCTGCTGCCAAATTCAGCTGTTGAAATTCTAACCCCTAAGGTGAAGGTAGTAGGAGATAAGACCTTTTGCAAAGTGATTAGGTCGTAAAGGTGGAGAGCCCTCATGAAGAGACCCCACAGAGCTCCCCAGCCCCTTCTACCATGTGAGGACACAGTGAGAAGGCTCCAGCCATGACTAGAAGAGAGCCTTCACCAGAATATGACCATGTTGGTGCCTAGATCTCGAACTTCCCAGTCTCCAGAACTGTGCAATAAGTTTTTGTTATTTATAAGCTGCCCAGTCTGTGATATTTTCTTATAGCAGCCCAAACAGACTAAAACAATATCAGGGTTGAATTTGATTGAATAATTACTAGCCTTTCTCTTGGTGGCATATAACTTCCCTCTTGTCACCCTCTAGGAGATGGATTGATTTAATCAAGACTTTGCTGATTCTAAGGTCTTTGGTATGACTATTGGCTCATTGATGATCCTAGGAGAATACTGACTACCTACAAATGAAGTAAGTCCATTCATAGACTGGTGGTGAACTTGGTGCTCCTCGTCATGTCATGGCCAAGAATGAGAGGGATCTGTCTAGGGAATATTCCTTTGAAGTCTCTGGATATCTGTAATATCTGTAATAGGTAGCAGTTCTTATCCATTCAGGAGGCATGGATCCCTTAAATAATGTGAAGAAACTGTGAAACTATTCTTTAGAAAAATGTACACACATGTACACACACACATACACACATTCACATTTGGCATATAATTTTTAGGGGATTTCCAGTACCCCTGAATCCAATTCACTCACCCAAAGAACATTGTCTATAGGTTATAAGTAGGACCCTGACACCAGACTTCATTGGCATATAGCCCTTGACTGGTCTTTTTTTGTGTGTGAAAAATATTTGTAGATCTTGTGTCCAACAGAATGGAGCTAAGTGTTTCTTCTGGATTGCACTAAGATGTAAATCCTGATAGGAAGTGCTAACCAAGTATTGGAATAAAGGTGAAGCCATTTGTCTGAACACTTATCTTTATATGGTTGGTCACAAATCTTCTGCCCTTTGGGAGGGCAGGCTGGGGGCCCTCCTGGATCCACCTCTTGGAAAGGAAAGAGCTTGCAGACATGCACTGTACAACAATCTCTAGCTTCTAAGAGCTTCTTGCCTCCACCCCCTCTCTTTAGAACCAAGGATCCTAGCGAGAAAGGGAAGTACTGAGACTTGTTCTAGCACATTGGAGACAATTGACTTCAGGGTGAAATGATACATCTACTTCATATACTTGGAAATTATTTCTGATAATATCTTTTTGTCCAGCCATGTGCTTGAATTAAGTTTCTGTCTGCCCCTGAAAGTAGTAATTATTCCCTACTCTAAAGCTGAGCTCCATGCTGGCTTTCTACTGAGGGAGTGGACCCTTTGGTTGTCTATTGTCTATTATCGAGAGTTCTTTGTTATTTACTATTGTCAGCTGCAGATTTTCCAATGGACACTATCTTTGAGGCTAAAAATAACCCCCTCAACACAAGTCTCCTCATTATAAAAGTATAAAAGACAAAATACATCAGCCAGTATGAATAGAATTTTACTCAGGCTGTGGCAATTGAGAGAACATGTATCAATGGGAATATCTCAAAGAAAATAAAGGAGGCCTGGGTTTTATAGAGGCAAGTAAATAAAAGAGTCACCCCAAATCTTATGGGAAGGATGGAGGTAAGTCTTATTTCAAAATATGGAAAGACTAGATTGTCCTTCATGGTGGTTAGCTGTTTCTTGGAATATAAAAGGGTACGGCGATTTCTTAACCAACACGGCTTTCAGGAAGCACAGAGCTCAGATAAAAATTTAACATTGTCAAAACTCATATGTTCTTTTAAGAGCCTAAAGCAAATATGAAAGAAGTTGTTATTGTAAGGTTTGGGGTAGGAGATAAAATCAGAATTCTGGCATCTTGACTGCCTGTTCTAGAAAAGACACTTAAACTGTCTCTTCATTTAATTAGATAAAGAAAAACAAATGGCCTGCATAACCAAAGCTTAATGAAAGGAAAGTAAACAAAGCTGTTATGACTTTCCTAGAGACCTAGAGATCCCATGGAACAATTTCCAGTTCAGGTCGATCATGGAAACTCTTACTATAAATTAGAGGAATTAATTCAACATGTATATTTTGAGCTATGTGCCAGGAGTGGCTGTAGGTACTGGGAATATAGCAGTTAACGCAGCAGTCCAGAATGTCTCCCCTCATGGAGCTCCCTGCTATGGAGAAAAAGATAGCAGTAAAAGGAGAGAGAGCCAAGGGCAGGGGTGGTACAATTTTAAGAAGGTCCATCAGAGAAAGCTTAAATTAGAAGGTGACATAAATAAAGACCTGAAGGAAGAGGGAGCCATGCTGAGGTCTGAGATAACATTTCAGGTGGAGGGAAGAGTAAAATGTGAAGGCTGAGATGGGAACTTCCCAAATGTTTTCAAAGAAGAGTAGAGGTCAAAGTGTCTAGAGTGCAGCGGGCAAGAAGGCAAGTAATAGGGCTGAGGTCAGAAGGTCAGAGAGTCGTGCGGAGCAGAGGGTAGAGGGTCTCATAGGTCATTGTAATGACTTTGACTTTTACTCAGGGTGAAAAGGGAAGCTATTGGATGGTTTGTGCCAGGGGCATGACGTTATCTCACATATTTTTAAAGGTTCACTCTAAAGTTTTAAGGGGATTGAAGCAGGAAAACAACGAAGAGGCTATTGCACTACTCTGAAAAGGATGAGGCTTATATCAAGATGGTCATGGCCAAATGTAGTAGATGCGGTGCTCAGCCCCTTCATTAGTGAAAAATTTAGTCCTCCAGCATCTGGGAGGTCCTCAGCTAATGGTCTTTGGCTAACAGCTGTCTTCAAAAATTGCCTCATCTGAAGAGAGCTGCCTTGCCTAATGGCATCCCCTCTTCCTAGGGCAGCCTATGTCCAATGACTGTTTGTTGAGTGGTTTAGAGGCCTGGCCCCTCACCTCAGCTCAGAACAGCTCTTTTGGGCCATCCCCACTTAGAGCCTCTTGTGGAGTCATCTCAGGCCTTCAGTTATGGCTGCATCACAGTCCAACTTCTTCTTCTGCCCAAGACTGTTTTCTTCCCTTCCAGAGGCATTTATCCCAGGAGCACTCCCTAATAACCTTTCTGTTTCTTTAGCTCCATCTCAGAATCAGCTGCCAGGGGAACACAGCCTGTGAAATGAGGTGATAAGCAGTGAATGGTCAGGTTCTGAATATACTTTGAAGGTAGAACTAAATGGATTTGCTAATGGACTGGATGTGATGTTGAAAAGAAAAAAAAATCAGTGATGAAACACCAAAATATTTGTCCTAAACAAATGGAAGGATGGAGAAAGACCACAGGAAAGGCAAGTTTAGGGGTGGGGGGAAGGTAGGAAATAGGGAATATATTAGAAATAAAAATAAAATGTTAATATTCATGCAGATAAAAGGTCAAATTCATTTCTAAGAAGTACATTCTTAGCTTCAAACTCCCAACATTATACAGTTTTAGGTGGAATCTGCTATTGCAGACATTTCATTTAATTTGAGGAACATTAATTAATCAAACATAGAAAATGTGAATACATGTGTTCAATCATTGCCCAGTGGTTACTGATTCTTAGAGATACAGAGAGTCTAAGTCATTTTATAAGGGAACAAGCCAGGCATTGACACATCTACCAGGATAGGTGTCAAGAAGTGTTTTTTCTACAAGGCCCTTATAATGCATAGTACAGTAACAGGCTCCCATAAGAGGTTAAAAAAAAAAAAGCTGCTTCCAAACTGCATATGTCACAGAACCCAGATAATAATTCCAAGGCAACATGGATGCAATCACAGTGACATGACACCACATGGTTTGGTACAGTTCTGAAAAAATTCACAGTAAAGAGGAATAGTAGTTAGGACTTGACTCTTGAGCTGGGGCATGACAGAAGCACAGAGTAGGTAGAAAGGCTGGGAAAGGGTACTTCTAGAGGAAGGAGGAAAGGGAGAAAAGGCCCAGAAGTGGGAATGGATAAGATAAATACTAGAAACAGCTGTGATGGGTGTGTCTCACAAGCAAATTATATCTTTTGGGTAAAGTGAGACAAGAGTTTGGATTTCACCTTTGAGATTACCAAGTGAGCAGAATAAATCTTCTCAGACCCTTTAAGGTGCCTATGTACACACTAAAATGGAAGTGTGTAGTATTTCCAATGTCAGCTTATTTGACATTGGAGATTTTTCCATAATACCACCTACTAACATCTTTGGAAGGATTTGTTCTACAGACACAGTGAGGCAGAGGACACTCAACCTTGGAATGTGCTGAGAAAATGAGTAGCTCAAAAGTACCAAAAATAACTAAGGTTTTTAACGGGCATGCACAGTATCTTGGATGGTGTACAAACAGCATTAATTTATGTCCTCTCACAATTCATCTTCACTGTTAACAGCACATTATGGAGTGCTTGGAAAGAGACTTGTGATTTTCTGGGACCTTTCTTTGCCTTCCTTCATGGTTGATAAATCTGTCCCATTTTTATCATATGATTCTTGTATCCTTGCAAAATATCTTCCTGGCTTGGCGTCATACTGCATTTAGTCAAGCAATAGGTTTTATTGCCTGTTCTTCAGCTGGCAGTGGGCACTCTCTCTGGTCATTGTCAGATGCCAAGTGGCACCTATAAGGAAAGCAGGAAAGAACTGGTCTTGACCCATAATGGCAGTTCCACACCAGGAGGCTGTCTGTAGTCCCAAGCTTTTTCTGCTTGTCCTCATTCTTGCAAGGACATTCCGCATCTTTGCTGTCTTCCTTTTTGGATTCTCATTTTCTTACTCTTGTGCTCCTCCAACTAAGCCACTGGGTAATTGAACTTGACTTCATATTCCCTTCATTATGTTGAAAAAATATCTGAAAATAGCTTGTTTGTTTTTCAGTGGGGTCTCCAGCAAGCCTCTAGCAATAGTTCCCAATCAGAAGCAGTACCACATCCCTCAGCCCTCTATGTGGCATTTGGGAAATGTTAGGAGGCATTTTTCATGTGGGAGCAGGGTTGTCACCATGCATTAATGGCAGGATGAGTAGCACCACTGCCGTGTAGTGATCAGGGGCTGGGGATCTCAGGCATCAGCATTGTGGAGGCCCAAATGTCAGTCATGTCCCCTGTGAGAGCCACTGTATGCTTCCCAGATACCAGTCATTTGAGTAGCCCTTTGATAATTTTCAATATCTGTGCCATTATTTAATTTTTAAAATATTTTTCTTTGAATTCACTCACTTTAAAAAGAAATACTGAAAGCAACAGTATGTTTGAAATAATGGGTCATTGTTGTTATTTCTGTATTTTTATGGTACACATAAATACCTAATACCTCATTTAAAATATTCTTCATTAGTGATACACACAAGAAGTTTGGGAACCCTGGGCCCTTCTCATGTCCACACACCTTTTGGTTTTTTAATGGGAACATCAGCCTTATGTACATTTTCTCTTCAGAACTATGAAGCCCCAAGCAAGTACACCTGGTAGACTCCTTAGCGTGGGCCTCACAAGTGCAAAGCCCACATGTTTAAAGTCCCATCAGGTCATTTATTTTATACATAGAAGAAGTCTGTTGGAATAACAGCGTCTTTGACCCAAGCCAGCTGTCTCTTTGATGGTTGCAATGTTGAAGAAGTGAGGCTTACTTGGCTTTTGCCTCCTCAGATTGTAGACCCTGTGAGTGTGGACTGGCGTCTTGTGTCCCAGCCTTTCCACATGCTTTGTGATGAATGAAAGTCTCAGTGAATGAATGAAAGCACAAACAAAAAAGTCTTGCTCACATGTTTCTTGGGCAAGTTCTGTTACTTCTCTGCACCTCATTTTCATTACTTCTGAAAAAGGAATGACAGTTCCAGCCTCATAGCACTGTCACGAGGAGTTAGTAAGATGATATTTTTTAAGTGCGTCGAACAGTACCAGGCATAGAATAGATGTTATGGAAACATGAATGAATGGTGCCTGTCTTGTACGTAGGTTTTTAGTATTGGTTGAAAGAATGAATCAACAAATGCTAGACCACGATATTCCTACACTCCATACCTTTGAAGTTCAGCTGTTCCTAGGGACAGCAGCAGATGCTGAAACAGAACACCCCAGGCACCAATGTGGGGTCCTGCTGTAGTTCTCAGCACAGAAAAAACTATTCCAGGACAGGTGACTTAGGGTGAGTCCCCCTTCGCCTCAGTTACAGCTGCACAGAGATTTTGCCTTGGTATTTATTTAAGGAAATGCTAGAACATGACCAATCCTGCTTGGTCTCAACTGACACGTCATGCAGGAACACCACCTTCACTTACAATAAACTTAGAGAGGCAGCAAAAGGGAGACAAAGGAGAGGAAGCAGCACTGATGGAGCATCTGTTATGAGCCAGGCACATGGAAGGTGATTTCAAATGTGTTGTGTCATTTAATCCTCTGACAACCTTAGGAGCCAGGGTTTTAGCCTCATTTCCTTTATTCTACAGGTCAAAAAACTGATGCTCAAGCTAGTTAACTAACACAGTCAAGGTCATTCACTAAAATACATAGCAGTGCCAAAATTTAAACCCAGGCCCATCTAGGTGGTTTTTTATAAACCCCTGAGGTACCACCTAGGGCCTCCAAATGGCTGTCAGCTTCATACCAAAATGTTCCAGCCCACTTGCTGGGTTTTTGGTATCAGCATTTCTCTTTCCTCATTATTACAGAGAGTGAGTGACATTCATAAAATAAATGATCTTTAATAGCTCCTGCCTGCCGCCAGCTAAAAAGTCATATGAAATAGTATAGCAAAGTGAGGTTGCAGTTATTGCCCCCTGGGATTTCATCAAAAGCCAAGATAATCCTGGCTGAGACAGTCTGTGGGCATGGGTTTTTGAATAGGATATTTGTCTCATTGGCTGAAGGAAAAGAGTTCTATTCATAACCTTCTTCTGATAGCCTTTTGCATGAGAAAGTGCGGGGAAAGCCAGATTGTCCATGAGAAGAAGCCTGTTCCCTTTCTCTGAGCAGGGGGATTCCACCTCCCGTTTCTGGCCACACTGATTTTAGATGTTTTAAATTTTCTTTCTCCCACAATTGTGAGGGCAGTAATAAGAGGTTGTCTCTGTATCTGAGTGTGCTGGGTAGTATTCCGACTTTATTTAGCGAAATGAAATCTGAGCTCCTTCTTGTCTTCACTAAAGAATCCTCTTTGCTCTCTACCCCCACCGCAAAGCCTTCTTTCTCTCACCATGGTGCAGACTCCAAAACTATTTTCAAAGTGAGACGTCAGTAGCCTGCTCTACCCTCTGAGGAATAATCCTCCTGCCCTTTATAGGTGGCTGACTGCACCCTGCCTTCCAAACAGCTAGTCTTGTTATATCATTCGCTGGATTGAGAAATGGCCTATCATCTGAATTTGTTAATTCCAGCAAGTATTCTGTGAGATTACTGTTAATCAGCCTGAGGTTTGGGCTCCCAAGTAAATATCTGAGGAATTCCCTTCCAAGTCCATTGTCTATGAACTAACCGATCTCCAACCATTGGGGCCTCCCTCTAAGGGAGGGCTTCTGGGGCAGTAATGGCCCCAGTAGTCAAGACTCACTGTGAACGCTTCGAACACAAACAAGTATGTATCGACTTCTGGAACCTCTAGGCACAGCTGGCGCCTATAAGAACCTCTTCCCTCCCATGTCCAGGCCACTGGTATCCCACCTCAAGCTACCATGGGTTCCTCTTCTTTCTCCAGCCTCTGTCACTCACTTTGCCAACTCAAACTTTCCTGCTCTTACATAGTTCATTTATTTATTCATTTAACACACAATTTTTGTAGTACCTCCTATGCGCCACACACTGGTGAGGGATATCATAGTGAACAAAACAGGCATTGATCCTGTCCTCATGGAGCTTATAGTCTACTGACGAGTTATAAGTTATGACAGACGATAAGATGGAAAAGACCAGGGAGCTATAACAACATACTGCAAGGAGGCCTAATCTCCCCTGGGGATCAAACAGTTCCTGTGAGGATGCTCTGGTTCCCTACTCTCTGTCTCACTGCCTCAGATTTGGTCCTGGAGTTCCCTCGTCTGTTAGCCTTCCATTTTGGTGGCTCATTTGAACTGTTTATTTGACTTTTGGATGCTTCTGTCCAAGATGCCACCTCTCAGTAATGCCCCCTTGTTCTATGAACTACAGCCAAAGATGACAGGGTGAACACTATCAAAAATTATCTTTTTTACAAATGCTAGGCAATAACTGTGAAAAGGCTGGCATGATACATAATAGCTTATAAGAAAACATTATTGTAAATTTTTGTGCAGTGAAGAGACATTTCTTGTGCCATGGCCCTTCACCATATTCAGGCAGTTTATACTGTCCTGCATCCCAAGACCCCAGTATTCTAAGAGGTGGTATGTAATGTCATTTCATTTGTCTCCAATTTGCTTCCAGGACCTAGTTTAAGGGTGTTGTTTTACTTATTCACTAATTAAAAAAAAAAATATTTTAGCTAATATGTCAGGTGCTGTGCAAGGCAATAAGGGGGACCGTGGTGACAAAACACAAATAGCACCTTGCTCAGGGCAGCTCGTATCCACTTTGTCAAGGTAAATGAACACATCCGGATGTCAGTGGAGCAACCGCCACACTGATGGGGCAACAGTCATGTTGAGGCCAACTCTCATGGGTCAGACTTTACAAAAACCACCATCAGTGCTGCTAGCTTAGGACACTGGCAGGGACTTTCAGATCTTTCCATACATTCTTCAGTCATTTAAAAAATTTTTACTTTCACTGAAGTAGTGCAATTCTATAAAGAATGAAACACTCTTATAAGACTGATTATAAAGAATTTTAATTCCATGGAGGTCCACCGTGTCTCTAAATAGCTGCCACCCCTTGATTATTTTTATGACAATTATATTAGATATAGTTCAAGTACCACAAAATTTACCTTTTTAAATAATTGTACAATTCAGTGATTTCTTAAGCATATTCAGAGTTATGCAACCATCACTACTATCTGATTTTTAGAACATTTTCATCACCCCTACAAAGAAACCCCATGCATATTAGTAGTCACTCCTTATTCCCTCTTCCTCAGTCCTGAAAACCACTAATCTATTTACCATCTCTATGGATTTGCCTATTATCACATTTCATGTAATGGGATCATACAGTATGAGGCCTTTTGTGTCTAGCTTCTTTCACTAAGAATAATGTTTTCAGACTTCATCCATGTTGCAGTATATGTCAGTACTTCATTCCTTTTTATAGTTGAATGATATTCCATTGCATGGATATATGTACCATATTTCATTTATCCATTCAGCAATTGATGAACATTTGGATTGTTTCTACTTTTTGGCTATTATGAAGAAAGCTGCCACAAACATTTACGTACAAGTTCTTGTGTGGATGTACGTTTTCAGTTCTCTTGGTACACATCTTGGAGTGGAATTGCTAAGTCACTGATTTTTCCAGCTTTGGGCATTATCTACTACCTCGTCACTATTTGGGCATTATCTCTACCACTGCAGAGTTATCTCTCCTTCTCTTACTATTCTCTCCCGCCCCCCCCCCACGTGTACTTCCTGTCCTTCATTCTCCCAATATTTGTGCCATAATTTTGGTTGGATCTATAGTAACGTAATAATATAAATGTTGAACTATGATTACTTTTCCTTACAAAGCTTTTGGTTTTATCTGGAGTTATTAGCCTTGTTTGTTTATTGTTTATGTATTTATCACTAATTCATCCTTAAACTCTCCCTCAGGAGTTTACTCTCCAAGTGTTCATGCACATTAGCCATCCTATCAATGTCATCATTTTAGATTTCTCTCAGTCTTCTGACTTGCTCTAATCTATACTAGCTGTCCTCTAGACCTGTTGCATGGCTGTGATCCTTAGCATTCCCTTTGACAATGTGCAGGAGATTTCTTTTGCTTCTTTCTTATGTTGGACCCTTTTTGTTCTGGATCATAATCTTTTTTTGTTGTTGTTTTGCTACCCTAATATTGTCTAGCAGCTCAGCAAGCTGCATCCTGAGAACATTGCATAGTGTGTACATTGTTTGAAAACTTACATGTCTGAAAGACTTTACATTATTTAATTTTTACTGATTTTGTTTTGCTATTTTTACTATATATAAAATTCTATAAAATTTATTTTTCTGCAGAATTTCTTCTAGTTTCCAGTGTTGCTATTGAAAAGATTGAAGCCATTCTTATTTTTCTGTCAGACTCTAACTGGTTTTTCATTCTCCAGAGATTTTAGGATTTTTCCTTTGACTCCAATATTCTTAAATTTAAAACAATGATACATTTTGACTAATATGTTTTGTTCACATAATAATATATTTTGCTGGACTTTTGATAGACCCTTTTTATTTAACAATGGTCTTCAGTTCTAAGAATTTTTCTTAAACTATTTTTTAGTGTTGTAATTTTCTCAATTTTCTGCTTTCTTTGACCCATATTATTTGGATATTTGACTTTCTGGCTCAGTCCTTAAATGTTCTTATATTTTCTCTCATATCTTCTGTCCTTTTGTTATCCTTTGGAAGGTTTTATCAAATTTTTCTTCCAACATTTTAATTGGGTTTTTAATTTATACCACTTAAAACATTTCTAAAACTTTTTTTGTTTTATGAATGCTCCTTTTAAAA
Source organism: Macroglossus sobrinus (assembly GCA_004027375.1). Taxonomy (NCBI): domain Eukaryota; kingdom Metazoa; phylum Chordata; class Mammalia; order Chiroptera; family Pteropodidae; genus Macroglossus; species Macroglossus sobrinus. The sequence goes on along the minus strand of PVKZ01000705.1, from coordinate 26,529 downwards.
TAGCATCTTATTGCTTCACATTTGCAATATATTCTCTTAGCTCTTTGATATTTTTTATCTTATCTAATTTCTGTTTCTTATTATAACAGGGAAAACTCAGGGATAAAAACAAAATGCACATTAATGGAGGATTGTTTAAATTCATGAGGCTACAGACCCAGATATAACTAGTGTCTTGTGGTCTATTCTTCATAGGGGGTTGTGTTTTAAAAAAAGTAATTTAGTATCTTTCAAAAAACATCTAAAGAGATCTAACTCATAACTCTTAGCTCCATTAAACAGTTTATCCTTGTTATATAACCTTATAGCCGAATACTTGGAGCACCATTTGTCAGGTGAAAGAAATAAAGTCGATAAATATATATTGACACAGAACAACATCTGAAACATATTGTTCAATTTTTCAAATGTTATAAAATAGAGTAGATAGCATGACCTCATTTATGTTTTAAAAAATGTAAAGACTTCCAGCTTCAAATAGTGACAGACTAAACTCTTTGATAATAATTATAAACTCTGCTTCAAGGCACTAGAAAAGGACCAAAAGCAGGCACAAATTGAAGAATATATAACCCACATTTAATTGATTTTTCCCCCTACAGACATATTCACTAGAGTCTGTAGAGCACATACTTATTGGACTAGAGAGTTAGAGGCCAGTGTAAAGAGCCACCAGAGCAACTGGAAATTGAAGGGAGCAGGGAAGTCCCAAAAGGTTAGGATTAATAGAGGGGAGCCCCCAGATCTATGTACAAAATCTTAAAGCCTTGGCTAATGCTTTAACTGCAAATGCACAGGGAAAGACTCCAAGGAGCACAGAAGAAAACAACAGCTGGGCGGCTGAAAGAGTCAAGCAGAGATTTCAGCAGGTGCCTGATGCCGAGGAGATAGTGTCTAAAGTTAAAATTTACCAAATTAGAGGGGCTCGAGATGATAAACAGCTTTTTTATTCCTATAGTATGCCAGATATAAGGACCACATCCCAGAACTATGAGCTATATCCTAGGACTAAAGGTGAAAAATAAAATATAATTAGCCCAATGAAACCTAAAAACAAACCTGCAAAAGATTAAGGTTGTCCACAAGAAATTAACTATTTTCTTGAACAAAACCCAGTACTCATCAGTGGAAGGTAACAGAATTTAAAATTTTCACATCTAGTATACAATAAAAATTACCAGACGCATAAGCAGAAAAATGTAACCCATAATAAAAAGACCAAAAAAAAAAAAAAACTCAGAAAATAAAAAGAGACCCGCAGACAAAGCAGATGTTGGAATTAGCATATAAGGACTTTAAAGTTACTATTACAAATATGTAAAAGAATTTACAAGAAAAAAATGGACATAATGTGTGAAAATATGGAGATTTCACAAAAGATATGAAAATGCTTAAAAGAATCACATGGAAATGAGCAAGTAAAAAATATAACATCTGAAATAAAAGATATAATACCTTCTAAAATGTTGGATGAGATTAACATCAATTTGAAGATGGCAGAAGAAAAGATCAAGAAATGAAGAAAAGTCAACAAAAATCACAAAACTGAAGAGAAAAAAATATTGAAAAAAAAAAACCCCAGAACCTCAATTACCTACAGGAAAATAGGCAATCTAACATAAGTGTTATTTAGAAGAAGAGGAAAGAATTAATGAAACAAAGAATATTTAAGAAAGTTTTGGCTGAAATGTTTCCAATTTGATTAGTATGATTGATCTATAAATCTAACAAACCCAGTAAAGCCCAAGGACAAAAAAAGAAATTTATATCAAGGTACATCATTATCAAATGGCTGAAAACTGAAGATAGAGGGAAAAAATCTTAAAAATAGCTAAAAGAACACATAAATATACATGAGAATAAACATAGAATATCTGAAGATTGTTCATCAGAAAAGATGAATAGGTGTGAGAGCAGGACCTCCCAGACACTCTCCCCAGCAAAACAACGATTTAACTCATGAAAAAAATTTTAATAAATCATTCCAAGTCTCTGGAAATTGTCTTGAGGGCATACAGCATACAGCAAGTGACGAAATATTCATTAAAGAAAATATACTAAATCTAGACAAGAACACTGAGGATCCACTCCACTGTTCCCCAGCCACTATCTGCTATACCCTGGCAGTGCTGGACCAGAAGGTGGGTGGGCTCCTCTCCCTCTCCCCCATCCAGTCCCAAGTCTAAGGCTACAGTTTCCCTTTAGAGGAACTCCTGGCATTTGTTGTTGTTGTTGTTGTTGTTGTTGTTGTTGTTGTTGTTTCCCAGCCCTGTGTGAAAGGAGCTCTATTGCAAGGATGCAAAGTGGAAAGGGCCAGGTCTTGCTTCCCCTACCCAGACACCCGCCCGGTAGGGTGGAGCTCTGCCCCAAGTGTCCTGGATCTTGATATGCGTATTGTTTTTACTGGTATATACATTTGTCAAAATCTGTGAGTTTCACTTTATGCTACTTCCATCTTTTAAAAAAAGATTGCCATCTTTTAACTTAGAAGGGAAAAAAACTTGCAGATTGTTAATTTTTTTTGTCATTTGTAGATTTACTTGAAGAAACTTGAATCTTTACAATACTGGGCCTAATGAGGAATCTTATTCTGTGCAGATACTGCTAGTGACCTCTCATTATCCACTCTCCCCTTTCTTCTTTGAAACAGAGCTCTGGTTTTCAGCTCAGCATACATTACCATGTAGAAAAAAAGACTAAATTTACAACTTCTTTTGCCCCAAATATGGTCATGTGACAAAGTTCTGGCTAATGACATATAAGTAGGGTGTTAAATGGGATCTAAGGATTCTCTTTGAAAGATGCTACCTTAGCTATGAATGCCCATTTGCCCTTCCCACTATCTGGAATGTGGATAAGATGGGTGGAACTCCAGCAGCCTTTACAATTATCAGATGACTTAAAGAAGGGCATCCAGGCCTGAAGATGACAGAACAGAAATTTAGGTGTTTAGGGTCCTAATGACATTGTTCTTGTTTTACCAGCCCTGAACTACTTAATAGGCTTATTTTATGTGAAAGAAAAAACCCTCACTTGTTCAAGCCACTATTGTTTTGCATTTTTATATTATATACAAACAAACTCTGTTCAAGTCTTTCTATTTTAAAATCTTTTTATGTGAAATATTTATTTATTTTTCTGGAAATTTTTTTTGTTCATGAAATATATGCCTGTCATTCTTCATTTAAGTTTAAATTATACCACTAATAACCTTTTACTTTCTTGTTCTTTCAATCACATATATACTACGTAAATTTCTGAGTGATAGGAAAATAATTCTGTGTCTAAAAGTTTCATTTTCTACTTAGTTGGCATTTTCTAGGTAATGCAAAGGACTTAGTCTTATTCTATGTATCCCGTTTTCCTAGGATCTGGGAGAAGTAACCATGTTGGTTCAGTTCACTGTCTTGAACTAACTTATTTTTCTTTAAATGGAAGAGAGATGGCTAGTGGAGTTCTGATGTACTTACTCTATAACCCAGAAGCAAAGTGGGAGGTTTCCACACCCCCAAAGTGAAGCTTTCAATACAACTATACTTACAATGGCTCTGGCTCTGAAATTGGAGTCTGAAAATTGGGGGAAGAAATTACAAAGTTCTCAGCAGATTCTAATATTAGGGAGCAGCCTAGGGGTGAGACTGCAGCCTGCCATCTTGTTTTTTCATTCTCCTTCTTCTAACATCCCCCATGATCACCTTAACAACTGTGACTTTAAACTATGATTGAGAAAATACCACTTTTTGGAGCATAAGAACAGAAGAATGTTTGATCCCTCACTATCCCTCATACATTCCTACCTCACCTCTACCCCCAAAACCATGCTTCTAAAGAAGGAGCTTTTGCTGACATTCTATACAAATTTTGCTTTACTTACTTATGTCTGGTGATCAACCAGACAGGTGGAGTCTTCAGATCATCCTTGGAACCAAAAAATCTTCTTATGCCTTTCAATTGTTCCTGTAGCTTTAACAGAAAATCCTGTTTTCAGACTCGCTATTGATTCTGGTTGACCTTTGTTGATAAGTTCCTTTTGCCCCACTGGTTTGAGTAGATTTGGGTTTTGTTAGAACCAAACTGAGCAATAAGTTCCTTCTCAGAATCGTCCTCAATTTCTTAATCTCAGTGAGGACAAATACCCTCAATAGATGACTTATTTTGCTACCCTTAGGCAAACACCAAATTGAATATTTAACAATTCCTTTTATGAAGCTGGAAGTAGGAGGAGAGGGTCCCAGGAAGCCAACTCCAGTTCTAAGAAAGTAAGACACTCTCCGTGTACTTTTCTTTAGATGATTATCATTTTTAACCAGTAGCTACATGGTCAACCTCTGATACCTCTGCGACCACATCAAGGTAACAAAGTCAATCAAACCTCCATTGGCCTGTCTGCCCAAAGCAACAGAGATCTTGTCTTCTGGTAATGATTTAACAAAGCTCAAGTCATCTTTGCAAGGAGGAAATGAAAAAGGATTTAGACAGCAGTTTTTTGGCAGCAACAATATTTCTGTGGCTGGCCTATTTTAATACAAAAGATTGTTGCTAATAGATATGTCAGAGCTTTTTAGATACATGTCCTGTTTTATGTGCATTTTGCAGTGCTCAAAAAAGGGAAATCAGTCTTTTGCAGCTTCCAAGAAAAAGTGTTTTTCTCTTCTTTTTGTTTGTTGCACATCTAAATGCCAGAGTCATCTAGAAAGAGGGAGGGGATGAAGATTTTCAAAAGAACTGGCTCCCTCACTACCAAAATAATATTCCCCTCCACACACACAGACACTGGCATCTGCAGGAGAGAAGGTACTGTTTGCCTCACAGGATCACAATTTGGATGTTTGATTTAAGTAGAGAAGCCTTGTATTGTAGTCAAAATGTATTACATAGAGTTGCCTCTGAGACAAATCTTCAGAAACTGGATAAATAGTACTGTGTGCTCTGATAAAATTACTCCTTGGGAGATTATCTCAGGAAGATATGAGAATATTGTATCCTATACCAAAGAAGTGGGTGATTTAAAAATATATATATATACATATTTTTGTATATGTATTTCTATGCCTATATAGAGATATGTGTGAACACATACATACTCACCTAAACTTGTATATAAGAGGTTTGACTGTTTTCAGAACTTCTGTATATCTACAGAATATATCATGAATAGAATGTCTATTTATGCCTCTTCTTCTGGTGACTTTCATTTTTCTTCTTAATCATCTTTAAAGTAGATTTGGCCTCTTTCTAAATTAAAAATATTGAACTTTTCAGTAGCTACATATAAATCAACTTATTAACTTCTGAAGACTGCTTTGTCTTTGAGAGAAGGAAAAGAAATACACAGAAAGATGGGAGCAGATATCCTGGGAGGCTTTGGCACAATCATAGCTTAATTCTGAGAATCCAGATTTAGGAGACAAACAAAATGTCAGGATTGCCTACTCTCCACTTTTTTGCTGCTTAGAGGTCCACTCAGTCTTTGGAATTAACATCAGCTAATCTCAGGGGACTGCGTAATTAAGTAATAACAGAACCAAAGTGGCAACAGTAAGAGATTTGGAATTAAAATATCTTTGGGGCCAAAATATTCAGCTTAATTAAATGTATTTTGATAAACACTGGATATAATTTAATTATGCATGTTGACAAAGAAGAGAAAAATTAAGCTTTTCATTATGAAGAAGGGATTTACTCTATGGTACACAATGGGACAAAAATTAGGAGAAATTTGAAGACAGAATTTAAGTTCAAGAAATTTCTTAGACTTGCCTTTTATTTTCGCACAGATTTATTTAGTGTTCTTAAATGTCTATAAAATCTGGCATAGATTACTACATTTGGCTTCTACTCAAAGAAATTTCAAACCTTACAGTTTTAACATTTAAAAATGAATATTATTTAGCTTAAAGAAGAAGAAAGAGAAGAGAAAGGCTTCTAGTAAAGAATCACAGAGACCTCTTCATGGGGCTTCTCAAGATAAGGCAGCTGGCTTTCCCCAGAATTAGTGATTCAAGAGAGGGAGCAACAGAAACGGAAGCCACAGAGTCTTTTATAACTAGCTCAAAAGTTATGTAGCATCACTCATGCCATATTCTATTGGTCACACCGATCAACCCTGGTATAGTGGGAAAAGGAACTACAAAAAGGTAGGACTACCAGGTTGGGGGCTCACTACAGACTGTCTTGAACTGACTACTACAGTTCTCTAGAAAGAGACAGGCAGAAGACATGAGTCAAATAAGACAGTACTGCCTTTTATTAATTGATCCACCATCCAATAACTCTCATTATAGGTTTTGGTTAAAAAAAGAAGAAGCATATGACCTAGGCCTTGAGGCCTATATAGAACATCTTACTCTTACCTGCATTTAAATCTTGGGATCTTAGTACCCTCTCAAAGGATGCATGGAGAAAAGATGACAAAATGAGAGAGAAAATAAGATGAGTAATAATTTGACTTAGCTCTCTAGGCACTTGCATAAAGGAGGTGGAGAGTAAGAAGGAGGGCTGAGTCCACTTGCCTACCCAAATGTATGTAATAAAAGAGGCAGAGAACCATTTCTAGAAATGGCAACCCTGCCCACTAGTTACAAGGGTCTATCTCTGGTCCCAGACTCTAATCTGTCAGATTAGCAACTCCTCTTCCCTTGAGATGGGGGCAGGGAAAATAAGAAAAGGTAACATGACAGGGAAAAAGAGTTTAAAATACCTTTTTTCCTGTACAGATATATTGTCATCCATGTTTTTCAGAAAAGTGAGATGTGGAAAAGTTAACTGAAGTTTAATGAGGATGAATTCCAAGAAGCTACAAATGAACAAACCCCAACTTTTAAATTCAGCCATAGTGGTCACATTGGGTTAAAGATGTGATAAACTCAACATGAATTTGTGAGGAACTTCAATTGTTTTCTTTTTAGCATTTCTTCTATATCACAGGTGTTTGGGTTATACATTAAAATAACTAAAGATGCACATTCAAGAAATAGAAACACAAAGAGGCAACTTGAAATCATGTATTGCTATCTCCTGTTTGCAGAGGTAAGTAGACTGGGAGTTAATATCCATTCCAAGAGTTAAGAGTTGGACATGAGGCCTAGGTTTGTTTTACCCTGGCTTGATGCTTTTTCCTCTGTGGCACTGGGAAGAAATTCCTGCGTATATGCTCCCTTTGAAATTGGTTGGAATCTTTCTCTTCCCCAAATGTATGAGAGGCAGGAGAATGTGGTAGAAAGGACACTTGTCTTAGAACCATAAGTCCCAGGTTAAGTCTTAGCTCCATCCTGCATAAGCTTGTGCAATCTAGGCACATTCTCCTCAGTTTCTTCTTCTGAAAAATGGGTATAACAACATTGGTTAACATCTCAGGATGGATGTAACAATGGAAGCAGATACTAGCTGTGAAAGATCTCTGTAGGGTCTAGGTGCTGGGCAAAGGTAAGGAATCAGTTTTTAGAAATGTAAATTATAAGGTGTCCAATGCCAAACTAAGATGGCCATGCACATGCTTCATATATTTTACTGCTCCTAGAGTTTTTAACTTTCTACCCTTGGGCATTGCGTTCCCCACCCATCTTTGCATGACTTTGTTTCATTGATGGGGAACCAACTGAATTCTGGACCCAGGTCAGTGACTCAGTTTTCTATGTGGATGAGGTTTTCTCTTCCCTACAACCACAGGAATGAGCAGAGTATGTGAGTACTGCTTTGGAGGGAAGAGAGCAAATAATTCTATCATTTAATATGAGTCTTAAAAGCTTTAGCCGCTTGGGTGAGTGTGGACATTAAGACTGCTTGGCAATTGTTTCTGCTAACAGAGGGGATTTATTATCATAGAAAATCATTTCAATCCACAGAGATTCCATAGGGACCATTGTATGGCCATGAGTATAATTAATAGCAGACCTATTTGGAAAGGACATTAATATTTACATAGAACCTTCCATGCTCAAGGCAGAGTAAGGTGTGAGATTGGTGAAATTCTTATTTTGCAGAGGAGAAAGCTAAAAGTAAGAGAGGTTACGTAGTTTGTTTGTCTAAGGTCACAATCTTACACATGGTAGTTAGGACTTGAATCCAGGCCTTTGCACTTTCTCTAGTATCACACCGGGGAGAGGCCAATGTATTTTGAATCTATCATTTACCTATGTTTGAACATGAGAGAAAATGTGTGGTGAAATCAATAATTAAAATAGCTTAACCAATTGTTCAGAGTTTGAAATCTTTGGGCAAAAAGGAGGTCAAAGCATTGATTAAAAACGAAAAATAAAAGCCTCACACTTCTCCTACCTCTTGACAGCAGCCACAGACACAATTTTGATGACAATCCTTTTTCATACATTGTAATCAGGGGGAGATTCTAACACCAGGGCTTTTAATGAGTGGAGGGTAGGGGAAGTCACAACAAAATACAGAGGACCTAAAACAAGGATTTGAAGCAATGTCAGTCTGGCAAAAAGAAATTAAGTGAAACTCAGAAAGTTCTCAAATACATAGAAAGAGATTTTGTTTCACAACTTACAAAAACAAGTTCTAAAATATGTGGACTTCTGGGAAACAAATTGCCAAGGCGTTAATAGTAAGTTCTTGGTATTATTAGAGCACAGTCTGACTTGCACATCTGACTGAAACATTTTCCTTAGCAAACAACACTCTTTCCTGGCAGTGATTCTTAATGTTGCTGCTGAAAGACAACTCACACATATGATAGTCTGATCGCTTTAATTAAAAAAATAAAACTAATTGAGCACATACTACATGCCTGGCTATGACCTAGGTCCAGAGGATACAAATGTAAACAGAATATGTGATAACTTTCATTAAGTTTACAGTCTAATAGAAAAAGCCATTAAGTCAATAGGTAATTATAACATGTGCATTAGGGTTGGAGCTAAAATGAAGGTAAGACAAGGTGGAAAAGAAATAGAGGAGCATCTAACTCAGTCTTCGAAGGTCAGTGAAAGCTTCCTGGATAAAGTGCTATTTAAGCTGAGGCCTCAAGGATGAGTAGGAGTTAATGGGGACATGTTAGTCAGTGTTCTCCAGAGAAACAGAACCAATAGGAGATACAGAGAAATATATATCAGGAGATTTATTACAGAAATTGGCTCATGCCAATGATCTGTTGTCTGCAAGCTGGAGAACCAAGGAGCCGGCAGTGTAAGTCTTCGTCCATGGATAGATGTCTAAGCTCAAGCAGAAAGCAAATTCGCCTTTTGTTCAATTCAGGCCCCCAGTGGGTTGGAAAATGCCACCTGCAATGGTGAGGGAGATCAATCTACTGATTCAAATGATAATCTCTCACAGAAACACTCTCACAGACACTCCCAGAAATAATGTTTTGCCAGCTATCTGGGTGTCCCTTAGTCCAGTCATGGTGACACATAAGATAAACCATCACAGTAGGTATCGTCTCAGCAGGTGGAGGAATGTGTGCAAAGTGGTAGAGGTGAGAGAATGGGCTGTGCTTGGGGAACTGAAAGAGATGCAGTTTGGCGGGAGTGTTGAGAGGAGAGATGGCTAGAGAGAAGGGCAGGGGCTAACCTTGCACATCATGTAGAAGAGTTAGGACTTTATCCTAAGAAAAATGGGAAACCATTGAAGGGATTTAAGTGTGAGGATAAGAAGATCATACTTGTGTTTTAGAAAGATCACCATTCTGCATTATGTGTTTCAGAAAAATCTGTTTAGTGAATTAGAGCATGAGACATGGAATGAGAGACAAGAGTAGAAACAGAGTAACCAGTAGGTGGCAACCACTGTCATCCAGGCCAGAGATGAGGGTGGTATGGTCTAGGGTTTCACCATTACAGCTGGACATAAGTAGACAGAGTCAAGAACTGCTTAAGGGGTAGTTTGAATCAACAGAACCTTGACATTTATTAATCATGAGGCATGAGGCAGGAAAGCAGTTATGGATGGCTCCCAGGTTTCTGGAATGTGTAGATGAAGATGCCAGCTCCTGAACTACAAAACAGTGCTGAAGGAGCAGGTTTCAGAGAGATGTTGAAGAGTCACATTTTGGTAATTGCTGGAGAGCCTGTGGGACATCCAAGTGAACTGTATCTTCAATACTGAGTAAGAACCATAAATTGCAATCTCAGGAGAGAGATCTGAATGGGCTTTGGATTTGGAAGTCATTAGCAAATGGTTGGCAGTTGAAGCAAAGCTGAAATTATGTGGGTAAGGGTGCTCTAGCAGTTCTGACTTCAAAGATGGTCTGGAAGCTCCCACTTTTTCTTGGTTTGCACTTGTCAGACCATTCACAAATGAAAGGCTGATCCTAGCACTTTCTAGTTGAACCCCAGCTTGGGCATTCTGCATAGAACCCTGTCTTTATTTGAAATGTTGATTTGTGTTCATCGTGAAATTTTTTTGATTTTTTAAAAAAATATTGCATTAAAATATTACTCATGTCAATTACTGAGTTTTGGGCATCTCCTTAAATTTGTGCCCAAGGCGAGCTCCTCAGTCACCTCATCCTAGTTCCTTCTCTAAATCCCAGGCCTGAGTGGTGGATTGGTGGATTTTCCATGTAGCAGGCTGGCTGTTAGAGGCCATTGCCCAGCCCTCACAGCCACCTGAGGGGAGACAATCAGCCCACAGAGCAGGTGAATGCTGGGGAATTCTGACCTATTTTGACTGTTGCCAAAACAAATAGTCACTAAGAAACAAATTACTGGAGAAGAGGAAAGAAGAAGCAATACATTCCAAAGACAAACAGAAACTGTTTTCAGAAGATTTATTCTTTTGGATTCTCGGCACTTTTTTCTCCTGTTCTTTAGTAAAGAAATGCACAGACCGACTTCCAGGGGATAAACTGTGACCCATGGCTCCCCAAGCTGGCCCAAGCTGACAGCTTTCCCCTTTGTACCATTATGGAAAGTACAGAGATTTGATTCTGAGGAGCTCAGCTAGTCAAGGAGAAAACTATTTTCCCCGAAATATCTCTAGTCTGAGGTTTCCACGAAATCCAGTACTGGGTCTGTAACTGCTTGTGGGTCCCAGTCCTGGGGCTTCTAAGTCAGGGTGAGATTCCAGGTAGCAGGTGTTTCTGTGTAGCCACTGGCCTGCAAGCTGAGCCTCAATATGGCTGGACCTCTGCTCACACAGGGCAGCCAGAGCCACTGGGGCACTGTCCCCTGTGGCATAGCGTGGCTGCTGGAAGACGCCTGCAGCCTGCCTGCTCTGCTCAGACCCCTCATGTAGGTGTATTTCACTCACTCCCAGAAACCCCATCTACCTTCGAACCAAGGGGCAAGGCCTGGAAGTTTGGCTGAATCAGCAGGAGTTCTAGATGAGCTTGACTGTTTCAGACAGAAAAAGAGAGACCAATAGACTGAACTCTCCATACTTTCTACCCATCTCCAGAAATAAAACATTACCAACACAGTCGAAGTCCTCTTAAAACAACTTAAATGTCCACTCTTGGGAAAATGAATATATAAATGGAGGCGTGTTCTAGAATATTCTACAGCAGGTAAAACCAATAAACCAGAGCTATGTGTGTTTGTCACAGATATATCTTAAATACATTGTTGAGCTTGATTCTTTTCTTTAATATTTCCCAGGAAACTGGAACTGACTTGCTCTCAGCTTAGGTCAGGACCTGAGTGTCTCCACTTTCTTCTCTTCCTTTTCTTCCTCATTCCTTTGCTCTTCCTTTTTCTCCCCTCAATCCTTTTTTTCTTATCATGGCTTATGTTCTTCCTTCCTCTCCTGTTTCTCTCCTTATTTCTCTTTTTTTATCTTCATGGGAAAAGCCCAAAGTCGGGTATGGGTATGCAGAGAGGAGAGTGTGAGCGTTTGTGCGTGCGTGCGTGCGTGCGTGTGTGTGTGTGTATGTGTGTGTGTGTGTGTAGTGGTAGTGGTGGTGGTGGTAGAAGGGGTTAACATCTAGCTTGTACCAGACCATACTGTGTGCTGTGTTCATGTTGCTTCATGGTCAATTCATTATTATCCCCATTTTGAGACTGGGAAAACTGAGAGATTGGGAAATGGGTTGCAGCTCTGCGAATTGTAAGTAGCTGAGCTGAGACTTTAATTCAGGTCAGAATCTAGAACCTGGGCTTCTCCCACTTCCCCACCACACAGCCTAACCCACCCCTCCACCCTTTTCCTCCCTCCTACTTTTTGTCTCCTTTCCTCTCCAAGACTGTCCCATATTACCTACTACTACAATTGTCAGTATTACTATTATATTTTTCATTATACATTTTAAGGATGCCATAGGTTATGGTTTATCAAATGCTTTCTGAACAGGATCTTACTGGGTCCTAACAACCCCTGAAGGACCAATATTCAGCACACTTCGCAAATAGGAACTGAAACTCAGAGAGGCTGGGCACATACTGAAGGCCACACAGCCATGAGCTATTCTTCTGCTCCTGACTCTGCATCCTTTGGTTATTCTGCTTCACTAAGACCCTCCAAAGCCACGGAACCACTTGACGTCAAGTGCTGGTCACTGGGGACACACATAGTGCTTGTGAAACCGGATTAGGTCTTTACATTTTGATATTTCGTTCATCATGGATTTTTTTTACATTAACTTTGATTTTTTTCAATATTGCATTAAAATATTATTTATATTGTTTATTTGACTGCTGGGTTTATTTCGTGCTCTTAAATTTTTCACTGGAGGTGATGCCTCACTCTCCTCACCCTAGTCCCAGCCCTGCTTGTCTTTAGCTCGGATCAGAATCACACTGTGCTTGCCTCTAGAGGTCACCTTGTGAGAGTTGGTTTTGCAACAGAGCAGCTTGGCAGCCTTTTCTGACCCTTCTCCACAACTTTGCTTTAGAGCATCTCACTCCCCCAGCTGCCTTTCTGGGAAACCTGTCTGATTAGAATGATTGTGTAGGAGCAGGTGAGGGCCTCAGGTAGGTGCAGGGACAATGATGCTGCAGCTAGAGGAGATCTTATTTCTTCCACAGAGCCCTTGCTGTTAGAGGATACTCAGGGCTTTGAGTGCGTTAGCATAATGACTCCTTCTTCAGGCAAGGGACTATTCGGGAATAAACTTCCATGGACATCTCCTCATGCACCCCCCCAATCCCTTCCCCCTGGCTATTAGCCTTTAGGGAAATAGAAGGAACAGCATGGTCAGGGTTTTTCCTAGAAAAGCCATTCGATGAGCCCATTAGGGAAAGTAAAGCTGTTGTTGTTTTCTTCGATTAATCACAGTGTCCTGTTTCCAAAGCAAACGCGGCCTTGGATCTTCCAATGAACAGGGCCGCAAAAGAAGGGCCCTGGCTTCCTGGATCTTGACAAGGACCCTAAGACTGGGTGGGGTGGGATGGGGTGGGGGGAACATGTATAACCTTATCCTCAAGGACTCGGCCATTCATTTTTACCTTCGAGAGAGCTCAGGTTACTTATTTCCTTCATGTTTTTCTGCCAGTGTGAACAGGAGAAATATTAGCCTTTAAAGGTTTCTTTATAGTTCCTTGAAAGCCAGTGGGGTAAAGGGAGCCAGAGAATTATATAACAGCAAAGCCTATTTAAAGCCACAGTGTTTATCTATAGGGCTGTGGAGTTTTATCAATTTTTTTTTTACTAATTACTACAGAACAGGATACTAATTTTGTGAAGAAACTAGAGGGACACCCCTCCCCCACCCCCAATTTCTTATATTCTCTTCTTTTGCTGCAAGGATGTGTATACAAGCACATTGATAAAAGAAAAATACAAAAGTTCTTTCAAGAAAGACAAAAGGAAATTATGTTTATTAACCTCAGACATAGCATAATCTTGTTTGAATTCAGAGGTAAAAAAATAAAGAGGAAAGCTTTTTAAAGTATGTGTTTTAATTTAAGAATCTTGGAAATTTTATCAATATTCAGCTGCTTTCTCCTTTCAGAAGCAGCCAGGCTCTGTGAGGTAGGGAAGGATTCAAACATTAAATAATCTACAGCTACATTGTTTTATGTGGCACTTTAATACCTCTCAAGGTGCAAACTGTGCATTGCCTCAACAGATCACCACACTCCCTTGATTTGCCCTTTTCTTTCTTCCATTATAGAAATGAGGAAACTGAGGCCCAAGGATATTGTGAATTGCCTGGCATCACATAGCGGAACTGGAGACCAGATTCTGAGATTTTGTCTTTCTCTTGCTGGTATCACCCACAGAAGGCCCCCATCTCCTTTCCAGTGGCTTTCAGTCAAGGGCGACTTTGCCTTTCAGGGGATATTTGGCAATGTCTAGCGGTATTTTTAGTTATCACAATTGAGGAGGGGGTGCTGGTAGAGGTGCCGTTGGCATCTAGTGGGTAGAAGCCAAGGGTGCTGCTACACATCCTAGAATGCACAGACAGCCCCCACAAAAAAGTCGCCGGTCTTAAATGTCAACATTGTTGAGGCTGAGAAGCCTGGTCCACACTGTGCTCCACATCGCAGGGGAATTCCAACCTCTGAGAGCTGCCCAGGGCTCCTCTGCCCAGCGACAGGCTTGGCCTCTCTCCCACAGCAGCCACAAGAGTTAAATCTGCTGTCTAGAATGCCCTTCGGCAGTGGCCAAGTGTGCCCTGCAGAGTTTACTGCAGGACACACAGTGCATCAGCTGCCGCTGATGTGTTTTAGAGTTTATAGTCACAGGGTGCCTGTCTTTAGTTAGCAGCAAGCCCGCTGGCAGCCTTCCTGCCAGGGAGGAAGAGAGTTGCACAGAGGCCGTCAGCCCCCCGCCAGCTGACAGCGCGTGGTATTCTGGGACGGCTGTTGCTCAGAAGCACCTGGGAATAGGCCGGAGCAGAGATGGCAGTGAGCACGCAGTCTCTCCTTCTGACCCGTCAGTGGCAGCCCCTGCCAGAAGATGGCCTATTGAACATTTCCAGGAATAGCACTGCCAAGCCTGTCAACTGCTTTCTTGGAAATACATTCAGTAAGGATGGCAGACGTCCAGTAGGGAGAGCAGAAAGCCTGGCCTGGACCACGCCACTGAGAAATGGTGACGCCTGGCTGCAGGCCCTGTCAGTGCCTTAGGGAAGGGGCGCTGTGCTCACTGGGCTTTGGAGCTCAGCAGCTTCTGGAGTCATTTAAAAATGTTCTCAGTGCAGAAAAGAGACAGTCATGCCTTTCAGAGGGCCATAGGCCCTGCTATGTGAAACTTGGTAACCTTAGCATGCTAGCTGTGTTTGTTTAGACACCAGGAGACAGTAAGGCCTTCAGGCTGGGAGGGCAGAAATTAAGCATCAGCAGCCACCAGCCTCAACATCATCTCAGGGCGCTGGCTGTCACTCCTTCTCTTGTAAGTTTCACTCCCAAAGAAAGCCGAAGTATTTTTTGCTCCCACCCTCCAATCACTCGGAAGACATAGGAAATAAGAGGTAAACCTGTGGTGCTGAAAGACAAATCTTGTTATTCACCCTCTTTCTCCCACCCCCACTCCCACGCAGAAGTATCCTTTTTCCTCACAGAGACCTGACATATCTGTTGAAATATGACCCCACTGGGACCCTGTGCTCTGGAACTACATTTCCTTCCAGCCTCCAGGGTTGATCAGTGGTGGCCGGGCTTGGGGATGCCTTAAGAAGGCTGTCTGCTTTGAGAGAAAAGCTCCTTGAACATGTATGCGGCATACATTAAAGCAAGAGACCAGAAACTCTCTGCTGTCTGTCTGGAGTGTTCAGGGAAAATTGGTTATTCATCTTCTTAAAATAATAAGTGTCATAAGTTTATCACAGAGTAGGTATGGGACATACTTTTATTTTCAAAAACCACTGACTCACAGGACAAACATTCAAGGCCCTCACTGAGCTACAGTTAGTTGGGGGTAAGGCTGCCAAATAATATCAGACTCCCAGGTAAATTTAAATTTTAAGAAAACAACAAATAATTTTTGAGTAGTATGTCCCAAATATTATTCACTATTTAATTGAAATTCAAGTAGACCTGAGTGCCGTGTGTTTTTATTTGTTAAATCTGGCCACTCTATTTGGTGGCTAAATTGACCTAGTTGTTAACTTAGTAACAGGAAGCATTCATACATAGTCAACATATATGAAAGACCATACTGGTTATGGGAGGAAGGCAGGAAAAGAGGAGTGTTGCAAAGAAGAGGGAAAGAGATCAAGAGGAAAGAAAGATAGGCATAGTGAAGGAGGGAAAAAATCTGCTACTGCTGCTACTGCCATCAACCATTCTGGGCCCAGGACCCAAGCAGGGCTGCCCCTCAGAACCCCAAAGGGTTTAGGATAGCCCCAGAAATGCACATGCTCACTAGTCGGCCAGCCCGCTGCTTGGTGCTGCCGGCTGCCATGCCGGTAAGCTTGAATTTGCATATGTGTAAGTTAACACCTGGCATAGCTCCCCTGCTCACCTGCATGCTCCCTTGTCCTTTCTGACTTTACAAGTTCAAAGATAAAATTAAGCATTTCAAGATGGTAACAGCAAAGCATTAAACCAAGCATGGTGTCCCTTCTGAGCACGCCCTGTGTGACTGCATGGGTTGTAAACCAATTAAGCCCATTCTACTTCTGGACTGACTTACCCTAGCTTTGCCATGGAGCATCTTGTACTGTATTGTTCTCTAACAATGTATCATCCTAAATTATTTAGTTTCTGCTTTCATTAGACCAGGGTTAGCAAACTATGGCTCATTGGCTGAATCCAGCCAGCTGCCTGTTTTGTAATAGAGTTTACTGGAACACACTGGCACTCATTTGTTTAGGTATTATCTATGGCTGCTTTGATATTACAGTGGCAGATATAATGTAACAAGGAATGTTTGACCCACAATGCCTAAAACATTTGCTATCTGGCGTTTTATAGAAGTTTATTGATGTCTGCCCTGGACTGTAAGATCCCTGAAGGCAGGGATCCTATAGTGCTAGAATAGTGCCTGGCATATAGAAAATGCTGTCAACATTTACTGAAAAAAGAATAAAGGGAAAAATGAATACATGAAGAGCCTAATATTTTTATATAAAAGAAAAACATGGAAATTTTATGTTTGACTTAATTTTTGTTTTTATATAAAAATTGTCTTTAAAAAATCACATACCACACTGTGAAATTGACTCTCCATGGAAATAATATAAGGTGTTTGTCTTGTGGCTTGGCATACCCCCTGACACACTGCTACACACCTCAGTCTGAAGAAGCACAGACATTGAATATATATCATTCATCATTCTATAAATATTTATTTAGCAAAGCATGGGGCTAGGCGTTATGGCAGGAATGATGATGATTCACTGAGTGTTACCTAATGGATTGATAGGCCAAGGAAGAAAAGACTCACAAATATATATCATACACAAATGCAACTATGTAATTACATGATAACAGTGCTAAGAAAATTTCTGGATCAAGTGCTATGGGCTTTTGGAATCAGGACAGATTCCTTTTGGCTGCAAAATCAGGAGAGGCTTCTCTCCAGTCCTTCCGTTTGGTCTCAGATCCCATCCCTGCCCTTCAGCTTTGCTCTACACCACTAGGAGTGGACTCTTGCAAACTACATTTCCCTGCTGCCCTGCCAATTGGCTCCGGTGGGTTCTGTCAGTGGGAGGCCATGGAGAAAGGCTGGAAGACTGAGGAAGGGAGAAGGCAGGCTCACTTCTTTCTGAGCCTTAGTTTTCTCACCTGTACAGTGGAAAATCTAATAGCATATATTTCATTGATGAAAATTAGATGAGATAAGGCATGCAAATGCTTAGAATAATACCATATGTTATATCTATATATTATAGACATTTATATATATATATATATATAATGTATGTGTGTGTATGTATGTATATATATGTATATATATAAGCATTTCAAGAATAGAGCTATTCCTTTAGCCCTGCTTAGGTAAGTGGGAAAGAATGCAGTGATTGATCAATTAGTGATGTCTATTAAGAGTAAAGGGTGGGAGAGTTGTGCTATGCAGGAGGAATATTTACCAAACCTGATATTTTGAAGCTGTATTGTAGAGAGCTGGAAAATGGGTTGACAGAATTTAGTAAGGTATTGAGAGAAATCAAAGAACAGGGATGGCGGTATCAAAAGTGGGCAAGATATGAGAAAGAGTAGATTCGGTAGAAAAGCTTATCAGTTCATTTTTAGATAAGAGTTTTGAGTTTTTTCAGTTGCAGAAAATGAACAAAACTAAAAAACAGTGATATACTTGAGGATAGCTCAAGAGATGGGGGTCTTTAATAGAGACATATATATGTGTAGTGACTTAGCAAAGAAAACTATCTCAGCAGCTACATATTCAGGACTCTTAGAGAATTAGAAAACTGCAGGAAACTAGAGTGACGCCAAATTACTAGGTCTCCTCTGAAAAAAAGAAACCATTGTTCTTTATTAGCAAGTGGTCCCTGCTCGAGACTCCTTCTGTTTCTGCTTTTCTCTACTTCCAGTTTTCCTCTCTTACCTCTCTTTCTGTGGTTATATGCTCTGTGTCTTGCATTCAGGGTGAACCAACGATATTTGCCATCTAATATGAAGCTTTACAACTGGGCTGCATTCTCAGTTCAGGCCACCTCACAGTTTCCTTGGGTCTGACCCATATTGGATGCCTTTGGTTCAGCATAGCAGGGTCGCCTGACCCAAAGTATTAAGGCCCACTTTTTTGAGAAGGAGCTATGTAACTAGCTGTGAAACCAGTTGGTTTCATGGTCCATCTGGTGTAGATATGGTGAGTGAGTTGGAGATGTCAGTGATACCTGCATGAAACTGAAAAAGTAAGATTGGGTAATGTTGAGGGAGCATTGAGGATACTTAATGACTTCTGATATTATACATGTCATACGAATGTGATCATACAAGAGCAAAATATGTTCAAGATTTAGAGCATAGAAGTCAGAAATTATTTATGCAAAAGATGGATTTTCAGTGGAACCCAGAAAGTTGACAATTTTCAAAGGGAGGAATTTTCTTACTGGCCTTAATAAGAACTTTACTAATTTCTTAGAGAACGATTTAAAAATTGGCTTGCAAGGGTGGGTGTGGTGGGGTTGGGCTGTCTTGCTGCTTTGAGAAAAAATATTCTACAGATCAGGAAAAACAACAAAACAGCCCAGTCCTCTGTGATTCTTACAAGAACTCTTAAAATCCAAGACATCTATCACACTGTTGGAACCCAGACCCAGAGCTCGCAACATGCGTAATCCAAGGATAAATTAATACTAGCTCAAAACAAAGAGAGGAAGAAAAGAGAAAAGAGAAAGCAGAAAAAAAATAAAGGAAAGGAACAATGTTTTGAAAATTTATTATTAATGGTGACAGATGGAGCTGTGGAGGTCAGGTGGATTCTTGCTCTAAAAATCCCAGGTGAGGACAAATAGGACGGTTCTTTACATTGCTGTACCTGAGAGGAGGTATATGTACTTTTCTTTTAATCCCTAAGAGAGAAGTGCCCTAGCACATAAAGTCTTTTCTTAGAATAATTTAGTTAAAAGTGCTGACTGTCACAGACACTATTGAAGATATGGAAAATTTTAAGTGAAAAATAGCCAGTATCCTATTTTTTAACCATATCCCCCTTGTTTTATAAATATTTTTATCATTCTTATTCACGTGCATGTGTAATTTTTATGTCATGGTCATCAGAAGCCCTTGGGCACACCATGCAGACCTGCTGGATCTGAATGCTGACTTCAGCACTTGGTATCTGTGTGACTTGTAACTTACATAAATTCTCTGAGCTTCAGTTTATTCATCTGAGCAGTAGGTATAATAATAGTAGCTATTTGAAGATTAAATGAGACGACTTCTTTAGAGTGCCTAGTTCAATGCCTGACACATGCTCAGTCAATTGTAATCATAACAATTATCCATCATTAAAATAAGGCAACTCTGAAGTCCCAGATTGGCTGGGGCAGAAGAGTTGAACAATTGAAATCTATATTTGCTTTCCTATTTTTTCCTCTTTCCCACAGTGATGTAACTCTGGGTCTCCTTCCTCTGGCTGCCCCAGTTCCCATCAATCAAGGATGCAAGAAGCAACATATGTTAAGTCAGCACCCAGTACATGTTGGACGGACCCATACTAGGACTCGGGAAAACACAACAGTGACACTAGCTGATCCTGTAGAGAGGTGGCTGTGCCCTGGTGCTATGCCAGGTGCTTCAAGTATATAGGGTGAACCAGCATCCTACAAGGTGGCCACAATAATTTTTGTACAGTTGAGGAATCTGTTTCTCAGGAAGGTTACTGTTATGGGCTGAAGTGTGTCCCTCCCCTCCCCTCCCCCGTCCCCAAATACATATGTTCAAGCCCTAACTCCAGTACCTCTGTGACTATATTTAGAGATAGGGCCTTTAGAGAGGTGATTAAGTTTAAATGAGGATATCTAATCCAATCTGACTGGTGTCCTTATAAGTAGAGGCAATTGGGATACCAGGGATGCATGCACATAGAGGAAAAGCCATGTGAGAATGTAGTAAGAGGGTGGCCATCTGCAAGCCAAGGAGAGAGGGCTCAGAAGGAACCAAACTGGCCAGCACCTTTATCTTGGACTTCCAGCCTCCAGAACTGAGAAAGTCAATATCAGTTGATTTTCTCAGCCTAAAGTATTTTACTATGGCAGCCCAGGCAGACTAATATAGTTTCATAACTTATAACAGCTTAGGGGGTATTCAGCCTTAAAAAGGAAGGAAATTCTGGTATATGCTACAACACAGGTGAACCTCGAAGACAATACACTAAGCGAAATAAGCCAGTTGCAAATGGACAAATATTCTATGATTCCACTCAGAGAAGGTAGCTAAAGTAATCAAATTCATAGCGACAGAAAACAGAATGGTGGTTGCCAGGGGGCTGAAGAGGGAGGACTGGGGAGTTATTGTTTAATGGGTACAGAGTTTCAGTTTTGCAAAATGAAAAGGTTCTGGAGATGGATGGTGGTGATAGTTGCACAACAATGTGAATATATTTAGTGCCACTGAACTATACACTTAAAAATGGTTAAAATGGTAGATTTTATGACTTGTATATTTTACACAATAAAAATTTAATTAAAAATAAAGCTTGAAGGTCTCCCACTCTTCACAAAGTTCAGTGTCAATGAAATTTTGGCTAGTTGCTTTGCAGAAGATGAAGAAAGGGAGTTTAATGAGGAGAAGGGTGTGGGAGAAGAGAGGCGGAACTCATGCATGTGGCTCACTGTGTAATGGATTACAATTCTTTCTTTTTCTGCCACATAAAAATTTTTTGGTGAAGTAACACCTATTGACTTTTGTTCAAGATTAGCATAAACCTTGCTTTGGTTCCCCACTAAATCTAAGACCTGAGGAATTTGGACTCTTGCTATCTGCTACTTTTCTGGTTTGAATTGACCAATATGGTCCTAACTGTGGATCCTGCAAGCAATCTACCCATGGACCCCAGGAAAGGCAAATGTCCCAGGATCCATCTCTGTCTGCACCCTGCTTTTAACTCCTGGTGTGGTCCCTGGTGTACTTCATCCAGAACCTGTGAGTAATAAGCCTTTCAATTTCAATAAGTTTCTTTTGTGGTCTGTTGTTGAACTGTGGCTCATCATCCTAGGACCCTGTGTTCCACTTAACAAATGTTAATTTAACAAAGTCAAAACAGACAGACAACCCCAAACTGAGGGACATTCTACAACATAGCTGGCCTTGAAATCTTCACAATTTTCAGGATTGTGAAAGACAAGGAAAGACTTACAAACTATTTCAGAATGAAGGAGACAAAAGAGATGGGCAACTTACTGTAACTAAGTTCTGGACAGCATCATTTTTGCAGTAAAGAACATAATAAAGACAATAGGCATAACTCAAATGGGGTCTGAAGATTAAGCTGTAGTGGTATATCAATGTGTATTTCTTGACTTTGATGCTTAAACTGTGGTTATTCGGGAAAGTGTCCTTGCTTGTAGGAATTGCATGTTAAAGCATTCAGGGGTGATGGGCCATCAGGTCAGCAACATTGTATCAAGTGATTTAGGAAAAGATAATTCTTTGTATTGTTCTCTAACTCTTCCATAAGTGTAATTTTGTTTCAAAAAAAAAAAAAAAAGAAAAGAAGAAAGGAAGGAAGCAGTGCCTTGTTCTGTTGGGAGGAAGGCCATGGTTGCTATGAACTTTTTTTCAGTTGATTTCAGGTACATGCCTGAGATCTTCCTTGAACTTGAATCACCTCTGAGTCATCTTTGTGAGTCAGTGCTGCCAGTGAGATTCGGGAAGCTTGCTGGACTGTGATGGTATGCCTTCCATATTCTGTAAGTCTCATGGCCTTCCTTTCCTTTTTCATCATTCTCCTGGCATATTTCCTTGTCCTTTCCAACTTTCCTCTTCCTTTAAACAAACAAATGATATAACAGCATAAATTATAAGGTGATAATTCGTTATTTAGAAATCTGAGAAATTAATGCTCTGATACCAAATTTTTATTTTAAATTTTCCCCCAATCTAAAATAATATATATATTTTAAGATTCACTAAAACAGATAGGCTTAAATCAGTTTTAAAATATTTCTAGTCTAAAAACAAACAAACAACAGTCACTTAAAAGCTATTAAACTTCATTTTTTTAAAAAAAGTTATCTAGGTAGAAGGGGGGGGTGAGATAACAAATGAAAGATGAACAGTTTTCCCATGATCTAGCTATTCAGATAGAAGGAGTCACAATAATTTGATGTCTAAAGCTTTTATGGGTGTGTGTGTGTCTGTAGAAACATTTTTTAATGGAAATCACACTGTACATACTGTTTATGACCTCATTTACTTAACAATATTCTTCTACAATTTCATTTTTAAAGGTTAGCCAGCAAGTATCCCATTGAATATGGATCTTAATTTTGCTTACTAACCCCTGTTGGGGTTGGATCTGACATTCCTTAGTCCACTCTTCATGCCTCAGATTTTTGGCTCGTGACAGTACACCTCAATGTGAAAAGAGGGAGGGAGGGAGGGAGGGAGGGAGGGAGAGAGAGAGAGAGAGAGAGAGAGAGAGAGAGAGAGAGAGAGAGAGAGGTTTTCCAAGTTCTTTCTCAGAGAACTTGTATTGTTTCCCACTTGCCCATGAACAGAATTGGGCTCTGAGCAGAAAGGGTCGAGGAATGATCAAGATCATACCCCAGAACAGGTGTGTTGGGTTTGAATCCTGATTCTCCTCTTACCAGCTATGGGAACGTGGGTGTGTTATCTAACATCTCTTTGCCTCAGTTTCCTGATCTGTGAGATGGGGGTGAAATGAGTAGTATCTATCCCACAGTATTATTGAAAGATTAGTAAGCTGTAAGTAGCTGATACATGGTAAGTGCTCATTGGTGTTGGCCATTGTTAATACTATGAATAAATAAGAGGCAACTTTTGAGGTCTGCAAAACGCTAGAAGGACAGTGAGTGGGGAAGCTCCTCCCCAGGAAGGGAAATAGTTCTCTGTGGAGAGGAGTAATTATGATGGAAAAAACATTTTCCAAATTCTGGAGCTGACGTGTACTCCTTGTGACATTTTAATCTCTGAGTAATAGATTCCATTGCCTGCAGAGCTGTGATTTTTCAGTTTATTGCTTTTTCCTCTTCTCTCAAACCTGAATTCCTTCTCCTCTCGGCTCCAGCCTGTCTCCAGCAACCATGAACTATTTCTGGACAGTTCCCATTATGGAGCCAGATTCTTTACTCAACTCAGTTAAAGAAGCCTGAAGTCTGAGCAAAGCACACTGCCTTCCCTGAGGAAAGTGAAGAGTGCCTACTGCATGTTCTATCCATCACATCGCCTTTCATGTTTGCAACAACCCTGCCATGCAGATAGTGTGACAACCTCCATTCCAGGGTTCAGCAGAGGGGTTCCATGCATGGGCTTTGGACTCAGTGAGCCCAGGTCTGGTTTTGTTGCTCACACATTCACTATGAAACCTTGGGCAAGTTACTTAACTTCTCTGAGGCTCCGTTTCCTCATCTCCAAAATGAAGGGAATAATAATAATGCCAGCCTTAGAGGCTTGTTGGGAAGATTAAATGAAACCACATGTGTAAATTAAGTATATGGTATAGCACCTACAGTACAGTACATGCTCAATAAACCCTAATTGCTATCGTTAAAGTTGAAAGAAACTAGGTCTCGGGGAAGTTATAATTATTGTATTTTGCAGGTGAGGAAACTTATACCATAGTATATAGAAACTTGCCCCTATGTGGTCAGGACTACCATTCTCCTGTATTTTATAGTATTAGAAAAGTTATATAGGTCTAAAGACTGTATTTTCTAGCATTTCATGTAGCTAGATGTGGCCATGTGACTAGTTTGACTAATACAATGTGCCTGGAAGTAATGTCTGCGGCTTTAGGTGTTTACAAGAAAGGGTCTTGCTTGCTGTTGCCTCTTTCCCTCTTGAATTGACTCTGTGGCCTTTTACATAAGAAGAATATAAACTTCTATCTTGTTTAACCCATTGTACTTTGAGTCTCCATTATAGCAACCAAACCTATGTAGAGAGGGAGAAGCAGAGTCAGTAGTGATAGGACTCTGGCTAGGAGTCAGGAGACCTGGGTTTCCTGGCCCTGCCCTTCATTTGCTGCATGACCAAAGTATGTGTTTGCTCCCTCATCTCACAACACGTACTTTGTCAGCCACTGTACCAGACGTTAGCAATGCATAAATAAATAAGACACAGTCCCAGAAATGATCTAAGCTACCTGCAGTCCTGGTGATGGTATCTATGTTATTCCTTGAGGAGAATATATCCCCTCACAGAGGGTACAGATTCAGTTCTAGATGTTTAGGCCAAAGCTCTTAAGTAATTTCTTCACAGGCTTCAAACTTGTTATGAGTTCCAAATCTGTTAACATAATTAGAAAAATGCTCAAAATTATCATAGGTGCTTAGACATTTACTAGTTGTAAGTCCTTGGCTAAACATTGAACCTTGGCTCCAATGGTTCTGTGTCAATGGAAATAAAGGTACTTAGAGGATTAAATGAGAAAACACATGTAAAGCACTTAACACTACATTTGACTTTT
The DNA here is from genome assembly GCA_004027375.1 of Macroglossus sobrinus. NCBI lineage: Eukaryota > Metazoa > Chordata > Mammalia > Chiroptera > Pteropodidae > Macroglossus > Macroglossus sobrinus. Next base: position 1,626 of record PVKZ01000705.1, on the reverse strand, counting down.
GGGAGACACTCAGTAAATGAGGACAAAGGTGTGGGCTTGATTCTTGACTGCTTTGTAAATGGGCTGTGGTGTGAGTTGGCTAAAAAAAGGCCCTTAAAGGGTGGTCATCACCATTACTCTGCCCTCACTAGATGCTCTGTGGTTTAAGTGAGTCTATATTTGTTGAAATACTTTTCAAAAGGGTAATGCGGTAATGGGGTGAAGTCAGTATTCAAATTTGCACCATTCCTCCATACCTGTCTTGTTTCCTCAACCTGCTTTCTTTGTCTTTGCCAAGACTCCATCTGACACATGCTGCTGCATTGTAATGCTTTATTATCAATTCTGAGAGTTAATGTTATTGGCAGGTGATGATCCACTCCTTCTGTCCATCACAATCTGTCCACATACAAACACAATTAATCAGACAGAATTCAGGAAAAGAAAAAGGTTTAATCTAATCATTATAGTATATTGTCTGTATACTTGAATATTCATAACAAGTGATCATTTTTGAACTCTAGAAAACTGACTCTCAATACAAAGTACCATATGTATTATATATAAAAAATATAACACGTATATATGTAATATATGCATATTATATGTGTATATGTATGCATGTGTGTGTGTGTGTGTGTGTGTGTGTGTGTGTATTTCTTAATTTTACAGAGTGATGATTATTATCCTGATCTTATAGGTGAGGATACTGTGATTCAGAATGGTCACATAACTTTCTCAGGTACCTAGAGGCAGTTCTACCATGAAGCTAATAAAATTTAAGCTCAGGCTTCTCATTTACACAGCCTCTTCTATGGCCCTGTGTTGGTTTTGAATCCACACATTTGTATTCTTTTTCTTAATAGGCTCCCCAAATTGTATAAGCTTCAGATTCTACAAAATCTAGATCTATCCCTTTTGGGTCACAGAGATACTAAATATTGGAGCCAGAATTTAAACAAATCATTGGGGATGTCAATTGAGTTTAAACTCACTATAACAGTTCATTGTAATTCAAATAGTGATATCACACTTAACATTGTGCCAAAGGACCTATATTGCTCCAAAACATTGGGATTGGAATCTCTCAGTGATATCCCAAATAATATGCTGGATAAATTTTATAAGATCAGTTCATTGATATTAGCACTTCCTAATACTGTCCAAAGCACTACACAGTGATAATGACCACAATATTTTAGTTTTACAGAGCATATTTTCTCTGACATACTCAGTGAGTGCGTCCATTTTTCTTATGGAGAAGAATTGTCATTTCCATTTTAAAACTGCTAATTGAGCTGAGGAAGCAAACACCTTAATGAGAAAGCCAGAGTAGAGGATAAGGGGACTGGTCACAAGCACATATGAGACATTTCCAGATATGACTCAGTGAAATGCTGAAGGTGCTGGGCAGCTTGCCTTTAAAATGAGTACATTAATTCTTCACCTGACTCCATTATGTCTGCAGCTGAAAACTTCTAACTCATCTCATTTCTTCCTTTACATCTTCCAGCCCATTTACTCCTCTCCTCTGAACACTCACTATCTTTCAGACTTGGGCATAGGCATGGCAGAGAAATGTGAAAAAGAGGAGATTGTCACTCTCATCCAAGGGGACAGGAATGTGAAGATGGGGGTAAAAAACAC